>CM067352.1:23784115-23857428 GCA_034190875.2 Urechis unicinctus | reverse complement strand
CCTGCTACATCTCACCCAAGCTCCAGTTAGGTCTTTTTAAACCACTGCGAACTTATAATATGAACAGGTTTTATTCATCTAGATCAAATGGTCGAAATTGCATTTAGTACTTCAGCAAAGCATCCGCTCGTGACACATAACATATCAATGCTGGTTTTTTTTCTAATTTGTTCCCTGTATCCCATCCGTCTTACTTTAGTTCGCCCTACTTGTGGCTAGGGACAAGCGGATCATTGATACCGATGATAACAGGGTATACAGAAGTATTGCCATAAGTATATATTATTATTCTACGCAACACACGAGTACACCTCGATAAGATCAAAGGAAATAGTAAATATGTGCCACTCAGAATGCACCAGTGCCGGGCGACCTATTGTGGCTTATTTTCTGCCCAAAGCATTTTTTATCTTGTCGATTAATTTAGCAATGATCGTTACTTAAAGGAAGTCATAAATGAGTAACGTCGGAATTATGATAGCGATTTCACAAAGTGATTTATATGCTGTGCAATTGCTGTGCCTTTGAATTAAATTTCATAATGTTAATTCGTATAATGCATGACACAGTCTATTGGCGTGTTAAATTATGACAATAAAAGGTGTTTCACACAGTGATTTGGATAATTCCAGCAAGTTATGTGTGAGATCCGACTGCACATCACTACCACAATTCACCCACCCACCCCTCTACTCACATCGATAGCACGACAGTGGCTCGGTATGTATAATTCAAGATAGCACTCTTGGTGATTTTACATAAGTACCAGATTCTCTAATGGAATAATATAACGGAGCTGGGAGGGCTGCTGAAAGACTGCGACAGGCACGGAACATGACAAAACATTGCAATATCGAAGAAACTGACGGTGATTATATGTCAGGGAGCTTTGTCCTTTTGTCTACTCGCAGTTATCAACAGTATGATCGTTGGGCGATTAACAGTGTTATTGGCCCTATACGCTGTCCGGAGATCTCTAACACACGCGTGTCACCATGAATGCCACGTGTAATTAATCAACAACATCTTGCAAATAACACCTTTTTGTTTAATGCCGATGACCTTACTGTACCATTTTAATGTTTCTTAAACCATGACATGTGTTACATACCGCAGCCATGTGTACCGGTCTCTCAGCCCGATATTACTGAAGATACTACCCCATTAAAGGAGGAAATGAAAAGACATACATACGTATTTGAATCACCGACGAACGACTGCACTCTTCTAAATGCTCACAAGCATCATTGGGGTACTTGCTACGGGATTCTCGTCATATCCTTTTGTTATATAACACAGGCCTATGACTGTCCTCTTGACTGACTGCATGCCAACGTTATTAGTGGCTATTAACGGATAAAAGCATAACCAGCTTGGATAATGGTATTAGGAATGTCACTCAAAGGTCATGACCAGGTGATGATTAAATTATGTGGATAATGTTGACGAAATGTTGAAGAGACTGACAGATAGCGAAAGTTCGTTCCCAAGTACAAATTGATGAATCTCAGCATAGTGCACGTATATTTATCATTAATGAATAACAAGCTCATGAATATGGCAAAGCATGTACAGATTTCTTTGACTGATCAAATTCATCTTCTATAATTGTTCAAAAGGACATGAAAACCAACATTTCAATACGTTTTTATTTCCACTCTGGAATATGATATTAAGCCACCTGGTTCACAAAATAACAATGACATTTTAGTAAGTGTTTAATCATAAAGCAGGAGAGATTCATTTCATTACACAACACAAATGAGCGAATAAATCATGCTGTGATACAAAGCATTTCGCGTGCAATTTAATGTGCAATAAAATGGTCATAGTTTAGTCTCTAAGAGCAGCACAATGAGAACTGATAATGATTAACCATTTTAACACATGGTCGTCACACAAACACGTGCCGTCGTTTGGCTTCAGGGGTGCTATTGTCTTCTTCGACCTTTAATATCCTTTAACCACTAATACATTGCTTCTCATCCCATGGAAAATCACAGCAATGGAACTTAACCATAACCCTCTTAAATCCGACAAAATCCATACTGAACATGAGGATCGAGCCGTCCATTACTTTGTCATGTGTTTCAGCGCCATTGTAAAACTGTAGACATGTAGTAAGCTGCTAGAACTCTGATCACTAAACACAGCCCTACGCAGTCAGGTGCCTCTCTCTAGTTCTATCTGATGAACCAATGTTTTGCATCGTCGCTTTAATGCATGTTCACTTAGCAACACACAAAATTAGCACCACCCGCATTTGCACTAACAATCTAAGGGGCGTAGTTTGTGAGAAACGTGAAATTGCATCTTGCACATTGTATTAATGAATCCTACTTAGTAAGGGACTGCATAAAGCGAATCATCAGTCGCATACCAGTCTCTCTACGTACTAGCGTTCAATTTAATCGATTGTCGTAATTTTATCAACTCCATCCACCTGCCGCAATACACCTATAATAAGAAGCAGCATATGAAATGTGCGATGACCTTTGTCGCTACCTGCCGTAGTCTCTCAGGTAATGAATCTTGCTATATGGCCAGCTTGAATTAAGATACTTGACATGCATCATCTTATGCTTGCTCCACCGACAAGCACTAATGTTAACATGTGCTTTAACAGACAAAGCTGGTAACCTTCCATATTCTTCACAGATGCGGTATTTGGACCTGGATGATTCCAATACAGGGTAAATACATGGGTGTCATCATTAAAACCAGGTGGGCGATGTATGCACAAAAGAATCTAGACAGTATCTTTTTGGAGACTAGTGTTCTGATCTGTTTAATTCGGCCAATATCACAATATATTATGATGATAGGTTAATCAACATCTTACATCCAACATACATCGGTTGATCAGGACATCATCTGAATCTATTTTGGTCCATGTCTCCTATATGCGGGCAGCATCTATTCTGCCATCAGATTCATTGAAGATTACAAATTGAACAATATTTCTCATTAGCATCTTGTAATTCCGCATAGCAAACTATATGACTATATAAGTGACATCCCAAATGGCCTCAGTGCTTAACGTCACTGGATTCATTCATTAGACCTAGACAACTATTCATGTGCCGCTCACATTTGCGATTCGAGAGAACAACATCATACTACATAGAATGCAGCTGTAACAAAATGCTACGTATAGCAGTTTATAATATTGCTCTCACTTGGTATTTAATTTAGTTAAATACATACGTTTAACAATATATGGGAAACGCATGCAATATTGCGAACATCAAACATGTGTATGACGATGTCTTTTTCCATGCCGGGATTCTATTATGACCGTACAGTTTGTAATAACAAGCTGTAATAAACGTTCCGCTTGTGCAACTGATATGTAATTGGTCCAGGATATACCCATATTGTCGTCATTTAGCATATTGCTATCCACAGATTATGTCCCCATCATCTGTCGGATAGCTAACTGGTAATGGTGATGTTATGATCCCAATTGCATCTAGCTGTTTATCACTGCTTGTCTGTAGCCTTCCTCATGGCTTCCTCTTCCTGTAAGGTGAGCAGGTGAGTACATGTGCGAAACGCACTCTATTCTGATTGCATTTCCTCCGGTCATGTAAATAGGTTGGTGGTGTTATTTGGTGGATGGAAGTAGAAGATGGATAAGATGTCACGAAGTTAAGAGTTATAGGTCCTGTGCACTAAATTATCAGGAACGTGCATGTCAAAGCTGCTGTCGATTCGTTGTGCATGCTGTGGTATTTGTTGTTATAGTGGATGGCCACTGAGTCGGAAGACTCCGCTCTAAGGTAATTACTTCCCTAACGCATCGCAAACATTGGAAAGCCCGATGATTACCAACGAATGGTTATAATTTCCATGAGGTTCCTAAGCATGGATTGTAAAGTCTATTCAAATACATCAATATCGTTTCATGATGATTATGTAGCAAAGTTTCGGCTCACAAGAGTGAAACGAGGTACAAACGTAGGTATCATTAACAAAAGGTGCTTCGTGTACTGTATCAGATTTATTTTACCAGCCACGGACATTTTGTATCACACAAATTAGGACCTTAAACTTTCCTTCCTTAGATGCCATTCAAGCAGTTTATACTTACTGTCAAAGTAGGCCTTCCCGACATCAGTCCCGTTCAGATCCTAAACTCTGCCCAATCACAAGCCTTCGCTAAGCTCTAAATGGGATAGGTGTTGAGCGCCAAATTGACAACAAACTTACCCATCATCATAACGTACCCCTTCAGTCATCAGTTGATGGAGTAAACCCTAGAGGTAATACTAAATGTAAACTCTAGCTTCACAAATCCACTAACGAACTACCCGTCACCTGCCACTTCTCCCCTCTCCTCATACATACCCCACATTTTAGAGCCACATGGCCATCTTGCCTGGGCAACGCCCGAAGGCCCCAACCATCATTAATCTGGCTACTGCACGTCCCATGATAATTGGGATAGCGTGCCTTAGTCGTTGAGGTGACCACTTTTTGTTTAGATCGGTTCTATGCTGGCTTCCAAGCTCAACGCATTTCTCTCTGATCTCTCCATCCGAAGGTCAAATATCAAGTCAACTAATGAAGTTCAGGTTCTTATAAACCCTACACCTGGAGCTCGAGTCTTACTTCATTATATCAAGCACGTATCGTATACAGCTCCACACCACAGATAGCGACATAGACAGTACTGTGCTGATTAATTCACGAATTCTCATCGACATAATCTATATACTTTTACCTCAACCACTAAAGTAACACAGGGCTTTCCTGCTTTAGATGATGAGTCATATTTGGCTTTGCATTGCCTCCTGCCGAGTCTTAATGTCTTGGAAGTCTTCCATAATTGTTATCTCAGCACCAAATACCAATATATCATTATTAACTTTTATATTTCATTATATCATTATGCACACAGCCTCAAAATTATTAGTTAATGTTAATATTTGTATGATATCACATTGGTAATCACTATCTATCATGTCTCTGAGGGCATGTGAGATGAGCAGAGGATATCTTTTTTGCCTTCTAGTTCCATTAAACGTGAACCCTGTGTCAGTGCAAATGTAAGTCTGGGAAACGTAAATCCATAAGGTAACTGCTCATGTAGGCATTAGTCCCATTTCATCGTTTTGTCTAAGAGGGTCCATATTGTTTTATTGTGCAAATACCCCTACTATATATAGGCGTGGCAGTTAGACCTTATACGAATTAATTAATCTGCGTCCGATATATTCATTATGCATAGACAAATGAAGTTACAAATTCCCTGTTGTTAACCTCGATTGAGTTATCGTTGGCAAAACCACACAATGAACAGATCATTTGAGAGTCCTACAAAATAATTGACGAGGTCAACTACGGTTAGACCAAACAACGAGTTCTCTCGCTGTGCTCGAGGTATGGAGGTATGTATATATTTATACTCATTTATATGGCTAACTATTGTCATAAGCGCATACGTTTTAAATAGGGTTTATGCCACCCAACGGTGTGCGGTCTCACTGTATTGCGCTTCGAGAATGTTAATATAGTTAAAGATTATTAGCGTGGTAGAGTATTACAGTTAACGTCAAAATAAGCCACAAGTTTCTCTATCACTGGATATACCGTCTACAGAATACCAGATTCATCTTCAATGATAATACATTTCCTGATCTATGCCTTCCCCTACCAATTATCGCCATACAGCCAATGAATTGATGGGTGTCGCCATATTCTACTGAATAAACTTGTGCCCGGCACTGGCTAGACATTTCATCCAATACAACTTTCAGGCAATTATGCATGTTTTTGGTCGGTAGAATTAATCTTGTTCTTATGCATATCTGCAATTCACATTCCATCTGCGTGAATGAGAGTAATTCAGTTCTTAAGTCAATATCATTGCATTATATACTCAAGAATTAGCAAGTGCATGGCACTTCATTGATGGGTATTGAATTAAGCACCATTCGCACGAATTCTGTAATTATTATGTGAGTTAAATGAATTTAGGTTATTTATTTAGTTACTAGCATATCCCAACCTTTAAACCAAACAAACGATTTTAATAGCTGCACATTAAGTAATACCTTCTCTTTATAAGCTTCTGTTGCTTTTAAAACATTAATTCGAATGCAGGCCGCTTTCCTTGTTTGCTCCAACATCTAAAATGAGAATCCTCCCAGACAGATTAACGATGTTGTTTATTTCGACTTTCTCTACTACTCAATGATTAGATCACATAATCATGGTCAATTTGGTGATGCGTAGAGTGCAAGAAGATCGTCTTGTTTTTGTTAATTAACGAAGCCGGGTTTGAGCAATTCAATAGTGAGCCCATTGCTCTTCACGTCGTGTATTTACCCAGCATATACTCATTGGGGAATCACGCTATTATGTCTTTGTTGCTTAATTTAAATTACCTGTATTCCTTCTCACAACGACAAGGAATCGTTGGACCTTGGTTAAATCCCTGACATGGCTTTATATAGAAGATTGGTGTGTGCGAAATGTGGCGTCATTATTCGTCTGATTGCTAAATGGTAAAAATGAAGCCCCTTCAGGCTTCCTCCCATCAGAAAAGTGAAGGTCAGACGGATGCAATTACGGAATTATCTCGTCGGAAAAGAACTATGAAAATAATCATGCAAAGAAAAATTTAGAGACAAAAAACATGTCTGTATATTCCTGAAATTGAGCCAGCAAGCAAATCCTCTGCTGGTGGATTGTGGGTAAAATAGATGGTTTTAGGATATCGAAAATTGACTATGCAATATGTGCAAAACCATTTGGTACGATATCGATGTCTTTGCTTGATTTACCAATGAACACCTTCCCTAACAAAAATAGACCACATAGTTGTCACTTCGGCTGGACTTCTATATTGCTTTTTCGGTTCTCAGTACCAGCCTCACTAGCAGCAGCCATTAATGACTTTATGTTTGCCACTGTCTCGTCATTACTTTAGGCAGCTCCTGAATCTTAAACTCCAAAACTAAAACATGCCATCAAGCCAGCGGTCTTTTAATATAATATTCTATTTTGAATTCAAAACCTGCACACTTTGTTCCGAATGTCTTCCTCTAAACTCAGGAAGCTTACCGTGCATAACATGTGGACGGCCAACCTTTGTATCTTTCCTTTGGGTGCAACTATTGTCATTAACAGATGTCATTGCAGTACCTTTTATGAACACCAAGTACAGACGTTTTATTCTCGACCTTGCAATTCAGAAATGTTTCATAGCTGTTGATTGCCTCAATGAATTACGTCTAAACACAACTTTGTTATTCTCTAAATGACAAAATGTTGTACAACATATTGAAACTATTCGCGATTATTATTTTGTGGTTTCCGAAAAACTAAAATGTATGCACACCATAAATCAATGTTATGTTGGTGTTTGTACACTATGCAGTTTTGTTTTTCTTGTTATTCCACTATTCGGTGGGTTTGCACTACTAATTCTTGATATTTCTTCTTTGGTAAAGGTACGATCTTACGGTGTGCAAATTTTTCAATTGGTGATTGTTCGTCCAAACTGGATTTCCGCCAGTCGTCTTGGCATTTCCGTCGAACACCATCTTTGTTTTACCCATCCCACCTCGCCCTTGTTTATGCATTTGATTTTATTTATGTAACTTCTGTGTAGTAGCTACCGCTTTGATCAGTGGTTGTGTGCCCCCACCTTTGCTGTTCTATGTTATTTTTGTTATATGTTTGTGTGTTCTATCATGGCTTTTTAATGAAAAGTCGTTTATCGACTCAACAGCTCATAAGCATGTTGCGTATCGTGCTGGCATTGTGTTGCTAACCCCCTAACTGGTGATATATCAAAGTCACTTTACATCTCCAGCATATAACAAATACACAGTGTATAAATAAGGCCACCTGATACACACAAATATCTGGTCTTAAGATTCTTATTAACTGGGATTATTTATCACTCAAAGTGTATGCCATACTGTGCTACGTAGTTGCTGCTGTTTCAAAGTAAGTTTCTTAACAGATTTGTGTTTTCTCATCGTTTTGATACAACAGCAATTTCTGCGACTGTGTTTACAGAGATTACTTTACCCTTTCACAAAGTGTGCGATTTAGTGAGTAATTATGTTGTAACAAACATTGAATACGACTAATGTCAACGACAATTTGCAATAATGGCGTTTGAGTGATGTACCATCAATAACAAGCTAATGTTTGAAACATTTATTTTGAATTAACCATTACTTCAAAACAATAGAAGTCAACTTTCCTTGCTTGATGTCTTGCGCATCTGGATTTCGAAAAAGATAGTTTATGACAAGCATCCGGCAGACCCCTACATGAAGATGACTGAAAATATCATGGGTCCTTGTACCAAATGTTATCAGTAGAGTTTTTTTCACCAGTTTCCTGCTTCAGAAATGACTGACTTTACTCCGATTGTTTATGGCGTGCCCTATAAAAGACATCTCCGCAAAGCATTAGAGCTGTGGCACCAAGCATTTCATCATTTGCTGGTAAGAAATGACTATCATATATAAGACATAATACCTGGCGCTCTGTGCCTTGGCCACGACAAAAGCCACCTTACAGCATTTGATGGTAAATATATATTCTGTGTTTAACGATGAAATATAGACAAATGTCAGTTTCTCTGCTTATTACCTACACCTTTCGGTCATGGCACTTAATCAAGATGGACAAGCAATTAGGATAATCAGTAAATTTGTCAAAGCAAAGTGTCCGTGATAAGGTGAATATTACTTGAGAAAATATATCAACCAATTAATTATCCACAAACCACTCCCTTCATTTGCTATGACAGCAATCAGAGTATGGTAGTGACGGGACCGTACTGCAGTATGGACCATCGCTGGGCAGTGGTCGTTTCCGCACGGAGGTCGCCAAGTTCCTCTCACACCAATACGCCGACCATGTCTGCCCGTACGTATCTGAACTATATGATGACTATAGCAGAGAAATCCATTGTGTGGATTGTAAGGAGTCATCGCTTTGCACCCCTATAATTCGCCTGGCATGCTTTGTTGATACAGAGAGCACGTTATACAGACAGGAAGCGCCAGGCAAGGTCTAGCGATCGCGTGTATACTACTACTACTACCAGCATGCGCCACTGTGTATGTGGAAGATCCAACCTTCTTCGGCGCTATCAACGTACTACGCATGGATTTGCGTCTCAATGTTGTTACGGGTGCTTACTAACCAAATCAATATATATATATATATATATATATATATATATATATATATATATATATATATATATATATATATATATATATATATATATATATATATATATATATATATATATATATATATATATATATATATATATATATATATATACATATACATATAAATATATACATATATATATATATATACATACATGTATATATATATATGTATTATATATATATATATATATTTATATATTTATATACATATACGTGACTAGCCCCGTAAATCAAAAAAAGGTTACTGACAGAGCTCGTCACCTCAGATTTCATTGCCATACTAAAGCCCTGCGAGAATAACATATTTCACCCAAACTGTGCAAATCACAATCGCGGGCTTATCAATATATATATATATATATATATATATATAGAGATATAGATATATATATATAGATATAGATATAGAGATATATATATATAGATAGATAGATATATATAGATATCTTATTTATATATATATATATATAGATATATATATATATATATATATATATATATATATATATATATATATATATATATATATATATATATATGTATATATATATACTGACGATTACAACTATTCGTGGACTCCAACCATTCGTGGACAAATTTTTATAGTGTATTTTTGCTATCATTAATTATCAATTATTTATTCGGCATCTTTTAATTGATACAATTAGATAGTTTAAAGCGAATTAAAATCTTCATGTCACTTTTTATTGCTGGTATATACTTTTTGTCCTCGAAACGTCGTCCACGAAAGGTTAAGACATTAATTTATACGTATAAATCAGACCTATCGTGCCCATTTATATTTTTGAATATTTGCGGAATACCGAAATATTTTAATCATTTTCAGTCATCATGGATTAGAAACATAATATTTGTTGTAGATGTGATCATTATGAACCATTGGTAGAATTTCGCGATCTAATTCAATGTTGTAGATTAATGAAAAAGGTGAAAAATAGAGTTTTTCAGTAAAAAAATTTAAGAATAAATCAAATATTTGAATTTTTCAAATAAATATATCCAACACATATGATTAAACATTATTTCGGAAATTTGGATCGAAGTATATACGGTTGTATGGAAGATATAGAGGTGTGCGTGTTATGTCAACGAATGGTTAGCTGTTAAAATTTTATTTCGCTATTATATACAAAATCCAAAGAAATCACGCGTGAAAGATTATTTGTGTACGTTACTAAGACTAGACTATCACATTCGAATGGTCAAACCAAAATATTTTCAATTATTTTGGACGAAAATGAGCGTTGACTTTATGTGGACATACTGGTATATCCTTTCGTGGACCAAAGTCTACGAAAGGTTGGCGATTTGTCCACTAAAGGTCGCGTTCGGTCGTGCTAATATATATATATAATATATAGAGAGAGATATAGATAGAGATAGAGAGATATAGAGAGAGAGAGAGAGAGATATAGATAGAGAGAGAGAGAGAGAGAGAGAGAGATCTAGAGAGATAGAGATAGAGAGAGATATATATATCTCTATATATAGAGATATATATAGAGATATAGATAGAGATATATATATATATATATATCTATATATATATATATATATATATATATATATATATATATATATATATATATATATCTATATCTAATATATATATATATATATATATATATATATATATATATATATATATATAGTCCAACGGCAGGGGTGCGATGGCCTGACTCTACACCTCAATTATGCAGTGTGATCCCTGCATTGCGATTCATGCACGCTAGGAATTTTGCATTATTTGTGGGGCCCGATCATGAGGCAGTTGTATGTGAATTTCGCTATTTGTTACTAGTGAGGGGCTTCTTTCCCTGGCATACGTCATCTTAGATCTCCTACAAGCATGCACTGCTGGTGTTGACTACACGCAGAAAATAGCCACAATATATTGATGCACTTTACTGTTGCGCAGCCTATGATTACCCATGCAAATGTTATCGGAAAGCACATAGTAACAATGAAAGAAGGTCGCACATGTGAAGTCGAATATCACAACTGTAACATGGCGATGATCAATATACATTACAATAACATCACTATCGTCTAACGGCGTACTGGCCTATGAAACGTGTTTCGTGAGTGCAGGTATTTTGAAAAGGTTGATATAACACGTGGCTCAGCTGATTCAGATAATTTGTCATTTGCTTCAGTTTTTACGCTTACAGGCCTGAAACGAGCATCGAACACCTCAAATCATTCAACAGCAATAACACCAATAACTTAGTATGCTTGTCGTCGCTTCAAACGAGGATATTGAGTCTAGCGGCCCTTCAATTTTATCCAGTTGCCCATATATTCTAGTAGATTGGTTTATCCTACGCTGCAGCATGGAGTTTGCGCTCATTTTCAAACTAAGCCGCATAAAAGTGCTACTGAGCAGACTTCCTCTCCATTTAGCACATCCACGATAACTTTCGCTAAATATTCAGTTGGGATTATGATTTGGCAAGTACTGTATGCTTGCATTGTTTAGTAAGTATAGTTAATGATCATCACTTTTCATCAGGTACTTAATAACATAACAGAGTATAATGCCCACGTGATATATAGAAACACAGCGCATGTATCAAAATTCGATTTTGAAGCTATAAATTGAGTCCAATATGTGTGTAGTTTGTAATATACCATCAAATCATACTAATTTCATTAGCTTATGGTTCTTACTCAAACGAAAAATAAGATTTGTCGAATGTGTTGGTATGGCGAATAGAACAGTTCAGTCTATTTCAGCAGGGTGATTTGTAAAACAAAGCAAAACGACGTACTGCAGCTCTGAAAACATATTGAAGCATTTATTTTTTCAACTTCAATCCGAAATACTGGCTTTCTTGATTCGATCTCTTTGCGAACAATTATCGTAACAGTATAAAATACCTTTTTTAACCCCTCTTTTTGCTGTCAGCCATTTGGTTTCTTTCTTTTCCTTGAGAAGGAGACCTTTTCTATTGTCCTACATGTTACTTGCAGTAATCTGATTAGCAACATATGAGTGTCGATGTTGTAATGATAAGCGGAGTCGGACGCCGATTTAGTCCGTGTACATATTTTAGCAACATATTGCCAATGATTTATACTAACGGTATCTGACTAGTGATTGCGAAAGAATGGTACTACATGTTTGACCATAAGGTATACTTCAATAATGCTCTTCCATTTATACCGGATGCTGAGACGCATTGAAGACGAATGGTTAAGAGAGCGGTTGAAATTTAACGGGTCCACTCTGCAAAATCATAATCTCTCAAGGGGGTAACATACTATATGTTTTGTACATTTTGAAACAACTAGTTTTTCTACACAAGCGTTCAGAAATCACCGGAAGTTAATATCTATAAGGAAAGAGGAATAGCACAATTTAGCAAGCGACACTTGATTCCATTAACGGCTCTCTTTGTTCTCTGTTATTTGCCACAACATCAAGGAATGATGCACAGCACTGCGTTGTGCTACAAATTAGCGATATGGTTACTGTGACGGATATTTGCTCGTATTATGTCCTGCTCGTTATTATAACCCTTGGAAAGCAACTGACTCGTTAAACTGCACAGCTGCTAAGACGAAATTCATGATAGAGCCAATCAAATGTTATTGAACACGTTCAAGCAGTTGGAATTGCTGAGGTTCATGGTCCGATTTATTCAGATATTATAAAACTAGAACCCGGCTAAAGCGTTGCCTTCGTGTATCATTACGTTCACACAAATCCCCGCCGATATACGTTCTGCATCTAAAACAACTTCTGTAATAGTCCTTCCGCAAATGTAGCACGAACGTAATACAATGATAATATTGATGTAATGCAGTAGGAAAAACACAAACCATGCTCACATCCAAGCACTAATTGATAGCCCTCCTTGCTAGTGCAATACAATATGCTGTTATAATGCACGCACGTAACTTGCATTCAGCCGTTGTGCATCTATATTCAATGTCCCATAATGAGCTTACGTGGTATCTCTGCAGCCGGTCGGAGTGAATGTTGTTCAGTAACAATGATTATATAAAATCAATCCATGGTAGAAAAAATATATCACAAGTGATGTCGCTATTTATCCGCCTGTGAAAAGGATCTGCAGATCTGCGCTGCAATTACGCTTTCCAATAAACCACGTACGACGATACTACATGCTATTCGGCTTCTGTCAGATTCCACGCTATGCAGACGTCTTTAATATTTGCTCAAGTGATTATTGCGGGACAATAGAAAATGCAGTCGTCAACGGAGAAGCCCGCTGACTGTATTTAAGTGGCAAACACATTTGCCCGTGTGCAATATATATTCATGTTTTGCTGTCACTATTGCTGGATAAGTTGCTAAGCCCGCGATTGTGATTTGTACAGTTTGGTGAAATATGTTATTCACACAGGAAATCTGAGGTGACGAGCTCTGTCAGTAACCTTTTTTTGATTTACGGGGCTAGTCACGTCGTCCTCTTTGGAAACATGGTTATTATCTCTAACTACTTAATAAGGGTTAAATTAGCTCTAGTTGATCATTGCGTCATTGAGTCTCATGCGACGTCTAGCGGTGAATTAGTCACAAGTGAAGCAATCGCGAATAATAGATATGGATTTCCATAAGGGTATCAAGTATTCTTCAGTGGCATCATATATGGTCTCAAGTCATAACCTGATACAGCTAATGATGTTAATGGATTTAATGTGCGAAAGCATTGACCGCAGGGATATGTATTCGAATAATGTCAGGTCGCCATCTTTGGGCGGCAGGAGTGAGACAAGAAGTTTGTTCTTGAAGTTGACTTGTTGTGCTGGATTCATGCTTCATTTTTGTGCTAAGAACCTACAAGGTCAGCTTAGCCTTGCAATAATGATTTTCAAGATCGCTATACGGCGAATGCACCCATCACGAGCGCAGTGTCTCTCTTTCTCCACCGCAATAAAAGATCAGTGGGATTAAAAAATACGCTCTCCGTACTATCTTCAATAGCATTCCTTTAATAGCAACCTACACCTCCCTAAGACAACTAGTGAGATGTACATTATTACACATAGTAACAACGTGTTAGCAGCTATTATGGACTGCAGTAGTCACGTTTGTGTACATATTGTGCTGAAACATTTTCAAGATTGCCTGTTGAGTTGTTCCATTGAACCTCCCGTTTGATGTTAGCAGAGCTGATAAAAGACAATCAATTTTACCAGTAGACTCAAACCATTCGTCAAAAACTGTGATGATTATTTGATGCCGGGTTTCAAGCAGGCCAAAAAAGTACTTTCATATTTGATAACAAAATTCATCTTTGTCATGCAAGGTCTGCATTATATGACTTGTACAAAATATTAGACAAGTCTTCAAATAGACCTGGTAATTTTGTTTATTTTTGTGTCCAGTAGACGACTTTCATCAGACGAAAACAATTGAATACAATTGCAGTGCACAATGTAGAGTGATAAACATTACAGATTGGGGCTTTGTCTAAGCTTGCTGCAAATGAGCGATGATACTTAATGGAAGTTGGACAAGCGGCATGATTATCCTCGACCATCATCGATCAATATCGTTGCGTTGTTGAAAATAGTTAAACGCGTTTGTTTCGTTGCATTTCGTGTCATTTATGCAACAGTGGTAAGTGCCGGTTGAATGTCGAACCCATCTCTCTTGCAGCTGTGTCTTATGTTTTATCCTAAAAAGTAATAGCCCTTACATTGTGGTCGGATGTAGCGCTTCAGTAACCCACGAGGTAGCAATTTAGGTTCTTCGTAATTTATGATGTGGTTAGCGTTCCTCATGTAAGATGTTTATGTAAACGAGTTACGGTGCAATGAGCGATATTGCAACTAACTAAATGGGCACATTCCTAATACTCTGTATGGGTTGGTCGAATTGAGACTTGTTAGCATTACGTAAATCCGCGAATGGACCTTTAAGGATCGTTTCTAAGCACCAGGCAATGTATCTGGAACATGTACTATATTATCACGCCTATATTCCACACCATTTTTGCACTATTACTGGCAGTTTTCTTGCTTCCAAGTCAACCTAGGTCTTCAATCTCTTCGTCCATGTCACTTAGCCCGTTGTAGAAGAGATTTGACTTGATTGATAAAGTTTGCTATTTATTGCAGCAACTTACTGCTTCAAAGCCTACACTAGCTTTTTGAAGGTATATGGTAAAGATTGGAAAGTATTTCGTATGCCCGATGTTTATGATGTAACATCAAAGGTAATACTTGGTCGTCCTTAGTCCACATTATGCCTTCCTGTGACTTTTCCCGCTACAAGTATAATTGTGATTTAACAAAGAATGCTGTTTAGTTTCTGGTAGATACATATCAACACCTGCACACACCTGTATGATTTTGGCTTTCATTATTTCTTATACAAACATCGATTTGGACTTGATCTTCTTTTGCTTTGACATCTGCACCCCTAGTTTTTGATCTCTCTCTTTAATTTAATTTCCCTAGGTGTATCCATTTCCTTTGGTTTAACTTTTACAGACTCTTGCTAAGGTGTCGATGGAGGAACATCTATATTAGCAGGTACACCAACTTATGTCGTCCGAGATGTGACTTAAGCAGCAATATCAAAATCATGTTTCAGCCAGAGTGATTTTAGCACAAAATTGGGAAAACATTTGCCTCATATTTATTCGATACTTAGCAAATACAAAGGTAAGAACTGACATCTGATTCATAGTCTCCTGCTTCGCAATCGCTTACGAAATGGCACTTTCCTGTATAATAGTTGCACCTGTATGCTAGCTACTTACGTTAGCAGGATATCCAACGATGGGATAAGTAAGGCAAGGGTGTAACGTATGAACATGGCATTGACATTGTCGGCAAATGCTACTTAAAACATATATTGGCACATAAAAATGATTTATTACCTGACAACACTCACAACGTATTTACAGTATTCACATGTACCATGTTCATTTTGAATTTTATCTGCTATAATAATTGCAACGTCTCAAAGTTGGCACGACTAAAACAACTGTTTGATTCGATGACGTGTAACTGAACATTCAACATTAGTTTTAAACAATAATAGTTTATAATGTAAAGGCATTGGAAAAATTATCAGTATTGCACCATATTGACGCACACTCATATTGTCAAACCTACCTCTCCAACAGATCGAATTTGAAACACAGTTTGTCTAATATTTACATTCAACATCAGAGATGTACAAAAGCATAACGTATATGCTGACCCGCTCAACAATGTTAACTATCACACATTAGGTTTGACCCCCTCGCATTCTATGTTCGGCATATAACCAAAGAGCGAGTAACTGCGGTAAGAGGGTGTTACCGACTAGCTCTGCGTTGAGTATGCAAATGAGTGAAACACATGCATGTTATCAGGTGACGCCAACATGAAATCAACAAAGGCACACGGTACTGTTGATAAAGATATTGAGTCGTTTGGTTTTTCTAAAGCGGCCACACTCCCGAATCAATCAGACCATTTCACCTGGTTTTAAGAAACGCTTTGACAAAGCATCACGCTGCTAATAAGAGGCGTGTAAGCATATTTCCACGGCCATCTGCGTGAATGCGCACTCTTATCATAGCTATAAGCTCTTTTATATAACAGAGCTGTGACTCTTAATATATGTATTTGATTAAATTTAAAGAAGATTGATTATTCACATTTAAATTAAAGGTATGCTTACAACGGCTCATTATCTCAAGGTTTCAGAATGTAACACAGTTCTGAAGCAATAAATAGATAAAACATTGTGCCTTCTCATCGATAAAAGCAAAATATGTCTGAACTAAGATTGTTCAAGTGGTTGGTTAACAATATCGTATTGCAATCATGTAGATCCACGATTGAAAAACAATTTGTGGGGCTTAGGAAACAGCAATGTCAGAGACAGGAAAATGAGAACCATGTAGAGAACGAAGAAGATTCGATCTAGAAATGTAGCCAGAGCCTTCCATTCACTGCGAATCTTTGCGACCACGGCCTGCTTGTGGTTGTTCTCGGTTGTAATGTACTCTAAGCGGGCTATAGAAGCGCGAATCTCTGCCAGCTGTTTATCGATTCCCATGGTGGTGTTCATATCATCTGAGAAGACGTTCCCTATGATCTTGTCTGTGATAGTTACAGAGAGTTTGGTGTCACACAAGTGGCCATTTAGCCTATCCGGAGAAGGGGTGCTGGGGTTCAGCATAGTCATCGTCTCACTGTAGCTGCCAGTCCGGTTTAAACCCATGCTGGAATGTTGACGGCAAGCAATGGCCAAAGCATCACCACAGGTAGACATCTGAAAATGCAATATGAATAAACTGTGTTGCAAACGTACCAATCTACATTACACAATTCGTAATGAATCGATGGTAAGGGGATGAAGAAAGTACCTTGGATAGGATACGTTCGATCCATCGGGGAAGATGTTTGGTATAACCACGTGAAATGTTGACGACCAGAGACGACAGAAATATGGCGAGCATGATTATGACCATATTATAGCAATAGTAGACTCCTGGAAGAGCAATTGAGGTCATAGGGTAATAACAGCATAAGCTGCGAACAAAACTTGCAATGGCTTACATGATAAAGTTAAACTTGAATGCTACACAGAATTACCGAGAATTGGCATGGTGCTGGCTGTAGGAGGCGCTGTTTCTACCAGAATTAACAGGAGAAGCATAAAGCTAGAAAATGTGCTCATGGCTGGAACATACAGAGTGACATGGGGAGGACAAGGTAAAACAAACTCAATGCGAATGCATACACACACACACACACACACACACACACACACACACACACACACACACACACACACACATATATATATATATATATATATATATATATATATATATATATATATATATATATATATATATATATATATATATATATATATATATATATATCTATATATATATATATATATATATATATATATATATATGATTACAATGGACCCCGTATGTACTGCAATCCAGGAATCGACCATGTGCCATTTGTGTCACTGCACAAAAAAGCCGGTCTGTACCTAGGCCAGTTCTGTCCGGCCTGTCGGGAGGGAGCCAGAAGACGACTAACGTCAAAAAGGCAAAGAATATGCATGGCAGCGTGAGAATGTACGAGGAGAAGACGACTTTTCTTTCCAAGTATAAGTCAAAAGTTAGCACAACAAAATTAGGAACGTTGTCCTCCGAAGGAATAACTTTCCGTTTAGCAGTAATGTTGAGAATATCCCAAGCACACGACTCCTTGTAGTCTGATTTGAAAGTAGAGACATCGATTCCGCCATCAAAGCCGTTAAATAGATTAATTTCCTTCGATGTATGTGTCCACGATCCAAACCACATATGGCACTGTTGAGAATCAAAAGGGAAGTTGGCGACGTTGACGGAACACGAGCTACGAAAGATGGTGTGTGGGAACCACGTGACTGTGCCATCTGATGATATGACAGCCAGGGCATGCCTGTTGTCCTCTTCCGCGTCGGCTCTGTTTAACGCAAAGAGTACCACACCACATAGCAGCTGTGATTGGCTTCAATCTGACTACCCTGCTATTTCATATAAGTACAATACGCGATCTAAAGCTGCGCACTTTACCAGTACTCACGCATTGTAAAGCGTTATATCTGGGATCCAGAGTAGCAAGGGATCCAGTCGGATGGATGTTACACCATTATACTCACTTGGATCCCATGTCATATATTCGTCTCGCCATTGCTTGAAACAATCGATGCAGTTATTTTAGCACATAATAGCCGTTACCCAATGAATACACAACAAACACATCTCCTCCCTAATGTTACGCGCACGATGGCACGTCATCTCACGCTCACACATACAGCTAAACACGTGGTCAAAGCGTAGATGATCCATTCAATTTTGATGTCTGAGTTTTAAGTAATACAAGCATTCACAATGTGTATAAACACGATAATTTATCGCTTAAGATGAGAGGCCCGTGACTTTACGTTAATTAGTGTAATCACTCACATAGCGTGTCCACATACTCATTGTCAGGATCTTGGCCTTCTCATTCAGGTCCATTTGAATCAGACCCAGACTAAAGTAAACGGTGACTGGCGTTGATACGTTCTGTACTGGGCGTCCGGAACGCCCCAATACCTCATAGTTTCTCATCAGTTCGTTGATCAGCCGCTTCTCCTCTGACATTGTGCTGTTGACATACATTCATGTTGTCTTTACTGGTGATAGCTAAAATTGATCCAAAGAGCGTAAGTCGACGTTTTCGAATACTGGGTGCAATGCATTACGTACAAATGGGCTCAACGGCTTCTCAGAGAGAATATTAATATCATATATTCATGCAAAAAATGTCTTCCATGTAAGGTATGTCATAAAGTTTTATATTGTAAAACAAGCATTGGCCGCATCTACAAGACACGAGGCTGATATTTATTTCGTGGAGCAGCATTATAATAAAGTGTATGTTGGGACACTTATCAGAATGGCAATATGGAGATACTCAATATTAAGCATATTATCACATAAATGCGTATTTTATGTTAAGTTGCTGTGTCATTGATTTTCAGGTCCATTTTTAGTGCATCAATGAAATATGTGACCCTTCAGCAAAAACATCAGATATTACAAGCGTACATTTTTTCAAATGAGGTCAAAGGCATTCGGACACTACCACCTGCAACTAGGCATCCCGTTACATCAAACTCATGCAACCACCGTCTGTCTGGAATAAGCAACAGGACGTGGGGCCATCTGGTGGTGATTTACCATGTGACGTAGCAGCGTGATGAAAGGGGTTCGTCTATAGCGCAGCTACCTATGGCCCACCGATCCCCAGACCTGTATTAAAACGACTTATCCTCATTTTCTGCCGACTGTACAGCAAAAATTCAGCTCCAAGAGATTTGCAATGGCGTACTTTGTTACACAATGGTGACTGATGGAAAAGCTACTTTAAACATTTTTCTGGGGATTCGTTATGATGAGCCAGCCTTGTATATCAACGATGCAAGACCAACTAACGTCGCACCCGCTCTTGCACCTCTCAACATATATCTGCCTGCATAACAATTGTATTATAAGCCCGCATATTACATAATACACCCCTTACGAGTAATATAATCAACAAAATATCTGTTGTATCCTCCCAACTAATATGTCGTTAATTCTTTCTGCATGCTAACGCTGACATAAATGCTACAACACCTTATCACCTATAGATGATGATTGTTATCATATCATTCAATCATACCCGTTCACAAAGGTATAATCAAATAAATCGACAGGTGATACGAGACAAGGTAAGGACATCCAGTTATGCGCCTGACTATGTTTATATCGATTATTATGGTCCTATCTGCCGTATTCGCGTCACGCTAACTGGGAACGCTTTCTGTTGCGATACCTATCGAAGCATTAAGCTCGCATATGATTTATGTCCAGCGGTTATTGGAGGCTGCCAGGTTGTCATGGACTCAAAATAAAGAGCAAACAACAAGCTATCTGATGACTATTGGTTATATGCGATGATGGCTAGGTTATAATATGCTTTCACAAAAGGTTTAATAACAGGGAAGCGGACCATTGAAAGGTCATATATTGTACGTGACGATCCCTAACACTCTATATTTGAATTATTGTTCTTACCGGATCCACATGTATATGTTACTTAAGGGCATTGCCGGTCAAACTACATGATAGAGCATTTAAAACCCGCAAACTGAATTTGTGTTTTCTTTAGATTTTAGGAGGACGATTATTGAAATGTTTACCTGAGACTCCGCATATGCCATGGTATATCCACAAATAAATGATTCAATGTATCCCGAATGCTCTCACGAGATCCGACACCGTGTTATCACGGTGACGTGTTCTAGCCTTGAAGGTTACACCCGAACTAGTAGGATATGGAGGTTAATTAAAGGCGCGTGACCAAACCATAGGTCTGATGCGTCGCTTGCGTTGATGTATAGGAAAGTAATTTATCACATTCTTCTCTCCAGTGAAATGTTTCAAAATTCCCTGGAAATCATGCGATATAGTTAGGCTAGTTACAATATGGTGGCTACATTCGTCAGACGCATGGACCACGCTGTAGCCTTGAGCTGCTGTGTCACCGTCGCTGGCCGTGTCATAGACAACTGACCTAAGAGTGAGCTTGCAATCGTATTTGGGGATATCATGTAGAGGTTGAAAGTCAGTCAAGAAGAACGGGGAAAATACGTTACGATGCGATATATCGTAGAAGTGATCAATGAGTCAGAGGTTCATAATTGGGCGAGTTAGTGGAATTAATTGGTGGTCAGGTGGCGGGGGTAGATCGTTTGACGGTGGCTTTATATGCAACATTATTGGTCGACTGAGTGATATAAAACTAATATATGTACACATGGTAATGCGTCGGACTACAACGCACATTGACAGCGAGGGGGTTGGGAGGTCAAGTGGGCTTTAGCATAGTCTTGAGCTTGCTATCAAATGTAGTCGTTAATTATAATAATAAAAGAACCTGTAATGAAGGTCAGGAGCCACGGTCATCACGTTGTATGGGTTTTGGAAAGGTCCATCTAATATTCGTCAATTAACCCCTAATGCACTTTTATTGGTCGTCTCGTGTGTGGTGTCACATGAGTGGTGTCACAAGTGTAGTCTCACGTGATACTTAAGTAAAGTGCCGCATATTAAACTGAATATCTTGGTTACGAAAGCTTAGAGCGAATGTGAAGCATTTACTACCGCTATTGAAGATGGTAATTGCAGCAGACTCTCGTCATTTCATGTTCGTATTCCGTTCCTGACATTCATTGAACCCATTCTAGCTTCAAATACTGGGTTATCCAATAATATAATGATGCAATGGTGCAGGTGAAGGAAAAGCTGGCGGTTAAAGCTAAGGAGTCGGGGTTCATCGGGCTCGTCGCATGTTCTTGGTACATGCATTTGATGAGCATCCTAAATTGGTCTTGTCCTGAGAAAACATGAACATAAAATCGGAAGACATGGTCGTTTTATCACTAACATTTATATAGTCATCCAAAGCTTGTCAGATAAAATAATGAAATATTTGATAAGCCCATATAAGAAAGATAAACGTAGTATACCGTCCATCATAGCGCCCATCTGTCACGTCCGATCTACGGCAATGATGCCAGTCAGACATCGATCTGACACGATTCGATCCAAGTGTTAGTTCGCCAACTGTACTGAACCCGCCTTGATACGATGCCATATTAAGCAATGTTTTTTTTCATATTCAGTTGCTCCATACCAGCATGACGTTCAACATTAATGTAACGTGGCCTTTGTGGGTGAATGAATGAATAACATTGTTAATGTTTACTAACATCCATTTTGACTCGACTGTATAAACGACTCTTTACTGCTCTTTTACAAGTATGATTATGCCAAGAATAGGCATATCCTTACTAAATGGCTAGTACTTTTTCGCCAATAACTCAAACACTTTCGTCCACACCTTGGTGAGTTAAGTTGGTTGACCGCCGTTTGTGTTCGCGCGTAACTGGGATACTGCACGTCGTAACTCTATGTCGTGTCTTTGTCTTAGACGCATAAATCGGAATGTTCATCGCCCAAAATATCCTTGTTGCGAGTCTGCTGCGTTTTGACGCTCAACCAATATGTTTCGAGGGCACTTTAAATTTCTACAAATTCTTTAATGACGCCATTGTTCTTGTTATGAAGTTAGCGAAAATGCACTGTAGCGTGACAAATCGTGAATGATTGTTGTATATATATTGAGACTCCCCTCCCACATACTATGATTACCATTATCGATCAGAGTACGGGAGCTGCGTTCCCAGGAAGGTCACTATGATCATCCCGCAAACCATTCCTTTCAAAAGGTCAGTAACAAAACTAACGAACGGCTGATTATGTTTTGGTTCATTTGTGGAACAAACATGTTTTTGTTCATATATGTAAAGCCGTTTTCCTTGAAATACGAACGTTGGACAGTCATTTTGAAGTTTGAGTCGGCTCAACAACTTCAGTTTGTTAATGGCTATAGCTGAAACGGCCAACTCAGCTCACCGTCTCAGAAGGCTGAGTTTGCGGACTTAAGATTATGTGTGAATACAGCCGCCGAGCTCCACAACATCCTGCCAAGCCTCCTTCAGATCGACTTGAAAGAATGGATGAATGGATTTGATTCGGAGATTTATGCGAGCTCAATTATGGTTCAGAGAGCTCGACAGAAACTAGATTGATGATACCATGGAAAACGATTTCAAGTCTATCTAGGTAGGGTCCCGGGGTTGCTGCGGAAGTATGAGAACAAAGAATGAATTAGGAACAGCAACATTACGTTTCGTATGGCTTGCAATTAAGCTTGGCCTCAAGAGCTCTTCACATTTGTTGCCCCAGTTAAAACGCTCTCTGGCCTAACACTGTGTAACGTATGCCTTAAAGATTATATGACAATTCATTTTGCGCATGCTTTTGACAAGTGAGTTTGTCACACACTGGCTTACTGTTCCATGAAAAACGCTACAAATGTAGTATATAGAGAGCCAACATCAGCAACGCCGGGAAGCGCATCTCTAGAAGCAATTTGTATGACATAAACATACGATTTTCGTAATGGGATCATCAGTAACCTATTTCCGATCACGAAGGTGGTCATAGCATAACGCATCTGCGCGGCACTTGATTAAAAAGATGCATTTCCGAAATCGTTGGAAGCAACCGGACGCTCATTGTTTAATGTCACCCATAGTGTTAATAAGATTGTGGGTAAATATTTTGGATTGACATTCTAAATATTTGGTGTGGTATTATTTCCCTGTACATTACGAAGAAAACTTGTCCGAGAAGATATCATTCCCAGGTGTTTAATCACGAAAGTTTACGATCCATGGCACCATAAAATGAATTCTAAGCAATGTTTCACACTGTCTTACCACAGTGACCTGATAATGCTTTTTATTGACACCTCAAGACCAGCGAAAATAAAGTATTGAGCTGAGAGTGCCCTTTGGTTCTCTTTTACCGTTCTTGATTCAAAATTGCGGAATCATAGGTCCTAGGCTTTGATTATTGCAAAATAACAACACTACGAAAGCTTTACTGTACCTGTGTGATATGCTCAGTTGGCTAAAAAAAACTGGACAATTAAAATCAATAGATGGCGTGCACATCACAAGAGCCGAAAATGACTGCACCATTGATACGAGTTCAGTAAGGTATTCAGCTCTATGCTGAAGTACTCTTATTATCGGTTTATAATGGGCAGCATTCCCACACACCAAACTAATCCACACTTCGTACGGACGTGATAGATAATCAGTAGTGCAAAAAGCAACAGCTGTATTGACACAATATAAAAGCAATAGTCACAGCACAGCACCTAAAAGTAGAGGAATACTGTAACAATCAATTGTTATGAACAAAAACGCCAGGAAAGGTGTTTGAGCTATAATTACATAACACATTTTGTTTGCAAAATATCACAACTTGCCATACCTTCTTCTTGTAAATGTGTATTATACTTGCATGCTACACTGCCAAAAGTCACTGTATGTGGCCATCACTGAGAACGGCTGTGCAATCGGCGAAGCTGACCCCGCTCAGCACAGACAGGTCCTCACTATAAACAAATTTGACCATACCAGACCAGAACCGGTTGAGCAACCTCTATTTTGTCACATTTGTCCACGCTTTCGTATATGACTTGTGTATCTTACCGAGTAAAAAGTTCAATTGCTCTATTTGGTTGAAGAATATAATTAAAGAATAAGAGATTGAGTGTTAAGCGTTAAGTGTGCCATAGACAGGCGTTGCATAGATGGGCACTAGACACGGACAGACAAGCATCGAGCTTAAGGATTTGTATCATGACGCAGTCAGAGCTGTGGATATTTTGAGTTTATCTTTACTAGCAGAATGTTTGAGTTTCACAGATTCTGAATTATGCTGTTACTATCATCAACAATATATTGTATGTATCTGATGAATTAAAAGGCCTTTTGAGAGGAATTGTGATCATGTTTGACAGCGTGTTGCATTCTCTGATGGGACGATAATTGCAGATATCAGAACAATTAGTGCTGACTGGATCAAAACAGTAATAGCTGCCAACTTATACATCATGAACAAATACAACGTTAGGTTCCGATCACAGGCCAATGTAGCGCAAGATATACCTAAATATGCCGGACTCTTTCACTGTGGGTATGATATGTCTCTGCCATATATATATATAGAGATAGAGAGAGATAGAGATAGAGAGAGAGATAGAGAGAGATAGAGAGATATATATATATATATATATATATATATATATATATATATATATATATATATATATATATATATATATATATATATATATATAAATATATATATATATACATATATAAGTATGTACGTATAGAAATATATATATATATATATATATATATATATATATATATATATATATATATATATATATATATATATATATATATATATATATATATATATATATATATATGTATATATATATATAGACATACATATATACATATATATGTATATATATGCATATATATAATATGTATATATATATTATGTTATATATATATATATATATATATATATATATATATATATATATATATATATATATATATATATATATATATATATATATATATATATATATATATATATATACATATAGCCACTATAGCTTAATATATATATAGCGATATATATATATAAATGCATCTATACACGTTGGCTCTTATATAGTATTATATATACATATATATATAGATATATATATATATATGTATATAACTATGTTTACTTATATATTGGCCGTCGAATCGATATTTCCGGCTAGATAAATCAAATAAAGTCCGTTAGTATCGTATGTAGACAGGTTAAATGCCTATTCCATTTCTTGGCCGTCGAATCGATATTTCCGGCTAGATAAATCAAATAAAGTCCGTTAGTATCGTATGTAGACAGGTTAAATGCCTATTCCACACGTGGTTATGTGAGGATGTCCGCAATCGCGCATATAATGTCTTTGAACAATAATTACACTTAAGTCAGAAAATTGTTCGAAAACAGCTGTACCATGCATTGGTTGGTGATTTATTGACCGCACCGGTGGAGTAATTATAACATTTGAACTATTTGGCTTTTTAATGTTTGGAAGCAATCGATTATTTACAAAATATTTTGAGGTCGTCGTCTGATGAAAAAATAACAATTTTTTAATTTATATGAGCTTTTTGAATGTCTCGTTTCATCGCCTGAAATTTAATATGTTTCACGTCATTAAATTCATGTTCCGCATATCAAATGAGCATTATATGTCACAACGTAGCGCAATTAATGACGACGAGGTCGACAGAGCAACGCCACTATTGTGAACCACCTGACAGTTTTCCTTTTTACTGGCAATATCTTGAACTATAATATAATTTTACAAGCTGGCATTGACAACAGCGTAGATTTTACCTTGGGTTACGAAACCTGGACTCATAGCTGTTTCTTAAGAAGTCAATTTACGTATTAATCGTCCTTGCTAGCTATAGGCCTCACTGACAGACGGATACCGATTGCAAACATAATATTTGACAACAACATGTTGTGTAAGCTAAAATGTATTACCAAGTATCACCAGCCATGCCTTGTGAATTAGTGGCAGCGCAGATCGAGGGCAGATACATGATATCCCGCAATTAAAGATGTGTACGAAAACGACAACTCTTAAGTATAACTGGATAACGCGATCCCCAATGCACGACCTGTTGCTGTACATTGTGAGTGCTACCTAAACACCATTGTATATCTGGCACTGCATACAGGACATAGTACAAAGCGTAATAGACCTTTTAAAAATTAGAGAATTGTAACTATGCCACTATGGTTCTGCACTTAATGAATCCTAGAAACGAGCACTGTTGCTGTTGACCGATAATATTGTCGTAATAGTGCTTTGGAATACTGCGTGAGGTTGGTTTGCAAATACTGCTAGCACTTCATGAATAGTAATGTATCATCTAGTTATGTTACAGGCAGATTTGTACATCTAACAACCGCTCAGCATGGAGGAACAGTACATTTGCATTCGGATAGTTTATGCAATATCTGATGCACACTACATCCTCATTTGACCTCTTTATGAGCCTCGCCTGAGGCGTACTCTGTCCCTCATAAGGCCATCTTAATCGTATCATCGCTATTACTGGGACCTATACAGGCGTAATAAATAGACTGCATCTGATATTTTATCGCACCGTTTTCTGACACAGAATGCTCATGGTACATTATTACGGAGGTAACTTGACTTAATAAATCATTAAACGATGTAGAGCAGCAGCCGTAAAGGTAGGCGGAGTTGTCTGGTTGATAAGCGATGGAAAGTCGCTCTTCATCATGTTTAATTAGACTGTTGTTGCGTGACGCCAAAATATACCAGCAAAAACGTGGTCACAATTCATTCAACGTGACACTAGCCAATTTGAAAGCTGTTAAATGTCCTCAACAGTACATCTAAATAAAGTTACAAATAATTCATGCAGTTGCTTTGACTGTCAGCATTCCCTGCAGTCACAGTTTTCTATTAAACTACCTCTACGCGTGTGATTAAAATTATGCAATATCTGTTCCGCATTACATCGAAAATTTACTTAGGCAGTTAATACATTTTTTAATCAATAGAAGAAAAATCAGTCTCTTCTCAAGGACCAGGCATCAGCGGTAAAATGTGCCTAATATGTACTCGAAAAGTGATTAGTGTATATCGGGGATTCCGCGAATTTTTATATTTAGGAAAAATAAAGTGCTTCGCCGAAAATATCAAGCAACCAGCTAATTACCGAAACCGGGTTCGCCAATACATGTTATGCTCGCTTCATGTATGTGCGATTTCGATAGGATATACGCAATATCCATTGGTAGCATTAGGAAACAGCGGATTGTATACATTTAAACTGACGCTGTTGTAATGCTGATCAGAAAGAGGAACTTAGAGAACTATGCAATTGACATTTTTGCCACTTAGCTGCCAATAACGAATCCTAGCCATTAGAACTGAAGAGTTTAATTTTAAATAAATGCTGCATTAATAAATTAACAGGGGTAATTTGACGGTTTCACTTGACATTAAGCATGCCGACGAAATCTTTCCCTCGGATAATACCAGATCATGATTCTCAGCACCAATATAAGTTACTTATATGTACGATAACAAACACGAGTAACACAGAATATGTTATTTACAGAAAACCACAATACAAATTGTGTTGTTGCTAAAGTAGGCAAAAAAATAGGCAGCTTAGGAAACCTCGGCAGGAGATGACGTGTGATGAAGTAGATTATACCTATTTCCAGTACACAAATACACATAATTCTACCTCGAAAAACATGGGTTCATGTTACATATAAGGAAAAGTTTTGTTGAGTGACAGCTACTCTTAAAATTACAATCCCTTGCAAAATGACGGCATGGGTTAAGGACTTCGAATTGATAACAAAATTGAGTTCGGGCTATCCTGACCGGGGTTTCTCAGTGTACATTGGCAGCATCGTCTAGTGACAGATGAACAACTCCAATGAGAGGCAACTGTTAATAGTTTTCGCCATGATATATTGTGGGCAAAGTCATAGGATCGGCATTACTTACATAGAAATTCGCGCAAATGCCATAATTTGATCGTCAAGTCAAATCACAGAGCGGCAGTAGACCTACTTCCACATATAAGATATTGGCAGCGCACAATTAACGTGTTACTAGAGCTGATCTCTGAAGATGATATTTGTGATAGAGATCAAAATTGTACACTTCAGCTCAGTAGATGTACAAATGGTGCCCTGGGGAGTTATAAGTCGAGTAGTATGATCCGTTGAAACATAAAGCCTCGGTTGCCTCTGGTTCGGCCAATGTGCATCGATGTCCCCCAAGTACAGGGTTTTTGGATTAGCGCAGCTTAATGCACAACTCATAACTTATAATATGTAATCAATAGGAATTATCAATAATTTGCATTAGATTCCCACGTAAACGAAAATGAAAATCAACCTAAACAAGAGTAATCGATGTTGGTAAGTTGAAGCTCACAAAGATGTGGCGAGATTTGTAGTTCATATTATTGCAAGAAGCATTTGCAGTCATCGGAAACCTTTCCATGTTTAAGGGATTGTTATAATCGAAGAAATTGGAGCAGTGCTGTGACAATGACAAGTTCTGCGTGGCTAGTTCTAGTGTTTTTCCCGCCTTGTTAGATAATATAGAGCATCCAGTGCGGACCGCTGTATCGTTATAGAATACTGATGCGATATATATTAATGTTTTTTGTAATAGTTATTGGTGTTGCGCATAAATGGATAATTGTTATTAGTTTACAGTCTGTGACATTCCTAGCTGTTGTTTGTTGGGCTTGATCTTAGTTCTGTTTTGATCATCACTATAATGAATGAGGTCCATGTTAGAAGTGTTAACACTTTATTCACCATACGTTCGCATGACATGAAAGTCAACAAATGTTTATTAACAGTTTACAGCTTCAACAAGGCGAATGTTGTTGACCAATTATAATACAGCGTTATAAATTCGTGCATAGGTAGACGGTCTATAGTAATTGAAAAACATAACGTGCTTTGTTTGTCACATAACGAAGTTAACACATGCAAAGATATAAATGTGGCATCCGCAGGCAATATAAAGTGGGTAAATTATACTGTTCTCCGTTTGGTTTCATTATCAGTGCGTTGACTTAAATAGAATGCTGATATTTTAGCGTAACTACAATGAGGCGATAGGATGTTAAAAATTAGAGGGTATTGGAACCGAACACAAATGATATATTCCCTTTTGCTTCCTTATTATATTAGCAAAGCTGATATATCTGTTCGATGTGATGAACCCATAAAAGCTAAAAAACAGTCCTTAATAATTCTGGTTTGCAGCATTAGACTTTGATGACAAAAATCATGACATCAAAGCAGCTCAAACCATATGCGCGTCAGCATATGTGGGTCCTATGTCCTTTGAATAACGGCATCATCGTTTAAGCACATTTGATAACATATGGTGTATAAACGGGACATCACGATGTCTATTTTTGTTTGCAAGGATATTATTGAGCACTGTGACTACAATTAGATTTTGGAGTGTTTTACGGTGCACTATGTGTTACACCTTACATTAAATGCTGAAGTGCACGCTTTTGCTATAAATCATGTACCGCTTTTCAACCGCAGACAAATTGCTTATGCAGCAAAGTCATCTTTGCCACATTACCAGCAAAAAAAGTTGGTCATTTTAAAGGTTATATGCATTGCCAATCAGTAGTAAGCGTGATTCCTTGCTTCTGACCTAAAACATTGACAGTATAACAATGATGAAAACGCCTACTGCTTATATATAACAATCGTCTTCAGGCCTGAACAAAGCAGTCGTGATAATTTTTCAGATAGCTCGCATCAAGGCTGTTGTTTGATTCTGCGAACTTATGAATGAGCATTATGCTCCAATATGTTTCAGAGACATAAAATACGTATTAGCAATGTGATACGGGACTCTGTGACATCAATTTTATATCTACAAAAAGACTGCTTAATGAGTCTCGGTGGCGTTTAAGCCCTAAACCGCAACATAGGCTGTATCAATAATTAGTATTTGCAAGTTAAGTATGCCTAATCTATTTTCTATGTAGTAAAATAATCCTTAGCAGGCTGTGAGTATTAACGCCGGAATGAGATTTGAAAGTATACTTCGTTAGGTAATGATGCAATGACTGTCGCGAGTTGGCATTGATATGCTGAAGAAAAGAGAACGCATACAATAAATGTTTTACCACTATAATGTCTGACTCGATCCTATCAATAAATTGTTCATAAAACTGTCTGGCTACTTCTCAAATATACAGCACTGTGTCTCTTATGGGCAATACCGTGTTCTACGTAATGTTGCGCCTGAATAATCAATTTGAACGTGTCTATATATCAATCAAACCAAGAATGATTGATATTTCATTGTTAGCACTGTCACATCGCTCGTAAGCTTAAGAGGAGCCCGTACTTTTTTAATAGCCTGATACACAGATAGGGTTTTCTGATTGGTCATGGCTTCCACGCTCCTGAAATCAACAGAACATTACATGTGGTTGTAACATACGCTATTCCAAAGCTCCACGCAGGTCTCTTATAGCGTGATCACATATTGTCTCGGTCGGAGGCAAAAGCGAACCCTGTTAGGGTAGTAATAAGCTCTTCGGTATAATTAAATGCTTCAGTAACATGATAATTGACGTCGGTAATAATTAATGCGGTCAGTATATCTGGTAGTACATTCCTTTCTTTCTGGCCAACTTCTTTCTCCTCCTTCACCAGGAGCGAAAAACATAAAACAAAACAGCTACTCAGAAAATCATATAATCCAATAACCCACTTCAACACGTAAACTTGCATATACAGCAGAATGCCAGTAAGAGGCCTGTGAAATACGTTGTAAATCACCCATGCACCGTAAGGGCCTACTAACATCCCACGGTGCCAAACTTATGGTACTTATTTTCAGTTATGAGCGTCAAAAGTGACCAGAAGCTTATAGCATTGCACCCCAAAGTAATAGTGAATATTCTAGTAGTGGTAGTTTTATGACGTGAATAGCTAGTTCAGACTATTATCATGCGCCAGGCACTGTCAGACTAACAAATTGATTTAAGCGTACAGGGCAAGGGATAATTGTCTTTCAGCAAAATTGTGAATCGCTTCAAATTAAGCAGAGTGATGTTTTTGTGATGTTTTGTGCATATTTGCGACGCATACAAAAATAAATATTGTCACGAAAAACTAAATCAAAAATACTTATTATTATTTAATGCAGTAACATGTAGATACTAAACACCTAGCGTGAAATTATATTCTTGGAATCGTTACTGAAGGCCAATATTGAATGATAAAGGGCTAAGTGGCCGATCAATGGCACGCCCAATGTGCGCTTCGTATTAGCTACTTCCGTGAACTTTTACTCGGACAATCCAATATCAAATCTACACAAAATCCGTAGGTAATGAATGCATCGCCGAACATAACACGATATCATTCTGAAATTCGTCCAGGGTTTGTTCAAATGTCTTCATAGCTATCGCTAAATGGTGCTCTTCCAAACAAATACAAATGATCCCGGGGGACGAGGTTTCCACGCATTGTGTGTATTGATTGCAACATTAACTACTGCAGATTGCGAATGTTTTTCGGAGCTTCTTATCCTTGATAGCCTTCAGAAGTCAGAACACAGGCTCAGGTATGGATACTGGAAAATGTTATAGGGCGGATGAATCCGTGAACTGGTTTTGCATACTTATGTGGGGTCGTTCTCTGATTAATGTTTAATCAAATCAATGATATCTTTATAGTGGTATTCTAGATAATCGACTTCAAGGTCAACTGATGCTTGTGTTTGTATATAGCTTCAATTCCATGTATATCATGAACCTGTTTAGGGGACAACGGATCAATGATGTCAGAAAGTATTATTCAAAATCCATCTAGTGTGTCAAGATATATTTTATTTTAAACTCCCAAACGCCTCTCTCTTTATCTATACCGCAGCACTTTTCGTTCTTAGAGTAGCCTGGTTACTCTACAATGTTCCCGCAGCGCTATATCCGGTATCAGACAGTGAGTTCTAATTCGGATCATGATCAACAGCTAACCTTAACTTTTTTCGTACCGTTGCAGCAATTTATTCTGCAGAAAAAACAGACATATGAATCACAGACGTTAAATTTAACAGCCGTGCTTTTGCCTGCTTATGCCACGCCGTGCCTCTTTTATATAATAAAAGATAATGATATGACATTACATTTTTTCAGTTGTATTTAGTGTCTTTTCCTCAACTGATAGCAACACGGCTATATCCGGTTATTGATGTCAGTTAATTATAGATACATATCTCAAACAATACCATTTTTAAATTGATAGGATTGGTCATTTAAATCAGTTACATTACTGATTGTAACTTTGCACATCATGCGCAGCATGTCGCGTATTTTGCGAACCATTTAACCTGCAATGTAAGCGAAAAACATAAACCTGGTGCAGTGAGAGGTCATCCAGATGGTCTGCCGTGGTTGACATCACTGGCAATGTTTATTATGGCAATAATGTCGGGTGGCATCTCATACATTTCAACTGTTCGTACTGTTATTGTAGGAGAATATGGCGCTGCTGTTCGCTGGTGCGCCATAATGAGTAACATTACTAACAATACTCCAAAGCATTACATTGACATGATTATGATACCAAATTGATCTCTGCCATGTTGTCTGGAATATTTTCCAGTAACTGGGTGGATCATAAAGCGTGAAGAGCAGAGAAATACCTTCAGCCGCTTCTCCAGGAGATTAATATTGTTCGAGACTTGATCTCATACAATGGCCACTAGATGCAAACCAATTTCTGTCGATTTGCTGATGGACTCGAGCAGCAATGTCTTCATTTGAGCCCTCATCATTGGTCTACTTCTGCGAAAACAATCAATGGGTGGCTTCCATTGCTCCACTTATCCTCCTTTAGTTATGGTTTATGTGCATGTGGCTCCCATCATAGCAGTTTGGTTATTGCAATATGGCCCAGTGATACATACCCAGAAGCCATGAGTTTTTGGCAGTGAACTCAAAATCATGTATGGTAAAATTCATCATGCCAAAACCTGGCATCTTTATTAGTCAATAACGAAACTTAAAATAAAGCCAAAATATAAGAGGAAAGTTAACAATATTTCTGCAGGTATTTTGTACTATTTTCCATTACCGTGTACATAAATGGAATGTTTGAGTTTGTGCTTCATTTACAAAGTTTATGAACGGTTGCTCATCTACATACCAATAAGTTCTAAGCAAACTCGATATAGGTTGATATGAAAAAGGATGTAGCAAATTTCAGCAGTTCAACTTTCAAGCTCCTGAGTGTTCACAATCTAAGGAGACCTGTCAATTGTGGTTCGTATTCGGTGGAGACTTCATGTTGCAAAATGTTAATTGCGAATTGAATGGAACGCTATGCGCAACACAGGTGTCCGTTCTGTAGCCGCATGTTCCATAAGATTATTGCGGAACATTAAGGTTATTGTATTATTCCTAATCAAAACAATGCTCGCAAACGCATTTTAATTAATACACGAGATCAGTAAAGTTTACTCAAATATAATGTTCGAATTTGTAACAGGTCGGAGGAATAAAGGCTATTTATTCCATTTTCATATGGATGTCCTGTCAATTGGTCGCCTAATTGCCTATTTATCGGTGCCACAATAAATAAGTACTTTTCCTGGCTAGAGATTTGCGCACCTATACAAACTCGAACACAGTTATGGTTACTAACAGATTACAAATAGGAGATATGTTGTTGATTGACTAGTGCAGCATAATACGCGAGGAAAAACAGGGCCAGGATGTTTGTTTACATTGAACAACGGACGCAAGAAATAAAATATACTTTTAATAAATAACACCGTACCATAAGTAAAAGTTTAAATGCACAACGTAATGTAATACACATATTTGTTCAATTAAGATGCACTAGAAAAATATTACAAGCAAGAAAAGTAACATGACCCTGCGAATTTGAAGCTTGACCCTAATATTCTAAAAGTACCGTTGATAAACAAGTCATGCTTGCCATAAAGTTATTTGTCTATGGAATAATCAGCACTTTGTTGATTATTTTATTTACTGATTTCACCTCTGTCCATTTGCTTATAAACAATATTCCAGCATTTGCATTGTGCTGTTTGTTTGCGATTCCGGGTATTTGTACAGCATAAATAACACGCACATTTGGAAAAAAATGCGAACTGATTGAATTCAGAACAAACGGATTCTCATTTGGTACTGACGAACTTGCTGCTGAGAATAGGACATGTTGTAATTCCCGCTTGTCGGTTGTTAGCATGGCAGTAAATAACTTCATTTGTCAACGAAAGTTGTACATTATGTTTCATTTCTGCGATTGTTGCATACCACTGCAAAGGCGATGCACTTGAAATTTGTATATATTATAACACATGTAGATAGCATTAGAAGTGCATAACCATCAGCATATACATAATTGAGGAACTGTTAATGAAAAGGGCTTATATCACGGAATGCATTTGTTATCAATGGGTGATTACCAAGTTGCTTGTGATAGCTATTACATCTGGTTCAGCATTTAAATCATTGTTCTATATTTGTATCAAACCTATCTCGAGGTGATTCCAACATACACTAAAATCAAAGGAGATATAAGAGCAAATGGAATGTGATCTGTTTGCTGCATTATTTCTATTTAAACGCATTAATACATTTTGTTGCATTAAATGTTGGTTTGCTGCTGGTTGTACATAGCAGTAACAGTATGATCGGATATTGTTGAAAATGCTGCTTCGTAAACATAATTATACAGGAGAACTTCTGTCGGGTTTTCGGCAGGTTGTTTTCTTACAGATAAACGTTTATGCTATAATGGGCGTGTCTAGCTTGTTAATGCTCGGTGAGGCACAAAGAGGGATCGTGATTTTAGGCGACCCATTACATATGAATGAATGCTTATATAAGATTGCCCGACAATTTGCACGCAATCATCAAATGGATATATTGTGTGCCTGTAGTGATAGACAAAACGAATTCGGCGGTTGACATACATCCCACCGCGAATAAATTGTTTTGGGTTCTTCCAATGCACATTTATTGGAAGTTGTATAGGATGCTGCGTTAACAAGCAATAGAAGGTAAAAATATACCCGCGTGTAGCGTCGGCAGCTTTCTTAACATAGGGTGACTTTGCGCCTTGTCATATGGTCCATTAACTTCAGCTCTCTCCGTGTTCACCATACCTGTACTTCAAAATATAATAAATCAAACAAAACACAGTATTAGGATAACTGTTTACTTGCTTAGCTTGCTTCAAGAATCCAACTCCTCAGCGATCGTTGATTACACAGCCACACAATCGTGCCACTTCATTCCACTAAATAGTTGATAGCTTCGCTAAGGAAGCTCATCTGAGTCTCCCGCCCGAGGAAATATGTTAAGACGCCACCTTTTAGCCGAAGCGTTATTGTCATAGCGTCATAGCGTCGCTTAAAAACCTAGTAGAATGCTCTGTTTACTTTGGAGCTGAAGTCGCCCTGACCAATCAGATTACTCCTTATCTTAAACAGCCGCCGAGCCTCGAGACGTTGGATCAACAGTCTCATGTGCTTTGATGATTTCATGGTATCGTCGCCTGATGTCGAGGGTGTCTTTTGAATAGTTTCATAATCGTCACGCAGCTCAGAGTAGCTTAAAATTCGTCGCTTGAAACCTTCACATCTCCCTGACATTCCAAAATGTTTATGTCGGCCCAAGGTCAGTTCCCTCCCTTCAGACAGTTACTGACCATCACAAACTACCATCCACAGTGCGGACATAGTGCGGACATGAAAGATCGAGAAACGTAAACTGCGCAGACGCTGTTAGAGGCCAACTGTTTCCATGATTTATCTAGATGACATTTACTCAGTTGAGTACTTGCTATTTTTGCTATTCATAGGCCTATTGTGCGACGTGTTTTGGCATTAGCAAGGCTCTGTGAAAAGCAATTTTTCCCACTCTCAAAAATTGGTGAGACGTCAGCTTAGCATTCCAATGTGCTTTTGTTTGTGTCACGGTAGAGCGACCTTACGATTGAAATGTGTTATAATTCGAGAAGTGATCACCGCAGAGCTACTCGAAGTGAGCCCTATGGATGCATCATCACATTTATAAAACATGAGTGCCTAATGCATCATCTAATGGCCTATTAAATATATCAGGTCAAAAGATGTCATCCTGGATGTCGATACACTGTAACGCGCATATTTCCCCATTAGTTGGTGAATCTCCTGCCCTCATATAGTCACATCTGATTGATTTGATGAATGTAATTAAAACCAATGCCTAATAGACCTAACGAAATCGTTTTGGATGGCTCATCAATGCCAAAGGGAACGGTATGGAACATACCGTAATCAGCAGTTTATTAGACTGTAAAGAGCCATGTGAGCCGGTTTGTTATATACTTGTCTAATAGCACCGGGTTAGATGAGATGGTCGGGTAGCTCATTAGCTGCTAAGTAGACAATGTAGAGGCTCTACTTGATAAGGTATGGCATTATTTCATTGAATGCTGCTTGGATAAGTAGTTTTTCGGCGTAGACAAAGTAAATACCTACCTGGGAAATAAACGCCCATTACTGCATTTCCCCACTCGAGCTAAGACTGATTGTACATGGGTGAGTAGAGTGCATTCGAATGGAAAATGTGGTGAAGTAATGTGCTATAATCTCACACAAATAGCAGCTACAACTTGACTGCTAACACGAAACGTTGTCCTTTGTCCCAAAGTATCAGCATGGCAGCACTTGGTGTGCTCTAAACATGTTGTTAAACATTCTTTAAATCAGTCCTATTTGATGGGATCATCAATTGAGGTCTCCTCTATTTTATATGTAAATATATGTCAAACTGTGCATACGCGTTTGCAATTATATGCAATTATATGTTCAGCGACAAAATCAATACACTTTGGTATCACGACCCAACGATGATGGTTTCTTTTATTGCACCATATATTATTGATGCAAAAAATTGACATATGGCTAAATGAGCAAAATAATCTACTCAGGTGGCTCGTTCTGGAAATCAAAGTCATACGTTATACTTTTTTGTCAGTTCTTAATCAACCTCTTTTTGCGTGCAATGATCCAAAGACTTATCGTCAACTTTAAAAGGAATTGAGCTTACGTTCACCAGCATAGAAGAAATTGATGGATTGAGGCAGCTATTGTAGTTGTCATGTAATCGGAGGGAGACACCGTGATCGCGTGCTGAAATGACAATGCTTGAATAATTGCTTTAGTTACATGCATTGGCCGTATGATAGGCAAACCTGGTCTGGGATGTTCTCATTATCAAGACTCTTTTTTATATGGCTCATTTGAAGCCATTACCACAACCCAGGATTACACGCGAGCAGAAATGTTCCAAACAAAAACACGAGTAAACGACCAATCAGTTTGTCTGGGTAGTAATCGAATGGAATCCTTGCGCCAGACACGGAAGCATCATCATTATAGGCAATTAATTACATCCTTTAATATCGTTTCTAATACTTGAAGTTGATAGCGATATAGGATGAACGTGTGCTCAATGTGGTGAGAATTGATCGGGTTTTTTTTATAAAAAAACATAAGAATCTGCTCTGTCAACCATTACCGTCTGTTGCGTTAAATGAACAAAAGGCCTGACAAGCTGATAATTTCCTATTCACTGAAGCATTTTTTTCTTATATGCAGGTGATAGCACGTGTATTCGACAGCTTCAGTAAGACCTGTTTGGTCGATATAGAGTTATGAGAGGTATGAAATCAGTTATGTACCTACGTGTGATGCCATGTTCCATTCACAAAAGGCCTCCGATATATTTACATGAGAACGCTACTGGCACGGCGACAGCCGACATGCTCAGTTAGATGAACAAGCTCACAAAACCCAATTTTGATTTAAAAAACAAGTTAGTTCCTGGGCAAGCAATGGTGCATGTTATGTGTGAAATGAGACGACAATATTTCATGACATATAGGAGCAGATGGAAGCATATTCAGTAAACTTCGATCAAGGCGATGGTGACGTGGTGATAGTTTGCGTGTCTCCACAAATTGACACGTAATGCGTATGGAACGTTGATTATTGCGGTTAAGTAGCTCATTATAGATTAATATAAGTACACTGGTGATGCATAAATCCTCAAATTGTATTTATTAATGTTATCATGTGCCGAACAATGTATGCGCACAACTGGTATAAAAAGCGTCGACACACGAAGTCTCTCAAAAACATTAACATCGCAATACAGGTCAAAATGTATATTCTTTTACGCTAATATATGCATATCAGGTTAATTGCAAAGATATTGAATACCCGCTACTTTCCCAATCAGAACCCGTTTCCATTACAGCAAACACACACATCCTGAGTAGGTGTTTGCATTTCAATCGAGTTGCATGCATAATATAACACTGTTAATTACACATGAATATGTAGCAAACATAAATTAGCTGACACAGGTGATCCATTTATAATAGTGACACCTAATACGGCATTTAAAACATTATTTGCTTGTCTTGTTTCTTGATACGATTGGTGCAAGATTCTAAGAATATGATTGAGACAACAGTCATGAGGCCTTGACAAGAGAGCGAGTAAGAATTAGTTGGGATGCCAGATGCCTAATGATCATTTAATGCTGTTTTCGGACGTCACCGCACCCCAATATTTATACATTTCGCCTTAGTTTGAACAAGCTATCAATATTCAGGATCTGAGTGTGTGATATATCGTGCTTCGCAATTTCAAAATAAACTGTTAAAAATGTCTTGTCCACTGTATTAGGACAATGAATTCACAATAATACATTACTTATGAAAGTAAATGGGCCCGCTCTGTTCATGTCTATATTAAGTTGTCTTTTCGTATATTGCATTCGGGATAGCTCTTCCTGCCTATGGTGATCTATGTCGATTAAGCTCATTTGCAAATCACGGAGAATGAAGCTCTGAAAGGGGGAAATGTATGTCGGGCGTGAATGCAACGTAGGGGTTACGTATGGGTAATTTAACATGCTCCGTAACGTTAGCTACGGGATTACGTTTCAATACATGATATGAATCATGTTTTCTTGTGTCGTATGCATCATGTCAGTAGACAAATTTGCCTTTCTTTGCATACTTTCAATTAGCCTTCAGTTATCTACTTACGGCATTTATCAACATACAAAGGATTTATAAATGTTCATTGACGCACAGACCATCACTCATATTGAACTTCATTATGGATATTTGATTGTTGCTACCGAGAAATATATGTTTTTCAACCTTCTCGCGTTGCCATTCTTCAAAGTAATGATCCACACAAATGTCTCGCATGTTTGCAACTCAATTATTGCTCGAACTCTACCAATTGCAATTCTTCCTTAAGGCCATACGGATGGGATGCGATAGGAAGAATACCTTGGTAAGTTGTCACTACGTGCCCAGTAATATTGACCAGATTAGCAACGACGTCATCGATTGGGCTTATCAAGTCACCAAATAAGATGTTGATGATACAACGCCTGTGATATGCATCATATGGATTCCACTGTGTTGATAAACGGGTAGCTATATGCTTTAATTGAGCCTTATTCATTGCAGCTGACACTCGCCAATCACACCAGTAATAAATCAGAAAGTGTCGATTTCGTATATGAATCAATTAAGGTATCGCTTAACGTTATGATATGAAGTAGGATTTTCAACCATGGCAAACGCCGATACGAGTGTGACGATGCGGACAAAACATTCTCCAACACTGCTATTGTTTTTAAGGATGTTTTCAGTAGTCCTATCGACAGTCGATGCTATCTCCTTTGCCTCGGGCATTAAATTAATTCGCCTGTATTTTATCAACGTCTGAACCGATACGATCCAATAACCTGTTGATTTATGATCGGCAGCGCTAAACTAAGCCGCGTGAGAATTATTCTACAGTACTGCGAAAGTGGAGCTGCATTCCGCTGATCAATGTGCTTTGGCAAAATATTGTTACCAATGAACGTATAACCTCATATGGTATTGGTAACGGATGTAAACAGGTACCCTGTTAGCTTGTGTAAAAGATTAGGGTTGTGTTTATCTATGACATTTAGTCAAATAGTAGTTGCACTGCTGTCCTCGACTAACCTGAGGAACAGGTATGTAAAAATAAAACCATGGCTGTGCACACTCTATTTAAATTTTATCTTCTGGCTGCCATTATTAACAGTGACGTTTTACCATGTGATTTTAAAACTCAATGCGCTCTATGAAACAATAAAGCCATTATTGAATTTGAGATCAGCGTTTGCATATTTTCATACCGAAAAAAATAATTACTGTCATATCTTTAAAATCGATGGCACTAATGTGTCTTCCATTATCACACTGCAATAACCACGCAATAACCAACAAAACAACGCACAAGTCTCATTAAGTTAAATATAATATACAACCAATCTTCCAGAGTGCCATCTAGCACAGTGACGCACGGTCGGAGTAAAAATTATCTAACATGCGCTCGGCGATAAAACCTAGTCTAGGTTATTCCCGATCAGCTACCAGTTACCGGCGTTTATCGATTAGCAGTACAAGAAGTAAGGCGTAATTGGCAGTATATAACGTTAACTTCACAAAAGGTAATACAATAATAAACGAATTACCAATATGATGCAACAAAATTTTGTTATTCAATGCAAATGTTACCCCAAAAAACGTGAAAAAACAATCCTTAACGACCGGAAGTAGTCAATAGGCACACGTGGAACAAAGTGAATGATAGCCTGCTGACTGCAAACAGACCAGTCATTTGTCTTTTATGTGACAGGATGAAGTTGATAAATGGGATGTCGTATTAGCGAAGCATTGTTTTCCTCGGCCATCAGAAAGTACAAAATATGGAGAACGATTCAACCAGTGTAATTACTACAGATACGTGCCATCCACAGCAAATTAAAACCTTAACTAGTTCGCTTTAATATAATCTGTTACTCCATCTGAGTTAGCCATTAATATCGCGTATAATATCAACGCAATTGATGCTGCATGTAATTTCATCCTTTTGCATATTGGGAATACCAATTGGTTGTACTGAATACAAACACTGAGGTGCATAGCAAGCCCTGTTTGGCATTTTGACTGTATAGCCGGATTTATTGCATGGCTTCAGTGAAACCTCAATACACCTAAGTCCGAGTCATAAAACCAAGGGGAAATTAAGTTTCAGCAGCAATGCATTGTTCCCTCAAGATATGTTCTATATTGACAAAACTAGTGCTTCAGACAGTACACCTTATTTTACATAAATCTAATATACAAACATTTTAGCTGGGGTCCGTAGCTCTGAATACGTTATCCATCGTTTAATAGAGATAAAAAAACAGAAATACACCTTTCGCCAGTCAATTTACAAATTATATTATAAAACTATTAATGCTTTGTCATTCAAAACGTGGAATAATGACCGTCGTGACGAATGCTTTTGGAGTTAAAATCACTAACCCTCAGAGGTTTCAACTTGATCAGTAAATACTTTTATATTGATGCTACAATTTGCGTCGGAGTGAGCCTACTGTCATCTTAACCACCTTCTTATGTCTAATGTATTATATGGATGAGGACATAAATGATTGAATGGGTAGCAATTGTCTCTCAACCACAATATATCGCGTTACCGAACTTTATCGCTCACGAACCTTCTGACACATTAATGCACGCAGAGAGCTTGATTTAGGTTGTCGCGGACGACACGTTTAGCGTATGATAATAAAATAGCGCTATTTAATTCCCTGCTGTTCAAAACAGGTCTTATTCACATCATCAACGGACAATTTCATGGAGCATTCCCTGACATATTAAGCATATTGCAACGTCATGCAACATATACACTGCCATTGGCTTGTTCGAACTGACGAAAGCCACATTATATAGCAGTGATTACGAGGTAAATTGGGAGTCAAAGAGTGGGGTTAAACGGTTCGAGGTGTGCCATGGTGTTTACGGCACTTCCGTTATCACCGCGGTAAGTTCTTCGCGGCAATAAATGCATCCACATTATAAAAGCATTATGCGGCAACTAGATTGCCACGGGTTTAAGATTTACTTCATTATATTGATATCAAAATAAAATACAAACTGTCCGACTATAATATATAGTATAAAGAGAGGTCGTTTATCACTTCTACAAACTTCACTAACGTCAACAGCGGCGTCCTTTAATGTTCGATCCAACGAATATGCAAGACGCATCTGCATTTATCGCCAACGGAATATTCAAGAGACTTTACGTAGCGACAAGTCCCGCCATCTCAACAGTATCACACACTTGGTTTGTTTCATAAACACAGTACTCTCGTCCCATCCCTTCACATTCTTATATAAATAGGAAAGTTATTCCAGGTTCTGTTGAAGGACACGGACTCATCAACTATCACATGCATTATTGTTTCAGAATGTAATAGAGGTTTACTGACAGTTTTTCGTTCGTGAAGTAAGTGCACGCTAATAATGCAATGCTACAGCTGCACACTCAAATGCGGATTTCTTTGGATGATCAAAATATCCCTGAACGATGATTCAATAGAACTCTTAAAAAACACAACGTAAGGCGCTTCATGCCTCATCCAGAATATAGTAATCAAGTGCACATTGTCATTAATACATCTGACAAATATGGAGAGGATTGAACTAGATCTGGAAAGACAATCCATTAGTATAGCTTGACGTTATGATATGAAGTAGGACTTTCAACGCATGGCTTGACTGTGTGATACACGTGTGATTGTGATATACACGCGAACAAAAGCTATTCCCCAACACCCATTATTATTGTCCTGGCCATATCAAAGCATGTCGAAAAAGTTATTTTACAGGATAAATGCAACAAAGTGCCTATTAAAGTACGATTAGAGGCAGACAGTCAAAGCCGAGTTACAGAAAGAATACAAATAGTAATCAACCTATACAAACACACATTTAAGAGCCTCCTATCCTATAGTAACATATGCTTTTCTCCTTTACGACTTTAATGTCCTAAGGCATCTCGTTGCATGGTTGTTAAAAGCAACACATGCATGGTACCCAAGGGATATATTCCAAGGGAATATATATATATATATATATATATATATATATATATATATATATATATATATATATATATATATATATATATATATATATATATATATATATATATATATATATATATATATATATATATATATATATATATGAAATATATTCATAAATATATATGTATATATATGTATATATATATATATATATATATATATATATATATATATATATATATATTATATATATATATACGTACATATATATAGATAAATATATATATATATATATATATATATGTATATATATATATATATATATATATATATACAGATATATATATATATATATATACATGAACATATATGTATATATATGAATTAGTGTATATGTACACACACATATATATATATATATATATGTATGTATATATGTATATGTGTATATATATATATATATATATATATATATATTTATATATATATATCGATATATATATATATATCGATATGTATTCATATATTTATTTATAGATATATATATATATAGTTTTGTACTTCATTATGCTAATATGCCATGGATTAGCTTTGAACAAATTATCACGATGCATGCGGTTGCTTCAGCGCATACAGACCCCCTCATTTTATGTGTTAATATGGGAGATTCCAAGATTATCTTGAATGATGCGAAATATGTTATTCAGTGAACTCTTTCAAATGGTTTGTTTTGAACATTGATCCCTGATTTGTTTGTCTCTAGATTGGCTATTTTGATGGAAAATTAATTACTTAGTTTTATGTTCGTATAGATGGAGTTTATTCACTAACAGGCAATCATTTTAGTAGTTTATCGCAGCATTTGCTATTTGGTACAGTGTGCGTCCGTTCAATGATCATATGAGTAGGAGTTTGTCATCAGCATAAGAGAGTATTGAAGCTTTACGGAAATATCACTGATATCTATATCATTGAAGAATACAATAAATAATTGTCCCAAAGAATTTACCCGTCGAATCATATAGCGACCAACTCAATCAATATCGTAGATAGAAATAACATATACGTTATTTCAACGAACAATGCACAATCAACATTGATCTTTATTTACGATATTCAATGTGGTGTACAAGGAACATTACGGCCCAAAGAAATTACTGTCGTAATATCATCGTTGGGAAAGTGTTTATAAAACGCCTTGTTTAATGATTGGAGGTTTGCTCGTTGTGATTCAAAAATGTACGCATCCAAAGTACCTCAGTCAATACCTAAATGATATAGTCTAGAACAATCAATAAATGATATAGTATAGAACAATCAAGCAATGCTCATAGGAACTTAGCTTAAGTCACATCCGCACTCATTCGTTTGCCAGCCTTAATAACAAACCATTGGGTATTACATGTGCTACCGGGAATATTCGGTATTGTCGACTATGGATGGAGATGATATTGCACGGCCTATTTTTTTGGGACATTGATAAAAGGTAATTTCTGATGGCAAGATAATCAAATAAATAATGTGTATTCAAGGTCTCTAAAACCAACTGAAATACCAATACCACACTTAACGCATAATCAAACGTGGATAATTGTTTTATATAGGGAATGAAAGGTTCTGCCTTATTGAAAGAATGCTTTTTATACCAGGCGAAATGATCTCAGTCTGGACATAGTCAAACTTATCATGCTTGAATACTTGCAGAACGTATGATATGTAATATATTGCTATTGACATTCATTTTTGAATTGCTAGCGGTTAATAACAACACCAAAATGTCTATAGCTATCTCTAAAATATCGATGATTAGTTTTGTAATGGCTCATACGATCATGTACATTCTCAGAGAACACATACGGCGGGGGATTCATGCTTCATGCGCTTATGTAAGTCGTGGCTGTAAGCTTCAAATAGTTAATTTGGCACATTGTTATCATGCGGCACGTCCTTGCATTGCTGCTTAGTCCTTGTTTGGCTTAGAACTTACATAAGTAAAGCATATATTCCTCAAGCAACAGAGTCAAGTGCATATCCGATGTAAGGATGAAACTAACAGGACATTACCAAGAATGTAGTAGAAGACAAGTTGCATCAGTATTTTTGTATTGTTGTTTTTTTGGATTATGGCAAATGTACAGAGTGACACGTTTGTGTGGTTATGGAATACAGTAGGAACCTCACGCGTTGTTGCGAATGATCATTTATTTGCAATAAATGCTGTCACAAATTGACCTATCGCCTGCCGAGAAGTGCACGTGCACTAATGGCAAACCAACCGACAACATACTTCGTTAATTCACCATCACAATGCTTTATGTTTGATTTTTTAGGTCTAACAAATTAATAAATGATCGATTTATTGCTAAGATATTAAAATCCGCAGATTATCTTAATTTTGTACCCTGAACCTGGTTTCATTTTAAAAAATTAGCTTGTTCGATGTAAGTGGTTTTATTTCGTTCATATTGTAAGGTGTATCAACGTTAATCACACGTAGGTGGTCCAACTTCTGTGGCAACCTGATACTCGATACGTCTATTGTAGCATGCTGCTAGAAGTGCAAATTGTCTGAGAATATATTTTGCGGAATACACATTAGGTACTGACATAATAGAAAACTCCTGAGATCTGGCATTTGAATAATGAATAATATGTTAACAAAAATGACTTGGCAGATGATTACAGTACTCAAATATACGGTTTACATCGCACCTGAGACTGCAGGACGTGTTGCACGTCCTCCTTTAGACCTTCCTCACGGAGAAACTTGTTTCATATTTTCTTACTTGTGAAGGAAGTGTACACTATGTAATTTGACCCTACCTCGCCGTTTCCAATGCATGATTAATTTTGATGTCTGTTGTCACTGTTTGCAAACCTGTAAGTTGATATTTAATCAACATAAATTCAAACCCCAGTAGGCCTCGCAACATTTATTCATCCGGTGCAAAATACTCCAATATGTAAATGGATGTGCCCTAGAACGCCATACAAGGAGTGTTTTCGTCATTAACCTTATATAATTGAGTAAATAGAAAGTTTTAAACCGCCTTTCGTAAATGCGTCAATGCATATTTTCAAATGGAAGCGATTTGATTGTTAAATGGGCTGCTTTGAAGTTCTTTAAGTATCACAAGTACATGGCGCGTTTAAAGGATTTGTTGTATGTTAAGTCATAATTGAAATGAACACAAACATGGTAGGCAAACTAAAAATAGCGTCACTCTTTTCTTGGCCAAATGTAAGTGTATATTGGTTACAATACATCGATTGTTTGTGCTATTATAATGTATTTTTTGGGTTTTGATGCCAAGCAAAGAAGGTGAGTCAAATGATGCTTTAAAACAAACAACTTGATTTTATGAAGGATAAATAAGTTAAGAAAATGCGGTTGGTATTGACCATTTGATAGAGACAACAAAATCCTAACCAGTCATTTGCAAAAAGCAAATGTGGCTCAGCGCTTAATGGATTGAGTCTTTCGTTAATCAAATGCAATAAAGACCCTACATCCCGTTATATTAAAATCGGACCCAGAAATAAAAATTAGTCAAGAGAATGATCTGATCTGCATATGTGTGGCTGCATCATTAGTGGGTTATATTTTACCCCTATGGGTGAACAATGTTTTAATTGCTTTTTCTTTGGTAACAGTTTGATGATAACAAAGTGATTAAAACCTTAAATCCTAACAGTAAATCTGTCAAGTATGCAGTGTCGTGGCTCTTGTAATCACAACAGACAAGCCCAATGCTAGGTTTTGATGTATCCAATACAACACGTGCCGTATTCAGCGATTGCTGGCTAGGGTTCTATATTGCTTCGGGGATCTCGCCCTGATTAAGTCCGTGGACTTGGACATTTCCCCGGTAAATGGCTCATACACTTTAATGTACATGTGCTAGAATGGTTCAAATGGAATAGTTCCAATTAATGTCTCAATTATCCCCTGAGGCAACAAATAAGTCCCTACGTGCATATTATAGCTTCGATTATAGTTCAGTTATGCATCGCTTACCTTAGCACTACTCACCATTACTCATGCGATTCATTTACCCTTATGGTATCGGCACAAATAAACCAAACTATAGTGTTGGTTGGCCACTGTCATTCCAACAGAAACAGAATAGAAATACTTAAAGACCATACCATTTGGCTTCTACAACTTTATTTAAAACAATACGAATGAAGACTAAATGATGAAACAGAATAAATAAGTTAAGCTGCTGCTCAGCGCGTAATGGATTGCGTCTTTTGTTAACTAGATTCACTAAAGGCCCTTCACATCGCACCCAGCAATAACTTTGATCAAGAGGATAACCTGATGTGAAATGTTGTGGCTGCCAGTGTGACGTATCATTTGTAGGTGACACTTTGAACAATAATAATAATAATGTTCTTGAGGGTACAGTGATAACAAATTGATGCAAACTTCTAACTGTAGGCGACACTGTTGTATAAGGCCTTGCTCTCTGCAGGCGAGAGTATTATTTTATCCAGTGTAAAGATATCTAAAGGCATATTTCGTAAGTAACAACTTCACATTTTCTATCAAGCAAAAGCCTAACTCTAGCGAGATAGTGTTTACAATGCTAAATATCTAACGCTTTTGAGATAGCTAGCTCACAAACGTAGAATCAGGAAGATCTTGACTGGATGCCGTATCGCTTAGTATTCGCTCCTTGGTGACCGGTTACATACAATGTAATGGCATTGCGAATGCATAGCAACATAATTGAGAAGCATAAGAGATAAAAGTCAATGTGGATTGCATAAAACCTATCTTGAATTTTGCAAGCTAGCAAACCTTTTACAGCGGAGGAATCGCAACACGATTAAACTTTGTGTACAAAACACGAAAGACACACTTCCAGGTTACCATATATTAATTAAGTTATGTTAACTTGGATCGTGTCTGTTCTATCTCTGTGCAGACCCATTCCGTCGTCCGAGTGATTCCACGTATTCACTTTATAATAAACGCTGCTAAACCCTCCCCTGGCGATGGAAGTTAATATAATTGAAGCTATACGTGTCAGTGTAGTTGCAATATCATGCATTTGTTGGTATAGGTCGAAATAATCGATTTATTAGCTATAAACAATGCTTTTATTATTATCTCGTCTTTTTGCAGGCACAAACTGATAAACAACTTTTCTACCCGCATGATAATTGAAGGTTGTTGCCATACTTAGCATTTATTGTTTCTCACGTTATTCACTCTGTTGCCACTACCTGATAAATATAAATATCCGATTACCATGCATATTGTGAGATAGCAGAAATACTTACTTGATGCTACTCAACCATAAGTTGCATAATATTTGAATGAAACGTTATCTTGTTATTTATATCAGTATGTTTACCACTAAGCCGTCTGGTAATTAAAAAAAAAAGACAAAAACTTCTTTATATAAGTATCATCACACTAACATGTTTACAATATTTATGTGACCAATAGTTCTTTATGCGTTATGAAATTGTGTAGGCATATTTGTTCAATGAGGTATAACGAAAATAAATGCTAATGGCTTTGGGGATTACAGAGGAGTAAAGCAATAGCACATCACAGCCGTGATCAGATGACGATGAAATTAACTTTACCAGAGCCACTGAACACAAATTACGCCCCTTGTATCATCACATGACACACACGTATAAAATTGATACGGTCATGGTGGATGACACCATGTATATGAGGGCATCCATGACCTTATCCCCTCATGAATTAAATAACGGTAACAGTGTGCGCACAGAAATGGTTATACAATGTACACGAGAACCAACATGATTAGTAAGGTCATAAAATTCGATCCCAAATATTTATTGTCCTTTTTAGATTTTGAAGACATTATAACAACATCGTGTGTCTCAGCGCCAGAACCACGATATTCATTGTCATATCAGCAGTCATAATTGCTCCATTATGATATACACGTTTATATATTCTAAGAATCAGTGACGCAAATGTAGCATGTGTTATTGATTACGATTCAGTTCAATTATGTCATAACAAACCTTTCGTGCTGCAGCAGTAAGACCTCTTATGATGAATGCAAGCTTCTGTCACCCAAGGCATCTGTCTGTTAAGCATGCATCACTGTTTGTTGTCGACATCTGCGTTTCGGTCGTGAGCTTTATGCCATGAAAATAATAGAGTTAATGGATACATCATACCATTGTTGATGAGGTTCACAGGCCATTGACTATGCAGCCCTGTGGCCCTGATTGCATTACTTGTGGATGAATAGACATATCAACAAAAAGATACATAGCTACCGAAATAGTGAACGTTTGCAAGTTTACTTTTAGAAAGAAGGCTGGTTACAGGTTGAAAGTTGGTCGAAAATATCACTTAAACATATAGTGTTGTGAGATGCCTTTCTCCATTAACTCTTATTAACATTTGTGGTGAGAGAACATTCTCTTCAGCTACCGCGCCTTTCAGCGAAGCTATCTGTCTTCATTATTCATAAAATGTCATCACTGTTGATAAATGATCTTTATCGTAATGCATTATCTATCTGGCAGCATTGAGGTATCTTTGATACGATACAAATAAACTAAAATCTTCACTAATTTGACTTTCTTTTGGCTATGTATTTAATCTTAGTCGTGATTTGATTATAGTAATGCATATGACATGAATAACTCTTGCTTCATAGAACTAGCATCACTAAGCTATTGTTCACAAAACGTCATACATTATCTTTATAGGATGGAGCAATGACACGCCAATTTATAATTATAGGCGTTATCGGCCTGGCTTATCTGGATAAAATCTGCACGTTTGTCGTAGCAGCATAGAAACGCTGTATTAAATCTGCATCAGCAAAGCATTGTAATGTTGCAGTGGATTCATATTTTTAAAAATTGACAAAATGCACAATGCGTGAGTGTCAATCGGTAAATGCCTGATCTAACAGATGTAATCCCTCTAATTCATTCATTGGAATTTTCTTAATCATAATTATCCTCCGTCCCATTTCATATGCTTTAAGATATGTCTTAAATCAGGCAAGCCAATGACGCTTGTCTTCACGATGCTTGGTGACATACACTTGCTACTGCGACGTTAGTTAAGAACAAAGTCTGCATTTATAAGACATGAGGAAATCATCCTCATTTGACCCAAAATATCTGGTACGGAAACAGCGCGGTGTATTCGAGCGAATTGTGGATGAGTGCCCCGGCCATTATAATGGACGAATTTACGAAGGATGTCACTGAATGTATATGTTAGAGCTCTGTGCTTAACGATACAGCGCCCACGTATATGATATACTGCTTAATCTAAATTACTAGCTGAATAAGCAAAGAATATCTAATTCAATGCGTGCACCAAGCACACGTAATTGTCATAGACAGGATTACCCATGGGCGTTTAAACTTGATAATGCTGGCATGCAGCCAAATTAATAGGAATGAGCCTATTCTGTTTTTTTGACCTAGCGTTGACATCTGGTTAAACAAGATGCGACCACTGATTATACATTTTCTTTGGGGTCAACGACCTTGCAAATCTCATTACAGCAAAGCAAGTCATGGCAATTCATAGCACGTTTAGTAATTAGAATAACAATGATTCAAATTATTGTTTGACATTATTTTTCTCGTCATTCCCATATACTCTATGGGAGAGCAATATTGACACAAGATACAGCCCAATTAACGACGCTCAACAATGAGATCACCAGAAGCTGAGTGATCATTCTATTCACATCTACCAGGACAACTCCCTGTGCATGCATATGCATATATCACCGTTTGTCCAGAAGAATAGAAATGTTAGATTAGAACTTCTTAAGACTACATAAGAACTAGGTGAACACCTATCTTAGAGCCCATGTTTCATTACATTCGTTAAATGCCATATCAAATTGCCGCTAAGCCGACGTCTATATGATGTTTAATGATGCCGAGTATCTTGCTACAGCGTCATTTATGGGTCAGCTAGTATCAGAAAGCAAGACGTTAACCCATCATTAACTGTGCGTATTGACGATCAGTGCCTCAGCAAGTATAATCTAAAATGATGATAAAGTAGTAAACATCACTGAAACAGCGGTTGCCTGCAAGACACATTCTATTTGATTATACACCCATCCAAACACGCATGTGAGTTGATGTTGATTTGCATGCTAGGAAAATATATCACAGACTACAAAATCACTAAAGCAAGGACTTACCATCGGATGTAACAATTTTATTGAGCTTCTTCCATTTCAATGTAATCAGTTGCATCTTTTGCACCCACGTTAATCTTATGGGTGGCATGGATTCACCTCCTACAACGATTTTTAGTCACATAATCAACGGGCTATTTTATAGTACATTCGCTACTGAAGGAAGAACTGGCCAACATTATGCAAAAATGCCTATATCACTACCTAGATCAAGCTCGCGGATGCTACTTTACATAGCATTGCGATCGAAGATGCATGTGTTCTGAATAAACAAATTCCTTTTCCGTAACTCTGTTAAGGACGACGATCGGATCTAAGGGAAGTACGGTGTTTAGACAGAGTAGGTATTCAGTCTTACATAAGAGAATATAGTTACCGAGACAATTTGCAAGGCAATTACATAACTCAATTTAGAATGAAGGTTGTATCAATGCCTGGAATTTAAAGGACCAGTAATGTTTTTATACATCACTGACGAGTGCTACCCCACCTTTTAACGTTACCCACGTTTGCTTTTGTAAATGTCGACATTACTGACTGTGATTGAAACCCAGACGGACTGCTTTGTTTGTTATCACAGCGGAGGATGAATCACATCAGATAAACACATTAGTCACTCGTAGAACATCTTGCGCGCTATTGTATATCAATCGTACCTGCTCAGAAGCAATTGATCGCTTAAGTGGATGAAACGATTTTGAGGCGGATAATAGCCTTATTTGAATTTCTCCACTGTGTGCACATAATTATTGGCCATGTATATGGTGCATTAACTACTTTGGGGACACATGAAACTCGACAAACCCACTTTCATCAATTGGTTTGAGCCCCTGACTGTTACAAATAACGCAGTTATGTGCGTTTTGAACAATTCCTATTAAACAATTTTGCTATTCTGAAATCAGGCGAATGCGCCTTCCATGAATGTAAATGCATTTTATGGGTGCAGCCGGTATAGTGCGTCTCAGTTTATCACTCGACACAAGCGTGGTTTATGGAAAGATTCACACGAGTGTATCCATATATAATGTGTGATATATCCCTGCTTACTATGTTTTAGTGTAATGTCAAAGACCAACATACTTTATATACGTTAATTGTGCAGATATGATACTTTCAAGCCAAAAATAAGTCCATAGAATTAATTAAACGCTCGTAGCATAGCATAAATTAGTTAGTTATCATAAATGCGTGGCTTCAATGGTGTCTTCGAATGTATCACCGTATGATGTAACTTTGTAGATGTATTCCCATGACATATTATTTTGCCAGAACGGCTCCATATATCATCGTCAGCATCAAAGATAAACCACTCTTTATGTCAAGTCTGTTCAGAGGCAGATATCTAAACATAAGTATGAGTTATTTGCTTTATCAAGCCAAAAATATGCAGATTTCTTGATATTAAATCATGTTAAATCGTATATTCAGAAGCATTGCTCGCAATCAGCTTTATCTAAGCAGGGAGTTGTCATGTGATTCCCTTGGCAAATGTGATTTATTGCCACAGTACATATGTCAGACCTCCCATGTACTTTTGGAATATAAGCAATCACAAACTTATCAACATATTTGTTATTGATTTGTTAAACCTAGTTCCATCAACGTCCTGCTTTGGATACCTATTGCTACTCGGACTAAGTTTAATGGGTGACAATTAAGTTAAGCGGGATTTATTCATTGGTATTAACACAAAATATTCCGCTCACTGAGAACAAAAGTCGCATTTATAATTAATGTACAGAGGTAACTTTCGGGGTATCGCAAGCTACAAAAAGTCTGTTTATCCTCGAGGTTCAGACGCATAGGAGAGGCTCAGATTTCACAGAATTTAGTCAACCCTCGTGTTCCAGTCATGTACTTTTTAGTGACGGTTTTCATTACTGCTTAAAATAAGATCGAAACATTCTAAACATTTTGCTATTTAGATTCGTAGCATACAAAGTATGGGTCAATGGTATTTTCCTCTATGATGACACAGCAGGCACTTGGTGAATTATATATGTAAAGCCAATAAGATTTTCAATCAGATAAAAGCTGCGCGCAAACAACGAAATTCACGAATAGGCGCGGGGAAATGCACACGCCGGTTGAACAACATTATGCGTTCATCTGGCAAAAGTTGGATTGAGGGTTGCATTGAAACCCAATCTGAATACTCAGGTATGAAATGCTGTATTGCTTCACTTTGCATATCGCTACTGTGCGATGCAACAAATACGAGATATAAAAGTGTTATGAATATGAAAAACAAATATTTGATCTATTTCATCGTTAAGATGTAACCAAATGCATCTTTAAAGTCGAATATTTAATTAATTAACAAGATCATCACAACCACAACCATCCTCTTTCAACGGCTCGTAGTATTCTGACAACCTCAGCTTGCTATACAACAATGCACTGCATCTGCAGCGTTTAGCCAGGAAAATGGGTATAATTGACATTCATCTAAAATGAATTAAGTAAAAAGCGAAAATTACAAAGTAAGAGAGCAATACTTCGCACAAACTCTTTTGTGCGTCTTGTAGCCACTAACATTTGCAGTTTTACAAAAGATAAATATCTTTTTCGAAAATTTACGCTTCGATGCTTGGGTAGCCGTTTCTAGAAGTGGCTTGGGCTAGCAGATTTAGTCGCTATGAGATAAGTGGGCTAAATAGCCAAAGACGGCTTCAGGTGAAGTTATTGCATTATTTAATCCAAAGGTTATATACAGCCACATTTCCTAAAGCTGTAAGCGTCAATTATGAATCAAACATACTTCAATTTTGCACCATAGCTCTTATGATGCGCAGTTATGATGTTTTGACTATTCAGGTTCACACCAATGGCAGTACCATGGAGAAAATGTTTCACAGTATCACTCAGTATTTGCCCCTGTTCTTCGTATGTCGACAAACATTGCCACTGTAAAGGTCCACGGCATTGATTTAAGTGACATCGAAATAAATTAATGATGGCGAGATAGATGGACTTCATCAAGTCCCATCATACGGCGTCATCCTGCAATGACCACTCGCCCAGTTGTAGAGATCATGGTCATCCAGAAGGTAATATGCCCATACCTACACCTTTTTAGATTTTCAGTAGGTTACGTCCGTGTTAACAAGCTGCCTTTGTTTCTTTTTGTTACCTAAGATGGAGGTATTCCTTTAAATCACTACAAAATCATGATTTTGTATTATCTTGACAGGTAATTTGTCGAAAATGCAAAGAATTCCAATGTTTTGAATGATGGAATCAATGCATTGTCGTAACTAGTAATCATTTAACTTGTTAAGTATTTACATTGTTGAGCTGCATTGAAATATGAATGCTCGAATGAAACTCCTAATGACTTCACAGATGCGTTAGACTTGGCCGAACAAACATAGTTCAATAGATGACCAATACTTGCCGCGTTTATTGCATTCAGATTGTACTTGTGCAATTACATACAATGACGCCGATACACATGGCATAGTTTTATTAACATTGCCAACGTGTCTATGCGCCATCTATTCTGTACCCTGATGCTGGGTCATGTCTCCTGGTTCTAACGGGTCACATTGTTGACGGTGTTAATGGTTAAATCGGCGGCAATCGTCGCTTATCTACGATATATAGTAACAGGGCCGATGTACTTGCAGATGGAGGATGCATCACAACAGGGAAACACGCTCCAGCATTTGGAACACCTGCTTACGGGTAATGCTCATCCAAAGTAGTAAGAAGTTGAACATTTTATAATTAGCACAATTGCATAACAGCACTACAGCCTTTAGCGATTATTATTCACATATTTAGAATACAATTTAGTGAAATATCGCGTGTAGTGACCCCACATGTTTTTGAAGCAACACGGTGAGCACACGCACAAACGTTTTGTCAAGACTTGTTTTACCCACACTTAGGAATATTCAATACAGGCTTTTGCTTACTGATGCCTGGTGGGGTCAGTTGAAGTAAGATAGCAGACCATAAAAGCAGGCACGCATCTAAGTAGTCAGAATTCAAAGCAGTATATTGCCCCATATGCTAATTGGTGGGTTAATAAATAATGAGTATGATTGAATAAATAGAATTCAAAACCATATTAATTTAACCAGAGTAAAAGATTGCAAGTGCTTTCCGCTGTTATTTTTTGCTTTCTCATTCAACAGCGGACCGCAAAAGAAATCATAATATACCTTAAGCATTGTTTTAAAAAACAAATTGTCTGTTTGATCTGCTTGAATTGATATTTTTAGATCCAGAAAACATTTTACATATTTTTAATTAATATGGTATTTCATGATCGCTACATATGTTTTGATACATTGGGCATTGTTCATCATCATCATCATCATTATCATCCTCATTATCATCATCATCATCATCATCATCATCATCATAATCATCAATCAATCGATTAATGAAAGAAGAAACTGACTACGTAAAACTACAGGAAGGTCAGTGTCATTTTCATTGGTTATTTAATCATCATTCTGACAGGCTAGGTTTGTCAGCAGAGCCATCGATCTTTTTCATTCATACAATGTGTTCACTGGTGATAAGCATATATTTATTTCAGTTTATATATTTTAACAACGCCGTCGCAAGCTAGTAACCACCACCATTGTAATTTTGTAAATAAAATGGAAATTAACTTTACACCATTTTTCTGTGTGTAGGCGATATATTCAATCCATATTAATAATCTTCGTGAGGTAATGCGAATGATATGAAAGACCATTGTCATCAATTAGCCACGTTATCGTAAGATAATATCCAGTGCCATTGAGGCTCCTTTAACCTACTCCAAATGGCAACATCACTAGCGAAATTGCCTGGGCGTGATGTATTCATTATTAATCTCCGTGCTGTGATGCGAAAGATATGCCAGCAATAAGAGCAGAAAGGGGCGAATTGAGACGATTTATAAGGGGAAACTTGTTCCGCTTAAGCTCGTTTTGGAGACACAATACTTGTCAGCTTATGAAGTGTTCATGACTAAGTTGAACATCTTAACCTTTTCCTGTCAAGGATTGAGCAATACTACGCAAAATTCGAATCATAATCTTTATTGGGCAAAAGACCGCGGTTCAAATTGCATCAGCAGTATGAAAACAATAATAAGGGTAATGCATTGATATACTGAATTATGCATATGTATCCATAGACAAGCTTAGAAAAGTTGTTGAACCCTTGCAATTGTAAAATCGGATTGTTCTTTGCATAGCTAATAAAATCAGCATGCACATTGATACTATTATCATAAAGCAAAGAGGAAAAATCTCAATGATAAAGATGGCTGTGTATTGGTCCTTGACTGCAAGTGCTTTTGATGGTATGGAACATCGCCCATGTATAACTTGTATCATTTGTTAATATTTCTCTATTTAGCCGTCGCTTTCACGGTTTCGGAGGTTTTTTTCAAAGAGTCATAGCTTAAACTAGACTTTTATTGGTTGCCAGATGGTACAAGGGATGTTTCTCGCAGTAAAATAGGAATTTGGTTGCCTGTCTATTCTCACCCCTACTGCTTCACGGATAGTTATTCTATTCACCAACTGTACATACGTATCCTTACATAGTGATTGCCTTTTTTTAAAAAAATATACAGTATTTATAGCTCCCGGATTATTCCAAAACTGCGATGTACCTGAACTGCAACCCATTATTTGATTGTTGGTGAGGATTACAAAGTCACTTAGTCCAAAGGCTCACTGTTAAGTGTAACGATAAATGAAAGAAATGTCTAAAGGTGTTGTGCAATCCAGTCTAGTTAAAAACATTGCTCATCAACAGAACGGACTGGTTTTCGAAACAGCTGATTCGTGATCCTTGCAGTTACTGCACATTTCATTGGTATGTACACTACAAACTATTTCAATCAAATATAGATATAAACAGGGCAGGCGCCTTTATATTTATTTACACGGCTTATTATACACCAATATTACTTAACGATATCATTGACTTCACTGAGACGAACTGATAAGAACCTATTGACTGCTAAGATTTATGATTCTCCTCGATGCCGGTTGGCTTTGGGATGATGTCGTTATTCTATTGAAGGGTTTTATTAGTTTATCATTAACAAGGTACTTGTAAGGTTTACATATTTACTGTAAACCAATACAACCGTTAGGCTTAAGCAATTAATTAAAGAAGGACAACTGTTAAACTTATCCTTGCAAAATGAACATATCATAATTGTTTAGTAAGCGTTACTCAAATGAATGTTTGAATGTGTCTTGACCTCTTGGACTGATCACATCACAATTCACATCACGTCTCATGCGGAATTTGATGCGTACACAGAGAGACAAGGTACTACTGTATTAATATAAGTGTATTAATCCACTGTAAATATCCACTAGTATTAGACATATTTGGCAGTTTTGTACTGCCGTTATTTTGATGGACCAATATATATCGATTTATTTATCACAAGTACATATTCAGTGATGTACCGAAATCGATTAAAACTTGCAATCTCGATCTCTTAACATCACATGCAAAATTTAACGAAACCGTTATATATTTGGCTTAGTGAAGTCTCATTTCGAGCGAAGCAAAACGAACATAACATTGCCGTACAAAATGCAATATATCGTTTCCAAACATGCTATTATATATTCATGGTCTACTTTTCAATTTCTAGCGGTTGGCCGCAATGCATACATAAATAATGTTTTGAAAGCCACTTGTTTATACACACATAAATTACTATGAACTGTTCTTTGTCGACCTTTATAATATTGCATGCATCAAGTACGAAACATTTAACTAGGGATTATTTCAACGTCTTGTTATCATATATCTATCCTTCAGCTACATTTCAACCCAGCTCTAGTTAGGTCGTTTTAAATCATTGCGATCTTATAATATGAACATCTTGATCGAATGGTCGACATAACATTTAGTGCTTCAGGAAACCATCCGCTCGTGACACATAGCATTATCGATGCTGTTTGTGTTCAAATTTGTTCCTTGCATCCCATCTGTCTTTCTTTTGTTTACACTACGTGTGGTTAGGAACAAACGGATAATTGATACCGATGATAACAGGGTAAACAGAAGTATTCCCTATAAGTATATATTATTATTCTACGCAACAAACGGGTACACCTCGATGAAATCAAAGGGAACATGAAACATGTGCCACTCAGAATGCACCATTGCCGGGCAACCAATGTGGCTTAGTTTGTGCCAAAGTATTTTTATCTTGTGGATTATTATAGCATTGATCGTTACTTAAAAGAAGTAATTTATATGCTGTGCAATTACTAACGAGATGCTGGGATTACGAAAGATCTTGCTACCAATAAGATCAGTACTGCACGGATTGACACGGGAAACCGATGCCATATGAGGCAGTAAGCTATGTTAGTGTCAGCCAACATGTTTATTATAATATATTCTACTATCTTCACATGCAATATGAACCATCGATTATCAATCACTATTGTCAAAAAAACAATGCAGCACTAAGCAAAACTCTGATAATCCACTGAGCAATCCCAATATCAGTGATTCAGATTATTTGTAAGTAGTATTTCTTGGCATTCACATTAACCCCAATGCGAGTGCTAGATTGGCGTAGATACGCCAAACTACGACGTTTGGAAATGAAGATTAGACATTAGACAACGTTGAAAGCAACAGTCTGGGTCTTACATATGTATCGTTGCACAGGTTGGTATATTGTCTTTAATAGTATTGTAATAGTGAAAGTGGTGTACCCAAATGCTTCATTGAGAAGAATAAACCCTTCAGGAATAGCAAATATACAACGAATATAACAACATGTAAAAGTTGATATGAGTCATTGCCTGAAATATCTAAACTGATACCGTGGAAATAATATGTGTGTGTCTTGGACATCACTTACTGGGTCATGGGTATTATTATCTTATTGGTGGTAATTAACAGAATAGCGATGCGTATGTATGATTCGTGATCCTTGCAGTTACTGCACATTTCATTGGTATGTACACTACAAACTATTTCAATCAAATATAGATATAAACAGGGCAGGCGCCTTTATATTTATTTACACGGCATATCATTGACTTCACTGAGACGAACTGATAAGAACCTATTGACTGTTAAGATTTATGATTCTCCTCGATGCCGTTTGCCTTTGGGATGATGTCGTTATTATATTGAAGGGTTTTATTGGTTTATCATTAACAAGGTACTTGTAAGGTTTACATATTTACTGTCAACCAATACAACCGTTAGGCTTAAGCAATTAATTAAAAAAGGACAACTGTTAAACTTATCCTTGCAAAATGAACATATCATAATTGTTTGGTAAGCGTTACTCAAATGAATGTTTGAATGTGTCTCGACCTCTTGGACTGATCACATCACAATTCACATCACGTCTCATGCGGAATTTGATGCGTACACAGAGAGACAAGGTACTACTGTATTAATATAAGTGTATTAATCCACTGTAAATATCCACTAGTATTAGACATATTTGGCAGTTTTGTACTGCCGTTATTTTGATGGACCAATATATATCGATTTATGCTTCACAAGTACATATTCAGTGATGCATCGAAATCGATTAAAACTTGCAATCTCGATCTTTTAACATCACATGCAAAATTTAACGAAACCGTTATATATTTGGCCTAGTGAAGTCTCATTTCGAGCGAAGCAAAACGAACATAACATTGCCGTACAAAATGCAATATATCGTTTCCAAACATGCTATTATATATTCATGGTCTACTTTTCAATTTCTAGCGGTTGGCCGCAATGCATACATAAATAATGTTTTGAAAGCCACTTGTTTATAAACACATAAATTACTATGAACTGTTCTTTGTCGACCTTTATAATATTGCATGCATCAAGTACGAAACATTTAACTAGGGATTATTTCAACGTCTTGTTATCATATATCTATCCTTCAGCTACATTTCAACCCAGCTCTAGTTAGGTCTTTTTAAATCATTGCGATCTTATAATATGAACAGCGTTTATTCATCTTGATCAAATGGTCGACATAACATTTAGTGCTTCAGGAAACCATCCGCTCGTGACACATAGCATTATCAATGCTGTTTGTGTTCAAATTTGTTCCTTGCATCCCATCTGTCTTACTTTTGTTTACACTACTTGTGGTTAGGAACAAACGGATAATTGATACCGATGATAACAGGGTAAACAGAAGTATTCCCTATAAGTATATATTATTATTCTACGCAACAAACGGGTACACCTCGATGAAATCAAAGGGAATATGAAATATGTGCCACTCAGAATGCACCATTGCCGGGCAACCAATGTGGCTTAGTTTCTGCCAAAGTATTTTTATCTTGTGGATTATTATAGCATTGATCGTTACTTAAAAGAAGTAATTTATATGCTGTGCAATTACTAACGAGATGCTGGGATTACGAAAGATCTTGCTACCAATAAGATCAGTACTGCACGGATTGACACAGGAAACCGATGCCATGTGAGGCAGTAAGCTTTGTTAGTGTCAGCCAACATGTTTATTATAATAAATTCTACTATCTTCATATGCAATATGAACCATCGATTATCAATCACTATTGTCAAAAAAACAATGCAGCACTAAGCAAAACTCGGATAATCCACTGAGCAATCCCAATATCAGTGATTCAGATTATTTGTAATTAGTATTTCTTGGTATTCACATTAACCCCAATGCGGGTGTTAGATTGGCGTTGTGAAATGAAGATATCAACATTAGACAACGTTGAAAGCAACAGTTTGGGTCTTACATATGTACCGGTGCACAGGTTGGTATATTGTCTTTAATAGTATTGTAATAGTGAAAGTGGTGTACCCAAATGCTTCATTGAGAAGAATAAACCCCTTAGGAATAGCAGATATACAACGAATATAACAACATGTAAAAGCTGATATGAGTCATTGCCTGAAATATCTAAACTGATACCGTGGAAATAATATGTGTGTGTCTTGGACATCACTTACTGGGTCATGGGTATTATTATCTTATTGGTGGTAATTAACAGAATAGCGATGCGTATGTAAAAGACATCAAAGACGATATGTTCCGGGATAAAGTGACAGGTTGATGTATCAGGTATCACAACCGTACATCAGTAGGATGCAAATGGGGCGCCCTTTTACTGACTCACATCATTTACGACCTGTTCCTTCGCAACGACCACTAGGTGATTAAAATCCCATTTCTTATTCATTAGGTAAGAATAAATTCATAATGTTAAATATATATGGTCAATATCCTTGTTTCTAACATGTTACATATAATAGGGTGTCAATGGCTGAAAAGACAGTCATCGTCGCTTTAGAACTATGAATTGCTTCATTAGACTGTTAACGCTTGATGAACTCCAAAGGATAATAGCCCGATATAAAAGCCTATGGTAGTACATAGTTTTTTTTATAAACTTGACCAAAGGATAATGATGTCGTGCAGTCGTTGATGTAATGAGTACTGGATAACATTTGCAATTTATAATTCAACATCAAAACATGTTGTTTGCATTCTTAACACTTTTTATTAAGCAATTCGGTAACGGAAGATTTATGGATCAAAGGATCTAATCATGTTTATGACAAAGTTGGTATTCAGTTTCACATTGTGAAATGTTATAATCCGGAAACCGTTACCATGTGTTTGTACGTTTTAAAGGATTGATGTGAGGGTACAAGTCACGGCTCAAATGTTCGCGTACTGGATATATACGTTCCCATAGCAATAGAACAGCAATGACGACCCCTGTGTCCTCCACTGTCAAAACACTCGACACACCGTGCATGTGAATTAGATTTCAAAATACCAATTCCCATAAAGCATGACACCTGGTTGAATGGCGTGTTAAATTATGAAAATAAAAGGTGCTTTACGCAGTGATTGGCTAATTCCAGCAGGTTATGCGTGAGATCCGACTGCACATCACTACCACAATCCACCCACCCACCTCTCTACTCCCATCGATAGCACGACAGTGGCTCGGTATATATAATTCAAGATAGCACTCTTGGTGCCTTCATATAAGTACCAGATTCTCTAATGGAATAATGTAACGAGGTTGGGAAGGCTGCTGGATGACTACGATAGGCACGGAATAAGACAAACCATCGCAGTATCGAAGAAACTGACGGTGATTATATGTCAGAGACGGCTTGTAAGAAAAGGGAGCGTTGTCATTTTGTCCACTCGCAGTTATCAAGAGTATGGTCGTTGTGCGATTAGCAGTGTTAATGGCCTACACACGCGTGTCATCATGGATACCACGTGTAATTAATCAACAACCTCTTGCAAATAACCCACGTTGTTTAATGCTGATGACCGTACTGTACCATTGTAATGTTTCTCAACCCACAACATGTGTCACATACCGCAGCCGTGTGTACCCGTCTCCCTTCCCGATATAACACAAGCCTAAGACTGCCCTCTTGACGAAAAGCGTGCTAACGTTATTAATGGCTATTAAAAGATGAAAGCGTGGATAATGTATAAAAATGTCAATGGGCTGATTAAATTACAATGTTAAAGCGGCTGACTAAAAGCGAAAGATGATATATTCAAGTTTCTTTCCAAGTACAAATTGGTGAATCTCAGCATAGTGCACGTATATTTATCATTGATGAATAACAAGCTATTGAATATGGCAAAGCATGTAGATATGTCTTTGATTGATCAAATGCATCTTCTATAATTGTTCAAAAGGACATGAAAACCAACATTTCAGGACGTGTTTATTTCTACTCTGGAATACCATATTAAGCCACCTGGTCCACAAAATAACAAAGATATTTTAGTGAGATTTAATGATAAATTTAGACAGTATCTACTTGGAGTCTAGTGTTCTGGTCTGTTTAATTCGGCCAATATCAAGCTATATGATGAAAATTGGTTAATCCCATTCTTACACCCAACATACATTGGTTCATCAGGACATCATCTGAATCCATTTTGGCCCATGTCTCCTGTTTGCGGGCAACATCTATTCTGCCATTAGATTCAATGGTGATAACAAATTGACCAATATTTCTCATTGTCATTTTATAATTCCGTATAACAAACTATATGACTCTATGAGTGACATCCCAAATGGCCTGAGTGCTTAACGTCACTGAATACATTCATAAGACCTAGACAACGATTCATGTGCCGCTCACATTTGCGATTTGAGCAAAACTACATCATACTACGTAGAATGCAGCTGTTACAAAATGCGACGTATGGCAGTTAATTACATTGCATACAAGGTTGAATACCTAGGTTTATCAATCTATAGGAAACCTATGCAATATTTCGAACATCAAACATGTGTATGACAATGTCTTTTTCCATGCCGGGATTCTGTTTTGACCGTACAGTTTGTAATAACAACCTGTAATAAACCTTCCGCTTGTACAACTGATATGTAATTGGTCCGGGATATATACCGATATTGCCGTCATTTAGCAGATTGCTATCAACAGTTCATGTCCCCTAAAGTGTGGGATAGGTAATTGGTAATGGTGATGTCATGATACCAATTACATCTAGCTGTTTATCATTGCTTGTCGATAGCCTCCCTCGGGGTAAAGGTGAGGGTCAGGTGAATAAAATGGAACGCACTCTATTCTGATTGCATTTTCTCCGGTCATGAAAATAGATTTGTTGTGTTATTTGGTGGGTGGAAGTAGGAGATGGATAAGATGTCACGAAGTAATCCACTCTCAGGAAATTATTACCCTAACCCATCGCAAACATTGGAAAACCCGATGAGTACCAACGAGTAGTAATAATTACCATGTGATACCTAAGCATGAATTGTGAAGTTTATTCAAATATATCAATTCGTTTTCATGGTGATTATGTACCAAAGTTCGGCACACATGAGATTCAAATGTACGTATAAATAAATAAACGGCGCTTCGTGTACTGTTTCAGGTTTTACCAGCCACGGACTGTTTGTATCACACAAATTAGGACCTTAAACTTTCTTCCTTAGATGCCATTCAATCCGTTTATACTCACTGTAGAAGTGGACATTCCCCTCATCAGTCCCGTTCTGATCCTTAAGTCTGGCCAATTACAAGCCCTCGCTAAGCTCCAATTGGAATAGGCGTTGAGTGCCAAATTGACAACAAACCTACCCATCATCATAACGTACCCTCTCAGTCATCACTTGTTGGAGTAACCCCTTATAAACCCTACGCCTGTAGTTTGAGTTTTAATTGATAATATCAAGCACGTATCGTGTACAGCTCCACACCACAGATCACGATACAACATAGGCAGTACTGTGCTGATGAAATTCACATTATGTATAGCCAATATGTCCGACGGCAGGGTGCGGTTCCGTGACTCAACACCTCAATCATGCAGCGTCAACCCTGCATTGCTACGCATACACGCTATGGCTTCCCCTATAAGGGGAAACGTCATTCAGACTGGGTTGTTTGTGGACACACGATAGTAGAAGCAGTAGGTATTCCTCCCATATATCTGTGTTTCGGCTATCCAAATTTTCAAACTATTAAAGTAAGCTCGAAGGAATGATAAGCTACTAAAGCACCATGTGACAAAACAGCTCTCCTCAATCGCTTGTGAACAACTACAAATAGTCTCATAATTCAAAAATTATTGAAATAAAAGACAAAGTGTTTGCTAAAACAAAACACACGCATTGTCGGATCATTCATTGCGGTGAATGATCATGCGTTTACATACAGTATTTCTATGCAAAATATGCTATTATTCTTTCAATGGCAACTTTTAATCCACTGGTTAACGCCACGCCAAACCATGTCAGCCATAAGCACTTGACACAGGTGACAATATCCGTAGTGACAGCCAGAGGTTCCTTATAGATATGCACTCGTCGGATCGTGACGCTTCCTAATTAGTGCTAGTTCATGAACAGTTCCATTACTCATTAAAAATCTGCGGCGCGGTTGGCAGGTGCCTGTCTCTGGTAACATGTGGGAATGACATTCGGAATTATCAGATGCAAATCATAACCTACCGAGACACGTGGTCCAGAGAGTTTATTTCGATGTTGGGATACCCGTACGATTTTAAAAGGGGCAGATTTGGCATATCGCCCGAAAATCTATTTGCTATTGTGTGTTGACGATTTCATATATCATGTTTGTTTTGTTTAAATAACACTCCAGTGGAGACCACACTTGGTCATGTCGCCAGTAAGAGATATTGCCAATTTAAGCAAATTAGATGATCTGAAGGTGATATAGAATTCAGTGCTCCTAATTGCTATCAGTTGAGCTGATAACAGTCCATCAAATCAGCGAACGAGTTCTGGATGTAAGTTTTGTTCGTTTTCGCGTGATTGGTTATTGTTGTCTTGTATTACCGCGTGCACCACTTCCTCAATCCCACGAATGCTGAGGTAGGCAGACGCTGGCAAGTCATCACAAGCTCTACGATATATAACCTAGAAATGATAGTGCACGGTTAGTACCTTAAGAGATGAGTTTTTGTATGATTGACTTCATGCTTGTTAGCGCATCGTGCTAGTCAACTATAGACACTTACTGTGCTAAAGGGTTAACGTGGGGGGGGGGGGGGGGTTAGAGGATATGATGAGGTGACAGGAGTTATTCGTGAGGGGGGGGGGTGATTAAGTGTTTTGCAAAACGAGGTTTGGCATCGGGAACCCAGAGCCTGTGATCATTTCAATTATTCAAACAAATTAAATCCTTTTTCCGCCGAACACAAATATTTATATGCTGCATTGAGTGATTGGCGAAAATGTCACCTTTCCGATGAATATCTAGCATACCGTATTATTAATTTGCAGTTGATCAGTTTTGGACCCTTTAAATATCCCGTGGGAATATTATTCCGACGGTCCCGAGACCCTTGCGTAATTTTGGTAAGTGCGAGAACCAGTCGGTTAATCAATTTCCGTTTGCCGATCATGACAATATTGACGAACATAGGAAATATTTGACTAGCCTTGCAGGTACTTTCGTTTGCTGAATGCAGTATGACTTAAATTCTGGTAAGATATGTCTTATGACAGCCACAAAAGATTTCAGAAAAAAAAAGCACAGTACAATTTGTTAACTTAAAACCTGTGATAAAGGGAACCTCGCTGCAGAATGATTTTATATTGTACTATATTTTACATAGAAACGCGTATTTAGCGTTCACAATGATTGCACAGCTGCCGTGCTTTAATGTTGTTGACATATAATGTCACTGAATCAAATGTTTACTCGGGGAAAAAACCATGTATCTTATCAATATAACATCACAGGCATTACAGTGTGAGCCTGCCGGTGGTGCAGGGTTTGGCTGCTTTGTCTGTCGACCCACTGGTTGGCAGGTTTGACAACCTTGCTGGTAACATTTGGGACAGTGACTGCTTCGCAACTTGGCCCATCATGCTAAATGTTGTTCACATCCCTGAAAGGTGTAGGTTCTCCATCCGGTAGCTCAATTATATAGTGTGAGACCAACATCCCATCGCCATTGGTATTGCAGAATCGTCTGAGACATATTGCATTGGCAGCTGTGAGAAATCTACCTCGTCTATCACAGTCGTCATATAACTTCATTGTTGAATGTGATGCACGGCCCACTAATTTCATATCTTTTTCACTTGACACCATGGGCAGTAGATATCGAGAGGAATATGGCTGAAATCAAAGCCTTCCAAAAACGAATGGGCTTGATTTTTGAATAATAGTATGAAAAGCTAGCAAAGCAGGATATCCACCTTTTAAAGTACTTTATGTACTGGTATATAATTGACACACAAATAACAACCAGAGCAATTATCAGTAGCAAAGCTAAGTTCATTGATATGCAATATTGCCAGTTTCATATCAACTTTATGTGACTATGTTAGCACTATGTGCATATCATCAGGAGTGATTTAAAAGATACGAAGTCTAAATTATAAACCGATAGGTGTTTACGAGCGCCGACGAACAGATATATACACACTATATAAATAAAGGGCAGTTGCCAGGCGTGTGACATAAAAGTGGCATTAGTCAGAAAAGTGACAGTTAGTGAGGAGACGAGAGCTCGTTATGAAGCTGTCACATTCAATAATTTGTGAATAATGTCCACGAGCATCGAAAGACCAGAGCATCGAGGGAAAGTACTTTTTGTTTTAGTCTGCCAAATCAAGTAAACATTTTATGAATGAAAACGTGCAACGCTAGAGTGTGAGAATTTCCTTCTACAATCTTCCTGTTACTGGCCATGCGCAGGTGCAAAAACCTCAGGTGTGCAAAAACCTGGATAATTGAATTAAAGTTTAGATAGAGCAGCAGTCTATTTCAGCCAGAATGCTTCAAATGGCACTAATAGACGGCCTTAGTATGTAATACACAAGGATAAACCATGTAGTTATTGCCTTGTCATGAAATCGCTTAATGCGCAACCATTAGTATGTTAAGCTTACTATGTATGAGCAGCGTTGTTTATGTTAAAGATGGCATCATCATAGAATTGATATATATTTTGAAAGGTGCGACTTTTATAATTTATCGAATTACATAAACGCTTATTCAACCTACGTTGTTCTAGCTGATTGACAAGTTGCTACTCGTTGTTCTAATGGAGTTTGAAATAGATTTGCGAGCCTGTTACAGTCGATTATGATCCTTTTTAACGACCTATACCAATGCAATGAACGAATGCACGGAAGTGTGTGAATAACAAAGGACCAGTTGCACATATTGTTGCGCTTTTTAATCCGCAAATGTAAATCTAATCTGCCAAGTGTGTTTCCATACATCCGCTATGAGGTAGCACATTATATATAAAGCTTAACTCATGAGGAATATTATGTCATACAATATCGACCAGATGATGCAGCAAATTGTTCATTTGCTATAGTTTCCATTCCTACAGGCCTAAAACGAGCACCGAACACCTCAAATCAGTCAACAGCAATAACACCAACCACTTGGTATGCTTGTCGTCGCTTCAAACGCGGATATTGAGTCTATCGGCCCTTGAATTCAATCCGATTGCTGAATCCTATGTTATAGCATACAATTGAACTTTATCACATAATGTCCAATGCTAAATGTCACGCGACGACCGAACGTGACTATTTGTTAGAGTGATTCTGTGACGGAATACAATCTGCCAAATGACTCGCAAATTGTGTTATCGAAAGCACATATGGGTCAATCTGTGTGGTATCAAATGGCACAACGTAAATCTTACTGTAATATCATATAGTTAGGGATGTTCAGCGGTGACCAGCTGTTTCAAAAATAATTTATTTGGAAGGCTGCGTCGGCAGTGGATATGGCATGATAAACGAGAAAAAACTAGGACTGGTCGCGGTCAAGCAATACGTGATGGTTCGCTTAGACATGGTCATGAGAATATTGAAGATGTGACGACCTGTAATGTTAATGATGCGAGAGTTTTTTTTTAATCGACGGAATATGCAATTGGCGCATTAGTTACTCCGTATTTGGCTTTATAATTCATTGTCTATTAAATAGAAGTTTTACAGTGGATTAACTATGACAAATATAATTGGCGAATATACGGTCAATATACACTGTTCTAGATGTGAGCACGTCAGTCGATTTTAATCACGTAGAAGTGAGCAAGTGTAAATCTATATATCAAATGGACTTTATATAGTTTTGTGCGAGTCAGTGGACCGGCTGTTGTGCCATAATTTATTTGGAATTTCTCAACAATGCAGTGGTGTGGCATTGATATTCGGATATTCGAAACAGGACTGTTCGCGGTCAAGCAATAGACGATGGTTTGCTTATGACATGTATTAAACAATGATTTGTGACGACCTGTAATCTTAATGATGCGAGAGCAGTTGGAATCGATACAAATATGCAATGGGCGTATTAGGTACTCCGTATTTGGCATTATGATAGCCGCCTATTAGTTAAAGGATCATATTCGTCTACAATGTTAACATATTCAAATATTATTGGCGAATTTGCAAGTAATATACACTGTTCCAGATTCCCCGTTGTGAGCATCAATCAAGCATTTTAGCACGTAGAAGTGTTCAGTGCTATTTGCTGCGAAACCACAATGATTGCAGAACCTTTTGTGCGAGTTCGTGAGGGTGCTTGTTGGGCGCTTTCATGCAATTCTCAACAAATGCGCCGTGTGGATTGATATTCTTGATATTCGAGAACAGCTGTTTAACGCAATAGACAAGAGTATCTGATGATCTGTACTGGTCTTTAAAAACAGTAACTTATTTGCCATTGCTGCATCAATGTGTCAAGCATTAACAGATAACATTGCTGTTCCATGTCGATTTACATGGGTGTAGAAGTATCTATTCACATTATGTAACAATTATATTCAAGTTGAACTTGTGGTCCTTTGACGTCGGAGACCAGTGCTGATGTAATTGGCATGCTCGGTCAACTTGACAGTCTCTTTAGGTATTTCCTATCGAAAGTATGAACACATTGTCCACTTGAAACTAATGAGACCAATTATGCGTGCAAAGCTAGTTGACCTACTCTTTGCAATCCTGTCAATATAAACACAGTGATCGTCAATAGAATTGCTGCCCCGTGCTTTTTATTATATTCAGGGTTCATCGCGACGAACTGCCCACCAACAGCGTCGCAAATAGAAGATTAAATGACAACAAATAATTTCACCATGCAGCAATTCTTTAGAATTTTTCCTTTGGTAAAATGTAAGTCAGCCGATAAATAAATGGCAACAACTTTTATGAATGCAAATATGACGTTCATATGCGAACCTGAGGCCTTTATCGATTGTGAGGTACTATTTAAAGTGCTTGGTAGCTTTTAAAGTTAAGATTATCCGCGAGTACTCCTGTGTTTGAAAAAGTGCCGCAACACAATTGGTCATTCATAAAAGTTCACGTTCCTCGTGCTTCCATATCCAAGACTATCATCAATTTCATTCTGCACAACAACTATGCCATATCATAAACATCGCTTGCTATCAGCTGAATGTAAGTATTTGGTTCTGCCAGTTTTGACTAAAAGCCTTCTTTTCATTTTTCAATGACAAACATATGGCTTCCACCTTTTCTTTGATGGACCCAAAAGCTTTTCGTTAATTTAGCTGTACTAAACTTTTGCGTTGTCATTGTTGTTTAAATCAGAGCATGTATATGGGCATCAATATTAGCTACACTTAGCTTTCATTGAACATAGGACGAATTGTTTCCATAGAGGCTCCTAGAGCGGCATTCCAAGCGTCGAATTCGCCACACCATATCGACATGGTCATTGTAGTTCAAATTAATCTGACTATATGTACTTTTCAGAGCATTGCAATTCTCGATCGCCTAAGGGTAAACAACTTTCGGCATGTTTTGCAAGTGCATCATACACAGAATATGGTAGATTGCATGCCTTGTTATGGCAAGTGCAGAAGCAAAAACATCAACTTATCGGTTTATGCAGGACATTGATATCAAACATGAAATGGTTATTGCTAGTCTCCGTCCTGAAACAATCCAGGGCGTAATTGACGCAACTAATTGAACGATAATAAATTTACACGGAGCCTATGTATAAAAGAATATAAAATAAAGCATGCATCTGAGATTCATCAACACACACCCTTTGTCTTCATTGCATCTGATTCATCGAGGCAAATACAGCGGTACTGACCGCTAGAGAACTATGACAGATACTACATCGTTTTGGACGTCTTATGTCAGCGACAACTGATCCGGATGCAAAGTCACATAGCTCTGAGACAATGCCCGTCTAGCATTGACGCATTTTAATGCACACACACACGTTGACAAATATCTTTGACTGAATAAATAGGTTTCGGACGAAATGTGGCTAATTATCCTGAAAAAAGATGACATTTGTGCATTCCAAAAACTATTTTCCATCACACAATACACAAACTACATGGCCTCGGGCGATTACAATAAAGTATAACATAGGAACAGTTTTGCCAGTTTGAGAACATTCTTTAAAATTTACCGTATAATCAAGAGAGAGCCATTTTATTATTTTATTAAAACGCAGCCATATAGTTCAATTCTAAGCGTAGGTTAGTATTTAAGCTCGTGTTTAATGCATATATATATATTTAGCGATATGCAATCTACCAACATAATCATACATCAAACCTAATAACACATTTTAGGCAATAAATGCATTTCCTATTAACTCGCGGAGTTCGGTGAATCATAGAAGTGTATTTAATGTAGAATTGCAGTGTAGCGTTTTGCAATGGTCGAATTGTCATATCTAAGTTCGACATCCATTAAATGTATCCATTTGGAGGTGAATGCTTATGCGCACCATCCAGAGTATCACAAGTAAGAGTTATATGCAGGATGCGTGTTGCTGAGATGAATCCCTCCACATGCGATATATTGTCTGTATTCAAGAAACGCAATTCAATGTGTACTTACACTATATATACTGTTAACACTTCTGAAAAGTTAAAAGAACACCATTGAAGACTTTATGATGTGATACTTAATATACTTAAGCACGAATATGCTCATTGTCGTCCATCAGACAACTGTGATTAGGCGGAGCAGGCCTGTACCCTATTTTTATCGTTGAAATATTGGTTGGGTTTAATGTATATGGCAACTAAGCGCACTGTGTTACCCTTGTTGATTACTTGCGATTCCCAGCAATACTCAAGTCAGTCTGATCCCGTTAATATTTATGACGTCGACAGCCACTTGCTTTGCTTCTTAGGAATCTCTCTGGACCATTACTGCTGACATGATGCACTTGCTGACATTACGGCTTCGCATTTTTACGAACTTGAAGCGACATATGAATATCGCGAACGCATGTTGAACTCTAGCCTACATAAGTTTAACCATCAGTAAAGACCACATCAGCGTAAAATTCGGGAAAAGATATATATAACTCACGTAGCACTTAGCAAGTACAAATGTGAATGCTAGCATATAACATAAAGCTTATATCTCTTTACAGTATTCCTTGACCCGGATGCACATACCGATTTAAGTCTCACCAGCCTACGCATTATGAATAACATTTGAAATCGAGACCATTGGTAAGAATGTTTGGTTCATTTGAACTGCGTATTCCTTGGACAAATCGCAATGCATCCCTGCTTAATTAACCGGCCGCAGGAGCTCACTGAACGTTATGGTCTATAACCCACCTTGAAACTATCGCGACCTGTCAACTACTACTACCCCAGTACAGCTTCCCAGTGGATCATCTCGAGCCAATAAATCACATCAATGCCTAACTTGGCATGACAATTTGACAAGCTATTATAGCAAAGATATTATTCGAAAAAAAACCTTTACGTTGTATCAACGATATTGGTTGGTCATAAATTGTCAACCCCGCTGA
>CM067352.1:23640698-23776198 GCA_034190875.2 Urechis unicinctus | reverse complement strand
ATCATAATTATTTAAATCAGTGCAAACTTCAGCTATAACGTTTCGATGAGCTGTGCCTTGTGTTGCTGAGCAATGCAAATGAAGGGGTTAATATATTGTGCATCATATCACATAGCGCTTGGCTACAGCACCTTCTATGTAATTTGGCTATTTTGAAAAATTGAATGGCGATAATACGGTTTTTACAGAAATGGTATTAGCCCAACTTTGTGGCTTAACGTATTAGCTACATGGCTCATTGTCTGCGCCATTACCTGTTTCATTGGCAGGTAACTTAGTTCTTATAACTCAAACAATTAGTTGTAATTCATAGAAGTTTTTCGCTAGGTAGTAGACTTAAGTGAACATGTCATTGGAATGCTAATGCTTTATATAATGCTCCTGTGATTATTGTCACAGCAATAGCACCTTATATGCCGGACATCCTTTTCTGTAGCCCATCAGTATGAGCGGATTTATAACAATTAACTTTCCGCCTGTTCATTTAAACACAATATTGTAGCAGGAGTTAATGGATGAGAGTACTGAGCTCGATGATTGTCAAGCACTGGAGGGACGCTTACGAGCCATACCTAAAGATTTCTTGCTGCTATATCTCAGAATCACAGCTTACCAAAGGGCAAGTGGCTGCAGCCAGGGAGCTGAGAGATGAATTTAAGATATGAATTTCGAAATGCAATGGTGATCAGGGTGGTTTTTTTTGTTCAGTTATGAAAAGAAGCGTTTAAGGCAGAGATTGCTTTGAGAGAGAGTAATCCGATGGACAGCAGCATAATCCGTCCCATTACGAAGAAAGTGTGTGCGCTAATCCAGAACATACGAAAGCACTCGAAATACAAAGGCATCGGCGCATTTCATGCGTCAAACCTATTTGCACCGTAAAGATTTGTCAGATATCCATCATATCATACGGCGAAGAATTCAAGAACACTCAATAAGCGAATCAAAATGCATGGGCTGCATAATACTAAGGCAATAGGCGATCATTACGAATCATAACGGTTATTGATCATGAGTTAACGTCGTAGTTGCAGCTGTAATAAGCTAAGCTCAGTATTGCATTGACATATTGAGTTCACCGTGATGATTTAATCTGTAAAAACATTTATTGCAACTTTGAATAAAATAACATTTTAAGAGTTGAATATGTAATTTGATCGAACTCGGAGACCGTTAATGATCAATCATGCGGCAATAGAAAAAGCTATATATATAATATTAATCTGAAGTCGCAGCTGCCCATAACCATTGCATGCATCGCCTGGTCGAAGCACATTTGTCATGTTCTGTAGCACCTCTGCAAGATACTGTGTATTAGCTTCAAATTAACTCGTATAGCAATGTTTTAACATCGCCACGAACGCAAACGATTGGTAGATTCATGTACAAAGCTAGTTGTTAAGCTTTATAAAGACGCACGTGTTAGGTCCGTGTATATACCGTCTTTTCGTTTTTCGTTTATCAAAATCTGTTCCGCATTACATCGAAACTTTACTTAGGCAGTTTATACTTTTTTTAATCAATAGAAGAAAAATCAGTCTCTTCTCAAGGACCGAGCATCGGCGATGAAATGTGCCTAATATGTACTCGAAAAGTGAATAGTGTATATCGGGGATTCCGCGAATTTTTATATTTAGGAAAAATAAAGTGCTTCGCCGAAAATATCAAGCAACCAGCTAATAACCGAAACCGGGTTCGCCAATACATGTTATGCTCGCTTCATGTATGTGCGATTTCGATAGGATATACGCAATATCCATTGGTAGCATTAGGAAACAGCGGATTGTATACAATTAAAACTGACGCTGTTGTAATGCTGATCAGAAAGAGGCACATAGAGAACTATGCAATTGACATTTTTGCCACTTTGCTGCCAATAACGAATCCTAGCCATTAGAACTGAAGAGTTTATTTTTAAATATATGCTGCATTACTAAATTAACAGGGGTAATTTCACGGTTTGACTTGACATTAAGCATGCCGACGAAATCTTTCCCTCGGATAATACCAGATCATGATTCTCAGCTTCAATATAAGTTACTTATATGTACAGTTAAACAGTTACAATATGTACAATTACAAACACGAGTAACACAGAATATGTTATTTACAGAAAACCACAGTACAAATTGTGTTGTTGCTAAAGTAGTCAAAAAAATAGGCAGCTTAGGAAACCTCGGCAGGAGATGACGTGTGATGAAGTAGATTATACCTATTTCCAGTACACAAATACACGTAATTCTACCTCGCAAAAACATGGGTCCATGTTACATATAAGCATAAGCAAAAGTTTTGTTGAGTGACAGCTAAAAATTACAAGCCCTTGCAAAATGACGGCATGGGTTAAGGACTTCTGACCGGGGTTTCTCAGTGTAGACTGGCAACATCGTCTAGTGACAGATGAACAATGCCAATGAGAGGCAACTGTTAATAGTTTTCGCCATGATATATTGCGGGCAAAGTCATAGGATCGGCATTACTTACATAGAAATTCGCGCAAATGCCATAATTTGATTGTCAAGTCAAATCACAGAGCGGCAGCAGACCTACGTCCACATATAAGATATTGGCAGCGCACAATTAACGTGTTACTAGAGCTGATCTCTGAAGATGATATTTGTGATAGTGACCAAAATTGTACACTTCAGCTCAGTAGATGTACAAAAGGTGCCCTGGGGAGTTATAAGTCGAAAACTTCATATGTATAAAGCACTATCCGTTGAAACATAAAGCCTCGGTTGCCTCTGGTTCGGCCAATGTGCATCGATGTCCCACAAGTATAGGGTTTTTGGATTAGCGCAGCTTAATGCACAACTCATAACTTATAATATGTAATCAATGGGAATTATCAATAATTTGCATTAGATTCCCACGTAAACGAAAATGAAAATCAACCTAAACAAGAGTAATCGTTGTTGTTAAGTTGAAGCTCACAAAGATGTGGCGAGATTTGTAGTTCATATTATTGCAAGAAGCATTTGCAGTCATCGGAAACCTTTCCATGTTTAAGGGATTGTTATAATCGAAGAAATTGGAGCAGTGCTGTGACAATGACTAGTTCTGCGTGGCTAGTTCTAGTGTTTTTCCCGCCTTGAGAAAAGGGTAATGTAGCAACATTACCTTGTCTTCATTGTTAGATAATATAGAGCATCCAGTGCGGACCGCTGTATCGTTATAGAATACTGATGCGATATATATTAATGTTTTCTGTAATAGTTATTGGTGTTGCGCATAAATGGATAATTGTTATTAGTTTACAGTCTGTGACATTCCTAGCTGTTGTTTGTTGGGCTTGATCTTAGTTCTGTTTTGATCATCACTATAATGAATGAGGTCCATGTTAGAAGTGTTAACACTTTATTCACCATACGTTCGCATGACATGTAAGTCAACAAATGTTTATTAACAGTTTACAGCTTCAACAAGGCGAATGTTGTTGACCAATTATAATACAGCGTTATATTACAGTAAAACCTTCCATCGTCCGAATTGTCCTAACGAATAAATTCGTGCATATGTAGACGGTCTATAGAAATTGAAAAACATAACGTGCAGTGTTTGTCACATAACGAAGTTAACACATGCAAAGATATAAATGTGGCATCCGCAGGCAATATAAAGTGGGTAAATTATACTGTTCTCCGTTTGGTTTCATTATCAGTGCGTTGACTTAAATGGAATGCTGATATTTTAGCGTAACTACAATGAGGCGTTAGGATGTTAAAAATGAGAGGGTATTGGAACCGAACACAAATGATATATTCCCTTTTGCTTCCTTATTATATTAGCAAAGCTGATATATCAGTTCGATGTGATGAACCCAAAAAAGCTAAAAAAACAGTCCTTAATAATTCTGGTTTGCAGCATTAGACTTTGATGACAAAAATCATGACATCAAAGCAGCTCAAACCATATGCGCGTCTGCATATGTGGGTCCTATGTCCTTTGAATAATGGCATCATCGTTTAAGCACATTTGATAACATATGGTGTATAAACGGGACATCACGATGTCTATTTTTGTTTGCAAGGATATTATTAAGCACTGTGACTACAATTAGATTTTGGAGTGTTTTACGCTGCACAATGTGTTACACCTTACATTAAATGCTGAAGTGCACGCTTTTGCTATAAATCATGTGCCGCTTTTCAACCGCAGACAAATTGCTTGTGCAGCATCTTTGCCAATTACCAGCAAAAAAAGTTGGTCATTTTAAAGGATATATGCATTGCCAATAGTAGTAAGCGTGATTCCTTGCTTCTGACCTAAAACATTGACAGTATAACAATGATGAAAACGCCTACTGCTTATATATAACAATCGTCTTCCGGCCTGAACAAAGCAGTCGTGATAATTTTTCAGATAGCTCGCATCAAGGCTGTTGTTTGATTCTGCGAACTTATGAATGAGCATTATGCTCCAATATGTTTCAGAGACATAAAATACGTATTAGCAATGTGATACGGGACTCCGTGACATCAATTTTATATCTACAAAAAGCCAGCTAAATGAGTCTCGGTGGCGTTTAAGCCCTAAACCGCAACATAGGCTGTATCAATAATTAGTATTTGCAAGTTAAGTATGCCTAATCTATTTTCTATGTAGTAAAATAATCCTTAGCAGGCTGTGAGTATTAACACCGGAATGAGATTTGAAAGTATACTTCGTTAGGTAATGATGCAATGACTGTCGCGAGTTGGCATTGATATGCTGAAGAAAAGAGAACGCATACAATAAATGTTTTACCACTATAATGTTTGACTCGATCCTATCATAAAATTGTTCATAAAACTGTCTGGCTACTTCTCAAATATATAGCACCATGCCACATATGGGTGATACCGTGTTCTGCGTAATGATGCGCCTGAATAATCAATGTGATGGTGTCTATATATCAATCAAACCAAGAATGATTGATATTTCATTGTTAGCACTGTCACATCGCTCGTAAGCTTAAGAGGAGCCCGTACTTATTTAATAGACTGTTACACATATAGGGTTTTCTGACTGGTCATGGCTTCCACGCTCCTGAAATCAACAGAACATTACATGTGGTTGTAACATACGCTATTCCAAAGCTCCACGCAGGTCTCTTATAGCGTGATCACATATTGTCTCGGTCGGAGGCAAAAGCGAACCCTCTTAGAGTAGTAATAAGCTCTTCGGTATAATTAAATCCTTCAATAACATGTTAATTGACCTCTGTAATAATTAATGCGGTCAGTATATCTGGTAGTACATTCTTTTCTTTCAGGCCAACTTCTTTATCCTCCTTCACCAGGAGCGAAAAACATAAAACAAAACAGCTACACAGAAAATCACATAATCCAATAACCCACTTCAACACGTAAACTTGCATATACAGCAGAATGCCAGTGAGAGGCCTATGAAATACGTTGTAAATCACCCATGCACCGTAAGGGCCTACTAACATCCCACGGTGCCAAACTTATGGTACTTATTTTCAGTTATGAGCGTCAAAAGTGACCAGAAGCTTATAGCATGGCACCCCAAAGTAATAGTGAATATTCTAGTAGTGGTGGTTTTATGACGTGAATAGCTAGTTCAGACTATTATCATGCGCCAGGCACTGTCAGACTAACAAATTGATTTAAGCGTACAGGGTAAGGGATAATTGTCATTCAGCAAAATTTTGAATCGCTTCAAATTAAGCAGAGTGTGTTCGTGATGTTTTGTGCATAATTGCGACGCATGCATAAATATTGTCACGAAAACGAAATCAAAAATACTTATTAGTTTAATGCAGTAACATGTAGATACTAAACAACTAGCGTGAATTATCTTGGAATCGTTACTGAAGGCCAATATTGAATGATAAAGGGCTAAGTGGCCGATCAATGGCACGCCCAATGTGCGCTTCGTATTAGCTACTTCCGTGAACTTTTACTCGGACAATCCAATATCAAATCTACACAAAATCCGTGCTCCTAAAAGACGAAAAGGCCACACAAGCTAAAGCAGTGGCCATTAATTTGATGTTTACTCTAAAATCGTAAGGTTTGGCTGCAGTTTCAGATTAATGAGATAATGATGTATGTCGTTACGGCAGTCGCTGCAATTATGAGGCAGCCACCTGGCACATTTTCTAGGTAATGAATGATCGCCGAACATAACACGATATCATTCTGAAATTCGTCCAGGGTTTGTTTTCATAGCTATCGCGCTAAATGTTGCTTTTCCTAATGAATACAAATTATCACAGTGGACGAGGTTTTCACGCATTGTGTGTATTGATTGCAACATTAACTACTGCATATTGCGAATGTTTTTCGGAGCTTCTTATCCTTGATAGCCTTCAGAAGTCAGAACACAGGCTCAGGTATGGATACTGGAAAATGTTATAGGGCGGATGAATCCGTGAACTGGTTTTGCATACTTATGTGGGGTCGTTCTCTGATTAATGTTTAATCAAAACAATTATATCTTTATAGCGATATTCTAGATAATCGACTTCAAGGTCAACTGATGCTTGTGTTTGTATATAGCTTCAATTCCATGTATATCATGAACCTGTTTAGGGGACAACGGATCAATGATGTCAGAAAGTATTATTCAAAATCCATCTAGTGTGTCAAGATATATTTTATTTTAAACTCCTCTCTCTTTATCTATACAGCAGCACTTTTCGTTCTTAGAGTAGCCTGGTTACTTTACAATGTTCCCGCAGCGCTATATCCGTTATCAGACAGTGAGTTCTAATTCGGATCATGATCAACAGCTAACCTTAACTTTTTTCGTACCGTTGCAGCAATATATTCTACAAAAAAAAACAGACACATGAATCACAGACGTTGAATTTAACAGCCGTGCTTTTGCATGCTTATGCCACGCCGTGCCTCTTTTATATAATAAAAGATAATGATATGACATTACATTTTTTCAGTTGTATTTAGTGTCTTTTCCTCAACTGATAGCAACACGGCTGTATCCGGTTATTGATGTCAGTTAATTATAGATACATATCTCAAACAATATCATTTTTACCCAATAAATTGATAGGATTGGTCATTTAAATCAGTTACATTACTGATTGTAACTTTGCACATTATGCGCAGCATGTCGCGTATTTTGCGAACCATTTAACCTGCAATGTAAGCGAAAAACATAAACCTGGTGCAGTGAGAGGTCATCCAGATGGTCTGCCGTGGTTGACATCACTGGCAATGTTTATTATGGCAATAATGTCGGGTGGCATCTCATACATTTCAACTGTTCGTACTGTTATTGTAGGAGTATATGGCGCTGCTGTTCGCTGGTGCGCCATAATGAGTAACACTACCAACAATACTCCACAGCATTACATTGACATGATTATGATACCAAATTGATCTCTGCCATGCTGTCTGGAATATTTGTCAGTAACTGGGTGGATCATAAAGCGTGAAGAGCAGAGAAATACCTTCAGCCGCTTCTCCAGGAGATTAATATTGTTCGAGACCTGATCTCATACAATGGCCACTAGATGCAAGCCAATTTCTGTCGATTTGCTGTCTTCATTTGAGCCCCCGTCATTGGTCTACTTCTGCGAAAACAATCAATGGGTAGCTTCCATTGCTCCACTAATCCTCCTTTAGTTACGGTTCATTTGCATGTGGCTCCCATCATAGCAGTTTGGTTATTGCAATATGGCCCAGTGATACATACCCAAAAGCCATGAGTTTTTGGCAGTGAACTGAAAATCATGTATGGTAAAATTCATCATGCCAAAACCTGGCGCCAAGGAAAACATTGCGTGTACACTACTAAAACCGGGATTCTATTGAGAGCATGTCAGCCATATTCGCTTCTTTGGCTGATGGCTCCTTGATGTTCCATCTCAAGTCTCTGCCACGTAGCTGTATGGTGCGTACGTGCTGGATAGTCAACACCTCGTTGTCTTAAAGCGTTGATAGCCGAGACTAACAAATATAAGTGGCATTTTATATGTCTGTGTATCAGGAAAAAAAGCATCGCTGCCAGTTTAGATTCCGTGCATATGTGATGTAAATGGTCACTCATTAGGAAGTGGCAAAAGACTTGTATGTGCCCTGGCGAATTCCATTTGCGTTAAGAATTATATTTGGCTTCACGTCCAGACTGTGACATTTTTTTGCTTTAAGCAAGAAAAAGTTTGATCCATTGACAGTCGACTATCGTTGCATCCAGTAAACATCCTATCGTAAGGGTTCAAGGGAACTGCCTTTGATAGTATGTGCGACACCAGCGTGTGCATTCGATAAGAGGGGTATCTTTGGCATCTTCAATAGTCAATAACGAAACTTAAAATAAAGCCAACATATAAGAGGAAAGTTAACAATATTTCTGCAGGTATTTTGTACTATTTTCCATTACCGTGTACATAAATGGAATGTTTGAGTTCGTGCTTCATTTACAAAGTTTATGAACGGTTGCTCATCTACATATCAATAAGTTCTAAGCAAACTCGATATAGGTTGATATGAAAAAGAATGTAGTAAATTACAGCAGTTCAACCTTCAAGCTCCTGAGTGTTCACAATCTAAGGAGACCTGTCAATTGTGGTTCGTATTCAGTGGAGACTTCATGTTGCAAAATGTTAATTGCGAATTGAATGGAACGCTATGCGCAACACAGGTGTCCGTTCTGTAGCCGCATGTTCCATAAGATTATTGCGGAACATTAAGGTTATTGTATTATTCCTAATCAAAACAATGCTCGCAAACGCATTTTAATTAATACACGAGATCAGTAAAGTTTACTCAATATAATGTTCGAATTTGTAACAGGTCAGAGGAATAAGGGCTATTTATTCCATTTTCATATGGATGTCCTGTCAATTGGTCGCATAATACGATTTAATTGCCTATTTATCGGTGCCACAATAACGGACCGGTTCAGTGGAAATTTTATTACTAACACATGCATGTACAGCAGAAGAATATCAGGTATGTTCTCTTGTGAAATGCAAGATTAAAAACCAATAAACGGGGAACAAAAACATCAAAGCAGCTAATAGAAAAGCTCGAATATAAATGACACATTCTAGTATTTGTCAGCCAACTACTATAATAGGCCAGCCGTGGTGCTATCCAAATGCGATGTTCTACAGACGAAATTTCACTAAAAGATTGCAAGCGATTAATAATGTCACGTGACCAAGTAACCAATTTCTACGGCAGGCTAACAGTTTGTTCCAAGCATAAATATGATCTGCTCATTTTTGCAAATGCCAAAACGTACATCGCGATTTACGTAACTGAGTGATACAGGGTTGCAATACGGTAATGATATACTGTGATATCATGTTTTACAACATAATGGCCTCGGCTTAACTTAGTAATATTGCAATAAGCATCATCACGAAGGTTGAAGCGCCATACATCTAACATTTCCTAGCGACAGGGATGTAATGCTTTCGTGTATAAAAGCGCCCCGTCCCAGATTATAAACGATAACCAATTAATCAACCGTTGACAAAATAGTCAATAATTATTCTAAAATATATTGATCAATCAAATTCATTAAATATTTTATTTAGTTGAATAATTTATTTCTTATGTGGCAATTGTTTTAATCCTTATATAATGGTTTGCGATGCTGATATGAATAAATCAGTACTTTTCCTGGCTAGAGATTTGCACACCTATACAAACTTGAACACAGTTATGGTTACTAACAGATTACAAATATGGAGATATGTTGTTGATTGATTAGTGCAGCATAATACGCGAGGAAAAACAGGGCCAGGATGTTTGTTTACATTGAACAACGGACGCAAGAAATAAAATATACTTTTAATAAATGACACCGTACCATAAGTAAAAGGTTAAATGCACAACGTAATGTAATACACATATTTGTTCAATTAAGATGCACTAGAAAAATATTACAAGCAAGAAAAGTAACAGGACCCTGCGAATTTGAAGCTTGACCCTAATATTCTAAAAGTACCGTTGATAAACAAGTCATGCTTGCCATAAAGTTATTTGATCTATGGAATAATCAGCACTTTGTTGATTATTTTATTTACTGATTTCACCTCTGTCCATTTGCTTATAAACAATATTCCAGCATTTGCATTGTGCTGTTTGTTTGCGATTCCGGGTATTTGTACAACATAAATAACACGCACATTTGGAAAAAAATGCGAACTGATTGAATTCAGAACAAACGGATTCTCATTTGGTACTGACGAACATGCTGCTGAGAATAGGGCATGTTGTAATTCCCGCATGTCGGTTGTTAGCATGGCAGTAAATAACTTCATTTGTCAACGAAAGTTGTACATTATGCTTCATTTCCGCGATTGTTGCATACCACTGCAAAGGCGATGCACTTGAAATTTGTATATATTATAACACATGTAGATAGCATTAGAAGTGTATAACCATCAGCATATACATAATTGAGGAACTGTTAATGAAAAGGGCTTATATCACGGAATGCATTTGTTATCAATGGGTGATTACCAAGTTGCTTGTGATAGCTATTACATCTGGTTCAGCATTTAAATCATTGTTCTATATTTGTATCAAACCTATCTCTAGGTGATTCCAACATACACTAAAATAAAAGGAGATACAAGAGCAAATGGAATGTGATCTGTTTGCTGCATTATTTCTATTTAAACGCATTAATACATTTTGTTGCATTAAATGTTGGTTTGCTGCTGGATGTACATAGCAGTAACAGTAAGATCGGATATTGTTGAAAATGCTGCTTCGTAAACATAATTATACAGGAGAACTTCTGTCGGGTTTTCGGCAGGTTGTTTTCGTACAGATATACGCTTATGCTATAATGGGCGTGTCTAGCTTGTTAATGCTCGGTGTGGCACAAAGAGGGATCGTGATTTTAGGCGACCCATAACATATGAATGAATGCTTATATAAGATTGCCCGACAATTCGCACGCAATCATCAAATGGATATATTGTGTGCCTGTAGTGATAGACAAGCACCAAAGTGCCTACTATCAGCATGATCTTTGTCTCACTCAGTCTTTGATGGTGGAGTATCAGAGGTATGCTTACTAATTGTTTCATATCGAATTCCCCCATATTGTAGTAAATGGGATCCCAAAAAACCAAGGGTGGATGGTGCAGTAGTTATCTTCAGTTCTCTTCACTTGAAATGATAACACGATTGTACCTTCCGTTAAAAGTCAAGCAGATAGTTGCCTTGTGGGCATGTTAGTTAATAGTTATTTGAATATTGTAGCCGAAACTTTAACACACGAACTCAAGAGGGCAGCAAGTATTAACAAACATATGTCTGCTAACATGATCACTGAAACCAATGCCATACCTCACTATGTCCAATACAAAACGAATTCTGCGGTCGACATCCATCCCTCCGCGAATAAATTGTTTTGGTTTCTTCCAATGCACATTTAATGGAAGTTGTATAGGATGCTGCATTAACAAGCAATAGAAGGTAAAAATATACCCGCGTGTAGCGTCGGCAGCTTTCTTAATATAGGGTGACTTTGCGCCTTGTCATATGGTCCATTCGCTTCAGCTCTCTCCGTGTTCACCGTACCTGTACTTCAAAATATAATAAATCAAACAAAACACAGTATTAGGATAACTGTTTACTTGCGTAGCTTGCTTCAAGAATCCAACACCTCAGCGATCGTTGATTACACAGCCACACAATCGTGCCACTTCATTCCACTAAATAGTTGATAGCTTCGCTAAGGAAGCTCATCTGAGGCTCCCGCCCGAGGAAATATGTTAAGACGCCACCTGTTAGCCGAAGCGTTATTGTCATAGCGTCGCTTAAAAACCTCGTAGAATGCTCTGTTTACTTTGAGCTGAAGTCGCCCTGACCAATCAGATTACTCCTTATCTTAAACAGCCGCCGAGCCTCGAGACGTTGGATCAACAGTCTCATGTGCTTTTGATGATTTCATGGTATCGTCGCCTGATGTCGAGGGTGTCTTTTGAATAGTTTCATAATCGTCACGCAGCTCAGAGTAGCTTAAAATTCGTCGCTTGAAACCTTCACATCTCCCTGACATTCCAAAATGTTTATGTCGGCCCAAGGTCAGTTCCCTCCCTTCAGACAGTTACTGACCATCTAAAACTACCATCCACAGTGCGGACATAGTGCGGACATGAAAGATCGAGAAACGTAAACTGCGCAGACGCTGTTAAAGGCCAACTGTTTCCATGATTTATCTAGATGACATTTACTCAGTTGAGTACCTTGCTATTTTCGCTATTCATAGGCCTATTGTGCGACGTGTTTTGGCATTAGCAAGGCTCTGTGAAAAGCAATTTTTCCCACTCTCAAAAATTGGTGAGACGTCAGCTTAGCATTCTAATGTGCTTTTGTTTGTGTCACGGTAAAGCGACCTTACGATTGAAATGTATTATAATTCGAGAAGTGATCACCGCAGAGCTACTCGAAGTGAGCCCTCTTAGCGTAGCCTTAAAATCTTTGATTACACGTGGTGCAATCCATTCAAATCTCTAGATGATATTAATCCGGCAAATGGATGCATCATCACATTTATAAAAAAAGAGTGCCTATTGCATCATCTAATGGCCTATTAAATATATCAGGTCAAAAGATAATGTCATTCTGGATGTCGATACACTGTAACGCGCATATTTCCCCATTAGTTGGTGAATCTCTTGCCCTCATATAGTCACAGCTGATTGATTTGATGAATGTAATTAAAACCAATGTCTAATAGACCTAACGAAATCGTTTTGGATGGCTCATCAATGCCAAAGGGAACGGTATGGAACATACCGTAATCAGCAGTTTATTAGACTGTAAAGAGCCATGTGAGCCGGTTTTTTATATACTTGTCTAATAGCACCGGGTTAGATGAGATGGTCGGGTAGCTCATTAGCTGCTAAGTCGACAATGTAGAGGCTCTACTTGATAAGGTATGGCATTAATTCATTGAATGCTGCTTGGATAAGTAGTTTTTCGGCGTAGACAAAGTAAATACCTACCTGGGAAATTAACGCCCATTATTGCATTTCCCCACTCGAGCTAAGACTGACTGTACATGGGTGAGTAGAGTGCATTCGAAGGGGAAATGTGGTGAAGTAATGTGCTATAATCTCACACAAATAGCAGCTACAACTTGACCGCTAACACGAAACGTTGTCCTTTGTCCCAAAGTATCAGCATGGCAGCGCTTGGTATGCTCTAAACATGTTGTTAAACATTCTTTAAATCAGTCCTATTTGATGGGATCATCAATTGAGGTCTCCTCTATTTTATATGTAAATATATGTCAAACTGTGCATACGCTTTTGCAATTATATGCAATTATATGTTCAGCGACAAAATCAATGCGCTTTGGTATCACGACCCAACGATGATGGTTTCTTTTATTGCACCATATATTATTGATGCAAAAAATCGACATATGGCTAAATGAGCAAGACAAATCTACTCAGGTGGCTCGTTCTGGAAATCAAAGTTATACGTTATAAACTTTTTTGTCAGTTCTTAATCAACCTCTTTTTGCTTGCAATGATCCAAAGACTTATCGTCAATTTTAAAAGGAATTGAGCTTACGTTCACCAGCATAGAAGAAATTGATGGATTGAGGCAGCTATTGTAGTTGTCATGTAATCGGAGGGAGACAACGTGATCGCTTGTTGAAATGACAATGCTTGAATAATTGCTTTAGTTACATGCATTGGCCGTATGATAGGCAAACCTGGTCTGGGAAGTTCTCATTATCAAGACTCTTTTTTATATGGCTCATTTGAAGCCATTAACACAACCCAGGATTACACGCGAGCAGAAATGTTCCAAACAAAAACACGAGTAAACGACCAATCAGTTTGTCTGGGTAGTAATCGAATGGAATCCTTGCGCCAGACACGGAAGCATCATCATTATAGGCAATTGATTACATCTTTAATATCGTTTTCTAAAACTTGAAGTTGATAGCGATATAAGATGAACGTGTGCTCGTCTGTTGCGTTCAATTGAACAAAAGGCCTGACAAGCTGATAATTTCCTATTCACTGACGCATTTTTTTGTTCTTATATGTAGGTGATAGCACGTGTATTCGACAGCTTGAGTAAGACCTGTTTGGTCGATATACAGTTACTTGCTATTCACTGAAGCATATTTTTCTTACATACGGTGATGCCATGTTCCATTCACAAAAGGCCTCCTGTATTGAGTCGATGGCATAGACCGTTATCAGATAGGAACATCAAAAAAACCCAATTATGTTACCTACGTGTGATGCCATGTTCCATTCACAAAAGGCCTCCGATATATATTACAGTAAACTTGAGAACGCTACGTGGGCACGGCGACAGCCGACATGCTCATTTAGATGAACAAGCTCACATAAAATCCTCAAATTGTATTTATTACAAACCCAATTTCGACTAAAAAAAGAAGTTAGTTCCTGGGCAAGCAATGGTGCATGTTAGGTGTGAAATGAGACGACAATATTTCATGACATATAGGAGCAGATGGATGCATATTCAGTAAACTTCGATCAAGGCAATGGTGACGTGGTGATAGTTTGATTGTCTCCACAAATTGACACGTAATGCGTATGGAACGTTGAAAATCGCGGTTTAGTAGCTCATTATAGATTAATATAAGTACACTGGTGTTGCAAAAAATCCTCAAATTGTATTTATCAATGTTATCGTGTGCCGAACAATGTATGCGCACAACTGGTATAAAAAGCGTCGACACACGAAGTCTCTCAAAAACATTAACATCGCAATACGGGTCAAAATGTATGTTCTTTTACGCTAATATATGCATAGCAAGTTAATTGCAAAGATGTTGAATACCCGCTACTTTCCCAATCAGAACCCGTTTCCATTACAGCAAACACACACATCCTGAGTAGGTGTTTGCATTTCAATCGAGTTGCATGCATAGTATAACACCGTTAATCACACATGAATATGTAGCAAACTTAAATTAGCTGACACAGGTGATCCATTTAAAATAGTGACACCTAATACGGCATTTAAAACATTATTTGCTTGTTTTGTGTTCCATGATACGATTGGTGCAAGATTCTAAGAATAGGATTGAGACAACAGTCATGAGGCCTTGACAAGAGAGCGAGTAAGAATTAGTTGGGATGCCAGATGCCTAATGATCATTTAATGCTGTTTTCGGAAGTCACCGCACCCCAATATTTATACATTTCGCCTTAGTTTGAACAAGGATCTGAGTGTGTGATATATCGTGGTTCGCAATTTTAAAATAAACTGTTAAAAATGTCTTGTCCACTGTATTAGGACAATGAATTCACAATAATATATTACTTATGAATGTAAATGGGCCACCTCTGTTCATGTCTATATTAAGTTGTCTTTTCGTATATTGCATTCGGAATAGCTCTTCCTGCCTATGGTGATCTATGTCGATTAAGCTCATTTGCAAATCACGGAGAATGAAGCTCTGGAAGGGGGAAATGTAAGTCGGGCGTGAATGCAACGTAGGGTTTAAGTATGGGTAATTTAACATGCTCCGTAACGTTAGCTACGGGATTACATATCAAAACATGATATGAATCATGTTTTCTTGTGTCGTATGCATCATGTCAGTAGACAAATTTGCCTTTCTTTGCATACATTCAATTAGCCTTCAGTTATCTACTTACGGCATTTATCAACATACAAAGGATTTATAAATGTTCATTGACGCACAGACCATCACTCATATTGAACTTCACTATGGATATTTGATTGTTGCTACCGAGAAATATTGTTTTTCAACCTTCTCGCGTTGCCATTCTTCAAAGTAATGATCCACACAAATGTCTCGCATGTTTGCAACTCAATTATTGCTCGAACTCTACCAATTGCAATTCTTCCTTAAGGCCATACGGATGGGATGCGATAGGAAAAATACCTTGGTAAGTTGTCACTAAGTGTCCAGTAATATTGACCAGATTAGCAACGACGTCATCGATTGGGCTTATCAAGTCACCAAATAAGATGTTGATGATACAACGCCTGCGATATGCATCATATGGATTCCACTGTGTTGATAAACGGTTAGCTATATGCTTTAATAGAGCCTTATTCATTGCAGCTGACACTCGCCAATCACACCAGTAATAAATCAGAAAGTGTCGATTTCGTATATGAATCAATTGCACATAATCCAGCATATTTATATATATATATATATATATATATATATATATATATATATATATATATATATATATATATATATATATATATATATATTTATGCATATATATGTAAATATATTCATAAATATATGTATATATAAATATATATATATATTTAAACATAATATATATTTGATATATATATATATATATATACATATATATATATATATATATATATATATATATATATATATATATATATATATATATATGCATCTATATGTACATATATACGTACATGTATTTATAGATATAGAAATATATACACATATATAAGCATGTCTAAATATATGCATACATATTTATATATATACATATATGTATATATATGCATGCATATCAATTTATATACACACATATATATTTATACGAATAAATATATATATATATATATAAATATATATATATATTTACAGACATATATATATATATATATATGAGTGTATGTGTGTGCATTTAATGAGTATGTACACACACAGACATATATATATAGATGTATTATATATATATATATATATATATATATATATATATATATATATATATATATATATATATATATGTATTCATATATATATTTATAGATATAAATATATAGTTTTGTACTTCATTATGCTAATATGCCATTGATTAGCTCTGAACAAATTATCACGATGCATGCGGTTGCTTCAGCACATGCAGACCCCCTCATTTTATGTGTTAATATGAGAGATTCCAAGATTATCGTGAATGATGCGAAAAATGTTATTCAGTGAACTCTTTCAAATGGTTTGTTTTGAACATTGATCCCTGATTTGTTTGTCTCTAGATTGGCTGTTTTGATAGAAAATTAATTACTTAGTTTTATGTTCGTATAGATGGAACAGGCAATCATTTTAGTAGTTTATCGCAGCATTTGCTATTTGGTACAGTGTGCGTCCGTTCAATGATCATATGAGTAGGAGTTTGTCATCAGCATAAGAGAGTACTGACACTTTACGGAGATATCATGATATCTATATCATTGAAGAATACAATAAATAATTGTCCCAAAGAATTTACCCGTCGAATCATATAGCGACCAACTCAATCAATATCGTAGATAGAAATAACATATACGTTATTTCAACCAACAATGCACAATCAACATTGATCTTTATTTACGATATTCAATGTGGTGTACAAGGAACGTTACGGCTCAAAGAAATTACTGTCGTAATATCATCGTTGGGAAAGTGTTTATAAAACGCCTTGTTTAATGATTGGAGGTTCGCTCATTGTGATTCAAAAATGTACGCATCTAAAGTACCTCAGTCAATACCTAAATGATATAGTCTAGAACAATCAATAAATGATATAGTATAGAACAATCAAGCAATGCTCATAGGAACTTAGCTTAAGTCACATCCGCACTCATTCGTTTGCCAGCCTTAATAACAAACTATTCGGGACTATTCGGTATTGTCGACTATGGATGGAGATGATATTGCACGGCCTATTTTTTTGGGACATTGATAAAAGGTAATTTCTGATGGCAAGATAATCAAATAAATAATGTGTATTCAAGGTCTCTAAAACCAAATGAAATACCAATACCACACTTAACGCATAATCAAACGTGGATAATTGTTTTATATAGGGAATGAAAGGTTCTGCCTTATTGAAATGTATGCTTTTTATACCAGGCGAAATGATCTCAGTCTGGACATAGTCAAACTTATCATGCTTCAATACTTGCAGAACGTATGATATGTAATATATTGCTATTGACATTCATTTTGGAATTGCTAGCGGTTAATAACAACACCAAAATGTCTATAGCTATATCTGAAATATCGATGATTAGTTTTGTAATGGCTCATACGATCATGTACATTCTCAGAAAACACGTACGGCGGGGGATTCATGCTTCATGCGCTTATGTAAGTCGTGGCTGTAAGCTTCAAACAGTTAATTAGGCACATTGTTATCATGCGGCACGTCCTTGCATTGCTGCTTAGTCTTTGTTTGGCTTAAAACTTACATAAGTAAAGCATATATTCCTCAAGCAACCGAGTCAAGTGCATATCCGATGTAAGGATGAAACTAACAGGACATTACCAAGAATGTAGTAAAGGACAAGTTGCATCAGTATTTTGTATTGTTGTTTCTTTGGATTATGGCAAATGTACAGAGTGACTTTGTGTGGTTATGGAATACAGTAGGAACCTCACGCGTTGTTGCGAATGATCATTTATTTGCAATAAATGCTGTCACAAATTGACCTATCGCCTGCCGAGAAGTGCACATGCACTAATGGCAAACCAACCGACAACATACTTCGTTAATTCACCATCACAATGCTTTATGTTTAATTTTTAGGTCTAACAAATTAATAAATGATCGATTTATTGCTAAGATATTAAAAATCAGCAGATTGTCGTAATTTCGGACCCTGAACCTGGTTTCATTTTGAAAAATTAGCTTGTTCGATGTAAGTGGTTTTATTTCGTTCACATTGTAAGGTGTTTCAACGTTAATCACACGTAGGTGGTCCAACTTCTGTGGCAACCTGATACTCGATACGTCTATTGTAGCATGATGCTAGAAGTGCAAATTGTCTGAGAATATATTTTGCGGAATACACATTAGGTACTGACAAAATAGAAAACTCCTGAGATCTGGCATTTGAATAATGAATAAAATGTTAACACAAATGACTACACAGATGATTACAGCCCTCCTTTAGACCTTCCTCACGGAGAAACTTGTTTCATATTTTCTTACTTGTGAAGGAAGTGTACACTATGTAATTTCACACTACCTCGCCGTTTCCAATGCATGATTAATTTTGATGTCTGTTGTCACTCTTTGCAAGCATGTAAGTTGATATTTAATCAACATAAATTCCAACCCCAGTAGGCCTCGCAACATTTATTCATCCGTTGCAAAATACTCCAATATGTAAATGGATGTGCCCTAGAACGCCATACAAGGAGTGTTTTCGTCATTAACCTTATATAATTGAGTAAATAGAAAGTTTTAAACCGCCTTTCGTAAATGCGTCAATGCATATTTTCAAATGGAAGCGATTTGATTGTTAAATGGGCTGCTTTGAAGTTCTTTAAGTATCACAAGTACATGGCGCGTTTAAAGGATTTGTTGTATGTTAAGTCATAATTGAAATGAACACAAACATGGTAGGCAAACTAAAAATAGCGTCACTCTTTTCTTGGCCAAATGTAAGTGTATATTGGTTACAATACATCGATTGTTCGTGCTATTATAATGTATTTTTGGGGTTTTGATGCCAAGCAAAGAAGGTGAGTCAAATGATGCTTTAAAACAAACAACTTGATTTTATGAAGGATAAATAAGTTAAGAAAATGCGGTTGGTATTGACCATTTGATAGAGACAACAAAATCCTAACCAGTCATTTGCAAAAAAAATGTGGCTCAGCGCTTAATGGAATGAGTCTTTCGTTAATCAAATGCAATAAAGACCCTACATCCCGTTATATTAAAATCGGACCCAGAAATAAAAATTAGTCAAGAGAATGATCTGATCTGCATATGTGTGGCTGCATCATTAGTGGGTTATATTTTACCCCTATGGGTGAACAATGTTTTAATTGCTTTTTCTTTGGTAACAGTTTGATGATAACAAAGTGATTAAAACCTTAAATCCTAACAGTAAATCTGTCAAGTATGCAGTGTCGTGGCTCTTGTAATCACAACAGACAAGCCCAATGCTAGGTTTTGATGTATCCAATACAACACGTGCCGTATTCAGCGATTGCTGGCTAGGGTTCTATATTGCTTCGGGGATCTCGCCCTGATTTGGTCCGTGGACTTTGACATTTCCCCGGTAAATGGCTCATACACTTTAATGTACATGTGCTAGAATGGTTCAAATGGAATAGTTCCAATTAATGTCTCAATTATCCCCTGATAAACAAGGCAACAAATAAGTCCCTACGTGCATATTATAGCTTCGATTATAGTTCAGTTATGCATCGCTTACCTCACCACTACTCACCATTACTCATGCGATTCATTTACCCTTATGGTATCGGCACAAATAAACCAAACTATTGTGTTGGTTGGCCACTGTCAATCCAACAGAAACAGAATAGAAATACTTAAAGACCATACCATTTGGCTTCTACAACTTTATTTAAAACAAGTACGAATGAAGACTAAATGATGAAACAGAATAAATAAGTTAAGCTGCTGCTCAGCGCGTAATGGATTGCGTCTTTTGTTAACTAGATTCACTAAAGGCCCTTCACATCGCACCCAGCAATAACTTTGATCAAGAGGATAACCTGATGTGAAATGTTGTAGGTGACCCTTTGAACAATAATAATAATAATGTTCTTGAGGGTACAGTGATAACAAATTGATGCAAACTTCTAACTGTAGGCGACACTTTTATATAAAGCCTTGCTCTCTGCAGGCGATAGTATTATTTTATCCAGTGTAAAGATATCTCATATTTCGTAAGTAACAACTTCACATTTTCTATCAAGCAAAAGCCTAACTCTAGCGAGATAGTGTTTACAATGCTAAATATCTAACGCTTTTGAGATAGCTAGCTCACAAACGTAGAATCAGGAAGATCTTGACTGGATGCCATATCGCTTAGTATTCGCTCCTTGGTGACCGGTTACATACAATGTAATGGCATTGCGAATGCATAGCAACATAATTGAGAAGCATAAGAGATAAACGTCAATGTGGATTGCATGAAACCTATCTTGAACTTTGCAAGCTAGCAAACCTTTTACAGCGGAGGAATCGCAACACGATTAAACTTTGTTTACAAAACACGAAAGACACACTTCCAGGTTACCATATATTAATTAAGTTATGTTAACTTGGATCGTGTCTGTTCTATCTCTGTGCAGACCCATTCCGTCTTCCGAGTGATTCCACGTATTCACTTTATAATAAACGCTGCTAAACCCTCCCCTGGCGATGGAAGTTAATTTAATTGAAGCTATACGTGTCAGTGTAGTTGCAATATCATGCATTTGTTGGTATAGGTCGAAATAATCGATTTATTAGCTATAAACAATGCTTTTATTATTATCTCGTCTTTTTGCAGGCACAAACTGATGATTTTTCTACCCGCATATAATTGAAGGTTTGTTGCTATACTTAGCATTTTTTGTTTCTCACGTAATTCACTCTGTAGCCACTGCTTGATAATATAAATATCCGATTACCATGCATATTGTGAGAAAGCAGAAATACTTGACTCGATGCTACTCAACCATAAGTTGCATAATATTTGAATGAAACGTTATCTTGTTATTTATATCAGTATGTTTACCACTAAGCCGTCTGGTAATTAAAAAAAAAAGACAAAAACTTCTTTATATAAGTATCATCACATTAAAATGTTTACAATATTTATGTGACCAATAGTGTTTTATGTGTTATGAAATTGTGTAGGCATATTTGTTCAATGAGGTATAACGAAAATAAATGCTTATGGCTTTGGGGATTACAGAAGAGTAAAACAATAGCACATCACAGCCGTGATCAGATGACGATGAAATTAACTTTACCAGAGCCACTGAACACAAATTACGCCCCTTGTATCATCACATGACACACACGTATAAAATTGATACGGTCATGGTGGATGAAATGTCTTCATGGCTCTCACAACACGTTTGACACCATGTATATGAGGGCATCCATGACCTTATCCCCTCATGAATTAATTAACGGTAACAGTGTGCGCACAGAAATGGTTATACAATGTACACGAGAACCAACATGATTAGTAAGGTCATAAAATTCGATCCCAAATATTTATTGTCCTTTTTAGATTTTGAAGACATTATAACAAAATCGTGTGTCTCAGCGCAAGAACCACGATATTCATTGTCATATCAGCAGTCATAATTGCTTTATTATGATATACACGCTTATATATTCTTAGAATCAGTGACGCAAATGTAGCATGCCTTATTGATTACGATTCAGTTCAATTATGTCATAACAAACCTTTCGTGCTGCAGCAGTAAAACCTCTTATGATGAATGCAAGCTTCTGTCACCCAAGGCATCAGTCTGTTAAGCATGCATCACTGTTTGTTGTCGACATCTGCGTTTCGGTCGAGAGCTTTATGCCATGAAAATAATAGAGTTAATGGATAAATCATGCCATTGTTGATGAGGTTCACAGGCCATTGACTTTGCAGCCCTGTGGCCCTGATTGCATTACTTGTGGATGAATAGACACATCAACAAAAAGATACATAGCTACCGAAATAGTGAACGTTTGCAAGTTTACTCTTAGAAAGAAGGCTGGTTACAGGTTGAAAGTTGGTCGAAAATATCAATTCAACATATAATGTTGTGAGATGCCTTTCTCCATTAACTCTTATTAACATTTGTGGTGAGAGAACATTCTCTTCAACTACCGCGCCTTTCAGCGAAGCTATCTGTCTTCATTATTCATAAAATGTCATCACTGTTGATAAATGATCTTTATCGTAATGCATTATCTATCTGGTAGCATTGAGGTATCTTTGATACGATACAAATAAACTAAAATCTTCACTAAATTGACTTTGTTTTGGCTATGTATTTAATCTTAGTCGTGATTTAATTATAGTAATGCATATGACATGAATAACTCTTGCTTCATAGAACTAGCATCACTAAGCTATTGTTCACAAAACGTCATACATTATCTTTATAGGATGGAGCAATGACACGCCAATTTATAATTATAGGCGTTATCGGCCTGGCTTATCTGGATAAAATCTGCACGTTTGTCGTAGCAGCATAGAAACGCTGTATTAAAAATCTGCATCAGCAAAGCATTGTAATGTTGCAGTGGATTTATATTTTGAAAAAATTGACAAAATGCACAATGCGTGAGTGTCAATCGGTAAATGCCTGATCTAACAGATGTAATCCCTCTAATTCATTCATTGCAATTTTCTTAATCATAATTATCCTCCGTCCCATTTCATATGCTTTAAGAGATGTCTTAAATCAGGCAAGCCAATGACGCTTGTCTTCACGATGCTTGGTGACATACACTTGCTACTGCGACGTTAGTTAAGAACAAAGTCTGCATTTATAAGACATGAGGAAATCATCCTCATTTGACCCAAAATATCTGGTACGGAAACAGCGCGGTGTATTCGAGCGAATTGTGGATGAGTGCCCCGGCCATTATAATGGACGAATTTACGAAGGATGTCACTGAATGTATATGTTAGAGCTCTGTGCTCAACGATACAGCGCCCACGTATATGATATACTGCTTAATCTAAATTACTAGCTGAATAAGCAAAGAATATCTAATTCAATTCGTGCACCAAGCACACATATTTGTCATAGACAGGATTACCCATGGGCGTTTAAACTTGATAATGCTGGCATGCAGACAAAATTAATAGGAATGAGCCTATTCTGTTTTTTTGACCTAGCGTTGACAGCTGGTTAAACAAGATGCGACCACTGATTGTTACAGTTTCTTTGGGGTCAACGAGCTTGCAAATCTCATTACAGCAACGTTTAGTAATTAGAATAACAATGATTCAAATGATTGTTTGACATTATTTTTCTCGTCATTCCCATATACTCTATGGGAGAGCAATATTGACAAAAGATACAGCCCAATTAACGACATTCAACAATGAGATCACCAGAAGTTGAGTGATCATTCTATTCACATCTACCAGGACAACTCCCTTTACATGCATATGCATATAGTACCGTTTGTCCAGAAGAATAGAAATGTTTGATTAGAACTTCTTAAGACTACATAAGAACTATGTGAACACCTATCTTAGAGCCCATGTTTCATTACATTCGTTAAATGCCATATCAAATTGCCGCTAAGCCGACGTCTATATGGTGTTTAATGATGCCTAGTATCTTGCTACAGCATCATTTATGGGTCAGCTAGTATTAGAAAGCAAGACGTTAACCCATCATTAACTGTGCGTATTGACGATCAGTGCCTCAGCAAGTATAATCTAAAATGATGATAAAGTAGTAAACATCACTGAAACAGCGGTTGCCTGCAAGACACATTCTATTTGATTATACACCCATCCAAACACGCATGTGAGATGATGTTGATTTGCATGCTAGGAAAATATATCACAGACTACAAAATCACTAAAGCAAGGACTTACCATCGGATGTAACAATTTTATTGAGCTTCTTCCATTTCAATGTGAAATTGCATCTTTTGCACCCACGTTAATCTTATGGGTGGCATGGAATCACCTCCTACAACGGTTTTTAGTCACATAATCAACGGGCTATTTTATAGTACATTCGCTACTGAAGGAAGAACAGGCCAACATTATGCAAAAATGCCTATATCAATACCTAGATCAAGCTCGCGGATGCTACTTTACATAGCATTGCGATCGAAGATGCATGTGTTCTGAATGAACAAATTCCCTTTTCCGTAACTCTGTTAGGGACGATGATCGAATCTAAGGGAAGTACGGTGTTTAGACAGAGTTAGTATTCAGTCTTACATAAGAGAATATAGTTACCGAGACAATTTGCAAAGCAATTACATAACTCAATTTTGAATGAAGGTTGTATCAATGCCTGGAATTTAAAGGACCAGTAATGTTTTTATACATCACTGAAGAGTGATACCCCACCTTAAACGTTACCCACGTTTGCTTTTGTAAATGTCGACATTACTGACTGTGATTGAAACCCAGACGCACTGCTTTGTTTGTTATCACAGCGGAGGATGAATCACATCAGATAAACACATTAGTCACTCGTCGAACATCTGGCGCGCTATTGTATATCAATCGTACCTGCTCAGAAGCAATTGATCGCTCAAGTGGATGAAAACGATTTTGTTGAACAATAGCGGATAATAGCCTTATTTGAATTTCTCCACTGTGTGCACATAATTATTGGCCATGTATATGGTGCATTAACTACTTTGGGGACACATGAAACTCGACAAACCCACTTTCATCAATTGGTTTAAGCCCACGACTGTTACAAATAACGCAGTTATGTGCGTTTTGAACAATTCCTATTAAACAATTTTGCTATTCTGAAATCAGGCGAATGCGCCTTCCATGAATGTAAATGCATTTTATGGGTGCAGCCGGTATAGTGCGTCCAAGTTTATCACTCGACACAAGCGTGGTTTATGGAACGATTCACACGAGTGTATCCATATATAATGTGTGATATATCCCTGCATACTATGTTTTAGTGTAATGTCAATGACCAACATACTTTATATACGTTAATTGTGCAGATAAGATACTTCAAGCCAAAAATAAGTCCATAGAATTAATTAAACGCTCGTAGCATAGCATAAATTAGTTAGTATCATAAATGCGTGGCTTCAATGGTGTCTTCGAATGTATCACCGTATGATGTAACTTTGTAGATATATTCCCCTGACATGTTATTTTGCCAGAACGGCTCCATATATCATCGTCAGCATCAAAGGAAAACCACTCTTTATGTCTAGTCTGTTCAGAGGCAGATATCTAAACATAAGCATGAGTTATTTGCTTTATCAAGCCATAAATATGCAGATTTCTTGATATTAAATCATGTTAAATCGTTTATTCAGAAGCATTGCTCGCAATCAGCTTTATCTAAGCAGGGAGTTGTCATGTGATTCCCTTGGCAAACGTCCTGAAAATGTGATTTATTGCCACAGTACATATGTCAGACCTCCCATGTACTTTTGGAATATAAGCAATCACAACCTTATCAACATATTTGTTATTGATTTGTTAAACCTAGTTCCATCAACGTCCTGCTTTGGATACCTATTGCTACTCGGACTAAGTTTAATGGGTGACAATTAAGTTAAGCGGGATTAATTCATTGGTATTAACACAAAATATTCCGCTCACTGAGAACAAAAGTCGCATTCATAATTAATGTACAGAGGTAACTTTCGGGGTATCGCAAGCTACAAAAAGTCTGTTTATCCTCGAGGTTCAGACGCATAGGAGGGGCTCAGATTTCACAGAATTTAGTCAACCCTCGTGTTCCAGTCATGTACTTTTTAGTGACGGTTTCCATTACTGCTTAAAATAAGATCGAAACATTCTAAACATTTTGCTATTTAGATTCGTAGCATACAAAGTATGGGTCAATGGTATTTTCCTCTATGATGACACAGCAGGCACTTGGTGAATTATATATGTAAAGCCAATATGATTTTCAATCGGATAAAAGCTGCGCGCAAACAACGAAATTCACGAATAGGCGCGGGGAAATGCACACGCCGGTTGAACAACATTATGCCGTTCATCTGGCAAAAGTTGGATTGAGGGTTGTATTGAAACCCAATCTGAATACTCAGGTATGAAATGCTGTATTGCTTCACTTAACATATTGCTACTGTGCGATGCAACAAATACGAGATATAAAAGTGTTATGAATATGAAAAACAAATATTTGATCTATTTCATCGTTAAGAGGTATCCAAATGCATCTTTAAAGTCGAATATTTTATTAATTAACAAGATCATCACAACCACAACCATCCTCTTTCAACGGCTCGTAGTATTCTGACAACCTCAGCTTGCTATACAACAATGCACTGCATCTGCAGCGTTTGGCCAGGAAAATGGGTATAATTGACATTCATCTAAAATGAATTAAGTAAAAAGCGAAAATTACAAAGTAAGAGAGCAATACTTCGCACAAACTCTTTTGTGCGTCTTGTAGCCACTAACATTTGCAGTTTTACAAAAGATAAATATCTTTTGCGAAAATTTACGCTTCGCAGCTTGGGTAGCCGTTTCTAGAAGTGGCTTGGGCTAGCAGATTTAGTCGCTATGAGATAAGTGGGCTAAATAGCCAAAGACGGCTTCAGGTGAAGTTATTGCATTATTTAATCCAAAGGTTATATACAGCCACATTCCTAAAGCAGTAAGCGTAAATTATGAATCAAACATACTTCAATTTTGCACCATGGCTCTTATGATGCGCAGTTATGATGTTTTGACTATTCAGGTTCACACCAATGGCAGTACCATGGAGAAAATGTTTCACAGTATCACTCAGTATTTGCCCCTGTTCTTCGTATGTCGACAAACATTGCCACTGTAAAGGTCCACGGCATTGATTTAAGTGACATCGAAATAAATTAATGATGGCGAATTCCGGAATAGATGGACTTCATCAAGTCCCATCATACGGCGTCATCCTGCAATGACCACTCGCCCAGTTGTAGAGATCATGGTAATCCAGAAGGTAATATGCCCATACCTACACCTTATTAGATTCTCAGTAGGTTACGTCCGTGTTAACAAGCTGCCTTTGTTTCTTTTTGTTACCTAAGATGGAGGTATTCCTTTAAATCACTACAAAATCATGATTTTGTGTTATCTTGACAGGTAATTTGTCGAAAATGCAAAGCATTCCAATGTTTTGAATGATGGAATCAATACATTGTCTTAACTAGTAATCATTTAACTTGTTAAGTATTTACATTGTTGAACTGCATGGAAATATGAATGCTTGAATGAAACTCCTAATGACTTCACAGATGCGTTAGACTTCGCCGAACAAACATAGTTCAATAGATGACCAATACTTGCCGCGTTTATTGCATTCAGATTGTACTTGCGCAATTACATACATTGACGCCGATACACATGGCATAGTTTTATTAACATTGCCAACGTGTCTATGCGCCATCTATTCTGTACTCTGAAGCTGGGTCATGACTCCTGGTTCTAACGGGTCACATTGATGACGGCGTTAATGGTTAAATCGGCGGCAATCGTCGCTTATCTACGATATATAGTGACAGGGCCGATGTACTTGCAGGTGGAGGATGCATCACAACAGGCAAACACGCTCCAGCATTTGGAACACCTGCTTACGGGTAATGCTCATCCAAAGTAGTGAGATGTTGAACATTTTATGATTAGCACAAATGCATAACAGCACTACAGCCTTTAGCGATTATTATTCACATATTTAGAATACAATTTAGTGAAATATCGCGTGCAGTGACCCCACATGTTTTTGAAGCAACACGGTGAGCCCACGCACAAACGTTTTGTCGAGACTTGTTTTACCCACACTAAGGAATATTCAATACAGGCTTTTGCTTACTGATGCCTGGTGGGGTCAATTGAAGTAAGATAGGAGACCAAAAAAGCAGGACCGCATCTAAGTAGTCAGAATTCAAAGCAGTAAATTGCACGGTATGCTAATTGGTGGGTTAATAAATAATGAGTATGATTGAATAAATAGTATTCTAAACCATAATAATTTAACCAGAGTAAAAGATTGAAGGTGCTTTCCGCTGTTGGTTTTTGCTTTCTCATTCAACAGCGGACCGCATAAAAAATCATAATATACCTTAAGCATTGTTTTAAAAAACAAATTGTCAGTTTGATCTGCTTGAATTGATATTTTTAGATCCAGAAAACAGTTTACATATTTTTAATTAATATGGTATTTCATGATCGCTACATATGTTTTGATACATTGGGCATTGTTCATCATCATCATCATCATCATCATCATCATCATCATCATCATCATCATCATCATCATCATCATCATCATCATCATCATCATCATCATCATCATCATCATCATCATCATCATCAATCAATCGGTTAATTAAAGAAGAAACTGACTACGTGAAACTACAGGAAGGTCAGTGTCATTTTCTTGGCTATTTAATCATCATTCTAGCAGACTAGGCTTGTCAGCAGAGCCATCGATCTTTTTCATTCATACAATTTGTTCACTGGTGATAAGCATATATATTTATTTCAGTTGATATATTATAACAACGTCGTCGCAAGCTAGTAACCACCACCATTGAAATTTCGTAAATAAAATGGAAATTAACTTCTCACCATTTTCCTGTGTGTAGGCGATAAATTCAATCCATATTAATAATCTTCGTGAGGTAATGCGAATGATATGAAAGACCAATGTCATCAATAAGCCACGTTATCGCAAGACACTATTCAGTACCATTTAGGCTCTTTTAACCTACTGCAAATGGAAACATCACTTGCGTAATTGCCTCGGCATATGTATTCAATATTAATCTCTGTTTTGTGATGCGAAAGATATGCCAGCAATAAGAGCAGAAAGGGGCGAATTGAGAAGATTTATAATGGGAAACTTGTTCCGCTTAAGCTCGTTATTGAGTTACAATACCTGTCATCTTATGAAGTGTTCATGACTAAGTTGAACATCTTAACCTTTTCCTGTCAAGGATTGAGCAATACTACGCAAAATTCTAATCGTAATCTGTATTGGGTAAAAGACCGGTTGAAATTGCATCAGCAGTATGAAAACAATAATAAGGTATTGCTTTGATATACTGAATTATGCACATGCATCCATAGACAAGCTTAGAAAAGTTGTTGAACCCTTGCAATTGTAAAATCGGATTGTTCTTTGCATAGCTAACAAAATCAGCAAGTACATTTATAAAATTATCATAATGCAAAGAGGAAAAATCTCATTGATAAAGATGGCTGTGTATTGATCCTTGACTGCAAGTGCTTTTAATGGTATGGAACATCGCCCATGTATAACTTGTATCATTAGTTAATATTTCTCTATGTAGCCGTCGGTTTCGGTGTTTTTTTCAAAGAGTCATAGCTTAAACCAGACGTTGGTGGGTTGCCAGATGGTACAAGGGATTTTTCTCGCAGTAAAATAGGAACTTGGTTGCCTGTCTATTCTCACGCCTTCTGCTTCAAGGATATTTATTCCATTCACCAACTGTACACACGTATTCTTATAAGTATACAAATATAGTGATTGCTGGTTTGAAAAAAATATACAGTATTTATAGCTCCCGGATTATTCCAAAACTGCGATGTACCTAAACTGCTTGTTTGATTGTTGGTGAGGATTACAAAGTCAATTAGTCCAAAGGCTCACTATTAAGGGTAACGATAAACGACAGAAATGTCTAAAGGTGTTGTGCAATCCAGTCTAGTTAAAAACATTGCTCATCAACAGAACGGACTGGTTTTCGAAACAGCTGATTCGTGATCCATGCAGTTACTGCACACTTCATTGGCATGTACACTACAAACTATTTCAATCGAATATAGATATACTTATATTTATTTACACGGCTTATTATACACCAACATTACTCAACGATATCATTGACTTCACTGTGACGAAATGATAAGAACCTATTGACTGTAAAGGTTTATGATTCTCCTCGATATTGTTTGCCTTTGGGATGATGTCGTTATTCCATTGAAGGGTTTTATTGGTTTATCATTAACAAGGTCCTTGTAAGGTTAATATATATATATATATACTGTCAAACAATACCGCCGTTAGCTTCAGCTCTCTCAATGTTTACGGTATTTGTACTTCAACGAATCAAACAAAACACAGTATTAAGAGCACTGTTTATTTGCGTAGCTTGCTTCAAGAATCCAATACCCCAGCGATCGTTGATTAGACAGCCACATAATAGTGCCACAATACATGACGCTGTGCAATCCATTCAGATCTCTAGATGATACCAATCCGGCAAATGGATGCATCATCACGTTTATAAAACAAGCATCATCTAATGTCATTTTTGATATGTCAGATCAAAAGATAATGTCATCCTTTATGTCCTTATACTATAACGCGCATATTTCCCCAGTAGTTGGTGAATCTCGTGCCCTCATATAGTCACATCTGATTTATTTAATGAATGTAATTAAAACCAATGCTTTTATTGTTCCATATCTTAATCCACCCAACGATATCGTTTTGGGTTGCTCATCAATGTCAAAGGGAATGGTATGTTCCATGACTTAATCAGCAGTTTATTACTCTGTAAAGAGCCATGTGAGCCGGTTTGTTATATGCTCGTCTAATAGCACCGGGTTAGATGAGATGGTCTGGTAGCTCATAAGGTGCTGGGTATATACTGCAGTTCCGTTCTATTAACTTGTCATCGACGTTTATTTTCAAATAATGATTTTTTGATCTTTTGATAGATGATACGGAATCAAATATTTTAATTCGGAATAAAGTGCATTTCAAATTCCCGTGTTCATAATCGGAAGTATATCAGCCCAAAACGGCAAATCTTTATTGAAGTGCTCATTCATGTAAACAAATGCGCGTAAATGTATGTATATATAAGTGAATTAACAGTTACTTCTTTTGATTTCTGAGCTACGTTTTTTGCAGCGAATAATGCTTGTGAACATGAGGTCGGGCTGCATTACCGTTCAGTATTACAATATATTGACTACAAATGTAGAAATATACATTACAATGTGTTCATTTTATTTCATATTTTATATATTTTATTTCAATGATAATTATATCTACATAATTGAGTAACTGGCAGAATAATCGACGTGACTTTTCCAGTCATCAATATAGGCAACTAAACCTTAACTTTGTCAACGAATGCGATGCGTTAGTTATTAATATGGTGAAATGCTTTTACTGATAAACTGCGTCAGCTTAGTTGTTGTTGTTATAACTAAATGCAATTTATTTGATAATAGCCATAACACTAGCTGTTTTCTGTATTCAGTTTGTGTTATGTGGTTTTTGAACTTTTATATATTCAAAAGTGGGGATGTATCGTTGGCGTATGCCTGTGTATGCGCGAACTAGTTTTTGTCACGTTAGGAAAGTTATTTAAGTAGACAAGGAATAACAAGGGACGAAGAATAGAGGCCGGGTTGGACTTCCTATAAAATATGATGCCTCACACTTAGATAACATGCTTTCCGTTCAGTTGTTAGTCTTTCATATGGGTTTAAAACCGTAATACGACATTCACCCTGGGATTGAAAGTACAAAACTTTAATTAACTATGTCATCCTTCTTTAATAGATCACAAAATAGATCGACGTTGACATAAGTAGTTTTGTGATTGCCCTGGTGACAGACATACACGAGTACTGATCTTAACAAAAGCTAAACGCATAGCGTCATGTTTCGCAAAGTATTTCATCATTCTACTGTGCATTAGTCTATAGTACACGTGAGCATTTTGACCGATGCAATGTGGATGACTCCCATCATAAGTTTATCTATACGATTACCCCGACCTGGGGCAGAGCGTATTATTTTGAATGTGAACTTAATAACCTCTGTGTTATACTCACTTTTTGTACGGGTTTTTCTAAATTCAACCTGCACACAAGGGATCGATGCATCATTATCGTTCTTATAACCCCCATGTCTAATGAAGACAAATTATCTACTAATACCAAACCGATCAAAATCCTGCCCCACAAAGAAGACAATTGAATAGAGTCCGTTACAGGATCGATTCTCGCACTCACTCGCCTAAGGAGGTGGCTTGCATTTTAACACTATACCAAAGCCGAGTGGACGATAAAAAAGAAGCAACAAGACGGTTACATTAAGAAACGGACTAAACCATGACACTAAAAATTGTTCTTCGATTGAGAACTATTTAAGCGCGGTTTCATAACAACAGCACGAGAAGCAAATGACATCCCAAACGAAACAAATATCATCCATCAGGCTTGTCGTAGCATCTTTATTAATTTTCCCCCAATATATTTGCAATAATATTACCGTGGTTGCAAGAAAAAGGTATTTTATCGGGGAAATATTGTCAGTGCACCACTGACGCTCAGATGGTAATCTAGCTTGATGATGCCCGTTGTTTCAACTTCACCTTCCTAGGACAGTTTGTGCCTGTCATAGTGGTTTAATCTCGGTAACAGTTATTTGTGAATTCTTCCTCATGACAACTAAACGTTTTAAGTATATCGTAGGTCAAATTATTCAATTTGTCACCCTGCATTGTGTTCAATTTAGTTTTGTATCGTACATGTTTGGAATTGTTTTATTAATAAGATTTTTTGTGTAAGTTCAACAGCTAAATCCAGCTATATTTCTCGGATGCCTATACAGAGCATGTGGAAATAATTACATTCAGATAGCAACGACTCCCATCGTTATCACAGCAAGGGATACCACGTAAAGGATTCCGAAAAGGACCCCACGCATAATGTTCTAACTTTGCATTTCGTGTATGCATTGATTAAAGGATTGCATACAAAGTGCTCTACAAATACATGAGAGGGCGTGTTGTTCAATATTACAACACCATGGAAGCTTTAAATCTCAATTTGCTAATGCAGCATGGGTCCTTGAAAACATGATTGTTTATTCTGGTTGCATGACACATTAGGTTCATCAATTATCATTACAATTAGATGGTCGTGATCGTATGGAGATGCAGAATGAGAGGATGATAAATATGTTACTTTTTAATGGTCCCAACTGATGTTTATCGCTCCACTTGCTTTGTGTTATCAGACACTGCAACAATTCAATGAATGGCAGCAACAGGTTTTGGAATAATGTTTATCTTTTCATTTTATAATACATAGCCTAATAGCCCCATATTGACTAGACACAAACATAAGTTTTCTGATTCACATCTCTCATTAAACAACTACCTGGTCGCAATTTCGTTAATATAGCAAAAGGTTACGTAGTGATCTTAACCAGTTAAACATCTTGTCACTCTAAAGAAAGTGAGAATTCTACGTAGATCAGAAACACACAAATAGGGAAACATTTAAAGTGTTTTACTTATACATATTGCACATAAATGCATAAGCAGACGAATTTAAGGTAATTCATTTTAACGATTCTTGAATATATGATAAAGTACATGGAATTAAGACGGGAGGGAAAAGAAATATATGAAAGCAATTCCAATTTCCGGTGTCATGATATCTTTTTTACACTGACGAATAGCATTGATCATAATAACTATTGTTTTGCTTGATATCTTCCCATGCCATGGTCTATGTGCCGGTGCCCTATGCTGATGTTGATAGTACCTATCGACCAACAGTAACAAATGCCATTCCTGTGTTAACCGTAGTAATCAGAAACCCTGAATACATGAACATTGACAGGAAGGTCTACACAATTCAACACTTATGTGTCAACGCGTTTCTAAACAGCGATAAAGGAGTCTGCAGTTGAGCTTGCAAGTACAACTTACACAGGAGGATATTAAGTCCAGATGTAAAAATAATCCTGTTTATTTGTACCAACAAACACCCACAAAGCAGTCTTTATCTTTCATTTTTATATCGATTAGGACCTGCAGAAACATATGTCTATATGGACATTGGCTCATGCATTCACGTCCATTTGCACGGCTGTATAAATGAGATCAATGCTTAATGAAACATGAGATTTATTCTTCCCTTATACCCTTATACAAACAAAGTGAATATGATAGATGAAAATATATAACGCTTGTAAAGCGCACCTTAAGTACTATCAATCTTTTGGACCAAACCAAATGATTTGTATATAAAGAGGAAGTTAAATAACGTGCTGCGGCTCAAACAGGACCGAGCAATTTAAAGAAACACTCATACGAATGTAAACTTGGAGGAACATTACTGCATGTTATTATATTGATAGTTCTTTGTAAACTGAAAAATGTCACTCATCGCATTTATATTCATTTGGCCATTATCACATCTCTTTACAGACACATTTATGGAGATCGATGTCTGCAACGACGAGACCTTAAAGACCACTTAGGGTACCTATTAAAATAAGCCCCTTGATCTATGCATATTCAAAATTGGAAGTTGCTTTTGGACTTGCAAATCCTCGCGACGCGCATATCTGTCATCCTGAAAGTAACAAGAAGTTGAGAATGAATTGCAGGCATCTGACTACGCCAAAATTAGAACATTGCACTAATTTTATGGGCGAGAAAATAATGGTCGTTGCGCTTTTCTATTCCGTTTGTCGTGTCGCGGGTAATGAAGCTTTGATCTTCGCCATTCGTGTTTGCTCTATTACGTTTTATGCAGCTACCCTGACAAAGCGTTAGACAAAACTTGTATCTTCCTATACACAGTGGTGTGTTGTATCCTATGAAGAAATCAATTACTTCGTTAAAATGGATTTGATGATACGTTGACATCGTGCCACAGATAAAGTTGCCAACATTTAAGATACTAAACTGCAATCATTGTTCTTCTTTGCTTCTGTGCCACTCATCGACAGTTGCAGCTATGTTGACTGAAATAGGAAAGTAAAGAAACTTTCACAACAATCGTCTTATTGTACTTGACATAAGTTGAGTTGTTGACTTTTAAGAACCCATTCGTTAGTATAAAAATGGAACGCGGACATCATATTGAAACTGTGTTACGAAAGGAAAGTTTGTGCATATATTATCAAGCATGTTTTGAAGCCTATGCATTGACTGAGTCATTAAAATACAATAAGTTTGAGTCAACAGAGAGTAATCTTAGCATTACATGCAATTTGGCTATGAGCTTTTAAATGTACATAGCAAGTATGATTGGTGCATTAATTGTTCATGGTTCCAGCAATTTATAAGTGAGTTACTATACCTTAAGCATTAGGTTGTACAGTTACCATAAAAATATACGCTCTCACTGATGTCTCTTCTAACATTAAGAACGTATACGACAGCAGCCGAGCAAAGTAAATAAACTGGTATTCGATATTGCTGTTGGATTTAGAATATTGTTTTCTTGCGGCGATTGCTTCTAACTGAATATATTTAATACCTCAGGCTTTTGTTGATTAGCTGAAGAAAGGTGTTGCACTAGTAAACATTATGCAATTTGTAAATGGCTCTTGCGTACACTAAGTGATTCTAATCTAACTAATTAATGTATTACCGCATTCAACAAACAGGCGCGCATTGTCTACGACCTTATCACATCATATATCAATTAAGTCAGATGAAAAAATACCATGCGGGAAACGTATAGAAATATGATTCTTTCCCTAGCCAGTCATCTATTCTTGTACCGCTGCATAAAGTCACAGCTTGGGCACGCATAAAGTGCACTATTGTGCAGTTGTCGTTTGCAATATAAAGGATATAATAAACCAACGGATGGTAAGTCAAGAAACTGAGCAATATACGTGTTAATATTTGCACAGTGTATACTACAACGTCGCTGTCGCATCGAATCCAAAAGTTAACATAGTGCTTTCCGGGCTCTCTGCCAAATTGCCAATTCGCTTTCATGGAAGTAGTCCATTTATTCCATCAGATCTATGGATACGGAAGGCACAATGGTACGTTTTAAATCAGCTTGCAGAATTATAATTTCTGATGAGAGTGGATAGCTAAAGCTTGCTGTACATTTGCGAGTATGCGTTAAACGTTTTTGTGTCTGTTCGATCATCCTGTTATCGGTTCTCAATCATTCTCTTTTTTGCTTGCAATGATTCAAATACTTATTGTCAATTTTGACAATAATTGAGCTTACTTACACCAGCACAAAAACTACACTTGGACTAGAAGGAACCGATTGATTGAGACAGCTTTTGTGGTTGTCATGCAATCCGATGGAGATAATGTGTTCGCATGTTGAAATGGCAACGGTTGAATAATTGCTTTAGTTACATGCATTGGTCGAAACACGAATAAACGACCAATCAGTTCGTCTGTAGAGTAATCGAAAGTAATAATTGTGCCAGACACGGAAGCCGTGATACAATCAGGTTATTGCTTCTTTATGATGTATATTGGGCAAATTTCCTATGGAGAATGAACATCCATATTGTTTCGTCATCATTATAGGCAGTCAATTAAATCCTTTAATATCGTTCCTAATACTTGAGGGTGATAGAGATATTGGACGAAAGTGTAATAAACAATTTTGGAAAATATAGGCCATCAGTATTTCTCATCATCCCGATTTAGCTATGTAGGAGACCTATTGTGCCGTAGTTACACGGGGAGCAGAGATGTGATCGCAGACATAAGACACAGTTGTCAGCAATACATCGGGAGACGACAATGACACGTTGTCGCGTGCCAAGTTACTGTCTGCATGTGCATAACGGTATGTTATTCTATATATCGATAGTATATCTAAAGGATACTTCATCCTAACTTCGCCTAACAAACTTAGTACAATAGATGACTAATACTTGCCGCGTTTATTGCAGTCAGATTGTACTTGTGAAATTGCAATGTATTGCAATGCATTGAAGCCGAAACATATGGCTTAGTTTTATTAACATTGCCAACGTGTCTATGCTCCATCTATTCTGTACTCTGATGCTGGGTCATGACCCCTTGTTCTAACGGGTCAAATTGATGAGGACGTTAATGGATGAATAGGCAGCAATCGTCGCTTAACTACGATAAATAGTGACACTGCCAATATACTTGCAGGTGGAGGATGCATCACAACAGGCAAACACGCTGCAGGAGAGCTATGAAGACTGATGACCACTTAAAGCTTTAGTATTATACTAAGAAATCGTTTCATTAGCATTTGGAACACCTGCTTACGGGTAATGCTCAACCAATTGGGTGAGACGTTGAACATTTTATGATTAGCACAAATGCATAACAGCACCACAGTCCTCAGCGATTCTTATTCACATATTTAAAATACAATTTAGTGAAATATCGCGTGCAGTGACCCCACATGTTTTTGAAGCAACACAATGAGCATACGCATAAACGTTTTGTCGAGACTTGTTTTACCCAAACTAAGGAAGATTCAATACAGGCTTTTGCTGACTGATGCCTGGTGGGGTCAATTGAAGTTAGATAGCAGACCATAAAAGCAGGACCGCATATACGTAGTCAGAAATCAAAGCAGTTAATTGCCAGTCATGCTAAATGGTGGGTTAATAAATAATGAGTATGATTGAATAAATAGTATTCTAAACCATATTAATTTAAGCGGAGTAAAAGATTGCAGGTGCATTCCGCTGTTGGTTTTTGTTTTCTTATTCAGCAGCGGACCGCATAACAAATCATTATATACCTTAAGCATTGTTTTAAGAAAACAAATAGTCAGTTTGATCTGCTTGAATTGATATATTTAGATCAAGAAAACAGTTTACATATTTTTAATTAATATGGTATTTCATGATCGCTACGGATGTTTTGATACATTGGGTATTGTTCATCATCATCATCATCATCATCATCATCATCATCATCATCATCATCATCATCATCATCATCATCATCATCATCATCATCATCATTATCAATAAATCACTTTTGTATATGAAAGAAGAAACTGACACCTTGAAACTACAGGAAGGTCAGGGTCATTTTCTTGGCTATTTAATCATCATTCTAGCCGAATAGGCTTGTCAGCAGAGCCATCGGTCTTTTTCATTCATACAATGTGCTCACTGGTGATAAGCATATATTTATTTCTGTTTATTTATTTTAAAAACAATGCCGCAAGCTAATAACCACCACCATAGTAATTTCGTAAATAAAATGGAAAATTAACTTCCCACCATTTCCTGTGTGTAGGCGATAAATTCAATCCGTATTAATAACCTACGTGAGGAAATGCGAATGATATGAAAGACCAATGTCATCAATAAGCCACGTTATCGCAAGATACTATTCAGTACCATTTAGGCTCTTTTAACCTACTGCAAATGGAAACATCACTTGCGCAATTGCCTCGGCATATGTGTTCAATATTAATCTCTGTTTTGTGATGCGAAAGATATGCCAGCAATAAGAGCAGAAAGGGGCGAATTGAGAAGAATTTTAATTGAAAACTTGTTCCGCTTAAGCTCGCTATTGAGATACAATACCCGTAAGCTTATGAAGTGTTCATGACTAAGTTGAACATCTTAACCTTTTCCTGTCAAGGATTGAGCAATACTACTCAAAATTCTAATCATAATCTTTATTGGGCAAAAGACTGCGGTTCAAATTGCATCAGCAGTATGTAAAAAATAATTAGGCTCTTGCATTGACATAATGAATTATGCATATGTATCCATAGACAATCTTCGAAAAGTTGTTGAACCCTTGCAATTGTAAAATCGGATTGGTCTTTGCATAGCTAATAAAATCATCATGTGCGAACACAAGCAAGTACATTGATACAATTATCATAATGCAAAGAGGAAGAATCTCAATGATAAAGATGGCTGTGTATTCTAAGTTTGTATTTGTCCTTGACTGCAACTGCTTTCATTGGTATGGAACATCGCCCGTGTATCACGCAAAAAGCATTCTTAATGACCACTTAATGTGATTCAACAAAGCGAAATGGATACTGCTGTGGCTATTGTTCACCAATTCCAGTGTCATTTGTTAATATTTCTCTATTTAGTTCAACGAGTCATAGCTTAAACTAGACGTTGACGGGTTGCTAGATGGTACAAGGGATTTTTCTCGTAGTAAAATTGGAATTTGGTTGCCTGTCTATTCTCACCCCTACTGCTTCACGGATATTTATTCCATCCACCAACTGAACATACGTATTCTTATTAGTATACAAATATAGTGAAAAAAATATACTGTACCTATAGCTCCCGGATTATTCAAAAACTAAGATGTCCCTGAACTGCAACCGCTTGCTTGATTGTTTGTGAGGGTTACAAAGTCAATTAGTCCAAATGCTCACTGTTAAGGGTAACGATAAATGAAAAATATCTAAAGGTGTTGTGCAATTCAGTCTAGTTAAAAACATTGCTCATCAACAGAACAGGCTGGTTTTCGAAACAGCTGATTCCTGACATATGCAGTTACTGCACACTTCAAAGTTATGTACACTACAAACTATTTCAATCGAATATAGATATAAAAAGGGCAGGCGCGTTTATATTTTTTTACTTGGCTTATTATACACCAATATTACTAAACGATATCATTGACTTCACTGTGACGAAATGATAAGAACCTATTGACTGCTAAGGTTTATGATTCTCCTCAATGCTGTTTGTTTTTGGGATGATGTCATTATTCTATTGAAGGGTTTTATTGGTTTATCATTAACAAAGTCCTTGTAGGGTTTACATATTAACAATCAACCAATACCGCCGTTAGGCTTAAACAATTAATTAAAGAAAGACAACTGTTAAACTTATCCTTGCAAAATGAACATATCATATTTTTTGGTTAAGCGTTACTTAAATGAATGTTCGAATATGTCTTGACCTCTTGGACAGATCGCATGACAATTCACATCACGTCTTATGCAGGATTTGATGCGTACACAGAGAGACAAGGTACAACTGTATTAATATAAGTGTATTAATCCAGTGTATATATCCATTAGTATTAGACATATTTGGCAGTTTTGTACTGCCGTTATTTTGTTGGACCAATATATATCGGTTTATGCATCACAAGTACATGTTCAGTGATGCATCGAAATCGATTGAAACTTGCATGCTCGATCTCTTAACATCACATGCAAAATTAAACGAAACCGTTATATATTTGGCCTAGTGAAGTCTCATTTCGAGCGAAGCAAAACGAACATAACATTGCCGTACAAAATGCAATATATCGTTTCCAAACATGCTATTATATATTCATGGTCTACTTTTCAATTTCTAGCGGTTGGCCGCAATGCATACATAAATAATGTTTTGAAAGCCACTTGTTTATAAACACATAAATTACTATGAACTGTTCTTTGTCGACCTTTATAATATTGCATGCATCAAGTACGAAACATTTAACTAGGGATTATTTCAACGTCTTGTTATCATATATCTATCCTTCAGCTACATTCAACCAGCTCTAGTTAGGTCTTTTTAAATCATTGCGATCTTATAATATGAACAGCGTTTATATCATGTTGATCAAATGGTCGACATAACATTTAGTGCTTCAGGAAACCATCTGCTCGTGACACATAGCATTATCAATGCTGTTTGTGTTCAAATTTGTTCCTTGCATCCCATCTGTCTTACTTTTGTTTATACTACATGTGGTTAGAAACAAGCGGATAATTGATACCGATGATAACAGGGTAAACAGAAGTATTCCCTATAAGTATATATTACTATTCTACGCAACAAACGGGTACACCTCGATGAAATCAAAGGGAATATGAAATATGTGCCACTCAGAATGCACCATTGCCGGGCAACCAATGTGGCTAAGTTTCTGCCAAAGTATTTTTATCTTGTGGATTATTATAGCATTAATCGTTACTTAAAAGAAGAAATTTATATGCTGTGCAATTACTAACGAGATGCTGGGATTACGAAAGATCTTGCTACCAATAAGATCAGTACTGCACGGATTGACACAGGAAACCGAAGCCATGTGAGGCAGTAAGCTTTGTTAGTGTCAGCCAACATGTTTATTATAATATATTCTACTATCTTCATATGCAATATGAACCATCGATTATCAATCACTATTGTCATAAAAACAATGTAGCACTAAGCAAAACTCGGATAATCCACTGAGCAATGCCAATATCAGTGATTCAGATTATTTGTAATCAGTATTTCTTGGTATTCCCATTAACCCCAATGCAAGTGCTAGATTGACGTAGATACGCCAAATTACGGCGTTTTGAAATGAAGATATCAAAATTAGACAACGTTGAAAGCAACAGTTTGGGTCTTACATATGTATCGTTGCACAGGTGGGTATATTGTCTTTAATAGTATTGTAATAGTGAAAGTTGTGTACCCAAATGGGTCATTGAGAAGAATAAACCCTTCAGGAATAGCAAATATACAACGAATATAACAACATGTAAAAGTTGATATGAGTCATTTCCTGAAATATCTAAACTGATACTGTGTGTCTTGGACATCACTTACTGGGTCATGGGTATTATTATCTTATTGGTGGTAATTAACAGAATAGCGATGCGTATGTAAAAGACATCAAAGACGATATGTTCCGGGATAAAGTGACAGGTTGATGCATAAGGTATCACAACCGTACATCAGTAGGATGCAAATGAAGCGTCCTTTTACTGACTCACATCATTTACGACCTGTTCCTTCGCAACGTCCACTAGGTGATTAAAATCAATTTCTTATTCATTAGGTTAGAATGAATTCATAATGCTAAATATATATGGTCAATATCCTTGTTACTAACATGTTACATATAATAGGGTGTCAATGGCTTAAAAGACAGTCATCGTCGCTTTAGAACGATGAATTGCTTCATTAGACTGTTAACGCTTGATGAACTCCAAAGGATAATAGCCCGATATAAAAGCCTATGGTAGTACATAGTTTTTTTTATAAACTTGACCAAAGGATAATGATGTCGTGCAGTCGTTGATGTAATGAGTACTGGATAACATTTGCAATTTATAATTCAACATCAAAACATGTTGTTTGCATTCTTAACACTTTTTATTAAGCAATTCGGTAACGGAAGATTTATGGATCAAAGGATCTAATCATGTTTATGACAAAGTTGGTATTCAGTTTCACATTGTGAAATGTTATAATCCGGAAAACCGTTACCATGTGTTTGTACGTTTTAAAGGATTGATGTGAGGGTACAAGTCACGGCTCAAATGTTCGCGTACTGGATATATACGTTCCCATAGCAATAGAACAGCAATGACGACCCCTGTGTCCTCCACTGCCAAAACACTCGACACACCGTGCATGATTTCAAAATGCCAATTCCCATAAAGCATGACACCTGGTTGAATGGCGTGTCAAATTATGAAAATAAAAGGTGCTTTACGCAGTGATTGGCTAATTCCAGCAGGTTATGCGTGATCCGACTGCACATCACTACCACAATCCACCTCTCTACTCCCATCGATAGCACGACAATGGCTCGGTATATATAATTCAAGACAGCACTCTTGATGCCTTCTCATAAGTACCAGATTCTCTAATGGAATAATGTAACGAGGTTGGGAAGGCTGCTGGATGACTACGATAGGCACAGAACAAGACAAACCATCGCAGTATCGAAGAAACTGACGGTGATTATATGTCAGAGACAGTTAGAAAGAAAAGGGAGCGATGTCATTTTGTCCACTCGCAGTTATCAAGAGTATGGTCGTTGTGCGATTAGCAGTGTTAATGGCCTACACACGCGTGTCACCATGGATACCACGTGTAATTAATCAACAGCCTCTTGCAAATAACCCACGTTGTTTAATGCTGATGACCGTACTGTACCATTGTAATGTTTCTCAACCCACAACATGTGTCACATACCGCAGCCGTGTGTACCCGTCTCCCTTCCCGATATAACACAAGCCTAAGACTGCCCTCTTGACGAAACGGGCTGATTAAATACGTGGATAATGTTGTTGATGCAATGCTAAAGCGGCTGACTAAAAGTGAAAGATGATATATTCAAGTTTCTTCCCAAGTACAAAGTGGTGAATCTCTGCGTAGTGCACCTACATTTATCATTGATGAATAACAAGCTATTGAATATGACAAAGCATGTAGATATGTCTTTGATTGATCAAATTCATCTTCTATAATTGTTCAAAAGGACAGTATCTACTTGGAGTATAGTGTTCTGGTCTGTTTAATTAGGCCAATATCAAACTATATGATGAAAATTGGTTAATCCCATTCTTACACCCAACATACATTGGTTCATCAGGACATCATCTGAATCTATTTTGGCCCATGTCTCCTGTTTGCGGGCAACATCTATTCTGCCAGTAGATTCAATGGTGATAAAAAATTGACCAATATTTCTCATTGTCATTTTAAAATTCCGTATAACAAACTATATGACTCTTTGAGTGGCATCCCAAATGGCCTGAGTGCTTAACGTCACTGAATACATTCAATAGACCTAGACAACGATTCATGTGCCGCTCACATTTGCGATTTGAGAAAACTACATCCTACTACGTAGAATGCAGCTGTTACAAAATGCGACGTATGGCAGTTGATTACGTTGCATACAAGGTTAAATACCTAGGTTTATCAATCTATAGGAAACGCATGCAATTTTTCGAACATCAAACATGTGTATGACGATGTCTTTTTCCCTGCCGGAATTCTGCAATCACCGTACAGTTTGTAATAACAAGCTGTAATAAACCTTCCGCTTGTACAACTGATATGTAATCGGTCCGGGATATATACCGATATTGCCGTCATTTAGCAGATTCCTATCAACAGTTCATGTCCCCTGAAGTGTGGGATAGGTAATTGGTAATGGTGATGTCATGATACCAATTACATCTAGCTGTTTATCACTGCTTGTCGATAGCCTCCCTCGGGGCTTCCACTTCCGTAAAGGTGAGGGTCAGGTGAGTAAAATGTCCGGAACGCACTCTATTCTGATTGCATTTCCTCCGGTCATGAAAATAGATTTGTTGTGTTATTTGGTGGGTGGAAGTAGGAGATGGATAAGATGTCACGAAGTAATCCACTCTCAGGAAATTATTACCCTAACCCATCGCAAACATTGGAAAACCCGATGAGTACCAACGAGTAGTAATAATTACCATGTGATACCTAAGCATGAATTGTGAAGTTTATTCAAATATATCAATATCGTTTCATGGTGATTATGTACCAAAGTTCGGCACACATGAGATTCAAATGTACGTATAAATAAATAAACGGCGCTTCGTGTAGTGTTTCAGGTGTTACCAGCCACGGAATGTTTGTATCACACAAATTAGGACCTTAAACTTACTTCCTTAGATGCCATTCAATAGTAGAAGTGGACATTCCCCTCATCAGTCCCGTTCTGATCCTTAAGTCTGGCCAATTACAAGCCCTCGCTGAGCTCCAATTGGAATAGGCGTTGAGTGCCAAATTGACAACAAACCTACCCATCATCATAACGTACCCTCTCAGTCATCACTTGTTGGAGTAACCCCTTATAAACCCTACGCCTGTAGTTTGAGTTTTAATTGATAATATCAAGCACGTATCGTGTACAGCTCCACACCACAGATCACGATACAACATAGGCAGTACTGTGCTGATGAAATTCACATAATGTATAGCCAATATGTCCGACGGCAGGGTGCGGTTCCGTGACTCAATACCTCAATCATGCAGTGTCAACCCTTCATTGCTACGCATACACGCTATGGCTTCCCCTATAAGGGAATACGTCATTCAGACTGGGTTGTTTGTGGACACACGATAGTAGAAGTAGTAGGTATTCCTCCCATATATCTGTGTTTCGGCTATCCAAATTTTCAAACTATTAAAGTAAGCTCTAAGGAATGATAAGCTACTAAAGCACCATGTGACAAAACAGCTCTCCCCAGTCGCTTGTGAACAACTACAAAGAGTCTCATAATTCAAAAATTATTGAAATAAAAGACAAAGTGCTTGCTAACACAAAACACACGCAATGTCGGATCATTCATTGCGGTGAATGAACATGCGTTTACATACAGTATTTCTATGCAAAATATGCTATTATTCTTTCAATGGCAACTTGTAATCCACTGGTTAATGCCACGCCAAACCATGTCAGCCATAAGCACTTGACACAGGTGACAATATCCGTAGTGACAGCCAGAGGTTCCTTATAGATATGCACTCGTCGGATCGTGACGCTTCCTAATTAGTGCTAGTTCATGAACAGTTCCATTACTCATTAAAAATCTGCGGCGCGGTTGGCAGGTGCCTGTCTCTGGTAACATGTGGGAATGACAGTCGGAATTATCCGATGCAAATCATAACCTACCAAGGCACGTGGTCCAGAGAGTTAATTTCGATGTTGGGATACCCGTACGATTTCAAAAGGGGCATATATATATATTATAGTGATTGGCAAAAATGTCACCTTTTCGATGAATATCTAGCATACCGTATTATTAATTTGATCAGTTTGGGACCCTTTAAATATCCCATGGGAAAATTATTCCGACGGTCCCGAGACCCTTGCGTAATTTTGGTAAGTGCGAGAACCAGTCGGTTAATCAATTTCCGTTTGCCGATCATGACAATATTGACGAACATAGGAAATATTTGACTAGCCTTGCAGGTACTTTCGTTTGCTGAATGCAGCATGACTTAAATTCTGGTAAGATATGTCTTATGACAGCCAGAAAAGATTTCAGAAAAAAAGCACAGTACAATTTGTTAACTTAAAACCTGTGATAAAGGGAACCTCGCTGCAGAATGATTTTATATTGTACTATATTTTACATAGAAACGCGTATTTAGCGTTCACAACGATTGCACAGCTGCCGTGCTTTAATGTTGTTGACATATAATGTCACTGAATCAAATGTTTACTCGGGAAAAAACCATGTATCTTATCAATATAGCATCACAGGCATTACAGTGTGAGCCTGCCGGTGGTGCAGGGTTTGGCTGCTTTGTCTGTCGACCCACAGGTTGGCAGGTTTGACAACTTTGCTGGTAACATTTGGGACAGTGACTGCTTCGCAACTTGGCCCATCATGCTAAATGTTGTTCACATCCCTGAAAGGTGTAGGTTCTCCATCCGGTAGATCAATTATATAGTGTGAGACCCACATCCCATCGCCATTGGTATTGCAGAATCGTCTGAGACATATTGCATTGGCAGCTGTGAGAAATCTACCTCGTCTATCACAGTCGTCATATAACTTCATTGTTGAATGTGATGCACGACTAATTTCATATCTCTTTTCACTTGACACCATGGGCAGTAGATATCGAGAGGAATATGGCTGAAATCAAAGCCTTCCAAAAACGAATGGGCTTGATTTTTGAATAATAGTATATGAAAAGCTAGCAAATAGGATATCCACTTTTAAACTTTATGTACTGGTATAATTGACACACAAATACAACCAGAGCAATTATCAGTAGCAAAGCTAAGTTCCATTGCCAGTTTCATATCAACTTTATGTGACTATGTTAGCACTATGTGCATATATTTAAAAGATACGAAGTCTAAATAAACCGATAGGTGTTACGAGCGCCGACGAACAGATATATACACACTATATAATAAAGGGCAGTTGCCAGGCGTGTGACGTAATGTGGCATTAGTCAGAAAAGTGACAGTTATGAGGAGACGAGAGCTCGTTATGAAGCTGTCACATTCAATAATTTGTGAATAATGTCCCCGAGCATCGAAAAACCAGAGCATTGAGGGAAAGTACTTTTTGTTTAGTCTGCCAAATCAAGTAAACATTTTATGAATGAAAACGTGCAACGCTAGAGTGTGAGAATTTCCTTCTACAATCTTCCTGTTACTGGCCATGCGCAGGTGCAAAAACCTCAGGTGTGCAAAAACCTGGATAATTGAATTAAAGTTTAGATGGAGCAGCAGTCTATTTCAGCCCGAATGCTTCAAATGGCACTAATAGAAGGCCTTAGTATGTAATACACAAGGATAAACCATGTAGTTATTGCCTTGTCATGAAATCGCTTAATGCGCAACCATTAGTATGTTAAGCTTACTATGTATGAGCAGCGTTGTTTATGTTAAAGATGGCATCATCATTGAATTGATATATATTTTGAAAGGTGCGGCTTTTATAATTTATCGAATTACATAAACGCTTATTCAAACTACGTTGTACTAGCTGATTGGCAGGTTGCTACTCATTGTTCTAATGGAGTTTGAAATAGATTTGAGAGCCTGTTACAGTCGATTATGATCCTTTTTAACGACCTATACCAATGCAATGAACGAATGCACGGAAGTGTGTGAATAACAAAGGACCAGTTGCACATATTGTTGCGCTTTTTAATCCGCAAATGTAAATCTAATCTGCCAAGTGTGCTTCCATACATCCGCTATGAGGTAGCACATTATATATAAAGCTTAACTCATGAGGAATATTATGTCACACAATATCGACCAGATGATGCAGCAAATTGTTCATTTGCTATAGTTTCCATGCCTACAGGCCTAAAACGAGCAGCGAACACCTCAAATCAGTCAACAGCAATAACACCAACCACTTGGTATGCTTGTCGTCGCTTCAAACGCGGATATTGAGTCTATCGGCCCTTGAATTCAATCCGATTGCTGAATCCTATTTTATAGCATACAATTGAACTTTATCACATAATGTCCAACGCTAAATGTCACGCGACGACCGAACGTGACTATTTGTTAGAGTGATTCTGTGACGGAATACAATCTGCCAAATGACTCGCAAATTGTGTTATCGAAAGCACATATGGGTCAATCTGTGTGGTATCAAATGGCACAACGTAAATCTTACTGTAATATCATATAGTTAGAGATGTTCAGCGGTGACCGGCTGTTTCAAAAATAATGTATTTGGAAGGCTGCGTCGGCTGTGGATATGGCATGATAAACGGGAAAAAACTAGGACTGGTCGCGGTCAAGCAATACGTGATGGTTCGCTTAGACATGGTCATTAGAATATTGAAGATGTGACGACCTGTAATGTTAATGATGCGAGAGCTTTTTGAATCGATACTAATATGCAATGGGCGCATTAGGTACTCCGTATTTGGCCATTATAATTCATTGTCTATTAGTTAAATAGAAGTTTTACAGTGGATTAACTATGACAAATATAATTGGCGAATTTACTGTGTAATATACACTGTTCTAGATTCCCCGTTGTGAGCACGTCAGTCGATTTTAATCACGTAGAAGTGAGCCAGTGCATCAGTATATATCAAATGGACTTTTAGAACTATTTTGTGCGAGTCCGTGGATTGCTGTGCCATGGGCTCTTTCATGCAATTCTCAACAAATGCGCCGTGTGGATTGATATTCTTGATATTCGAGAACAGCTGTTTAACGCAATAGACAAGAGTCTCTGATGATCTGTACTGGTCTTTAAAAACAGTAAACTTATTTGCCATTGCTGCATCAATGTGTCAAGCATTAACAGATTACATTGCTGTTCCATGTCGATTTACATGGGTGTAGAAGTATCTATTCACATTATGTAACAATTAAATTCACGTTGAACTTGTGGTCCTATGACGTCGGAGACCAGTGCTGATGTAATTGGCATACTCGGTCAACTTGACAGTGTCTTTAGGTATTTCCTATCGAAAGTATGAACACATTGTCCACTTGAAACTAATAAGACTAATTATGCGTGCAAAGCTAGTTGACCTACTCTTTGCAATCCTGTCAATATGATCACAGTGATCGTCAATAGAATTGCTGCCCCGTGCTTTTTATTATATTCTGGGTCCATCGCGACGAACTGCCCACCAACAACGTCGCAAATAGAAGATTAAATGACAACAAATAATTTCACCATGCAGCAATTCTTTAGAATTTTCCCTTTGGTAAAAGTATGTCAGCCGATAAATAAATGGCAACCACTTTTATCAAAGCAAATATGACGTTAATATGCGAACCTAAGGCCTTTATCGATTGTGAAACACTATTTAAAGTGCTTGGTAGCTTTTAAAGTTAAGATTATCCGCGAGTACTCCTGTGATTGAAAAATTGCCGCAACACAATTGATCATTCATAAATAGTTCACGTTCCTCGTGCTTCCATATCCAAGACTATCATCAATTTCATTCTGCACAACAACTATGCCATATCGTAAACATCGCTTGCTATCAGCTGAATGTAAGTATTTGGTGCTGCCAGTTTTGACTAAAAGCCTTCTTTTCATTTTTCAATGACAAACATATGGCTTCCACCTTTTCTTTGATGGACCCAAAAGCTTTTCGTAAATTTAGCTGTACTAAACTTTTGCGTTGTCATTGTTGTTTAAATCAGAGCATGTATATGGGCATCAATATTAGCTACACTTAGCTTTCCTTGAACATAGGACGAATTGTTTCCATAGAGGCTCCTAGAGCGGCATTCCAAGCGTCGAATTCGCCACACCATATCGACATGGTCATTGTAGTTCAAATTAATCCGACTATATATACTTTTCAGAACATTGCAATTCTCGATCGCCTAAGGGTAAAAAACTTTCGGCATGTTTTGCAAGTGCACCATACACAGAATTTGGTAGATTACACGCCTTGTTATGGCAAGTGCAGAAGCAAAAACATCAACTTATCGGTTTATGCAGGACATTGATATCAAACATGAAATGGTTATTGCTAGTCTCCGTCCTGAAACAACCAGGGCGTAATTGACGCAACTAATTGAACGATAATAAATTTACACGGAGCCTATGTATAAAAGAATATAAAAAAAGCATGCATCTGAGATTCATCAACACACACCCTTTGTCTTCATTGCATCTGATTCATCGAGGCAAATACAGCGGTACTGACCGCTAGAGAACTACGACAGATACTACATCGTTATTGGACGTCTTATGTCAGCGACAACTGATCCGGATGCAAAGTCACATAGCTCTGAGACAATGCCCGTCTAGCATTGACGCATTTTAATACACACACACACGTTGACAATATCTTTGACTGAATAAATAGGTTTCGGACGAAATGTGGCTAATTATCCTGAAAAAGGATGACATTTGTGCATTCAAAAACTATTTTCCATCACACAATACACAAACTACATGGCCTCGGGCGATTACAATAAAGTGTAACACAGGAACAGTTTTGCCAGTTTGTGAAAATTCTTTCAAATTTACCGTATAATCAAGAGAGAGCCATTTTATTATTTTATTAAAACGCAGCCATATAGTTCAATTCTAAGCGTAGGTTAGTATTTAAGCTCGTGTTTAATGCATATATACATTTAGCGATATGCAATCTACCAACATAATCATACATCAAACCTAATAACACATTTTAGGCAATAAATGCATTTCCTATTAACTCGCGGAGTTCGGTGAATCATAGAAGTGTATTTAATGCAGAATTGCAGTGTAGCGTTTTGCAATGGTCGAATTGTCATATCTAAGTTCGACATCCATTAATGTAGCCATTTGGAGATGAATGCTTATGCGCACCATCCAGAGTATCACAAGTAAGAGTTATATGCAGGATGCGTGTTGCTGAGATGAATCACTCCACATGCGTTTTATTGCCTGTATTCAAAGAAACGCAATACAATGTGTACTTACACTATATAACACTTCTGAAAAGTTAAAAGAACACCAATGAAGACTTTATGATGTGATACTTAATATACTTAAGCACGAATATGCTCATTGTCGTCCATCAGACAACTGTGATTAGGCGGAGCAGGCCTGTACCCTATATTTATCGTTGAAGTATTGGTTGGGTTTAATGTATATGGCAACTAAGCGCACTGTGTTACCCTTGTTGATTACTTGCGATTCCCAACAATACTCAAGTCAGTCTGATCCCGTTAATATTTATGACGTCGACAGCCACTTGCTTTGCTTCTTAGGAATCTCTCTGGACCATTACTGCTGACATGGTGCACTTGCTGACCTTACGGCTTCGCATTTTTACGAACTCGAAGCGACATATGAATGTCGCGAACGCACGTTGCACTCTAGCCTACATAAGTTTAACCATCAGTAAAGACCACATCAGCGTAAAATTCGGGAAAAGATATATATAACTCACGTAGCACTTAGCAAGTACAAATGTGAATGCTAGCATATAACATAAAACTCTTTACAGTATGCCTTTACCCGGATGCACATACCTATTTAAGTCTCACCAGCCTACGGATTATGAATAACATTTGAAATCGAGACCATTGGTAAGAATTGTTGGTTCATTTGAACTGCGTATTCCTTTGACAAATCGCAATGCATCCCTGCTTAATTAACCGGCCGCAGGAGCTCACTGAACGTTATGGGTCTATAACCCACCTTGAAACTATCGCGACCTGTCAACTACTACCACCCCAGTACGGCTTCCCAGTGGATCAGTTACACATCATGCCTGACTTGGCATGACAATTTGACGTTAGCAAATAACCATACATCACAGTGTCTAATTGTCAACCCCGCTGATAATGGACCTATTAGATTTCGCATGATTATATATTAATGCATGAAAAGGTAAATGGTAATCTGCAATTACAAATAACGGTGCTTAGGGAGCGACAGGAAATTATGCACTGATTCATAACCGGTAGGCCGAAATAATGACCGTCCAATGGAGAGGCTCTGTATTAGCTCTGACCAACGCGCAATAACATGTAATATATCTTCTAACATATCACGGTGCTGAAGAAACTAATTATTCGTTGACACGTAGCATGCTATCTTGTTGGTAATAATCTACGTACATGCCCTGTGGGGGTCTAACTTTCTATTGTTCGCAGGAGGAGTTGGGTTGATATCCGCAGTATCACACACTACTAAAGGGAACTACTGCACATATTTATAGACATATCCATCCGGCATCCCATCATCAATATAACGTCAAGAATATATTCAGGGGTGAAAATATAGATATTTTTAGTTCACCGATTCATATCGCCGCTTTATGCCACTAAATTCGACAAAATTAACGATCGGAAATAAATGAGACAAGTTTGCTCACCAAGATGGTATCTGGACAGTAACGCCGGTTCGTTATGATGGTTGCACTGATAGACTTTGGTACTAAGCGTGTAGCGCTTTGGTGTGGTCTATTGATGTTTTTGCACTATGAAATTACCTCACTATGAAATTACCCATTTGGCAGTGCTTATCGTTGAGTGAGCGGCTTATTAGAGGCCTTACACTGCAAATACAGTGGATGACATAAATAACCCATATATAGAGCCTATATAATACCAAACGTCAATTCAATTCCAATGGTAGGTTGATATTGTATTGTTTGTAAGCACCAGCCATTGGGTCGTTCCATTATTTATCAAAACTAAAACATTCAAGGCAATCAGCACGATCTAGAAACTGATAGCTGACACTCTAACCTCATAACGCTTGGAAAACAAATGGGCACCTTTTTTACGTTAACTGGTATGAAATTATTAGCCACACTACGTATCTATATTTTTGCTGTTCTGATCTACATATATGTCAATAGCAGAGCATCGCAGAGTCGTGTAATGCATAGATATGCCTTTACCCGAATTACACATTTCCGTTGCTACAGTATGAGCATAATAGACTATGCTGCGCCTTCTTGACGCTCTTACATGTGTGGTCAGAGCAAGCAAGATCTAATAGATCTGTTACAGTAATTTTAAATATGTCTACATCACGTCGAAAGAATGGTGACCACGCCTGATCTGCATATTCTAAACCGGGTTTCCCAAGTGTCATTTACAGATTGACTTCGTTTGAACTCTCTGTAAACGATCATCTATCATTCCGAGACCTATACAGCACTGCATTCATTAATCGGTTTGAAAGATTGATCAACTGCGAAATCTAAATGTCTTTTTTTTTCGGACGCAAAAACGGCCATTTGCATGTATGCAGCTCGAAAAGCCTTGGCCAAATATGCACCAAATCCAATCAGTACTTTGGAGTACAATTTGTTGCCATCTGCATAAGTCTTATCTTTATACATACATACATACATATATATACATATATATATATATATATATATATATATATATATATATATATATATATATATATATATATATATATATATATATATATATATATATATATATATATATATAATATATATATATATATATATATATATATATATATATATATATATATATATATATATATATATATATATATATTATATATATATATATATATATATATATATATATATATATATATATATATATATATATATATATATATATATATATATATATATATATATATGTATATAATGTCTCTTGAATGCTACCATGATCATGCAACCAGTGGTTATCGCAATCATCAATGCGCCCATGGAGATGTTTGCAATACGACGAGGTACATGTTTAGTCACTGAACCTTTGCCAGCGTAGGCCGTGCTTCTCATCCGCCGCAACAGAATTATGTTTAAATATTCGAGATCGCGCACTCATCCCGAGAAGCAAGAAAAGATTATGCCGTTGCAAGCTTGACCCAACAACTTAAACATTTTTTTTGTAACTACCATATTAACCGTATAGTCACATATCTTGTAACTGTGTCATTGTTATAAGCGACACTCACATTATAACATTATCTAACTGTCTGACTCGATGTTTAAAGCGTTTGATTTTTTCTTCATAGTACAATTTAATCGCACCGCAGCTTGTAGCTTGATACAATAGGTGGTGATCGGCCAATAGCCTGTAAGCTGACAGTTTTTCGCACGTGGGGACCGTATCTGAAAAACTTGCCTGTTAAGGATTGAAGTTAAATGAAACGGGTACTGGTAAGCAGCTATAATCCTTTCTTTTTCAGGAAGGGCTTGCAATAAAGATGACGCTGCAAAGGCAGTTTGATATATGCTATTCCGTCCAGTGACTTTTTCTGTTCATGTTTTCTTTGGAGCATTAAGTTTGAATGAATCACTCACATAGGCTCACCATTGCATTAGTCACATTGTCTCTGAATTAACGGACTGACGCATACTATTTGCAAAAAGTCCAACCTATGCCACCTTGCATTTGTAATGATTATACAACCAGAAACCACATCAATATTTAGAGGCGGGTGACGAGCTTTTTTAAGATGACAAAGTTTACCGTTTTTTATTAAAAACCAGTATGCTAGAGTGTCAACCGGACGTGGCGTCATATGCAATGTTCGATACGTTTTTCTTGGGTCTGGTCCAATGTTAGAAAATACACTATTCTTTGCGAATAGTGTATTTTCCGACAGGGTTCCCCTTCTTCAATCATGGCGGCCTCATTTCAACATCTTAATAACATTTCACACGTGCTGTTTGCTTTCAAAGGGCACAAACATACACTATCTACTAAATTTACAACGTTATTAGAGACCACAATTATTCAAATGTTCTATACCTGACGAAAAGTCATTATAGGACAACGTTGGATCCTATACGAATAATTAAATGTAAGCAGAGAATTTCAGCTGTGCCATGTACACGTGACGTGAGACATAGTTATAGAGTATTTGCAGAATTGTGTTAAAGAATTAAGTGAAATGGCCATGCCGTTACATGGCACAGAAAGCTCTGCCGTTCCCTACATGTTCGTATTGCTTATACTCAAAAGCCATGTATTGCGGCTGTGGGAAGAACAGATTCCACGTGTTCACCGATAATCTTATCGTTGTAATTGTTTTTCACCATTATGATAATGAAATAGATTCGTTTGTTCTTCTGAGAAGTAGGCTATGTTATGATGTGGCTTTATCATACGTTTTGGGGTCGATAATGGCCCGAGAACACCATGAGCGCTTGGCAGCGTTATACAAGAGTGAGTGATTCCTTTTCCATCTGCAGAAATTTATAGTAGCCAATTAAAATATTACATATTGGGTAATGAATAATTATGAGTTCACTACCATTAACGCATATCATTAAAATAATGATACATTGTTGTTCTCTCTGAATTATTTATTGAAACATGAAAACAATCATTTTAATGATGATGTATAGCCCAGAATGAACAAAAGAAGCGAAATCAAATCTAATGTGGCTGAATATAAGTTTATTGTTCACAGTATGATAATTTGGTGATTATTGATAAACATTGTGTTGGTGACGCGTCACCCATAGCATTCTTAAAATTTTGATACCATATTACCTCACGAGTATTTCCTCTTAAATGATGTCACGAAATGTAGTAGGTAAAGCCTCATCGATGAGTTGATTTAAGGATTTGCTAAGATCTATGGTGATGTACCAATCGATATGCAGTACAATCAATTAGGTTCCCATAGGTTTCTAATGCTGTGAATGTACTTTAGATCTTATTGGTGTGCTGTTATGTTGCAGCAGCGTTTGTTTAGCGGAAAAACACACAAGGCAAAGGATATGCTAGCACAATAAGGCAGCCCATATCCTCTGCTGTTGGGCCCCATTTTTTTTGGGTTATGCAGGGTCGATTCCGACCAAGTGGTAAGGCTGTATAAACAATGGCAAATATACGTGCCAGGTCCGCAATCAATAAATCGTTGCTGATATGTCAATCATTACCACATATATTTGTATACAGACCACCGTAAGGACAAAATTAGTTCTGTGAATGTATACGGCAGCATGCTGGCGTCGCAAAATAATAACTAAGCGAAAAATAATATGTGTACTTGACCAGTAACATATTTTGTCTTAGGACATTTCGTGGACCGCATTATATCTAACTTGAGTAGACTAAATTTAACTGAGAGCACATCCATACAAGCAATTAGTTTGCGATCTCAACTTAATCTGCCGCCTAAATTCTGAAAATATGCCCTGTCAGACCCAACAGTTAGTTCACGGAATATATATTGTTTAGTTTTCAAAATAATGGAAAGCATAGCATTGAAATAACTAAGATGAAAGGTCTCCTTGTTTATGATACCATCATCAATGCACAGCAGACCAAGAGTCTTGACCACGTCTGTTCAAGACCTGATCACTCACCTTCATTTAATCAGTCATTAGTGTATTGCATGACACCAGGTATAATATATCATTTAGCCATAGGATATGTGATTTAATCATAGATATGGTTCAGCACTCTGATCAGCTTTGATAGTCATAAGCAGGATCACATTTTTAGGACGACTAACACCGGCCCTTGTAATGCCGCGTGTCTCCTAGCTTGTAATTGCGCTGCTTCCAAATGCACTTTGTTACAAAACCAGAATCGAACAGCTGATAAAGGGTACGAGTAGCCGCACCAGGTCTAGGGTACATGAGATATATAATATCTTTATTGATTTATATCTCGTCAGGCAGAAATTTCGTGGACCGCATAATGACAACCGGGGTGACAAATCAATAGATCCAGTGGCGGCATTAGCAAGGGGCGAGGATAATATCAGAATCAGCTGTGATTAGCCCAACAGACCAACAGTCGATCGGGTGCTCCCTTGTTGGTCTAGCAGGAAAACCCTCTTTTATCGGTAGGTTGACAAACATGCTTAATTTATCATCACTTATCATGTTAAAAATATGAAGTATGTAAAGCCACCAACGATGAGAGTATTGACTTAATTTAATAGATATTGGTTCTTTTAACAAATCTCCGCTTGCATTTATTCACTGCGTGCTTTGCTGTATACAATGATTAAATGAAAATTCGTCGCTGTCAACAAAAAGATGAAAGTGAGACTGTGATGGATGAAGATATGATTCTTTGTTATTATATCATTCACTTGACACAGACACGTATGTGTTTGAATCAGTAGTGACTACAGTTCCGGGCATTTTGAATGAACAGTAATGTTCGTATATGTGGTTACCAGATGTGTATAATTAGGATACAACAACAAACATCTTATCAATGTTGTGATCTATGAATAATACATACAGAAAAGGCGAAACCAGATACAAGATATCCGAGAGCAATAATGCTTTCCGTCTATCCACCAGTGTGTTGTTTTATATGCCTCGTTAACGTCTCCGTGCCAACACTTTATGTGCCGAGAAGATTAGATGGCAGTCGGGAAACAAGCGTTGTATTGGCAGAAGTGGATGTTTTAATGCGATATAATCTATTTTCACAATACATACCCGAAAAGACGAGATCTTGAATTAGGTAAATAATATCTTGAAGTTAGGAAGATTATATCTGATATCTGCATATGTGTTCACTTTAGAGGGGAAAAAGGGTTTTGCACGTCCATTTCGATAACAGCAAGTTATGTTCTGCTGGTGCCCAGTGACTGAGCAATACGATTATTACGTTTCGAGTTGATAATAAGGTCGATATTATATAAGTACATTGATTATCGTAGCATAAATTACCTTGACAGTTATAGGTGCTCGTTGTTCATCTTAAGGATTGACATCAGATATCGATCGTGTCTAGGAATATGCGGTCTATATCAGTGCGTAATATGTTTAATCTTGATTGGTTGTCAGAAATACACAATCTTTTCATTAGAGATGCATACGCAATTTATGGTTTAGCTAGATGTGTATATCAAAACCATCCATTAGCTAAAGATGTAACAGCTGATATTGAAACGTAATATTGCTAAATGGGTTACTGTATTAACCAGTATTTTATTCTATGTTTTAGTTTCAACGTGCTGCCCATTAGAACATATGCTCTGCTTATTTATTGCTTTATTTGACATACAAGCCACAATGCGCAGTTTTAAGCATGTCGTTGTCCACAACACATTGGTCTTAAGGCTTTGCGGTAATTTCATAGACACAATTAATTGCGCAGAAAAAACAACTGACACGCATTCGCTCGAAGCCTAAGGAAAATATAGCCTTCTATATCCGTTGCGGGTCGCTATGTCTGCATGGTCAAAATTCCATATCCAGCACATCTGGATTAATTGAACGCATGAATATTATTATACAAAATCGTCATTTGAACAAGCGCATCGTAATCATCGAAAAGCGTAGTCTGTGAACAGTTACTACGACATGCTATGACGGATGGAATTACCCGAAATCAGATTGAGCAATATTTCATAAATAAGGCTTTTAACATCAAGAGAGAGAGAGAGAGAGAGAGAGAGAGAGAGAGAGAGAGAGAGAGAGAGAGAGAGAGAGAGAGAGAGAGAGAGAGAGAGAGAGAGCATTGCCCATTGTAAAATCATTGATATTTGAATGGAGGTCGTGCATCAGAATTCCAGAAGATGGCAAATTTGACAGTTCCCTTTAATTAGCCGTTTATCAATTACTTAATATGGTTAGCTAGTGTTAGATGCTTTGGACGATCCAGACCCACTGGCACATGCAGACATAGCCAAGCACACGAGCACGCTCACACGCATACGATATATATATATATATATATATATATATATATATATATATATATATATATATATATATATATATATATATATATATATATATATATATATATATATATATATATCAATCGACCCCATACCTGGAACTGATTTAAGGTGAAGGTCGATAGTGCTAGAGCGTGACGCAACACTGTAGTTTTATTACGTACGTAAGAAGAAGATGGCGCTTTCTGTTATTGATAACGGGGCAATATTGCTTTCAATGCTTGTCGCGTTTTATTCACGGTTGTGGATGTGAATATATTACATGTGTATGCGTTTTGCATACAACAATAAAAACAAATACAGATGCTGATGACAGGGAAGCTCTGGCCGCCTGCTGATGAATAATACCCCATTGGGCGAGTTCCTGCTTTTCAGATTGAACTAGCAACACATATAAACGATTATGTTTGGAGCTGCTGAAAGTTGGTCCATTTTCCTGAGACAAAGGCACCCTTACAACACACGAACGCAATTCGCAGTTATATGATATAAATTGTTGTCACCAACTGCAGAACAACCATTAGAAATCAATTATCATTGCAACATGACTGGTTTGGTGCCTATCAAGTCACGATTGCCACTTTCGATGTTGTTAAAATTTCACCGTCCGATACACTATATGTTTATTCTTTTATCGATAGAGAGCGAAATAATGATCGCCATATAAATATAGTCACCGTATATCTGAAATGAAAAGGTAGTTCGTGTCGCTGCCTGATATGTCAGACCTGGTGCTGTCTCAGCCATTCGGCCCACAATGTGATCTGTGTCAGGCATGAACCATATGGACGATTTAACGACAAGGCTTTTACGAAGGTCGTTATGTTGCTGAGATTGGCGGAACTTCGTGAATAATCTTAATGCAGACTTCCTTCCTTTGAATGTAAAACTGACTATTTCACTTTCTCAGCTGTCCCTAATGATATATACTGCAACAAATAGAAAAGTCGTATTAAGAACATTAATTATCCAACTGCAGGACATATGCAACGTATCATTTCGCGAATTATCGATTCAGCTGGTCAGAACAGTTGCTAAGTAACCAAGCAATCAACTCATTATCAGAGCAAGTGAACGACGTAGATAGGTACAAACACAAGAACACAGGTAAGATCCTGCTTTGTCTGGCCACTTTTATTATTTTTAACATATTTTTCAGTGATTATTCACGAATAGGATGGGCGACTCAATATTTAGGAACTTTTACCAGCATTGAATACGATGCACCATCGAGCCTCCGTAGAGTCAGCAATCTGGGATCAATTATAAGAGAAATTGTGAGCATATAATGAACTCCTATTGGACGAAAACAAACGCAACTTCATTGGCCACCATAACTGCTGACATGCCAAGCTGAAAATGTTGCCTATTGCACAAATATATATTTCTGCTTGTATTAACTATTTCGAGTCTTGTATTGCAGGTGAAGAATCGAAGAGAGCAATTAAGTAGGTGAATGGTATTAACAATGCACGCAAGCCTGGAAGGTGGCTTTGACATTAGGTAAAACAAATGGTGTTCTCTCAGCAAATAGAAGACACGGGTCAATCATTTGTACATCTTGTTAAAGTCAATTATCATAACTGCGAAACTGTCATATCCTTCACTCGCCCGTTGTATGGGACACGGTTACGCTTCGACTGCATTAAGGTGATTGTCCCAAAAGGACATTTTGCTTCCAGCGGATTTCTGTAAGCCATATAGGCATCGGAATCATAGCTGCCTGCTTCGCAATCTCTTCTTGCGCTGCACTTTCCTTTATAATAATTGCAGCTATATGTTAGCTACTTACGTTATGGGATATCCAATGATGGGATAAGTTAGATACGGACGTAACATATAAACGTTGCATTGCCATTGTCGGCAAAGGGTACTTTAAACATATATTGGCACGTATAAATTATTTATTAGCTGACAACACTCGCATATTTACAGTATTCACATGTACCATGTTCATGGTAGGATTGCATCTGTTATAATAAGTGCAACGTCTCAAAGTTATTAAGACTAAATTCACTGCTGGATTCTATTACTTGTAAGTGAACATTCAACATTTATTTGAAACAGTAACAGTTTAAAATATAAAAGCACTTGTAAATTGTCAGTATTGCGCAATATTGACGCACTTGCTGTCATATTGTCGAACCTATCTCTCCAACAGAACGAGTTTGAAACACAGTTTGTCTTATATTTACATTCCACATAAGAGATGTACAAAAATCCTTACATATATGCTGACCTGCACAACAATGTTAGCTATCACACATTTGGTTTGACCCAATCGCATTCTATGTTCGGCATATAACTGAAGAGCAAGTAGCAGAGGTAAGAGGGGTCGGCATTGAGTATGCAAATGAGTGAAACGCATGCACTTTATCAGATGACGCCACCATCAAATTCACGAAAGCACACAGGATTGCTGATCCTAATTCGCAGGGTTCGGCTAAAATAAAATTATCGAGTCGTTTGATTGATTGAAGCGGCCACACTCCCAAATAAATAAAACCATTCCACCTGGTTTTAAGAAACGCTTTGACAAAGCATCACGCTGCTCACAGGTGGTTTTTCGCATATTTCCGCGGCCGTAGGCGCGAATGTGCCCTCTTAGCGTGGCGATAAGCTCTTTGATATAACAGATCTGTGACAATATATACAACAGATAAAATGTAAAGTAATTTGATTATTCACATGTAGATAAAAGGTATGCTTACCACGGCTCATTATCTCAAGGTGTCAGAATGTAACACAGTTCTTAAGCAATAAATGGATAAAACGTTACATCTGCTGACCAATAAAAGCTTCATATGTCTTAGCTCAGTTTGTTCCAGTGGTTGGTTACCAATATCGTACCGCAATCAGGTAGATATACTATTAAAAAACAAGTTGTGGGGCTTAGGAAACAGCAATGCCAGAGACAGGAAAATGAGAACCATGTAGAGAACGAAGAAGATTCGATCTAGAAATGTAGCCAGAGCCTTCCATTCACTGCGAATCTTTGCGACCACGGCCTGTTTGCGGTTGTTCGCGGTTGTAATGTATTCTAAGCGGGCTATGGAGCCGCAAATCTCTGCCAGCTGTTTGTCGATTCCCATGGTGGTGCCCATATCATTAGAGAAAAAGTTCCCTCTGCTGTTGCTGCTATCTGTGATAGTTACAGAGAGTTTAGTGTCACACAGGTAGCCATTTAGCTTATCCGGAGAGGGGGTGCTGGGGCTCAGTATAGTCATCATCTCACTGTCGCTGCCGGTCCGGTTTAAACCCATGCTGGACTGTTGACGGCAAGCAATGGCCATTGTATCACCACAGGTTGACATCTGAAAATTCAATATGAATAGACTGAGTTGCAAACGAACCAATCACCATTACACAATTCCTAATGAATGGACGGTGAGGGATGAAGAAAATACTTTGGATAGGATACGTGCGATCCATCGGGGAAGATGTTTGGTATCACCACGTGAAATGTTGACGACCAGAGACGACAGAAATATGGAGAGCATGATTATGACCATATTATAGCAATAGTAGACACCTGGAACATCAATTGAGGTCATAGGGTCATAACAATATGAGCTGCTTAAAATCGAACCAAAATTGCAATGGCTTATATAATAAAGTTAAGCTTGAATGCTATGCAGAATTACCGAGAATTGGCACGGTGCTGGCTGTAGGGGGCGCTGTTTCTACCAGAATTAAGAGGAGAAGCATGAAGCTAGAAAATGTGCTCATTGCTGGAACATTCAGAGTGACATGATAAAAAAAAACCCGCGAATACATAAATATATGTATATATGATTACAATAGACCCCGCATGTACCACAATCCAGAAAATGATCATATGCTATTTGTGTCACTGCACAAAAACACCGGTCATTACCTAGGCCAGTTCTGTCCGGTCTGTCGGGAGGAAGCCAGAAGACGACTAACGTCAAAAAGGCGAAGAATATGCAGGCAGCGTGAGAATGTACGAGGAGAAGACGACTTTCCTTTCCAAGTATAAGTCAAACGTTAGCACAATGAAATTAGGAACACTGTCTTCCGAAGGGATAATCTTCCGTTTAGCAGTAACGTTGAGAATCTCCCAAGCTGACGACTCCTTGTAGTCTGATTTGAAAGTAGAGAAATCGATGCCGTCGTCAAAGCCGTTAAATAGATTGATTTCCTTTGATGTATGTGTCCACGACCCAAACCACATATGGCACTGTTGAGAATCAAAAGGGAAGTTGGCGACGTTGACGGAACACGAGCTACGGAAGATGGTGTGTGGGAACCACGTGACCGTGCCATCTGATGATATGACAGCCAGTGCATGCCTGTTGTCCTCCTCCGCGTCGGCTCTGTTTAACGCAAAGATGACCACGCCACATACCAGCTGTTAGCGGCTTCAATCTGACTACCCTGACATATCATATAAAAATTATTGAGTGCAATTCGCGATCAAAAGCTGCGCACTTCATTCGTACTCACGCATTGTAAAGTGTTATATCTGGGATCCAGAGTAGCGAGGGATCCAGTCGGATGGATGTGACGCCATTATACTCACTTGGATCCCATGTCATATATTCGTCTCGCCATTGCTTGAAACAGTCGATGCACTTATTTTAGCACATGATGGCCGTTACCCAATGATTACACAACTACATCTCCTCCCCAATTGTTAGGCTTACAATCTCACGTCATCCCACGCTCACAAATACAGCTTAACACGTAGTCAAAGCGTAGATGATACATTTAATTTTGATGTATGAGTGTAAACAAGTAATGCAAGCCATAACAATGTAATCAATCACTCGAGTAGTGAGGTACGTTATTTAACTTAATCACTCACATAGCGTGTCCACATACTCATGGTCAGGATCTTGGCCTTCTCATTCAGGTCCATTTGAATCAGACCCAGACTGAAGTAAACGGTGACTGGCGTTGATACGTTCCTTACAGGGCGACCCGAACGCCCCACTACCTCGTAGCTTCTCATCAGTTCGTTGATCAGCCGCTTCTCCTCTGACATTGAGCTGTTGACATACATACATGTTGTCTTTACTGGTGATCTCGTAGACACAAAAGTCGATATAAACAGCGTATGATGACGTTTTTGATTACTGGGTGCGATTCATCCTGTACAAATGGGTACAGCGGCTCTTTAGAGAGAATACCAATATTATAAATGTATGCACATGTGTCTTCCAACTAAGGTATGTTATCAACTTTCACATGTTAAAACAATCATTAGCTGCATACATTATGCATGTAGATAAGACAGTGAATGGAATTGGCATATACTATCTAAAAGACACGACTCTGATATTTATTTCGCTGCTGCAATTCGTCTCTACTAAGTTAGATAATATTGAGTAGCATTAAGTTTAAGTATATGCTGGGGACTCTTATCAGAATGGCAATATTGAGAGTCTTAATATGAAGCATATTATCGCATAAATGCGTTTTTTTATGTAAAGTTGCTTTATCATTAATTTTCCATGTAGTGCATCGACGAAACATGCGACCCATCAACCGAAATATCAGATTTTACAAGCATATGTTTCTCAGAGGTGGAAGTGGTCAGGTATTGTCAGGCACGTGCAGACATTAACTCATAATATATCACACGTATTTATGACGACGGCAGGTTAGGTATATATAAGCCATTCTGAGTGACCATGCTAAGAATTTATCCAAATGAGGTCAGAGGCATTCGGAATGTACCATCTGCTCCTAGGCTTCCCGAATCATCAAAATCATGCAAGCACCGTCTGTCAGGAACAAGCAACAGGACGTGGAGCCATCTGGTGGTGATTTACCATGCGACGAAACAGCGTCTTACATTTGATGAAAGGGGTTCATCCATAGCACAGCTTCCGATGCACCACCGATCCCCAGACCTGTGCTAAAACGACTTTTTCACATTTACTACCGAGTCTACAGCAATATTATAGCGGCTCTAAGGGATTTGAAATAGCGTGTTTTGTTTCATAATGGTCACCAATAGAAAAGCTACTTTTCATGTGAAATGTTATGATGAGCCAGCCTTGTATATCAACGATGCAAGGCCAAAGAACGTAGCATGCGCTCTTGAACTTCTCAAAATAAATCTGCTGGCATAAAAAAGTGTGTGGTCACCCTGGCACATCATGATAATACACTCGAGACGAGTTTTATAATCAACAAAATATCTGCTACATCCTCCCAACTAATATGTCGTTAATTCTTTCTGCATGCTCATCCAGCGATCGCAATTTAGCTCCTGTCCATTACTCAAAAATGCAATTCGCTCATCATTAATAACTTTTGCGATAGCAATATAAGTGCTTCTTTGTCAGAATAATAACTTTAGCTGTGATATTGCGAAAGTGAAGCTGTAGACACTGCAAAATTCACTTTGCAACGCACTAAATCTACGCTACATGAATGCTACAACCCCCTACCCTTGCAGATGATGGTTGTTAACACATCATTCCATCATATCTGCTCGCATAGGTATAATCAAATAAATTTACAGGTGATAGGAGGATATAAGGACAACAAATTATGCGCCTGATTATGTTTACATCGAATATTATGATCATATCTGCGTCGCACTAACCGGGGACGCTTCCACTTGCGTTACCTTTATAATATTGAAGTATTCAGCTCGAAAAAGATTTATGCCCAGCGGTTATTGAAGGCAGTCAGGTCGTCATGGGCTAAAGTAACGAGCAAGCAGCAAGCTATCTGATAACTATTGGTTATATGCGATGATATCTAGGTTATAATATGCTATGAAAACCGGTTTAATAACAAATTCTTACAGGATCGCTGCCTTGTCAGGAAAGCAGACCCTTGAAAGGTCATAGATTTTAGGTGACGATCCCTAACACTCTTAATTGAATTTTTGAGATATTCAATGTAAGGTAAGGTTGTACAAAGGACTTGATTGAGAAAAACGAGAAGGCATATGATTATTACCGGATCCACAACGCTTGGGCCTTGCCTGACAAGCTATATTATAGAGCATTTAAAACCCGCATACTGAATTTGTTTTTTCTTTAGATTTTAGGAGGACGAATACGGAATGGTTTACCTGCTTGCGTCACGTTGATCTGGTGAGCCGCCCTCCTGCTGAGCTGTGTTGTGCATCATATGGTGAGGCGTGGAAGTACGCAAGGTTCCTTGTATTCCGCAAGTCGCTGCCACCACTACAGCGAGGCCGAGTAACTTAGCTGACATATCCATCAATATTAGTCTTCGATGACACTATATTCATCTGTGCCAATTTATCACAAACATCCAAAACTCTGCGTTTGCGAGTAAGTGGTGGTCTCTAGCGCGACTGCTACCCTAGCTGCTTGCTCCCATAGCATCCTACAGTCTGCCTGCATGAGGCTTTGTTCGTCTTTATATATGTGCAGCCCGCTCCCCGTTTCTGCTGGCACACGGCATCACGCGAAGCTTACAGAGCTCTAGCATGCTATAGTAAAGGCACGAGACGAGACGTCCGCCCACACCTTGGTACACCCACTTATAGATATTTCAATGAATAAAGAATATCCCGAATGCTCAGACGAGATCCGACACTGCTTTACGCCGGTGACGGTGTTCTAGCCTTGGAGTTAGAACACGAACAAGTTAGATATGGCTGATAATAGGGGCCTTCATATTCTCGGGTTTCCGCTCGCGGCCGCTAGGAGAGCCACCGTCGTACACAGCGATTAGGGAAACTGGGGAAATATTTCTCTGCCTGTTAAGCTGTCAACGCTTTGTTCGCGCTATACCAGTTGCTGTTTAAGGTTTCTGCGTTGCTGCGCGCATTCTTGCTGCGTTTTTCTGTAGCTGTTACGGACATCAAAGGCGTCGCCGAAGGTATCAAGCGTATTCTAAACTTCTCATAAGTTCATCTGAACGCTGTCACGTCGCAATGAGCACATTTGACACAGTTCTCAAACGCAGAGATTATCATAAAATAGTGATCCTAGTGATTATCATAAATATTGAATCTACATTCATCTCCAGTCGTCTGGAGAGTATTCTGTAAGATCATCAGTATTCACCCGATGTAATTTCGAAGTTAGCGTGCGTGAATGTGGCTACACCATGTCATCTCAGTCCCCTTTATAGTAGAAAGTATCCCAGCAGAAGACTTTCCTCACGGATAGGGGAATCACTTGCTCGAGTTATATGAAAACTTGGCACGTAGACTCAGTAAGTAAAATGGACTGATCGGGGAAGATGATGGAGAGTATATTTCAATGAATGATGGCAGGGTCGACATGTCAAATGCACCTGAGCTTACTGAGGCTTACTGTCCTATTCATTTGATGACCAAATGCAAACGGAGACCTAGCAGGGTGGCATAACTTGAAGGCTAAAGGGGATATCAGCTGTTCTTCAACAGACACATATATGCGGTTGAATATCCCTGAATCATAGTAGTTGTTATTGGAGGGGGGGGGGGGGGAAATGTGTTAAGGAGCAGTCCCAGCCCGAGCAACTATACATCATTTGGTACCATAGAGTCTGTTGGATGTGAGTGCACAAGTTTATTCCTAATTTATATAATTAGAGTATTTAACATAAGAAAGTTGAATACAGATATGTAACACATCATATATGTATGAATATATATGCAGATTGCTGGTACAATGTTAACAGTGTGTTTTGTTTTATGTGGTGTTGTCGTTTGGTGGACGAGAGGTAAAAAAGTTTGTTATTTATTTTCTCATCTTCCTTTACAGAGATGATGGTGGCTGCAAACATATTGTGGCCATGATGTTTGCAGCGGCTGACTTCAATGCCAATGCAAAGTCTTTTCAAGCAATGAATATGAAGCCAAGAATTGAAGGGGCACATGTCCCCTCTGTGGGTCTGATATGTCGCTTGCGTTGGTGTATAGGAAAGTAATTGATCACATTCGGTATTTGCGATATTCGGAGACTGATTGTTAGGCTTGCTACCATATGGTGGCTTCTTTTGTCAAACGCATGGACCACGCTGCAGCCAGAAATTGCTGTGTCGCCATCCCCGGTCGTGTGATCGAGAGTATTAGAGAGAGTATTAGAGGGAATTATGTAGAGCTTGAAAGCTTGACAAGAAGCAGGGAACTACATGTCAGGGTGCGATGTATCGCAAAAGTCAGATCGGCAGAATAATATTTATTCATATAGCATTATTGAAGAGCATAATTAGGCAAGGTAGTAGAATTACTTGGTGGGCGGGTTGCGGGTAGGTCGGTTGGTAGTGGCTTTATATGCGACATTTATGGTCGACAGGGTGACATAAAGCTTATATAGAAGCACATGGCGATGCGTCGGACTGCAGCGCACATTAGCAGCGGGGACAGGTGGGGATGGTCAAGTGGACCGCACCATAGTCTTGAGCTTGCTATCAAATTCAGTAGTTAATTATAATAATTGAAGGCCCATTAGTGAAGGTCAGAAACCACGGTATTCACGTGGTATGGCTTTTGGAAAGGTCCATCTAATATGCGTCAATTAACTCCTAATGTATTCTGATGGGTCGTCACTTGCGTTGTGTCACATGTGTGGTGTCACATTTTAATTAAGTAAAATACCGCATCAGATACTGAACATCCTAGTTGTGAAAGCTCAGGGCAAATGTAAAGTATTTACTACCTCTGTTGGGGATAGTAATTATAGCTGAATCACGCAATTTCATGTTCGTATTCCGTTGATTGAAAGGCACAGGGATTGCATCCAACCTTTTAAACGATCGACAAGAATAAAGTCCTGACACCCATTAGACCCATTCTAGCTCCAACTACTGGGTCATCCATAAATATAATGATGCAAGGGTGCAGTTGAAGGAAAAGTTAAGGTCCATTGGGCTCATTGCATGTTCATTGGACATGCATTCGGTGATTCGGTGTCTTGTCCTGATATTACATGGACATTAAATCGGAGGATATGGTTTTCCTTTAGTTTACATTAACTAACATCTAAATAATTATCCAAAAGTTGTAAGAAAAAATGATGAAATATTTGATATGCCAATATATGAACGATTAACGCACTTTTGTGTCCTTATTTTGCAGACGTGTACCTTTTGATTTAGCACAACGGTTTACTTGGGCTCACCTGAATGATAATTGACAACAACAGTAATATCGCCCATCATATCGCCCATCTGTCACTTCCGATCCACGCTAATCATTCTATTCAGACATAGAACTGACCCGATTCGATCGAAGTTTTAGTTCGCCAAGTGTACTGAACCGCCTTTATTCCATCCCGTATTACGCAATGTTTTTATATGCAATTGATACATACCAGCATAACTTTCAAATTAATGTAACGTGGCCGTAGTGGGTTAATCAATGAATGACCTAGAGGCATTGTTGAATATATCCGTTCATCGTGTGCAAATATCCATTCTGATTTGTCTGTATCAAATGACTCGCTATTCACACAATTTGTTGTGCGTGTCTCATCCGGTTGAAATAGAGTAAAACAAAATATATGCCCCTGAGCACATCATTGCATGATGTGTGATCCTGCAAGTTAAGGGACATGATGTGCACTCCTACACTGCTTGTTCTGATAGTACAAAATAAATTCAATTGGCAACCAGGTTGACAGATCTGCACAAATACATCGGTTTAAGATCAAACTTAAAGGTTTTATCATCTATGTTACCATACTACACGTCTATATTAAAACTAAGCTTGCTAAGCGATCCGTTGCAATACTTTACCGACACAGTAACTGAAAACTGGCAGCAACTTGCGGTTAGGTTTGAACAATTTCTCTCTACATACTAAACAGTTGTGTCGTCCGGGTATTAAACACAAAACATAATGTTAATTATTGTCGTAAAAATGCATCACTTACGTGTATTGCATAGTTACTACAGTAAATTGTAAAGACCGCATTGCTATATAGGAGCCGATGTCGACCCTTGACCAGACCAGAAAAACCTGCATTGCCAATTCTGCATCCATACGTTGGCAACCGGCCCATCAATGAATTGCATATGCTACCAGTCATGGGAGGGTTAATGTGCGTCTGTGCAAGGACCAACATTTTGCTCACAAGTTGATGATATTCGACGAATGGAAGCTGGAATATGAGAATGTCTTACAGTCCAGTGTTTCATTTGAATAACCCTTGTAAAATGTCGCTCGAGCAGAGAGACACCCAATGAGGAATACGATATGCATTCGGGTAGTTTATGTAATGCCTGTAACAAATACACCCTCATTTGACATATTTATGGGCATCGCCTTAGGCGTCACCTGTCCTTCATAAGGCGAGCTAAATATCGATATTGCTATTAATTGGACATATATAGGCATGAAAAGTAAACTGCATCTGATATTTTATCGCCCCGTTTTATGACGCAGAATGCTCATGGCACATTATAACGAAGGTGACTTAATCAGTAAACGATGAAGTGCAGTAGCCGTAAATATAGGTGGGGTTGTCTGTTTGATAAGCGATGAAAAGTCGCTCCTCATCATATTCAACATATATATATATATATATATATATATATATATATATATATATATATATATATATATATATATATATATATATATATATATATATATATATATATATATATATATATATATATATATGTTCATATATATATATATATGTATATATATATATATATATATATATATATATATATATATATATATGTTTACATATATATACACCGTATATTCCCTAATTAACGCCCCTCCCCTAATTAACGCCCCCCTTTCGTTTTAAAGAAAAGATAAAATCATGACTTACCATAAATTTATTAATTCATCCTTTTATATTCTCAAACTTTCACTATTCTGACACCGCACGTGTTGTTTTTTACGCATAAAAGACATGGACATGATGTGACTATTGTTTTTTTTTGGTATATAAGACTTAAACATGAAGTAAATTTTTTCGATTTTGACGCTTTATAAACGCCCCCCCTTTCCAAAATGTAACACGTCCGGGGGCGGGGCGGTATATATAGGGATATATATATATATATAGAGATATATATATATATATATATATATATATATATATATATATATATATATATATATATATATATATATATAGAGATATATAAATATATAGAAACACATTTATATATATATAAATACATATACATATTTACATATATGAATATATATATATATATATATATATATATATATATATATATATATATATACATATATATATACATATATATATATATTTATTTCTATATATACATTGATTTTTGTCATGGTTTGAGAATATTGTTGAGCCCACCGTCAATCATATCTTTAGCTTTCCAATTTGTGCTTCTAAACCTTTATCAATACACATCTAGGCATTATAGGTATGTTCACAGTATGTTAATGATTTGGTTATGACTTGCGGTTAGAAAAGCAATCCCGGGGTTATCCAATGAGGACTGCAATGATTTTCATTGGCTGGGCAAAACAACCCAACGAATGTTGTGGAGTTGCGGTGTTGTTCACTAATCGTCTGTTAGCAAACCTAGATGAATAGACATTTGGGAGTATTGTGAACGACATTATTCATTATTCGGTTGACCTGCCGCATATAGTTATCCATATCAATACTGGCAGTAAATCTGTCTTGATTACGATGTTTCCACGATACGTATTATAATTAAACTGTATGAAATGAATGAAAATTAACAAAACAATTCACCACTGTCACAACAACAAAAACAGGTGCATATTAAGTCTGGCAATTGTATGGTGGCTGCTGTACACCTGAGAGGCAGGGGCATTGGTTTGCGTCACGCCAAAGTTAATGTTTGCGGATATTTTCTCCATAATTTTATCAAATCAGAGAAATCGTAGGTGTGAGAGCATTCGCTTATCTGTATCCCAATGTATGTGACATTATGCTTGGGAGCCGTACATTTGCATTTGGGTAGTTCATGCAAATCATGTTGCACATACATCCTCACTTGACCTATGTATGAGCATCGCTTTAGGCGTAATGTGTCCTCCATAAGGCCAACTAAATATTAACATCGCTATTAATAGGACAAATACAGGCAATTCATTAATTGACTTGATATATGAATTTAGGATGGAATGTTGCCTAAAGGTTAGAGAGAGGTGTGTTGAGCTCGGAGGCCAGAAGAGAACTTATTTTAATGTGTCAAGGCAAGCTATCACATTTTCAATGGAGTTGCGGTGCAGTTCACTAATCGTCTGTTATATAAAACCTAGATGAAGAGACATTTGGGAGTATTGTGAAAGCATTATTTAGTCTTATCTATATATTGACCTATATATATATATATATATCCATATCAATACTGGCAGTAATATCGTCTATATATTACGATGTTTCCACGATACGTATGATATATATAAACCGTATGAAATGAATGAAAATAGCAATACATATATCACTACTGTATATACAATATAAATATGCATATATAAGTATGGCATATATATATGATGGCTGCTGTTAATTTACCTGATTTACTAAGACAAAATGTTAGCAATTAAGCTTTCCTAAAATGGGTATTAAATCGGGCAATACATGTTTTGGTCGCTTCGCTTCATGTATGTGCGACGTCAATAGGATATGCGCAATGTTCATTGGTAGAAAGCTTTAGGAAACAGCAGATTGTATACCATTAAGCTGACGCTGCTGTAATGCATATCAGAAAGATGCACGTGCATGACTATGCAATTGACATGTTTGCCACTTTGCTGTAAATTACGTATCCTGGCCATGGGGGCTGAAAAGTTTATTTTGAATAGACGCTGCATTTCTAAATAAACAGGGGTTATTTCCCTTTTTTTACTTGACATTAAGCCCACGGATTATTACAAATCATGTTTGTAGCACCCATATATGCTGCTAATATGTACCATAAAACCAATAACAAACACAAGTAAGGCGGAATATGGTTTTTGCAGAAAACCACAATATTAAATGGGTTGTTGCTAACGTAAGCATAAATAGACAGCTAAGGAATACCTCGGCATGATTATGGCGTGTAATGAAGTAGATTAAAAGTATTTCAAGGTTACAGTTGTAGATTAGCACAAATTTGTGGGAACATGTTTGATGTAAGCGAAGGTTGTGTTGAGTGACAGCTGCTCTTACAGCTATCATAGGTGTTTCTCAGTGTATATTGGCAGCATCGTGTAGTGACAAATATACCACTACGGCGAGCGGCAACTGTTAACTGGCTAATTCAGCCAAGTCATTGTTAATAGTTTTTGCTATGATATACTGCGGGGAAAGTCAGCCGGTCGGCATTTCTTACATAGTAATTTGCATACATAGCAAATACCACAGTTTGATCGTCACGTCAAATCCCAGTTTTTAACTCGCTCATAGAGCTTCAAAAGGTCACTTAATAGCTTTAAACAATTGCCGAACGAGCGGCATGGTTTCCTGTCATGATACAACTCATATTGGATTTAATTCAAAATTAAAGGCGGTCTCATTTAGGATATGACCAAATGATCGTGAGAGATTCGTTGCATTGTTTATAAGCCAACCGTACTTCTCCTTCTTAACCATTAAAACACCACCGCAACCATACATTTCAACACTAGACGAGCTGATGACACATTTAAGTGAACACCTTTGTGAATGACGACGTTATTCAGCCAATTTGCTTCTTACTTATAACTAGTAGGTTATCAAGTTATATTTTGCGCTGGCGGAAAGCTTCAACCTTTATCGGAGAGTAAGGCAATATGGCTCAATGTCAGTGACGCTAAAAGCTTTAATCGCATCCGATAAAATTCATAGTTTGGTCCAAGAGATAAAAGTGATACCTTTGTTTCTTGATACTATTCACGCAACCTTCAAACATCGGGGTAAGACTGCATGCTTACCTTAAAGCTACCAAACAGTGTTTAAATATTGTCGAATAATCATGAAAAAGCAAAGTGCATCTCATTTCGGTTTCCGTTGAGGATGGCCAGCTGCAATCAAGGTGTCATGTCGCAAAAACGTATGTCAGTTTATATTTCGCCTTACAGCTCAAAACTGGTTTGGCTTTTCGAAGCAAAAAGTGGTCATTCTAAAGGTTATTTGCAAATCAGTTGTAAGCGTGATTCCTTGCTTCTGACAAAAATATTGACAGTATTTCTATGATAAAAAAGGCCACTGCTTATATATAACAATCGTGTGTCTGGCTGAACAGAGCAGTCCTGATACTTTTCGGATAGCTAGCATCAAAGCTACTAATTTTTGAATGAGCGCTATACTCCAATATGTTTCAGTGATATAATATACAATGCGTAATAGCATCGTGATATGCAAATCCGTGACAACAATTTTATATCCAAAAAATGCCTGCTAAATGAGTCTCGGTGGCGTTTAAGCCCTAAACCGCAGCATAGGCTACATCAATAATTAGCATTTGCATGTTAAGTATGCCTAATCTATTTTGTATGTAGATACAATGAGCGACTTTGTATATGCATTTGCAGCAATGAGGTTTAACAAGGTAAGCGATACGGGCGAACGGTTGGATGTTATGTTGTAATAACACAAGATTGATACAGTAATCAGAATCACACAGTAAAAGAATCTTTATCAGGCTGGGAGTACCAATACCGGAATGATATTCGTTTGGTAATGATGCAATGACTGTCGCGAGCTGCCGAGGAAATGAGAAAGCATACAACTATAATGTCTGACTCGATTTTATTTTATTCTGTATTAAGTATATTGACCTACAAAAACATACGGAAGGCAAACGACTTCTGTTTGACCCATATAGGACTGCCGTAAAGTGCCGTCCTAGGTTGTAGGTTCGATCCCAAGGTACTACAACCTGACTGGTTCCTCGTGCATCAGATGATAACGTTTAACCGCAGATGCATCTCTGCACCAGCATCTCATCCATCCTCATCCATCTCCGTCAGGACATCAACTCGCTGAAAGTGTCGCAAAAGCTCCCAAATCACCATTACTAATGTCTTTCTTAGACGTTGGCTACCGTGATAAATCGCTGTGCGACAATGTGATCCAATGATATATCGTGGCGTCAATTATGTGATAATTGCAGAATTTAGCCATGTGGAAATTACACTCAAAGCGCCTTGATCAATTACTTTGCTCGTTCTTGTCCGTCTTTGTTGGTAATAACATCCCAGTAGGCGGCTTGCATAATGCAACACGTGCATATCCCTCGCACCATTTCAAATGCAAATATTGATTTCAATGGTAGCCTGTTGTGTATTTGATAGATGGATAGCTTAATCATTGATAACAAAAAAACCAATACCAAGCAGTCAGCTGCCATGTTATTGATAATTCGTGAGTCAATGTCACCAACAATCAACCTCTCACTGGCCATGGACCCAAAATTATGGTAGGCATATTCATTTTTGCGCGTCAAAAGCGACAGGAAGCCTGTAGCATTGCGTCTCAAAACTATAGTGAATAATCCAGTAATGGTAGTTTTGTTATGTGAATATCTAGTTCAAACTATTAGTATGCGCCAGTGTACAGGTCAAGGGATAATTGTCTTTCAGCAAAATTGTGAATCACTTCAAATTGAGTGGGGGGATGTTTGAAATGTATTGTGCATATTTGCGACGCATACATAAATATTGTCACGAAAGATAAATCAAAAATATTGATTCGCTTAATGCAGTACATCGACCAACATTCTGCATGTAAATACTGAAGAACTAGCGTGAAATTATCTTGAAATCGTTACTTAAGGCCAATATTGAATGATACAGGGCTACGTGACCGAACAATGGCACGTCCAATGTGCGCTTCGTGTAAACTACTTCCATGAACTTTTACTCGGACAATTCAATATCAAATTTCCACGAAAACCGTGCTCCTTTAAGACGCACAAGGACACACAAGCTAAAGCAGTGGCCATTAATTTAATGTTTACTCTAAAATCGTTCGGAATTGGCTGCAGGTTCAGATGAATGATATAATGGTGTTCGTCGTTACGACAGTCGCTGCAATTATGAGGCAGCCCCCCGGCACATTTTGTAGGTAATGAATGCATCGCTCAACATAACACGATATCATTATGAAATAAAGACAAAAACGGCATAATTCGTACGTCTTTACTTTGCCAGTGTTTGTTCAAATTTCTTCATAGCTATCGCGCTAAATGGTGCTTTTCCTAATGAATACAAATGATCACGATGAACGAGGTTTTCACGCATTGTGTGTATTGCTTGCAACATTTACTGCTGCATATTCGGAATGTTTTTTCGGAGCTTCTTATTCTTGATAGCCTTCAGAAGTCAGAACACTGGATTAGGCATGGATATTGGTAAATGTTTATTGGGCGGACAAATCCGTGACCGGGTTTTGCATACTTACGTGGGGTCGTTCTCTGATTAATGTTTAATCAAAACAATGATATCGTTACACTGGTATTCTAGATAATCGACTATAAGGTCAACTGATGCTTGTGTTTGTATAACGCTTCAAATCGACGAATATGATGAAAACGTTCAGGGCACAATGGATCAATGATGTCATAAAGTATTATTCAAAATCCATCCAGTGCGTCAATATATATTTCATTTTAATTACCCCAACCCATCTCCCTTTATTTATAACAGCAGCGCGTTTCGTTCTTTTCAAGCAAATCCTGATTTTACGTCACACCACGTGGCTAAGACTGTATAGAGTTAAGTGGTATATACTACACCAGCGGCCGTTAGCGCGAGACTGAGAGGCGTTGTAGTGGGTGAGAAATAAGTATACGAATCACTTATCACATACATAGTTTGAGTAACTTATAGTGCGGTAATGTATTAATGATGTATGTGCCAGTAGGTGTTATTTACTCATATTCCATCATGCCATTCAAACTATGGTGCGTATAGCAACACTGTCGGCTGCGTATTTATTTAATTTATTAAATCTAGTGGTAAATTGAGATTAACAGTTGCTGAAATTTGCACGGTGGAGTATGATGAGACAACAAGGGCTGATTAATGTAAAACATCAATTTAGACCAACACCGACAAAAAAATTCCCTTTACGTACATTGACTCAATTCAACATCGAAAAATCATTTGCCACAGAACATGTTGACGCTCCATGTTAAGTGCATATATGTTTAAAGATTCTAAACCACAAAATATCACCTGCTTGTGAAGCTGTTAGCAGTAAGCAGCAGCTTACAAAGAGCGCTCAACGCTATATTTAGAAGATCCCCACAGTACAAAAAAAGAATACATTAATCTATTACCTTGACATATATGCAATTTGTAATAGTGGTCAATTAAAATTGCTGCAGTGACAACCTACGTGTTCTATAGTAGAACGTCCTCAACTGATATCAACACGGTTATATTATTTTATTGATGTCAGTCAATTATAGCTACATAGCTTACATAATACCATCTACACCCAATGAATTGATAGGCATGGTCATTCAAATCACTTACATTACTGATCTTTACCTTGCACATTATGCACAGCTTGTCGCGCATTTTGCGAACAATTTAACCTGCAATGTAAGCGAAAGCATACACTTCGTGTAGTGACAGGTCATCCAGATGGTATGCAGTGGTTGGCTTACTGGCAATATTTATTTTGACAATAATGTCCGGGGGCATCTCATACATTTCAACTTTACGTACTGTTACGGGAGCAGTATATGGCGCTGCTGTTCGCCGATGCACCATAATGAATAACACTATTAACAATACTCCAAAACATAACATTTACGTGGTTCTGATACAAAATTGATCTTTGCCATATTGTTTGGAATATTTCGCAGAAGGTTGGTGGATCATTAAATGTGAAAAGCAGGAAAATACGGTTTCGGAATAAGAACCTTCAGCCGCTTCTCCACATTGTTGGAGCCCTGATCTCCTACAATGGCCACTACATGCAAGTACATTTCTGTCGATTTGCTGATGGACTAGAACTTCAATGTCTACATTTGAGCCCCGGTCATTAGTCTGCTGCTACGAAAATAACCAATGGGTTCCTTCTAATGATCAACTTATCCTTTTACCATGAAAACCTGGGCATGTTTAGCAAATGGTTCTCTGCAGCAGTATGCAAATCTCTCTACTTAATCATGACATGGTATGACAGATATTCTGTTACAGACATCTCGTAAAATACTATGCATACATATCTGACTTTTTTGGTTAAGTTTCAGTTTCAAGACTAAAAAGATTTCTGTATTATAACCCTGTAGTAGATTGATGTTTTGCATCACTCGCCATTTTTGTTTGAAGAAATGGCAAGGAAAAGTTTTATGGATTTGTAACAGCGATAGGACAAGGGATTTATTTTTAGGAGACCATCTTGCACCTATTTATTCCTTCATTGACATTCTCACCTGAGTCACAACAAATTGCATTTGTATTGCTGAAAAACAGTGCAGCCAAAACTGAGGTTCAAATGTTGTTGTAGCATGTTTTATGGTTAATAGCTTATAATCCTTGATAGAGGTAAATACATACTTTTACGTGTAAACAATAGAAGTGGACATCAAATCAACCGGGGGTAGCATCGTACTTCTTAAAACAAGTAGTTCCATCAGCAATTACAAGGCTTATTGTACCCGCATGTGAGTGCATGTATTATCTTCCTCTGCTTTTCAAATGTTGTATTGACTGTTTCTTCACCACCATTTCAGAGTTATTATTCTCATCCCTTGAATCCTCTACATTCTCTGCAGGCTTAATCCCATCTGCAATGACTATTCAAATGCTAATATTGTTGCTGTTGAGTAAGAAGTAAGGGCTTCCGAGTGACACTATATATCACAATGGGATCATCACAAGCTGTAGTAATGACATTCCAAACCGGGTAAACTTTGTTTTGGTTCATAAATTAGTTATTGTCAAAATGCTCACTGCAGAGTGTACATTTTCTGTGTAGGAATCAGGCTCTATCAGGAGGAAGTCTTTAACCCAGTGATTATAATGATTCTTCCATAATAGTGAACCTCCTACTTCCTTGTTAACATCTATGCAGCACATGCTTAAACAATTACACATCAACACAAATATACACATTGGACATACAAAAAATAAATCATTCTACCTAGCACTTAATTTGTAGTTGTGGTTTATGTGAAAGTTGCTATCAACATAGTGCAGGTTGGTTATTCCAATATGGCCCAACGATACATATCCAGAAGCATAGAGTTTTTTTGCAGTGAACTGAAAATCATATGTGGAATAATTCATCATGCCAAAACCCGCAGTAATGAATAAAATGACCACATGCTGCAACCTACAACTTCCTGATCAGTATCTACAGGTGAAGTCATTCTCTAAGCCTAAAATCTCACATGAAATAAATTGCATACTCTTAAATATTTGTAACAAGTCAGAGTCATATGGGTTATGCACTTCATTTCCGTACGGGTGTCATGTCAATTGCTCGCCTTAACAATTTAATTGCCAATTTATCGGTGCCATAATAACGAACCGGTTTATTGGTTAAATTTATTACTAACGAATCCATGTACAGTAGCAAAATACTATGTATGTTCTCTAGCACAATTCAAGACTAAAGCCAAAAAACGGGGAACAAAAACATCGAAGCACATAATAGAAAAGCTCGATTATAGATGACACATTCCATTATTTGTAACAAAACCGGTGGAAGATTGCCGCTTGACGCAGAGGCAGTTTTTTAGTCACAAGCAATCATTCCATGAAACGTTTATTAGAATGGAACACGTCCGTCATGTCCTGAGGCCATCAAGGACATAATCTGAGGCATATATAGCTTCAAGGTAAATTGCCCATTAGGTTATAATTACGTAGTCGAACCTGTCAATGAATATGTCGGTCCAAATAATCCATAGACCAATTGTATAGATTTTGATGGGCAGCATCTAGTGCTTCACTGAACTGTACCGACCTCAAACGTCATGACGTTGCCAGAATGTCAAATATGAAAACGGAAGCAAGCTATTTAAGCGTAGGCGTTTGACCAAAAATCCGTCTCAAAGTAACAAAATGGCTTGTCATGTGTGAGGGTTTGTAACCAAAGTTTAAATACATGTATACTTTAAGTAAATCATGACATCCTATTAATATGGGTTGACGAAGGACAAAAGTATAATTATTGTATTCTCGGGTATGTTATATGCTGCTTATGAGCTATTTATGCAATAGCCGCCTCACCCACAGCTTCATATAGCCTCATCATAGGTAATACTTGCGATGTACTCTGTCCCTCTGATAACATTGTTAACACATACGTTGATGGGCTAGCAATCGAAACAATTAGAAATGCTAATTACACGCTTCTGGTTTTGTTATGGGCGCCATAAAACGTGCATCACATGGAAACTAATAAAGCCAATGTTCACTCCAGTGTTTAAGTGAAATACACGGGCGAAGTTATCTTGTGCTATTAAATTGTATAACTAACCGATAGAAGTCATGTCATATGCTTGGCGATTCATGTCGGCCGTGTTGTTATCCACGGGTATTGCCAGTTCCTGTGGTTATTGCCTGGTTGATGTCTTTTGCCCATACAATCGTAAATGCAACAGCGCGACAAATAGCAATTTAGATTTTGATATAACATGCGGGCATATTGGACAGTTTATGGTGTATAAACAGGGCATTAAGATGTAGATCACGAGGGAAAATATTGAACGTAGTAAACACATTTTTATCTGACAAACTCATCAGACCTTGAGAAACTCATAAATCTTATATCGCAGGCTATGATGCTAATAAATGCCGCATAGCGGAAAAACAGTGTTATCGGTATCCAGGTATTCATTAAATATAAGCGTTGTGATGTAATACCCCGATTTATATGTCAAGTTGCACCCGCTGTTGATACAACGTATAATCCGATCACCTCAAGATATTTGTTCAAATTACTACTCTCCGCTATTAGGACTGGTTGTGATTTGTAGTTAAGATCATGCTCCCACATAGCACGTAGATCACGTTTGCATGACCCACAATAGCTTAATAATATTAATTGCCTCCTCCGCCGTCGCAAATCATCAACACAATATATACCCAACCACGTAGCCGTTATCAATTGAATCTTCCAGATAGTAACAAATTAGATCTATAAATCTGTCAGATCTCTTTTTGCCCTGACCATACTTGTTAGAAATTGAAGAAGAACAGCATAACCTATAATGCTTATACTGTAGCAACAGAAATATGTAAAATTCGGGCAAGGGTACATTTATGCATTCATTGCACATTTCAGCTATTGACATATCTTTTTGTATGCTCGAACGTAAAAATTAGACAGCACGTGAAAAGGTGCCCATTTGTTTTCCAAGCGTTATTATGTTAAAGTGTCAGCTATCAGTTTCTTGATCGTACTGATTGCCGTGAATGTTTTTTTGAACTTTTGAAAACTGATGACTGGTGCTTAAAACGACGCGATGGCTGGTGCTTAAAACGATGCAATCTACACCTACCATTGGAATTGAATTGCAAACGTTTGGTCTGATATAGGCGCGCTCGTTAGGGTGAATGATGTCATCTAGTTATATTTGAGTCCGTAAATGATTGGATTAGCTCTCATCACCGATAAGCACTATGGGTAATTTCAAAACTACTTGACAATATATCATTAGAAGTTAAATAGATATTGGGCTGCCTGATGGACTCTGTGTTAAACCATAATGACCAGTAGTTCTGCTCAGGAGTGATTCTGGGGTGCAAACTTGTCTGATAATTTCCGCTCGTTAGCGAATCATAGCTAGTTTTGTGACCAGAGCCGAAATGTTCATTGCATAGTTCATCAAAAGGTATAAGCATTGCTACGTGCCAACGAATAATTAGTTTCTTCAGCACCGTGATTCTATAGAAGATATATAGCATATTATTGCGTGTTGGTTAGAGCTAAAACAGAGCCTTTCCATTGGATCGGTTGATATTATTTCGGCCTACTTATCTTAATATAAATTAGTTCAATAATGGATCCTGTCGCTCCCTAAGCATCGTGATTAATGCGTTATAGAGGGGAATCATCACTTGCATATAATTAGGCGTAACTTGCATATAACCATATTGCTTCTTGCTGTCATCGAAGTTCAAGCCACTTCAACTCGCCAGTGTTCTATTTCTGTCAAATTGTCAAGCCAAGTTATGCCTTTATATGGTTTATTGGAACGAGATGATCCACTTGGGAGACGTATTGGGGTTGTAGTAGTTGACGGTTCGCGATAGTTGCAAGGTGGGTTATAGACGTATAGCATTCATAAACCTCCTGCGGCCGGATAATTAAGTAGGGATGCATTGCTGTGTCGAAGAAATATCCAGTTTAAATGAACTGCAAGTTCTTACCAACGGTCTCGATTTCAAATGGGAACCAAAATTTGACTATGTTAGAGGAATACGTAGACAGATGAGACTTAAATAGGTATGTGCATCCGTATAAAGACATATTATACTTGCCAAGTGCGTGGAATATTTCTTTTCACGAATTCCACGCTGATGCTGTCAGGTTGCGGTCTTTGCTGATGGTTGTTGTTATGTAGGCTAGGGTTAACCAGGCGTTCGCGATGTTCATATGTCGCTTCAAGTTCGTAAAAATGCGAAGCCGTAATGTCAGCAAGTGCATCATAACAGCAGCAATTGCCCAGAGAGATTCCTTGGGAGCAGAGCAAGTGGGTTTCGACGTCATAAATATTAACGGGATCAAAATGACTTGAGTATTGCTGGGAATCGCAAGTAATCAACAAGGGTAACACAGTGCGCTAAGTTGCCAAATATATTAACCCAACCAATATTTCAACAACTGAATAGGGTACAGGCCTGCTCCGCCTAATAAAAGTTGTCGGATGGACGACAATGAGCACATTCGTGCTCAAGTATATTAAGTATCACATCATAAAGTCTTCACAGGTGTTCTTTTAACTTTTCAGAAGTGTTAACCATATATATAGTGTAAGTACACATTGAATTGCGTTCCTTTGATATAGAAAATTTATCACATGCGGAGGGATTCATTTCAGCAACACGCACCCTGCATGCAACTCTTACTTGTGACACTCAATTATCTGAATTGCGCGCATAAGCATTCACCTCAAAATGGCTACATTTAATGGATGTCGATCTTAGATATGCAATACGACTATTGCAAATAGCTACACTGCAATTTTACATTAATTACATTTCTATGATTCGCTGAATTCACCGAGTTAAAAGGAAATGCATATATTGCCTACAATGTGTTATTAGGTTTGATGTATGATTATGTTGGTAGATTGCATATCACTAAAATATATATATATATATATATATATATATATATATATATATATATATATATATATATATATATATATATATATGTATGCATTAAACAAGAGCTTGAATTCTAACCTACGCTTAGAATAGAACTAAATGGCTGCGTTTTAATGCCTGTGTAATGGCTCTCTTTTAATTATACGGTAAATCGGAAACTTTTTCACAAAACTGGCGAAACTGTTCCGGTTTTATACTTCATTGCGATCGCCAGAGCCCATGTAGTTGGAGTAATGTGTGATTGCATATATAGTTTTTGGTATGCACTAATGTCACCCTTTTTCCGGAAAATTGGCCACATTTCGTCCGAAACTTATTTATTCAGTCAAGGCTATTGTCAGCGTGTGTGTGCATAAAAATGCGTCAATGCTGGAAGTGCATTGCCTCACAGCTATGTGACTTTGCATCCGGATGAGTTGTCGCTGACATTCAATGATGATATGGTTGCTATCGTAATTCTCTAGCGGTCAGTACCGCTGTATTTGCCTCGATGTATCAGATGCAATGAAGAAAATAGGTGTGTGTTGATAAATCTCAGATGCATACTATATTTTATACTCTTTGATACCTAGGCTCCGTGTATACTTATTATCGTTAAATGCGTTTCGTCAATTACGCCCTGGTTGTTACATGACAGAGACTAGCAATAACCATATCATGTTTGATATCAATGGCTATCATAAACCGATAGGTCGTTGTTTTTTGTTTTTTGCACTTGCCATAACAAGGCGTGCAATCTAACAAAATCTGTATATGGTTGGTACTCGCTGAACATGCCTAGAATCTTTCACCCTTTGGCGACCGAGAATTGCAATGGTCTGAAAAGTACACATAGTTAATTGAACTACAATGACCATATCGAGATTAACGCTTGGAATGTTGCTCTAGGAGCTTGATGAAATGTGTAGCTAATGTTGATGCCCATAAACATGCTACAGTTTCCAAAACAATGACAATGCAACAGCTGAGTAAAACTAAATTACGAAAAGCTTTTGGGTCCATCACAAAGAGGATGGAAGTCATATGTTTTTCGTTGAACAATGAAAAGAGCACAGGTGGAAGAAAGCATTTAGTCAATACTGGAAACACTTAACACCTACATTCAGCAAACGATGTTTATGATATTGCTAAGTTGTTGGAAAAGATGAAATTGATGAAAGTCTTGGCTATGGAAGCACAAGGAGCGTCTGCTATGTATAAATGACCGATCTGTTGTGGCAATGTTTTAAACACATTTATTGTGTCAGTTCGTCGTTTTGCCTGGTTATTTGCATTGTGTTTGTATATAGCTTCAAATCGATGAATATGATGAAAACGTTCAGGGCATAATGAATCAATGATGTCATAAAGTATTATTAAAAATCCATCCAGTGCTTCAAAATATATTTCATTTTAAACACCCTAACCCATCTCCCTTTATCTATAACAACAGCTCTTTTGGATCTTTTCAAGTAACTCCTGATTTTACGTCACACCACGTGGCTAAGACTTTATATAGTTAAGTGGTATATACTACACCAGCGGCCGTTAGCACGAGACTGAGAGGCGTTGTAGTGGGTGAGAAGTAAGTATACGAATCACTTATCACAAACATAGTTTGAATAACCTATAGTGCGGTAATGTATTAATGATGTATGTGCCAGTAGGTGTTATTTACTCGTATTCCATCATGCCATTCAAACTATGGTGCCTATAGCAACACTGCCGGCTGCGTCTCTATTTCATCAATTGAATCTAGCGGTGAATTGAGATTAACAATTGCTGCATTTTGCACGGTGGAGTATGGTGAGACAACATGGGCTGATTAATGTAACACATCGATTTAGACCAACACCGACAAAAATTTCCCCTTTACGTACGTTGACTCAATTCAACATCGAAAATCATTTGCTCACAGAATATGCTGACGCTCCATATTAAGTGCACATATGTTAAAAGATTCTAAACCGCAAAATATCAACTGCTTGTGAAGCTGTTAGCAGTAAGCAGCAGCTTACAAAAAACGCTCAACGCTATATTTGGAAGATTCCCACAGTACATTAATCAATTAACTTGACATACATGCAATTTTTAATAGTGGTTAATTAAAATTGTTACAGTGACAGCCTACGTGTGCTATAGTAGAACATTTACGACGCCATATGGCTGCAGTATACTACAAACACGATACTTGGTCAAGTTCATGCTTATTCATACTTTGACAGAGGCCTTCTACATTTTTAATCCAAGATATAGCTCCCTTTACTCATCACTGCTGTACGAAATTCGTTCTTTTTTTCAAGTTGTGTGGATTATTTCGCCGTAGGTGGATGGATCATTAAATGTGAAAGGCAGGAAAATACGTTTACTGAATAGAAACCTTCAGGTACTTCTCCAGGAGATTCACATTGGTAGAGCCCTGATCTCTTACAATGGCCACTATATGCACGCCAATTTCTGTCGATTTACTGATCATTGCTGGCCCCGGTCAGTGATATACCACTGCGAAAATATCCATCGGTTCCTTCTAATGCTCAACTAAGCCTCTTACCATGAAATCCTAGGCATGTTTGGCAAACGCTTTGTTGTAGCAGTATGCAAATCTCTCTACTAAATCATGACTTTTCTCATATGACAGATCTTCTTTGACTGACATCTCATGAAATACTATGCATACATATCGGACTTTTTTGGTTAAGTTTGTTACTTTCAGTTTCAAGGCTGCTGTATTATAACCCTGTAGTAGATTGATGTTTTGCATCACTCGCCATTTCTTGTTCGAATGGATGGCAATGAAAATATGAGGCTTAGCAAGCTGCAAGTTTCATGGATTTGTCGCAGCGATAGGACACGGGATTTATTTTTAGGAGACCATCTTGCACCTATTTATTTTTTCATTGACATTCACAACAAATTGAATTTGCATTGCTAAAAAAAAGTGCAGCCAAAACTGAAGTTCAAATGATATTGTAGCATGGTTTCATTGTTAAAAGCTTATAATCTTTGATGGAAGTAAATATATACACATAAGTGCGAGCAATAGATGTGAACATCAAATCAACCAGGGGTAGCATCGTACTTCTTCAACAAGTGGTTTTATCAGCAATTACATAACCTGCATTTGAGAGCATGTATTATCTTCTTCAAATCTCGCAGTAATGGATAAAGCGACCACATGCTGCACCCTACAACTTACTGATAAGTATCCACAGGTGAAGTCATTCTCTAAGCCTCAAATCTGAAAGAAAGATATTGCATCACTTAAATATTTAACATGCCATATTTTGTAACAAAATTGTTGAAAGTGATAATATTATTAATAAAATTATATGATTCAGTAATTGCTTTATATTAGTTAGTTTATTCATATACATTATAAATTTTTGTCTGTGCAAAGACCCGCAAAAATTAAACATAAGATATAAATTCTTATTCAACGTCGAACTAATAAAATTAATATTACAGTGTCAGTGTACTGTATAATATAGCTCACCATTTTCTGATGAATCATATCTTATCACCAATCTATAGAAATGCATTGATATTAGCTTTGTTAATGGGATTGGTGTATTTAAGCTTACCGTTCCTTCCCTTTCGGAAAAAAAAAAAAAAAAAACGCGAGGTAGCGCCATGTCCGTCCACAATTGTGGCTGTGAATCCCATCACAATATTGCCCATTCGATAGTGACAGCCACGTGCTGGCCTTGGGCATGCTTGTTAACCTTTCAGTCAATCCGAAACTTGGCTCGCAAATGCATTTTAATTTACGCACCGAAATCAAATAGAGTAAAGTAAACTAAATGATAATGTTCAAATTTGTAACAAGTCCGGATCATATGGGCTAAGCATTTCATTTCCTTACAGGTGTCATGTCAATCGCTCTCATTAACAATCTAATTCCCAATTTATCGGTGCCATAATAATGGACCGGTTCATTGGTAAAATGTATTACTAACGAATCCATGTACAGTAGCAAAATACTATGTACGTTCTCTTACTCAATTCAAGATTAAAAGCCAATAAACGGGGAGCAAAAACATCAAGATTCATAATAGATGTGAGAAAAGCTCGATAAAGGATGACACATTCCATTATTTGTAACAAGAACCGGTAAAAGATTGCCGCTTGACGCAGAGGCACTTTTTTTAGTCACAAGCAATCATTCCATGAAACAAATTACTAGATTGGAACGCGTCCGTCATGTCCTGAGGCCATCAAGGACATAATCTGAGGCATATATAGTTTCAAGGTAAATTCCCCATTAGAATATAATTACGTAGTAGAACCTGTCAGTGAATATGTCGGTCCAAATAATCCATATACCAATTGTATAGATTTTGATGGACAGCTACTAGTGCTTCACTGAACTGTACCGACCTCAAACGTCATGACGTTGCCAGAATGTCAAATATGAAAACGGAAGCAAGCTATTTAAGCGTAGGCCTTTGACAAAAATCCGTCTCAAAGTAACAAAATGGCTTGTCATGTGTGAGGGTTTGTGACCAAAGTTTAAATACATGTATACTTTAAGTAAATCATGACATCCTATCAATATGGGTTGACGAAGGACAAAAGAATAATTATTGTATTCTCGGGTATGTTATATGCTGCTTATGAGTTATTTATGCAATACCCACCTCACCCACAGCTTCATATAGCCTCATCATAGGTAATACTTGCGATGTACTCTGTTCCTCCGATAACATTGTTAACACATACTTTGATCGGCTAGCAATCGAAACAATTAGAAATTCTAATTACACGCTTCTGGTTTTGTTATGGGCGCCATAAAACGTGCATCACATGGAAACTAATAAAGCCAATGTTCACTCCAGTGTTTAAGTGAAATACACGGGCGAAGTTATCTTGTGCTATAAAATTGTATAACCAACCGACAGAAGTCATGTCATATGCTTGGCGATTCATGTCGGCTGTGTTGTTATCCACGGGTATTGCCAATTCCTGTGGTTATTGCCTGGTTGCTGTCTTTTGCCCATACAATCGTAAATGCAACAGCGCGACAAATAGCAATTTAGATTTTGATATAACATGCGGGCATATTGGAAAGTTTATGGTGTATAAACAGGGCATTAAGATGTAGATCACGAGGGAAATATTGAACGTAGTAAACACATTTTTATCTGACAAACGCATTAGATCTTGAGAAACTCACATCGCAGGCTATGATGCTAATAAATGCCGCATAACGGAAATACAGTGTTATCGGTATCCAGGTATTCATTTAATATAAGCGTTGTGATGTAATACCCCGTTTTATATGTCAAGTTGCTCCCACTGTTGATACAACGTATAATCCGATCACCTCAAGATATTTGTTCAGATTACTATTCTCCGCAATTAGGACTGGTTGTGATTTGTAGTTAAGATCATGTTCCCACATAGCACGTAGATCACGTTTGCATGACCCACAATAGCTTAATAATATTAATTGCCTCCTACGCCGTCGCAAATCATCAACACAATACATACCCAACCATGTACTTGTTAGAAATTGCAGAAGAACAGCATAACCTATAATGCTAATACTGTAGCAACGGAAATATGTAAAATTCGGGCAAGGGTACATTTATGTATTCATTGCACATTTCATCTATTGACATATCTTTTTTTAGGCTCGAACGTAAAAATTAGACATTGATGTTGCTAATGATTACATACCAGTTAGCACGTAAAAAGGTGCCCATTTGTTTTCCAAGCGGTATTATGTTAAAGTGTCTGCTATCAGTTTCTGGATCGTACTGATTGCCGTGAATGTTTTACTTTTGAAAACTGATAGAACGACGCGATGGCTGGTGCTTAAAACGAAGCAATCTACAACTACCATTGGAATTGAATTGACGTTTGGTGTTATATAGGCACTACATTAGGGTGATTGATGTCATCTATTGTATTTGCAGTCGTAAACAGCCCAGAATTAAGCTCTCATTCACCGATAAGCACTGCCAACTGGGTAATTTCAAAACTACTTGACAAATGTCATTAGACCACACCAAATAGCTACACGCTAAGTACCACGGACTCTCAGTTAAACCACCGTAACTGACCGGCGTTACTGCTCAGGAACCATCTTGGGGTGCAAACTTGTCTGATAATTTCCTCTCGTTATTTGAATAAAATTTAGTTGGGTGGAGAGCCGAAATGATTGCATAGATCATCTAAAGGTATATATATTTTCACGCTTGAATATATGCTTGAAGTTATATTGATATAGAAGATATATAGCATATTATTGCGTGTTGGTTAGAGCTAACACAGAGCCTTTCCATTGGATCGGTTGATATTATTTCGGCCTACTTATCTTAATATAAATTAGTTCAACAATTAATCCTGTCGCTCCCTAAGCATCGTGATTAATGCGTTATAAAGGGGAATTACCACTTGCAGATAATTAAGCGTAACTTGCATATAACCATATTGCTGCTTGCTGTCATCGAAGTTCAAGCCACTTCAACTCGCCAGTGTGCTATTTCTGTCAAATTGTCAAGCCATGTTATGCCTGTATATAGTTCATTGGAATGAGATAATCCACTTGGGAGACGTTTTGGGGTTGTAGTAGTTGACGGTTCGCGATAGTTGCAAGGTGGGTTATAGACGTATAGCATTCATAAACCTCCTGCGGCCGGATAATTAAGTAGGGATGCATTGCTGTGTCGAAGAAATATCCAGTTTAAATGAACTGCAAGTTCTTACCAACGGTCTCGATTCCAAATGGGAACCAAAATTTGACAATGTTAATGGTATACGTAGACAGGTGAGACTTAAATAGGTATGTGCATCCGTATAAAGGCATATTATACTTGCCAAGTGCGTGGAATATTTCTTTTCACGAATTCCACGCTGATGCTGTCAGGTTGCGGTCTTTGCTGATGGTTGTTGTTATGTAGGCTAGGGTTAACCAGGCGTTCGCGATGTTCATATGTCGCTTCAAGTTCGTAAAAATGCGAAGCCGTAATGTCAGCAAGTGCATCATAACAGCAGCAATTGCCCAGAGAGATTCCTTGGGAGCAGAGCAAGTGGGTTTCGACGTCATAAATATTAACGGGATCAAAATGACTTGAGTATTGCTGGGAATCGCAAGTAATCAACAAGGGTAACACAGTGCGCTAAGTTGCCAAATATATTAACCCAATCAATATTTCAACAACTGAATAGGGTACAGGCCTGCTCCGCCTAATAAAAGTTGTCGGATGGACGACAATGAGCACATTCGTGCTCAAGTATATTAAGTATCACATCATAAAGTCTTCACAGGTGTTCTTTTAACTTTTCAGAAGTGTTAACCATATATATAGTGTAAGTACACATTGAATTGTGTTCCTTTGATATAGAAAATTTATCGCATGTGGAGGGATTTATTTCAGCAACACGCACCCTGCATGCAACTTTTACTTGTTGCACTCAATTATTAACTTGGCGATTTCGGATCGCCAAGTTAGGGCGATCGGCCCGGTTTGTAAGTGTGTGTGTTTGTGTGTTTGTTTGTTAAACATTTTTTGTTTCGCGATACAGGTCGCAATTTTTGAAATTTTCCAATTTTTTCTTCGCCAATCGTTAGGCGTCGATCATGCGCAGAACCGAGAGGTTTTTGTTTTGACCTTGACCCCAAACTAAGGTCAAGGTCATCGAATAAGTGAAAATCTAGTATCTCGAATTACTCCGTTAGTAATGATCGGATCGCTACATAATTTACACCGTTGTGTAGCTCATTCTAATTGCAAACGTTTTCTTATGACATATATGGCCATTTAACCCACGGTTTTCCCAAGCGCCTAAGGTCGAAAAAACGTGGTATCGGTCCAAATGGCAACATAAGTTTCATGAATATTTTGAGCGCCTATAAAACCGTCAATACATGTCCGATGGTAATAAAAATTGATTTGCATGTTCTCCGAGACATACCAAGACGTTAATAACTGACAGTTCTCTTACAAAGTATGTTTGAAGAACAGTGGGTGTCATTTCTGCGGACTCGGCACTGGTTTGTTTACAACAGCTTGCCTCTCGCGCTACATAAACAGGACATGGGTACACAAGGGAACTTGGTGTACTGCATAAGGAAAATTCCAAAATCGGCCTACTAATTCATCTTTTTGCATATATTTCACTAAAATCCATATTATGAAAGCCTATCTCAATTGTTAACTTGAAAAAATTGAAAGTTTTCCCATTTGTCCACAAAAAATTATAATCCATGATAACTAAGGTAATTTTTGTCCGATTTTGGTAAATTTTGGCCCGATTCTGAAATTTTTCTAATTTTTTTGATGCAGTTCGCCAAGTTTCCCCACGTACCCATGGGCCTCTTGTCTGAATGGCGCGCATAAGCATTCACATCAAAATGGCTACATTTAATGGATGTCGAACTTAGATATGACAATTCGACTATTGCAAATAGCTACACTGCAATTCTACATTAAAAACACTTCTATGATTCGCCGAATTCCCCGAGTTAAAAGAAAATGCATTTATTATTTACAATGTGTTATAAGGTTTAGTGTATGTTTATGTGGGTAGAATGCATATCGCTTAATATATACATAAATATATATGCATCTAACAAGAGCTTGAATTCTAACCTACGCTAAGAACTGAACTCAATGACTACGTTTTAATGCCTATGTAATGGCTCTCTTTTAATTATACAGTAAATCTGAAAGAATTGCCACAAAACTGGCGAAACTGTTCAGGTGTTACACTTCATTGTGATCGCCCGAGGCCATGTAGTTTGAGTATTGTGTGATGGAAAATAGTTTTTGGAATGCACAAATGTCATCCTTTTTTAGGATAATTAGCCACATTTCGTCTGAAACTTATTTATCCGGTCCAGGCTATTGTCATCGTGTGTGTGCATGAAAATGCGTCAATGCTGGATGTGCATTGCCTCAGAGCTATGTGACTGTGCATCCGAATGAGTTGTGGCTGACATAAGACGTTCAATAACGATAAAGTCGTTATTGTAGTTCTCTAGCGGCCAATACCGCTGTATTTGCCTCGATGTGTGTGTGTGTTGATTAATCTCAGATGCATACTTTATTTTATACTATTTGATACTTAGGCTTCATGTATACTAATTATTGTCTTAAGCGTTGCGTTAATTACGCCATGGTTGTTTCATGACTGAGACTAGCAATAACCATATTGAGTTTGGCACAATGACCAGCATAAACCGATAGGTCGATGTTTTTTTGTTTTTGAACTTACAAGGCGTGCAATCGAACTACAATGACCATGTTGAGATAAACGCTTGGAATGTCGCTCTAGGAGCTTGATGAAAACAGTGTAGCTAATGTTGATGCCCATATACATGTTATAGTTTCCAAAACCATGACAACGCAACAGTTGAGTAAAACTAACTTTAAGAAAAGCTACTGGGTCCATCAAAAAGAGGGTGGAAGTCATATGTTTGTCTTTGAAACATAAAAAGAGCACAGGTGAAAGAAAGCATTTAGTCAATACTGGAAATACATAACACCTACATTCAGCTGATAGCAAACGATGCCTACGACATTGCTATGTTCTTGGACAGGACGAAATTGATGAAGGTCAAATCAGAAATGATAAATAACACTGGTCCATGTTTTACAACTTTGCCAGGTGACGAATCATTGTTATGAGTTATAGTTGGCTTGATATGATAAGTTGACAAATGTCAAAGCTCGGAACAGACGGTATCATTTGGTTGACACAATCATGAAAGGCGACTCTATTCGTGAAGGCAGCTGTGTGGTTTTGTAGAAATCGCAAAACTTATTTTATTTTCAGCCAAATCTGTAATGCAAAATAGACTAGAGGAGTCTTATGCATAATAATTTGGGCATTACTAGGCACATCAAGTGCAAACAGCAGTGAAGTAGTTTCAAACGACTATCCCATGTGTTTAGCGGCGGCCTACCTCTCAGCGTAGAGCATAGAGCTTAACATAATCGGAGCTTTTGGCAATTTTGATTTATTCAGATGCACTGGCTCACTTATACGTGATTAAAATCGTCCGACGTGCTCACGATGGGGAATATGGGAAACAGTACATTACATCCTCCATTTGTATTTGTCACTTCTATTTAGCTTAGTGATATTGAATTCTAATGGTCAAATACGGATAACATAATGTGCCCATTGAATATAAGTATCCAATTAATAAGCTTTCGCATAATTAACAACACAGGAAATCATTCAGCGGACGTCAAATCTTCAATATTCCAATGACCATAGCTAACCAAATCATTACACATTGCTAGACCACGACAAGTCATAACTTACTCCCGTTTATTATGCCACATCTACTGCCGACATAGCCTTCCAAATACAAACTGTATCATTAAGGTAACATCAGAATCCAGCCGTTCGCAGCTGATCATCTATAATTGGATGATATTACAACAGGATTGACATTTTGCCCTTTAATCCAACACAGATTGACCGTTATTTACTTTCCATATTGCAATATGCGAGTCACTCTGCAGATTGTATTTCTCACAGAATCACTTCATTAAATACCCACGTTCGATCACCTTGTGACATTCAGCGTTGGACATGATTTGATGAAGTTCAATTGCATGCCATAAAATAGGATTTAGCGGTCGCATACAACAACATTAGCTGCATGGAAAATAATACCCGCTGTAGCAGAATAGTAATTTTACTCGATCATTGAATCACATTGTATATAAACAGTAGTGATGTTTCGATTGATTAGCACTATCAAATCATTCTACAAATGATAACAATAGGCAGTAAATAGTCATATATCAATAAGACCATGGATTACGCATCACAGCATAGTCAAAATCATGCTTTTAGCAACTAAGTTTTGCCCGCGTATCATGTCCAAATATATTAATTGCCAAAACCATCACCGGGTGGATAAGAACTCACCTGTTTTACCACCCCGGCGTATTCTAGTGTGGTCCAGGTCATACCCTGGGTAGCTATAAAGTCGTCTTACACCCCATAGACCATATCATACTCCTAAGGGAGTGTATGATGACTTTCAATAGTGGCACAATCAGTACGCATACCCAAAAATTTTGTAACAATAATACAATCCGCCACGTTCAAAAATACATTGGAATACCGACGAACTTAACATTGCTGTATAATCAAGGGTTTCTTTTTCATTCAATATGTTTGGCACAGTATGTGTTGGATATCATTCGCAAGAATGCCTTGGTGTACTGCTATAGTTGATTATTTCAGGATGAACATCGGCCGATTTAGGTGTGCTGGACACATGAGCAGTATGTTGCAATACATATATATATATATATATCGCTATGATATGATATATATATATATATATATATATATATTACAATGCGATATATATATATATATATATATATATATATATATATATATATATATATATATATATATATATATATATATATATATATATATATATATATATATATATATCATTAATGGGCCCATGGAGATGTTTGCAATCACGACGAGGTACATGTTTTTTTTTGCCACTGAACCCTAGCCAGCGTAGGCCGTGCTTTCCGTCCGCCGCGACAGAATAAATGTTTAATATTCGACAACATAGCCAACTCATCCCGGGAAGTAGAAAATGATTATACCGTTGCAAGCTTTATCCAATTACTTAATAACTTCATTTTTCTTTAACTACCATATCAACTCTTTAGTCACAAATCTTGTAATTGTGTCATTGTTATAAGCGACACTCACATTATCACCTTGCTTAACTGTCTGACTCGCTATCTAAAGCGTTGGATTTTTTCTTCGTATTACAGTTGAATCGCATAGCATCGCTTGTAGTTTGATACAATAGGCTGTGATCGGCCAATTGTCTGTATGCTGACAGTTTTGCGCACGTGGCAACCGTATCTTGAAAACTTGTCTGCTTAGGATTGAAGTTAAATGAAACTGGTGATGGTAAGCAGCTATACTCGTTTACTTTTCATGAATGGCTCGCAATAAAGATGGCGTTGCAAAGGCAGATTCATATATACGATTCCGTCCAGTGACTTTTTTCTCTTCATGTTTTATTTGGTGCATTAAGTTTGAATGAATCACTCACATAGGCTCGACATTGCATCAGTCACATTGTCTCAGAATTAACGGAATGACGCATAATTTTTGAAAAAAGTCCAACCTATACTACCATGCCTTTATTATCATTATACAACCAGAAACCACATCAATATTTAGAGGCGAGTGAAGAGCTTTTTAAAGGTGACAAAGTTTACCGTTTTTTATTAAAAACCAGTATGCTAGAGTGTCAACCGGACGTGGCGTCATAGACAATGTTCGATACGTTTTTCTTGGGTGTGGTCCAGTGTTAGGAAATACCCAATTCGTTGCGAATAGTGTATTTTCTTATATGGTTTCCCTAATTCAATCGCGGCAGCCTCATTTCAACATCATATTAACATTTCACACGTGCTGCTTGCTTTAAACGAGCACAAACATAAACTATCTACTTAATATACAACGTTATTATATACCACAATTATTCAAATGCACTATACCGGACGAAAAGTCAATATGGGACAACGTCGGATCCTATATAAATAATTAAATGTAAGCAGAGTTTTTCAGCTGTGCCATGTACACGTGGCTTGAGACATAGTTGTAGGGTATTCACAGAGTTGTGTTATAGAATTAAGCGGAATGGCCATGCTGTTACGCGGCAAATAAAGCTCTGCCGTTCCCAACATGTTAGTATTGCTCACACTCATTAGATATGTATTGCGTCTGCGTGAAGGACAGTTTCCACGTATTAACTGATAATCAAATCTTTGTTATTATTCTTCACTATTATGATAATGAAATAGATTTGATAGTTATTCTAAGAAGTAGGCTATGTTATGAAATGGCTTTATCGTATGTTGAGGGGTCAATGATGGTGTGGGAAGACTATGAGCTCTTGGCAGCGTTATGCAAGAGTGAGTGAACCCATGTGCAGAATCTTACAGTAGCCGTTTACTACCATAAACACATATCTCCAAATAATGATACATTGTTGTTCTCTCTAAATAATTCAATGAAACTTGGAAACAATCATTTTAATGATAATGTATAATCCAGAAGTAACAAACGAAGCGAAATCCGTCCGTTTATGGTTCACAGTATGATAATTTGATCGCTGATAAACATTGTGCTGATCACGCGTCACACATAGCATTCCTGGAAAGTTGATACCATAATACCTTATGAGAATTTTCTCTTAAATGATGTCACAAAATGTAATTTAATATACTGCCTGAACAATTAGAGACGATCAAAAGGCCGGATCGATTGATTGTAGCCTATTCTCGAAATCACTTGAAGTAAATATGTTGAATATTTCTATGCAATACCCACAATGAATTTGTTTGTTAATTGAATACGGGTGTGAATGTTCACAACAGCATTGTTCTATTGCCCGGTCTCAGCTAAGCTCAATGACCTTAGGCCTGTTGTTAACACCATAGTTGCTGGTATTAATATCACTCTATGGATATTGGATATATCTGTCTAGCTCGTTTTTGCAGTGCTTTGCTGAACTTGCACTAATAAACAGGCAAATAAACATTGCTAGCTTACAATTATCCATTAAGCAAGGAACCGTGGCAATCTGCACCGTACACAGCTCAAATACGTAAGTAAACCAAACAATATATTTCATTATAAATGCTCGTAATATACACATCGTGATTGTTATTTCTCTCAAATCTTTTATACTAGAAAATATGCGCAATGATGTTGCCTAGATGTACTTGATAACGATGTGATTATGGTAAAGTTTGATTTATAGGGGTCCCATATGGCAGGATTCATTTTCGCTGCACTTGGTACATAAAAGAAAAAAGAAGGCAGACATAATCGGAATGTTGAGAGCGGAATATGCAAAAATGAAGTCCATTGATCATGACGTGAATCCGATTGACGTTCATAAAATATTGCGACTGAGCTCCAATTTCCGCATTTGACTGCTTTATTTCGTTTTTATTGTGTTCTTATGGAGCTGCGGAAAAAGTATTTGGTTCGTGTGCAATCAAATATAGGCATGTGCATTTATTATAAAGTAAATAGGCCCCAACTGAAGATTTAGAAACATCTGATGTTTCTGATAGATTTTGAACTCTACTCATAGATTGTCATTTCCAATGCCATAGTTGCTCAGATTGAAACATCTATAATGCAATCCTGACGTTATATTTAAGTGCGTTACGGTCCTAACCGTTTGCGTTTCCTTCAATTTACTGTCTTATATGTTTGCATATAAGCCTTTACCAATGTAGCCTGTATATGAACCCGTTTTTAATGAACTTTTCCTTCCAAAAAGGTATAAATGTATTTCGCCTGTGACATTAATTACCGTAGCTAGAAAGTACAAAATACCAATAGCGGATTATATCTCACCAAGCAGACATTTCGTGGAGCGCATTATATCTAACTTGAGTAGATTAAACTTAACTGAGAGCATATCCATTAAAGCAATTAGTTCACGATATCAACTTAATCTGCCAACTCAATGCTGACAAACTGTCCCATCAGACCCAACCGTTTGCTTACAGATTATATATTGTTTAGTTTTCAAAATAATGGAAAGCAAAGAATTGAAATAACTAAGATGACAAGTCTCCTTGTTTATGATACCATCATCAAAGCACAGGAAAATGAGAACCATGTAGAGAACGAAGAAGATTCGATCTACAAATGTAGCCAGAGCCTTCACGGCGTGTTTACGGTTGTTCTCGGTTGTAATGTACTCTAAGCGGTCTATAGAGGCGTGAATCTCTACCAGCTGTTTGTTGACTCCCATGGTGGTGTCCATATCATTAGAGAAGACGTTCCTTCTGATGTTTCCGCTATCTGTGCAAGTTATCGAGAGTTTTGTGTCACACAGGTGGCCTTTTAGCTTATCCGGAGAGGGGGTGCTGGGGTTCAGCATAGTCATCCTCTCACTGTTCACCGACAATCTAGTTTAAACCCATGCTGGACTGTTGACCGCATGCAATGGCCACAGCATCATCACAGGTAGACACCTGAAAGTGCAATATGAATAGACTACGTTGCAAGCGTACCAATCACCATTACACAATTCTTAATAAATGGATGGAGAGCGATGATAAAAATAACTTGGATAGGATACGTACGATCCATCGGGGAAGATGTTTGGTATCACCACGTGAAATGTTGACTACCAGAGACGAGAGAAATATGGAAAGCATGATCATGACCATATAATAGCAATAGTAGACACCTGGAAGACAATTAAGGTCAAAGGGTCATAACAGCATGAGCTGTCTAAATGCGAACAAAAATTGCAATTTCTTACATAATAAATGTTAAACTTGAATGCAACGCAGAATATCCAGTTAAATGTTTAAAAAATCCCTGGGAATCATGCAATATTCGGTGACCAATTGTTAAGCTAGCTCCAATATGGTTGTAACATTAGTCAGATGCGCGGACCACGCTCCAGCCTGGATCTGCTGTGTCACTGACGCAGGCCGTGTGATCGACAGCTGACAAAATAGAGATCTTGCAATGATGGGGCAATTATGTAGAGGTTGAAAGTTTATCACCATGCGATGTATCGCAGAAGTGAATAACGCGTAAGAGTCAGAGGTGCATAATTTGACAGGGTAATCGAATTACTTGTTGGGCAGCCTGTGGGGGTAGGTCGCTTGGCGGTTGCTTTAGTTGGTCGACTGGGTGATATAAAGCTTATATATATATATATATATATATATATATATATATATATATATATATATATATATATATATATATATATATATATATATATATATATATATATATTATATATATATATATCTATATATCTAGATATATATATCTATATATATATCTATATATATATATATCTCTATCTCTATATATATATATATATGTATATATATATATGCATATTTATATATGCATAAATATATATGCATATATATATATATATTATATATATATATACATATATATATATATATATATGCATACATAAGCTTTATATATATGTATATATATTCATATAATATATATATATACACATATAAACATCACACATTGAATGCGGGGCGGTTAGGAGGTTAGGAGCCACAGTCATCACGTAGTCTGATTTTGGAAAGGTCCATCTAATAGGCGTGAATTATTCCCTATTGCACTTTGATGGGCCGTCACGTGTGTGGTGTCACATGCGAGGTGTCACATTACACTAAAGTAAAGAGCCACATCTTCAACTGATATTCGAATGTGAAGTACTTACTTCCTGCTTTGGGGACAGTAATTATAGCTGATTGTCGTCATTTCATGTCCGTTTGTCGTTCATAGAAATGCAGAGGGATTGCATCCAACCTATTAAATGATAGACAAGAATTATGTCTTGACACCCATTGGACCCATTCTATCTTCAACTGCATGGTCATCTTAAAATATTATGATGCAAAGGTGCAGGTGAAAGAATAGTTGCCGAATAAAGCTTAGGATTATAGGTCCATCGGGCTCATTGCATGTTCTTGCGACATGCATCCGATTAGCATCCTAAATTGGTCTTGTCCCGTTTAAGTTGTTGACATAAAATTGAAAGACATGGTCGTTTACCTTTAATTTACAATTAGTCACATCAAAATAGTCATCCAAATATTGTCAGAGAAAATAATGGAATATTTGATATGCCGTTATAAATATAAATAAACGGACTGTTGTGTTTTAACTCGGCAGACTTGTGCCATTAGAAGCACATCAGTGGCGCTTTCATTCATAAATGTGAGTTGCATGGACGGGACAACCAATGCACAAATATACAAGGAAACCATGATATGAATGATATGATAACTGCGTACGTTGTGAATACCTGTAAGAGTGATCCCATTACTTTAGCGGGTGTACTCTAGCAGGTGACAGTATATGTACTCAAATACATGTATAGATATACTTATACACACACACACACAAACACACACAAACACACACACATACACATACATATATATATAAATATATATATATATATGTATATTAATATAGATAGATAGATATATTTATATATATATATATATTTATATCTATATTTATATATATATATATTATACACATATATATATATACATATATATATATATATATATATATATATATACATATATATATATATATATATATATATATATATATATATATATATATATATATATATATATCTATATATATGTATATATATATATATAGGGACAAGGATCAATGAATTGTGCACTGTTATTTTTTTGGCCATTAGAGAGTTTTACAAATAATAGCCATGTAGAAATCTACAGGTTTTGCTTGTTGTGCAAATGCTGTTTCTTGTTTGTTGTAAAGGCTTATGCATAAGAAATACATTAAGAAGCAAGTGACGGCATGAATCGCAACTATTGCTGCTTAGTGTCTACCCCAGCGTTGTGATTGCACCAATTATATCCACAAATTGTGTTGCACTTTATTGATTCAAATGGTTATCACTCATAATTTATAGCCGATTCGATATATCTGGTCTCTTTTGCAAGGGGCCAATAATGGTTGCTTGTGGATAGCAAAGCCACAAACTATTGGCGTGAGATTGCAAAATTGGATGTCTTGGAAGCTTGAGCCAGTGCAGAGTGAGCGATAGGGCCTCTAGATGCATTACACCAGACCGCGAATTGGAAATCAGAGATCCTTGATGCCCACCTACAAGCGATGGAGAGGATATCAGTAAAGAGCCTACATCGTATATCCCTTTAGACAAGCAAAGACGAAAGCACATGCGTTGCAGCCTGTAATGCTTTTGTTAGATAGTCAGATTGATGATCTCGTTTCGTTGCGTCGTAGATATGGCGGGGATGCTCGCACCAAATTGGCAGTACGCGGAGCCAACATCATACCAGAGCGATGATAAAGTTCACATGTGGCAGTTCTTAGCGCGTGTCCGACAAACGGGTCAGTCTAGAGGTACGTAATCAGATTTGGCTGATGTTCTGGAGGGATTGGCAGAAACATACAAGCAACGCTAGAAAACAGTTGGAGAACTGGCTGCCCTATAGTCCGCGTCATGCTGGCGCCAAACCGGGCCTCATATTTCACATAGAGCTTTGTAATCTCTCATCGGACATTGATTCAATCTTTGCAGTCGACAGGTGCTGATCGCCGAGGTACTGATGGGCCTGACCTCCAGCTATGGCAGCAGCAAGCCTATCTCTCTTATAAGACATATCTACACCAGGGGTGCAACGGGGTTCCGCTCCCACAGACTTTGTCTCCACTAAGCTATTCGCGTCCTGTTCAAGGAGTTGATCAATAATGGTATCATGATCCATGAATATACGCATACACCTTCGAAATCTAATATATTGCACTGCTCCCCATTGGGAAACAGGGGGACGGCCCTGCCCTCGGTGCCAGGCCGCCTCAATCGACGTTATATCCAGTGGGTTGACCAGTCTTCAGCAACAGTTTTGCGTGTTTGGTCTTTGCTAGTGGATGGCGTACTGTGGCACGTTCCTCATTCGCTGGAATCACATCATTCTCTCGTAGGGCGTCTTCAAACGACTCACGATCCGTGGTGTGGAAAAGAACCGTCCAGCGGGTCTGTTTACTTAGATCCTTCAGCGAAGAGTTCATTTTCTGGGTGAGGACCCAGACACTTTGCTGCGCATGGCGGCCGCTAAAGGCCAGTTCGAATAACATGTCTTTCTTTTTGGTTAGGGCCTTTGTTGCCGAACAGTCATCAATAATGTAGAGGGTAGGCTCGCCCGGGAACGTCTGCGAACCCAAATTAACCGCATCAGGGAAACGATCAACATACTTCTTAACGAGGACACAACGCTAACTGTGCATGTACGCACCCTGTTCTGGGAGCAGGGCATAACAATTGCCTCCATTCTCACTGAACTTGGGATGGCAATATCAGCCCTGTTTATTGCCATGGGCGGGGGAGGGGGGAAGACTGCGGTGTCGAAACCAAAACCTGTGCCGCCAAAACCGCCCAGCGACCTTCCCAATGGCCAAGCTCATGTCAGATGGGGCCATCTATAGGCCTGTTCCAAAAACGTAGTCTAGCTTTGAGGAGGCGATCTGGAGCAAGTTCTGGTATCTTCGAATGGATGAAGGGATGTCTACCAGGGAGTTGATGGCGTCCTCCACGTTAACCTTGAATTGTTTCTGAGCGTCGAAGGCCGTCCCAGACCCGAGTATAGTGGAGCGGGTCTGTGCCTAGGCGCCGAGGATGGCCTAAACGTAGGTCCAAATGCTATCGTTGAGTCGTGTGACCCTTGGTATTGTAAAGCCCTCTGACCATTCCAGGATAAACGTGTGCCAGGTGGTGTTTTCTCCTTCCTGGTCCTGCTGTATAAAGTCGATGTGCAGCTTGCCGCCCTAGAAAACAAATCCGGTGAATGATTTCTTGAAGGTTCGTCTGACGGATTCCTAGAGGTCGGTGTTTTCGTAGTGGGTGATGACCCGTACCTTGTGGGTGTCGGGGTCGGTGAAATAGATGCGCCCTAGGTCCTGGTTTCGCCCTTTATTCTCCAGTCGCAGTTTTCATCAACCTTGAAATCATGGCAGAGCTGGTGGTAGATTCTCTTGTCAAAAGTAATGTTTGAGGCCGACTATGTGACGTCGCCCGGCAGTGCTATGCTCATTCGTCTAAAGTCTCCGTATGGTGTAGTAGACGTGGAACTTGTAGAGGCTGGCTAGGGCAGGGGAGTCGGATTTGAGGTGGTCTAGGGCGGAAACCCCGCAGCCGCCGGTCGTGCACCATACAAAAGTTCCACTGGGTCTGCCAGTATTGCATTGCAACTAACCACAAGGTCGTCGTCGCTTATGTCCGGCACCAAGTATTTATCAACCAGGTTGGAGAACTCTACCCCAAACGCATCTGTAATTGTACCTGCCTTAACCATGATTAGAAGGTGTGTCAAGTCTACAGAAGCAATATGGCCTAGGTAAACCGGCCTTGGTTTGTACGCTTTATTCGTATTGAATGCAAAGGCTTGTTTATTCATAGTGCTATGTATCACACTCTGTCTAATGTTCAAAGCGGCGAGGCTGTGTCCCTGAAAAAAGACACTGCGGGCGATATATGTGTTGGCCTAAGGTCAATCACGTATACTGTGGGCTGGTACAATCTCGAATCAACCGAGACCATTTAATGGCGGTCACGAACTTCAGAAGAGGGATGATCTGTCAAATTGAAACCTGGCCCTCTGGAGTTTCAGCCTTCTTCAGCAGCAGATTACGTCTTGGTTTAGATGTTGATGCTGTAAATGGGGTTATTACCCTCACAATTCCTGATAATGGGGCTGCGCGCATATAAGACGATGTGTTAAAAATGTTGGGTCTTGATGACGGTCAGGGTAGGCAATTAGTTTATTCGGGTACTTACATAAGTAAACGGCCCATAAACTTTAGCATCTTTAACACACTCTATGTACATCTCAATCAGGTCAGTACCATGCACAACATGCTAGATGGTGCGCCCACTACGCTTCTTGAAGTTGAAGGTTTAGAGGGTGGCTTTTTAGGAGGTATTATAACCACGAACATCACTTATCCTGTATGTAAGCGTGTCACTAGCGGAACATTGCATGAGTTAAAGGTACAGTTACTAGGCTATTGGATAACCACGTCTTACCTGTTAGTGTTCTTCTTGAATTAACAAGATGTCAATAAAAGCGAATATTTATGGACCTAGGCAAAAACCGGCAAGCACTGTTTAAGGCGCCGACCTCTCGGAATATGCCACAAAGACCTATTGGTTACTCGCAAAACATGGATATAGGTGGCGGTACCATGACTGGAGACATTGAAATGGGAGATAATAAAATCGTTCAGCTGGGAGACCCGATTTTGCCTAAAGATGCTGCTAATAAAAAGTATGTTGATGATAGACATAGGCAGCAGCGCAGGTACCTGAGACAGCACGTTGCTGGAAAAATGAAACCCCTCATTACTATATGGGCAGAAGCAAGTGGCGCTCTTCGCCCATGATATCAGTGGTCGTTTGGTGATGGTGCCAGGGGTCAAACCTCTCGAGACTCAAGCTGGGATAAATCAATCGATAGGGATCAACAAGCCTGCTGACCAACGAGCTGTTGTAATACCTTTGACCAACATTTACAGCTGGAACAAGGTGACATTAGTAACTTTTCTACAACTACTGGAAACAGAGGGGCAACTTGTTATGTAGTATCACTCCTTATTGAACTTGACTTATAGACTTATATGCCTATAAGGGTAGTATGCCCCGCCTGATGTGAATCTAGGGCACTCCTATCGGCTGAATGAGATCAGTCTCAAGAAGCAATACCTTGAGAAAGAAATTGAAAAATATGGTGCTATGTATAAAAAATATAGGTGTGCGAGTCTGATGTCTATGGTGGTTGCTGCCCCTATTGCTGCAGTCTTGGGTGCTACGGGGGCTGTGTGCGGGCTGGCTGCAATCGCAGGAAACGTCATCAGGCGGTGGCTGTCGGCGAAGGTAAAGAAGCACGACCAGATTCAAATTCTGGCACAGAGCAAACTAAACACGGTTACGGATATTATTTTGGTGGCGTGTGAAGACGGCTTTATCTCAGACGATGAGTTTAAGCTCGTTTCGACCGTAATCGAAAATTATACTCGAATGAAAAGCGTCATTAAGGATAAGACGTTAGCTATGGCATCTCCGACCCCCTCACCGCCTAGGTGGACCACCTTGGTCGCAAGAGTTGATCGTGCCAAAAACGCGGTAAGTGCAGCCGACCGACGGACCATTTAAAGAGTGGTGTATGCTGGGTATAATGGAGGCGGCTATTAAATCTTTCTGCAACGATAATACCGGAGTCAAGAAAAATACGGACCTCTGGGAGACCACGAGGAAGGGCTGCGTTGGAGGAAGTGGAACAGGAACATCACGGACCTTGGCTGGGAAGATCGAATGGGACCACAGAGAGGCCGACGGGGGTGTTCTAATGTGGGAAGCTCTTTACGATGAGATTGATAACCGCTCGTCCTGATCCCGACTTTATCGAGAATAACGACGCTAAGGTTGCCCAGTTTATGCAGGACCTCAACCTTGCGAAAAATGGAACTTAACGGGTGGTTGCGGCCCAGGAATGTTTACGTTTAAGGACCTCTATGGATAAAGACCCTGGAGGATGGTAGTATAGGTGATTGGGGTTCCCCTGCACCCCTACCCCCTGCGACTCGTGGCTCCCTGCCCCCATAGATTGGCCGACGATTTGGTCGACTTATCGCACGCGATCATTAAATGGATATATTGTGTGCCTGTTGTGATAGACAAGCACCAAAGTGCCTAATATCAGCATGGCTTTTGTCAGTCTTTGATGGTGGAGGGGTATCAGAGGTATGCTTACTTATTGTTCCATATTAAATTTCCGTCTGTGCGCTGCCCTTATTGCAGTAAATGGGATACCAAATAACAAAGTGTGGATGGTGCATCAGTTCACTTCACTTGAAATGATAACACAATTACACCTTCCATCACGCGCTTAACGTATATCATTAGCATAAATGTTTGGGACCTAAATACGATTGAGCGGACGGGAAACGTCGCATGTACTGACTACAACTCTATGTTAGAAGAACCACGTTACCATTTTAAGCAACAAATAGCAAATATGTTGCTTTGCTGGTATATTGTAACGGCGCCAATTATCCATGACGTGAAATCAGGTAAAAAAACAAGCAGAAAGTAGCCGTTTAGGCAAATCAGTTCATAATGATTTGAATATTGTAGCCGAAACTTTAACACACGAAATAATGAGGGCAGCCAGTAGTAACAAACATATGCCTGCCAACATGATCACGGAAACCAATGCCATACCGCTCTATGTCTAATACAAAACGAATTCTGCGGTCGAAATCCCTCCGCTCATAAATTGTTTTGTTTTCTTCCAATGCACATTTATTGGAAATTGTATAGGATGCTGCATTAACAAGCGATAAAAGGTAAAAATATCCCCAATCTTTTGGACAAAGTGTTGCATCGGCAGCTTGGTTAATATAGGGTTAAATCATTTAAGTTGTCTAACTTATGCTTTTGCGTAATGATATTCATCATCAATACCTCATTTTAAACGATCAATGAAGTTTGCACAATGAAGAATCCCAGGTAACAGTATTCTCTTCGATTCAAGGATAACTATCCGCTTTGCTAACAAGAACTAAAATTCGGGATGGTACTGCGCAGCAGCGGTTTTATGGGAGGTCAAATAAGACCACTGCCGAAGGAAATCGGTCTACTTGGGCAGTGTCGATGCATTTATCTTTATTTAACTATGTATGAGTGTATAATAAAAACTGAAATAACATAAAACGCCGCTATTTTTAGTTGCTTTTAACGGCAAGATGATGTTAGATGAGGGTGACTGTGAGCCTTGCCATATTGTCCACATAGCGTACTCGTTTCAGCTCTCTCTGTGTTCACTGTACATCTACTTCAATTAATCAAAGTACTTGCGCAGCTTGCTTCAAGCATCAAATACCTCAGCGATCGTTGATTAGACAGCCACACAATGGTGCCACTTCATTCCACTAAATAGTTGTTAGCTTGGCTAAGGAAGCTCATTTGAGGCTCCCGCACGAGGAAATAGGTTAAGACGCCACCTGTTAGCCGAAGCGTTATTGTCATAGCGTCATAGCGTCGCTTAAAAACCTCGTGGAATGCTCTGTTTACTTTGGAGCTGAAGTCGCCCTGGCCAATCAGATTACTCCTTATCTTAAACAGCCGCCGAGCCCCGAGACGTTGGATCAACAGTCTCATGTGCTTGTGATGATTTCATGGTATCGCCGCCTGATCTCGAGGGTGTCTTTTGAATAGTTTCATAACCGTCACGCAGCTCAGAGTAGCTTAAAATTCGTCGCTTGAAACCTTCACATCTCCCTGACATTCCAAAATGTTTATGTCGGACTAAAACATTACACGTTGCACAGTCCAGTCAGATCTCTAGGTGATAGCAATCCGGCAAATGGATGCATCCTCACGTTTATCATCAAAGCGTGCCTGATGCTTCATCTAATGGCATTTTAAATATATCAGGTGAAAAGATAAAGTCATCCTTGATGTCCTAACTCTGTAAAGCGCATATTTCCTTAGTAGTTGGCCAATCTCGCGCCCTCATATATTCACAGTTGATTAATTTGATAAATGTAATTAAAACCAATGCTTTGATTTGTTCACATCCAACAAAATCTTTTTGGATGGCTCATCAATGTCAAAGGGAATGGTACGGAACGTAACGTAATCAGCAGTTTTTTACACTGTGAAGAGCCATATGAGCCGGTTTGTTATATGCTCGTCTAATAGCACCGGTAAGATGAGATACTGTAGTGGCTCTACTTGATAAGGTGATGGCTTAAATTCAATGAATGCTGCTTGGATAGGTAGTTTCTAGCTTAGCGTGAATACATGCCTGGGAAATAAACTCGAGCTCATACTGGCTCTACATGGTTGAGGAGAGTGCATTTGTACGAGGAAATGTGGTGCAGTAATGTGCTACAACTTTGCCGCTTACACAAAAAGTTGTCCATTGACCCAAAGTATCAGCATGGCAGCGCTTGGTGTGCTCTAAGATTGTTGTCAAACATACTTTAGGGATCATAAATTGAGGTCTCATCTTATTGATATGTGAATATTACTGTGCATACGCGTTTGCAATTATATGCAAGGCAAGGACAATGACATAGTCAATTCACTGTGGTCTCACGACCTAACGATGATGTTTTCTTTCATTGCACAATATATTATTGATGCTAAGAATTGACACAGAGCTAAATGGACAGACACACCTACTCAGATGGATCGTTCTGGAAATCAAGGTTCTATTGGGGTTGCAAAGCAATCAGCATTCGATAATATACTTGATATTCATCATATTCATTAACTATGATGAAGACAGATATGACTAATGGTAACGTTTAGTAACTTTTAAGTTAACTAGAATCATTCTGTTTTTAGGAGGGGGGAAATATCATTACTTTTTTGGTCAATAATCTGCAGTGTGCGATTTAGCATACTTAACTCTATAAAATGGAAAATCGATTTTGCAATAATTGCCAATATATGCGGACACAAGCATCTATCGCTGCGCCACACATGTGATATAAGATTTCCAAAGCCTTTCTGCTGCCATATACATGCGGGAAACATATTTCCTCGGATAAAGGCGATTCTCTAGTAATGGTCCTTATATTAGTAAAGCTCACTATGTGAAGAGATTGATGTCAATGCAACAGCGATAGGTGACGGTTGCTGCCCCACAAGAGCAGGTGCTAACTGACGGTCATTTATCATCTATAAACAAAACAAACGTGACCTAGTTACATGCGACGCCATATTATGATCGCAGTTTGGTGCCCAATACAAATCTCGCGTTGTGTCGAAGCACATGTGTGAGATGAGATCCTACGTGATGGCAGTAATATCTACTGTACAAACGCCAGCACATCACAAGGCTTAAATCAGCTGCTTTTACAGATTCTACATAATTCAATCCTGAGGTCTTCGCGTCACTTATTGAGCTATTGTCATTCCACTGACTAATGTGATGCTGTGTCAGAGCGTTTTAACCACCGCTATACTCCTGTAGAAATAAGATGTAAGCGCTATTTAACTTGAATCATAATGGGATATTTACGAAGTGGTTATCAATACATCATTGAATGGATAAATGTCATGTATAAAATTCGCCTTCTATAATTAGTACCACTATTTACCTTTTAAACTATATAACACAGCATAACATATCCTGCTGATATAGCGGCGGTTAATGCTGTCGCTACTATTCCATGACTGCATAGCCAACATCTATCGGTCATGAGCATATGGCAAAATAGGACCACGCACTATCCTCGGCCAATATGGCCTAATCCGTTGATTTGCTAATGTGCTATAATTACCTTTCAATATAAACGGTATGCAGCCGACTGAGTGGCAGCTGATCGATTCTGTGAGTGAGTAAGGAGCATTAACCATTTATAGATACATACAAATAATGCATATGTTTAACTAAAGGATGCTGCATACTCGAAGTTGGCACACGACATTGGTATCATACCTTACAGAGCACTACCAAATGGAAGTTCTTATGTTTTTTATCATCATCTCCAACGCTTGGTCGTGATCGTCCAAGAGGGGAAATTTGAGATCTAAATCATAATCAATATTAGAGACTAACCAGCCACTGCGGTTGCAATCACAAATGCTATGGTAAGAAACACCTTCTTCGTGATGTTCGTCTTAGTGCGCCGTTGTCGTATTGCTGACAGAATGTGTTTTAAATAATCGTTATCCCAATAAACCAACCTGTGAAATTCGTGGGTGAAAACAGCTTTATAGGGTATCGTATAAATGGGTTTAAAACGCATTATGTAAAAGATGAATGATGTACATTTGTCTCTTATGGTGATCACATGCGCGACAGTAATGGTAACACTTGGAGTCAAACTCACATGTCAGTCTAAAAGAAGAACCAAGTACAATTATATAATGCGACCTACACGTTATTATGCCACATGAATGTGGAGTCGTGATATTGCAGATTTCCTGACATCTTGAAGTAGATAAAATCGACAAGTCAACATTTGTCTTGACAAAACGGAAATACTGTGAGTAGGAGGAACTAAGTGGCTTTAAAAATATTTGCTACTGGCTGACACTTTGCTTATTGTTGGCTATTTCTCAGAGTTGGAGGATAGTAGTTATCATTAAACAAATACTTAGAATATCAGAGTTCCCAAATAAGGTAATATAATGATGGAACTGACTCAGTATCATCTCAAAAGTGATCACCTGAAATACATCTTATTGCTTGCTTCAAATATCCCTTATCTGGAATATATTTATCAAGTCAAATTAATTAGTCGTCCTCCATTAAATGTCATAACAACATGACTGCTTATGGGTGTAGCGCATATGTTACTACGAACAATCTCTCCTGACTCATGCGGAGGCTCCATAAACATTGACAGGAAGGTCTACACGATACAACATGTATGCGTCAATGCGTTTCTATACAGCGATCAAGGTGCTTTAGGTGACTATCAAATCTTATTAACATATGAATATGTTTTTAATGATTGCGACAAATGTTTTTTGGAATGCAACCAATATGCACTAGTATTACTGGTGATACAAGCACGTAATGGCTGGGGCATTGTTTACAGTATTTCTGTTGATGCCTTGTGTATGAGTACGCTTATATGTGTACGTTTCATTAGCAGTTAGACCAGATATTCGTACTGTATGTACGCTTATTCAAAACCAGGTATTACCTTGGTGCTCGCTTGCTAATCTTGCCTATCAGACGCACCTAGGTCTACGGTGGAGCTTGCAAGTATTACCTACATAGGAGGATATCAAATCCAGATGTAAAAAAAATCCTGTTTATTTATACCAACTAACACCCACAAAGCAAATAGGGCCTGCAGAAACAATATCCATATGTACATTGTCTTATCCTATTCAGTATAAATGAGATGAATACTTAATGAGACATAACTTTGTTCTTCCCTAATACCATTATACCAAAGAAGTGAATATGCATATGTTACGGATGAAGATGATTATAACGCTTGGCAAAAACCAAATGATTTGTATCTAGGGAGGAAGTTGTAAATATTGCTGCGGCTCAAACAGGCCTGAGTAATTTAAAGAAGCATTGATAATAATGTTAACTTGGTGGAACATTAATGCAGGTTATTCACTGTATGCTGAAGAAAATCACTCATCACATTTTCATTCATTTGGCCATTACCACATCTCTTTACACCTGCTTTTGGAATCAGATGTCAGGCGTAGACATATCAATGAAGATCGATGTATGCAGCGACTAGACCTTAAAGACCACCAACGGTCCCTATTAGAATAAAGAGTGTCCTTCTTGATCTATACATGCGGAAACTCGAAAGATGCTTTTAGACTTGCAAATCCTCGCGCCGCGTATATCTGTCTTCCTGAAAGTAAAAAGACGGTGAGATTGAATTGCAGGCATCTGACTACGCCACAATTAACCCATTACACTTATTGTATAGGCGATAATATAATGATTGTTGCTCTTTCTATTCCGTATTGTTTTGTAGCGGGTAATAAAGCTTTGATCTCAAAAGTCTCTTAGGGTTTGTTCGATTAAATGTCATGCAGCTATACTGAGTGTTAGACAAAACTTGTGTCTTATAGTGTGGTGTGTTTTACCCTATCAAGAAATGAATTCCACCGTTACGATTAATTTGATGATGCGTTGACGATGTGCCACAGAAAAAGAGAGAGATAGAGAGAGAAAAAACAACAAAAGAGAGGGAAATGACTGTGAGAGAGAACGAACAAAATAAGTAAAGAGAGCAAGAAAGAGAGATAAACAGAGAGAATATGACTTATATCAACATATATGTTAATTAATTATTAATTACAACATCTGATGGTTTGTAGAAATAGCTCTGGCGCAGCGAAGGATCAGCAACAGGTTATCTTAGACTGTGTATGCTGCATTGGTCACATGCTTGTTATAACCAATGAGAAACTCTCTTATATTTTACATTGAGTACTTAACCATGGGTTCCACATAACCCCACAATAGACATTCTGCTGTCCGTGTTCTGTAAGTTGCAAACATTTAAGGTATTAAATTGCGATCATTGTTCTTCTGTGCGTCTGTGCCAATCGTCGGCAGTAGCAGCTATGTTTATTAAAATAAGAAAGTGAAGAAACTTTCACAACAATCGTCTTATTGCACTCGACGTATGTTGAATTATTAACTTTTGAGAATTCGTTCGTTAGTAAACAAATGAAATACGAACATCATATCGAAACTATCTTACGATTGGAAAGTTTTCGCATTTATCATTAATTATGTATTCAAGCTTAAGCATTGGCTGAGGCCATAGAATGCAATTATCTTAAACTGACACAGAACGTATTTTTCGTCTACATTTACAAGCAAATTGCATGTACAAAGCAAGTATGACTGGTTCCAGCAATTTATTAGTCAGTTACAATGCTTTAATCATTAGGTTGTGCAGTTACCATAAAAATGTACGGTTCATTCATATCGCATCTAACATTAAGAACATATACGATATCAGCCGAATCAAGTAAATAAACAAGTATTCAATATTGCTTGGGAACATGCTATGATTTAGAAGAATGTTTTCATGAATCGCTTGCTTATAACCCAATATATTAAATACCTTAGGCCATAGTTGATTAGCTGTAGAAAGGTGTCGCACTAGAACAATTGTGCAATTTGTAAAGGGCTCTCACGTACACTTAGTGATTCACATGTAGCTAATGGATGCATTACCGCATTCAACAAACAGGCGCTGATGTACATTGGGAATATTTGCTATGCAGAATGAACATCCATATTGTTCCATCAACAATATAGGCAGTAAATTAAATCCTTGTAGATCGTTCCTAATACTTGAGGTTGATAGCGATATAAGACGAACGTGCGCGCAATGTGGTGATAATTGATGATTACCGTCCGTTGCATTAAATTAACAAAAGGCTTGACAAGCTGATAATTTGCTATTCATTGAAGCATATTCACTTATATGCAGGTGATAGCACGTGTATTCGTTAGCTGCAGTAATAAATGGAGGATTTTTTATTTCACCTGTTTGGTAGATAAAGAGTTATGAGAGGTATGAAATCAGTTATCTACCTACTTGTGATGCCATGTCCTATTCGCAAAATGCCGCCAGTAAATCTACATAAGAAAGCTACTGGCACGGCGACAGCTAATTTGCTCAGTTAGATGAACTAGTTCCCAATGTGCAAAAAGTGTAGGCAATCAATAAAAACTGACGACAGTATTCAAACGAAACAATCCTTGATTCTAACTCGCATATCTTTATAACATGAGGAACCTGAAACATTTTTAATATTTAAATGGGGTACAGATTGTCTGATGGCTGATTTGAATAATTGCTTACCACGCTTGGATGTACATTGATAATAGGATGCTGTTTGTAGTGACATTATACACAATATTGGCTCGCACAGAAAACTACCTCTCACATCAAAAGTCCCTTAAAAACATGGATTCACGGAGGCTCATTTTCGTTAAAGTAATTGGAGTTCAGTTTTGAAACTGATAGATGATAAATTGGAAAAAGCGTGAGCGGCTAAATCTGCTTCATAACGACAGGTCGCTATCTCCACACATTTAGCAGTCATCAATCAGACAATATCGGCCCTGATTGATCATTCATATATCAAACATCGACCCAATAATCCATATCTGGCATATCAAGATAACAATAGTATATGTGTGTCACGAACATTTAATGGATTTATTTATTCTTGGGTTAGCTATGTACCGCTAAATAAATCACTCCAGCTGTGAAAGTTTACTTTGTAAGCCACAAAATTGGAAACCTGGTGGTTATTTAGGTTAAGGTGTGCATGACCAATTTGCTGTAGAAATAGTTGATACATCAGCATCGGCTTATAGGGGGTGAGGTTCATGTCTTTAACACAGATGCGGGTGACTCAGGCAACTTGGAAGTAAATTGCAAAGAATTCGGGAAGTCCTATAATGTAAATATGTGCTTATATGACGTATCTATAAGCACAATTTGATATCACAAAGAAATATTGCAACAGCATCATAGTCAACTAAAGAGACCATTGTTTTGTTTGCAGTGCTGCACGTTAATTCACCTGCGATTCTTTTTAATCGCATTGTTTCTCTCACAACACCAGCTAGTATAGCGGGTTTGTAAATCAATTCATCTATCCGATTGCGGTATACTTTGAGAAGGCCTTTACATAGAGCAGCTATCAATTACTGTCCAATGAGTAATAACTGCAAAGCATGATGATGCATGATGATCACCTGTATCATCTTCGATTAATCAAGCAGCCACAGCACTAATGATATTCAGTTATCTAAGGATCAATTTCGTTTTCTTTTATTTTGGTTAAGTTAATAAAGCGTCATCTGATGATTTTTGCAAAATAATAAGTCAGCAGTATTGTTCAATGGACGTTGAAATAAAAAAATTATTTCTCATTGTTGCTGATTATGTGCACATAACTTATCCCTATGTGCTCAATTACCTTGACTTGAACAGAATCTGTTATTGCATTATACGTTAACAATATTGAAATAAGGTACTTCATTATGTATGTAATGGTTATAAGACGCCAGTTTACGAAACCTTCATGCTTATATTACTGGTACATTGTCCTACTTAATTTGTATCACGAAAATACATAGATTAAAGTTTTCGTATAAGCGCCCTCGGTGTTAATATAAGGATACAACATGCAGATGAATTATATATGCCACGTGTGCTGCGTTAACTTGCTGGATCATCTGTCCTGAAAAAGTCGGCACGTGCGCATTTCAGCCGTCACACGCTAGATGCTGACATTAACCAGTAGAATGTAATTGCAAGTGACCATTTGGTAATATGATATGAGGCTTACACAAAGTTATATCAGACGGATAGGAAAGATTGCTATATATGTAGTATGGCTAAGATGTCAAAACATACACGGCTTCCGGATACGGGATGCAGCGGATAATGAGGCCTCTACGAAGTTGGTATGACTTGCACTGCCAAGGGCTGTCACAACAAGCGAGCTGCATAGTGGCAGCAGAGCCAGTAAATAAAACCATTCCCATGTAAAGATGTCTTTGCATGTCTTAGTTTGTGAATACAATATGACGCAGTGCCTTGGGAGAATAAGAAAAAATGGCCATTGGTTGCATGGGCAGAGATGAGAACTGATATATTTTGCCGTGAAAAACCCATTAAGGAATCTTTATCTTACTCATATTACCCAACCATTTATGGATGCATCGCAATGATCAGTAACGTGCAACAGTAGATTTATAACATTTATTATTAAGTTAATCAAGAATAAAACCTATAACTTTTGCGAAATCCGGCGTGTTTTAAAATCATGAGCAACCGTTTTGTATATGTCGTACAATAATTCATGTAATCCAAAAAATACTCTCTTATCGTAATATGGGACCGAAAGGAAATCATACTAAGCAAGTGTTAATTTAATCATTGTAACTAAACCCGCATTTCAATTTAATGCTTTTAGAAGCAACAATACCGGCAATTGACTGAATGGTATGTAAGATAATTACACGAATTCCGTTTATCAAGTACTCAATCAATGGCAAATTCGTATTGAACCTCTGTCCGTCTGATTTTTACTGCATTTTTGATCTCAAACCACGTGGTGCAATATCGCAGACTTGTTGGCTCATGTACGCAAAAGTCTGTTAGCGAAAAATAAATGGTACTTTCCTTTATGAACAGCCCTATATATAAATTTCTGACGGCATAAACGCGTCGTCGACTAAAGGAAGCTAAAAGAAGTAGATTAATAGTAACGGTTTACATGCAGAAAAGAATAGCCTAGCACCATACTTGTCTCTGATATTTCTTGACCTTAATATGTTTTACTATTGTCAGCATTTGAAGATCTATTTTCTACCCAGTTCCATGACTTAGTTGGTTTTTTTTGGTTTATTTATTTATTTGTTCAAGCCATTGAACCCGTTTCGGCGTGCCCATTGTCAAAGAGCAGAAAATGCGGTTTTCTCTGCCTTGTCTATAGAATAGTGGTAATGTCAACCTTTACATTATTTGCAATGCACCTGGCTATTTTTGTCGGTGAATGTCTCGTATAATCAATATTATAAAGTTGAATACAATATTGTAATTGAATTCCCTTCGCCACAATTAGTATTTAGAATTGAATTGATAAACCTTTGCGTAGAAATGAACGAAATATTTACTTGGGCGAGTAGCAAAAATAAGAGATATTTGATTTTATATTTGATCACAGCAGATTGACTGTTAACAAATACTGTTGTGACCCTATCACGCGCTATAACACCATAAAAATACCAAGACATGGCACCTTGAGTAATGATATAAACCTCATTATCGGCAGCACCATATAGGTTGTTCACATCCAAGCAATCGATGCATTGGCAGTTGTTAAAGAGACAGTCCCTTTTGTAAATATATATTGCGTGTTTAACCATGATATATAGACAAATGTCCATTTCCCTGCTTATTACCTACACATTTCGGTCATGTCACTTAATAGAGATGGACAAGCAATAATGATCATTAGTATATTTGTCAAAGCAAGTGTCCGTGATAAGGTGAATATTACTTGAGAAAATACATCAACCAATTAATAATCCACAAACCATTCCCTTCAGTTGCTATGGTAGCGATCTGAGTATGGGAGTGACGGGGTCGTGCTGCAGTATGCATCAGCCCTGGTCATGTACGACGATAACAATTGCCAATGCATCGATTGTCTCTTTATATTGTGCTTTTACAAAGTGGTTGTGTTCGTGCTTCATTACACTGTCTTTATAAAGCTGTCTGCAAATACACCGTCGAAATGCATTAACCGTGATATTAAATCGCACTCAAATATGTATCTGAATCGATGTGAACAACCTCTATGGTGCTGCCAATAATGAGGTTTACATTATTAGTCTTAGTAGAAGTAACATAGATGGAATTTTAGTCATACCCCTAATTAATTTGGCTCATGGACGGAGCGACAAAAGCCTTTGTAACAGTAAAATGATGAAAAAAGTGTCTTAACATTGCATGATCTGTCAGTTTGGTGCAATGTCTCCGTATTTTGCTCACGTTTTCAAGGCTATATATTTATTATGTAGCCATTTATAGTTATTGCTCTATCTAGTTTGGTGTTGATATGATTGCATTAGTTCTATTCTATGTGACCACCGTACATTCTTGTTGTGAAATGTGGTTACAGCGTATTGTCACGTGGGTATCCGCCATGTTGCGAGAGCGACTTCTTGAATGTTTCTTTCACAGATCTCAGGTACATGTGTACCAAATAGCCATAGCAAACAACGACAAATCATTTCATCACTCACAATGCTTAGGTAGCGCAACGTTCATTGGTCATTATCATTCGTGCCAATGTTTACTGTGTACAAGGGCAGGTTTTTCATCTGGCTTGAGTTACCTTCCAACTCAGAAGCTATCGAAGTGGCCAAAATCGCGAAGGAAGAGTTACTACTTGTCATTCTGCCTGGGGAAATGTAAGTCCGCATTGATGGATTGTAAACCTATTGAGGACAGTACCAACCAGTGACTACCATTCGCCTTGCTTAACATCAATCGATTAACAAATATATTGGTATGCCTCTTTCGTACTTAATCCGTGACCACAGAATATAAATGCTGACACATAAACATAGTGTCTCTTAATACATATTTCGTGGTGTGTTTAAGTCATACAAATATATATTGATTTTAGCTCGTCTCCTACAAGATCATTTGTTAATTTTATCCGCGTGAGCTTCGCCTTATCAACAACCGACCTATTCCTTACTTGTCTCACAAACACAATAGCACGTTTCCTACTTTACACTGTGAATGTCAAGCTGGACGCCATGAGCATTAAATGCATTGCCAGGTTCTTACCGGCATGGTTACCTGTACTATCGTATCACATATGCCTTATCCCAATTCCTATGTCCTGTTAGCAAAATGATTCGCTGAAAGAATGCGCTATGCGTTGTATCACCATTATTCATTGCAACAAGCTGCAGTGATTGTGTATAAACCAGTTGCGATTATAATTACCCAACGGCATCACACATGCTATAAAACCATCCATACTTGCATCATCAGCTTAAACGGACATATTGGTTTCCCCATATTGAGCATTTGAATATGTTCACTGAGATAGAATATGCATTCAATTGGCATGTCTCTGAAAATGCTAAATATTGTAAACTTTATTTTATATGCTGTTCTCGGTTTCTTTCGACAAAATTGCTCCATTATATCAAATGTTGTACTGTTTACCATCATCGTGAATGTGGAAGCGTTTACAACCAGTAGGTGACGAAAACATGTTGTAAGCAAGGTACAATTATTTAATCAAGTAAAAAGATATAAAACACACATTTATGCTGGTTCTACATACTGTAAATGAACTGCATGTGTCATTATTAAAGGGAAGAGCCATTGTTGATTGCACACACTGTAAATACTCTAGATGTGTGCCTGTTTCAATAGAACAGCAGGAGCTATCTCCGGATACAATGCAACAGCGGCTGTGAGTCTGCGTAAAATAAGATAGCAAATACTGACGCTTGATGCTCGTGTGTTAGTATCGATATTACAGCAAACGTGGATTCCTCAAAAATTCAATATGATATATGTATGTCTATTCATATAGAACCGCAAAAGTGGATACCACATTCTGTTTGTGTAATGGATGTTTGGGTTTCAGTATAACATCGTAGCCTAGTAGTATATATTTCAATGCGACAGCAAATACGAATGTTTTTGGAGGCTTTTTGACAGAGACGTGAGCTGAGCCGAGTTTGGTCTGATCTATTTTTGGAATGTAATGCTGTCTCATCAGCCAGTGGCATTGATACTTTGATCTGGGCATCCGTGAGCAGCATTGGAAGTGGCACGTTCAACACGAAAAGGGATATGTGCAGCATAAATGCAAGAAAAGGTTGCACAATGCGTGGATAGAATGAAATAACTCGTCCGCTGTTATGTGACATGTTTAATTAATCCAAGAATCGTCAAATTCCATTCATTGATAAAATATGATATGTGATTTCGATTCAGGCCACATATGCAGTACAGTCAGCTGGTTAGCTTAAAGGTCAAATACAACGATTTTTTTATTCCATTTTTCCAAAGTTCTATGTTTTAAAAGGGTATCGTGACCAACATAAGGTGACTGCGTACTTTTTTTCTTTTAGAAAAAATTATTTTTAAATGTACATTTTCCACGTCGAATCTGTAAAGATACCACTAGGTAAAATTCGTCAATTTCCGGACAATGACGTCACTCGGGTTGTTTGCGAATATTCCTCGCCATCTTCAGCCTTCACGGTTGGTTTACAGCGTGTGACTTACTCGTCTTTCTTCACGGTCTGGTGATTTTCTTGGTGTGCATTATGCCTTATTGTTGTGCGTTCGGTTTTCGGAACTATGAGAAGTCAGGCGTGAGTTTTTTTCAATTTCCAAAAGACAGTAAAATGCGCCACATATGGGTGTCAAGCGTAAACATTGGAGACCTACCCTTTAACTTTGACCTTTATAACAAGTCATATATTTGTGGTCCCTCTCAGAAGCTGTTGATGAGCGAGAAAAACTACGTCACCACGAAAACAAATGTACTGTGGAAACGAAATACAAGTACCCAGGCGGTGTTTTTCATCTACCACCCACTATCTTTGAAGCGTTACGGGACAAAGGAATAGAAATAGAAGACAGTATTTACCCTTACAGAGCCACCTTTGTTATTTTGGAGAAGACAACCTGCCCGTCAATTCACAGAAAATCACCTGGGACCAAAAACACGTGCCGTTATCAGTGAGTGTATGCAGCAATGCACCTGATTATACAGAACCAAAATGCTTTGTAACGAAGGAAACGCGCAAACATTGATTCACAGGATGATGACACACATAGAGGAGATATCAAACGCCGCCTATCTACTGATACTTACTCAATACGAAGCTACCCTAACCCAGTTACAAGAGAAAATCGATGAAGCCCATCAACGGGACCCGGTAGCCAAGGAAGAACACCCATTACAAAAATTACAGAGCAAATTTGACAACTATTTGCACGTATTACTGTTGGTCGGATTCAACTCATCGAATTATGACCTCAACGTCGTGAAAATACAATTTACCTGCAAGAACATTCATCGCTCAAGTATACCATCATAACTCATTCATGTGCATTGATATGGACCATGTACGGTTTCTGGATATCACCAAATTTATTGCACATGGATATACATATGACAAATATCTACGAGCCTTTCAATGTGAACAGAACAAGGGATATTTCCCATATGAATGGGTGACGCTCGATCGTTTGAACAATACAGAATTACCACCCCATGCAGCTTTTTACGGTGCGTTAAAACAAGAAAACATTACAGCTGGCTAATATCCTGAATGTCAAGAAGCGTGGGAAGCAGGTCAAATGCAGACTTTTATAGATTTTGTTATGTATTACACCAATTCAGATGTCAAACCTTTTTTTGGAAGCCACAGAGAAACAGAGTCGTTTTTACAGTGAGAGAGGTATAGATATGTTGAAGGATGGAATATCAGCACCCAGATTAACCATACGATATTTGTTTCAAGACTTGGAAGATGAATTTACTTGACGAAAAAAACAACGACATATATTGGTTGATAAAAAATGGAATAGTGGCCAGACCCTCAATCATCTTTCATTGTTACCACGAAAAGGGAAAAACTTACATCAGGCGTGATCAGAACGGAAATGAAGCAAAATTGTGTGAAGGAATCGTGGGTTACGATGCCAACGCGTTGTATCTGTGGGCGTTGTCTCAACCCATGCCAGCCAACTTTCCCACCCGACGTCACGCGCCTGAGTTTAAACCAGTATAGACCTGAAAAAGGTGGTAAAGCAGACGATTGGTTGGCTTGGATAGCACATAGCTCACAAAACCAAATACAACACCGACTAAACAGAGGAGAAAAAAGGATAGGTGCTCGGCAATTACCCGTAGATGGTTGGTGCGAAGAAACTCAAACAGTGTATAAGTTTCATGGATGTGTATGGCATGGTTGTCTGTGTCTGAAATTGACCCATAGCCCCATCAGTGGAAAACTAATGAGCGCTTTATGTGCCGAAACTGAAAGAAAACCCGGTATTTGAGAGGATTAGGATATAAAATCGTAGGTGAATGGGGATGTTAATGGACGAAAAAACGGGAAACAGACCCTCACATTGAAGCGTTCACGTACAGTTGATCTCAACCACTACGAGCCACTTTGACGGAAAAACAGCTCATAGCCAATATACGTGACGGAACCTTTTTTGGAATAGCTGAAGTAGATATACACTACCAGAAACTCTTAAAGACTATTTTAGTGAGATGACCCCTATATTAAAAAACATTGAACTGACACGAGATGAAATCGGACACTTTATGCCAGACTTTGCCTAACTACGGGACATTATGAAAGTGAGTAAACAAGGGTGACAAGGGGTGTGGGGATCATACAGAAATTTTGTTGCGATCATTATGATGTCATAACGATTTTTATTATTTATTTTCATGTAGACGGAATGGCGGATAGGGAGCTACAAAGGTGTGAAAATATTACTTGCTAACCCACTATTGAAATGGTACTTTGAACATGGTCTGGTGATCACAAAGATATACCAAACACTGGAGTATGAACCCATAGCCTGTTTCAAACGATTTGCCGAGACCATATCAGACGCCAGGTATGTACGAATACACGAATGTAGTTATGTGTTATACTCTTTTAAGCGTTGTATTTTTTTTTGCGCTAATGTTCGTGTTTCTTTGTAGACGTGGGGTGATGTCGACCCGAGTCAGACTGTAATAGCCGAAAATTTTAAGCTACTTGGATATTCGGCATATGGTAAATATACTAAAATGTATTTATTTAATTGTTAGTTTCAAATTTATTTCAAATTTGTGATTTGAAGAACAAAAAAAACAACCAGCAAGTGCTAATGCGTTTTTCTATGTTTGTAGGTAAATGCGTCACGGTTAAAACAAAACACCGTGATGTCAGATACGCCGATCATAGAGAGGGTCACAAATTGATCAACGCCTTGAACGAATTAACCCCCAACCTGTTTGAATTCGACATGGCCAAAACCACCATTGATCTAAACTTACCCCAACAAATAGGCTATTTTGTTTATCAATACACTAAATTAAGAATGCTTGAATTTTACTATGATTAAGTATGTCACGAGATCTGATTTTGTCTATGTACAGATGGACACTGATAGTGTTTATGTTGCCTTAAGCAGTAGTCATCTAACGGATGTCATCAAACCAAACACGAAAGAACAATTTAACCGAGATTACCCTCAGTGGTTGCCTGCTGTAGCGTGTGCTGATCTCACCAACAACTTTATACAGTGCATAACGAACGGAACCTCGTGGATAACTCAACCGTGCTGTGTGACCAGCCAAAAATATGATAAACGTACCTCGGGGTTATTTACAGAGGAGTAGAGTGGACATGGTTTTATCGGACTGTGCCGTAAAACCTATTACTGTTATGGAACTACGGATAAAGCATCGTGTAAAGGATTCAATAAACGTCAAAACGAACTGAACAAGGAAAAATATATGAATGTGCTGAGAGTCCAAAAATCGGGTGGAAGTGTGAACCGTGGCTTTCCCGTTGACAAAAACACAATGTATTCGCATACGCAAATTAGAGATGGATTAACTTATTTTTACCCCAAGAGAATTGTGAGTGCAGATGGTGTAAGCACTAGACCGTTAGATGTGTGATACGCTAATATGCTATTTAAGAAATTGATTTGTGTTATTATGTAATAATTTGAAGCTAAGGTATTATATAATCGATGGATGTGCGCTCTGTAAGAAACTGACGTTTAAATGCTGTGTGAGAAACTAAGAATAAAAACACCCATCGTATATTTTCAACAAGCGTTGTTTATTTGCCTTGAATTAAACATGTCACCAGCTTATAGTTGGTTGAATAATCGTCGGTAAATACATCCAGCAATTGGTTCAAACTTATTCCACGACATCGTCTCCTTAGGTAATACAAACAATAAAGTCCACAAGTACTGGAATTGAAGTCTTGTAATGTCTTAGAATTAAAAGTCGAGCTCATTGTCCAAGTACTTCGCAATACGTTATGAATAGGTGGTAGTCCATAAGAATCAAAATATTCGCCTCTCTTATTATGAGCAATGAAAATAGCGACCCAGTGCTTGCCTTTTTTGAAAGCGGGATCGGTGTTACAAACAAAACCGCTGGGGTAGTTGACATGGCTGGGTAATTTATTCCGCGCAAACACTCCGCCGTAATAGCTCGAGTGAAAGCGTTTTTTGTAATTGCCTGGTATCCATTGTTAGGCAGCGTAACGTTCTGTTTGAGAACGTTACAGTTTCGGTCAATTTGAATCATATTTTCTAATTCGGCGTACACAATGACATTAATGGTACCAAAACGCATTTCCAAGCGCACGTTTCCTTGTTTCAACATTTTAAAATGAGTGCCGCTATCAGCCAGGTCGGGGGTCAGATCAAAAGCGAATAGTGTATAGCCATTGGGATAATCGCTCCATCTTATGGCATTGCCTTCGTCTTGGAAGAGTGGTCCAGTGCTAATGAATAAACTAACATAACTGCGGGTGTATATATGATGAATGAAATCTGGTTATAAGTGTTTAACGGATACTGGTTGCCCGTCAATCGTACAGAGCTAAAAATGTGAAGTTGTTATTCTTAAAGTTGAAGGGGTTCTGAGTGTAATTACCGTTGAACGCCTTAATATCCACAATTCCGACTACAATTCGTTTGGGTAACTGTCCCAAAAATAAATTGTCTTGATTGATCGTCATTGGCATGCAGAAAACACTTTGGTTTCTATGCGTCTTGTGGGTAATTTAGCTGGGCTTCGTTCTAAAGCCTTTATTTGGGCTAGTTGCACGGTGGGGTTCAACTTTGTTTTGCGTATGAATAACGTCACGGATTGCAGGACTATTTTAGGGGCAAATCCAGCTGAAGGATTGGCCATAAGGGCAAAGGTGTCACTGCTGCGTACTAATCGCAACTTCAAAACCACACCGTTTAATAAATAGCGTTCTTGACAAAATAAATCTAAATGTAATTTGTCCATCATATCCACCATGCGACTTTCTTGAACTCTTTCCTTTTCATCTATCATCCCCTTGTTGTGAGTACCACCCACAGCGTCCATGTGTTACCGGGTGTCTTTGTACCATAAACTAGCTGTTAACTGAGAGTTTTTGGTTTCCGAACCATAGATCAATAGCGTTTCTATATAAGCGTGATACGGATAGGTGTTGGTGGAAGAGGAAACGAGTTTCTCATTGAGAGAGACATCGACTTGGAAAAAGTGAGTGTAACCATAGGTCAACGGGTGCTACAGCACTATCAGCCTTTAAGACCACCCCATCCATTTTCACCACTTTGGCATTCACTTGTAAATATGTGTCATTCAGATCGATATGATCATCACCCGAACTGCTGATGTAGAAGTCAACTAGATCGAACCTAAAGCAGCTACAGGATGAAATTCGATCCACAATCCATGATCGACACTGCTTTTAGTTGGGGGAATCGAAAATAGGTCTAATTCAATTTTGACACAGGGACAAGATTGGGGGTGTATCAGTGCCATGATCTAACCGAAAATATCCTTTGACAACCTCCGAGTTGTTTTATAGAGACTTAACTATTTAATCGAACACTTCCTCTCCGGTTTGTAACATTTGTTTCTTAGCCGATTGTTTGAGAGACTTCCCTCCCAACAAATCTCCAACCACCCTCACTCCTGTTTTCAAAGGTGTGTTTTTTAACGACATGTAAAACTTTTTGAACCAGCGGTAACGCCATTTTAGCCAACCCCCCAAGCACACTACCAAGTCCAAGACCACGCTGACTCTTTGCACCGAAAAACACGGGGAGTCCACCACCAGTTTGGTTCAAATAATACGGGGTTTATATATCAGCCATAGTTTTCAAAATATATCTTTCTTGGTTTTACGGAAATGTAACGTCACTGTCACTTTACCAGATTCGAATGGAATGGGTCGACCCGTGTCATCGCTTATATCGATTTCTATAGTAGAAAAAGTCTTGGTGGCTATCGGGTAATAAAATATCTTTTTATATGTGGGGTTGATAAACGTGATTAATTTGAATAATACTCAGAAAGGGGAACCACTGTGTCTCTTCGATGAGATTACAATAGACATTAAGTCCATAAAAATCTCGATCAGGGTCAACAAGAATGGTACTACATGTTTGACCATAAGGTATACTTCAATAAGGCTTTTCCATTTATACCGGATGCTGAGACGTATTGAAGACGAATGGTTAAGAGAGCGGATGAAATTTAACGGGTCCACTCTGCAAAATCATATTTGGAAAGCAACCGAGAGAGATTTGAGTGATGATTTTTGATGATAAATCTAAATAATCTCTCAAGGGGGTAACACACTATATGTTTTGTACATTTTGAAACAACTAGTTTTTCTACGCAAGCGTTTAGAAATCACCGGAAGTTAATGTCTATAAGGAAAGAGGAATAGCACATGTTAGCAAGCGACACTTGATTCCATTAACGGCTCTCTTTGTCCTCTTTTATTTGCCACAACATCAAGGAATGATGCACAGCACTGCGTTGTGCTACAAATTCGTTATTATCAATCAAAGCGATATGGTTACTATGACGGATATTTGCTCGAATTATGTCCTGCTCGTTATTATAACCCTTGGAAAACGACTGACTCGATAAACTGCACAGCTGCTAAGACGAAATTCATGATAGAGCCTATCAAATGTTGTTGAACACGTTCAAGCAGTTGGAATTGCTGAGGTTCATGGTCCGATTTATTCAGATATTATAAAACTAGAACCCGGCTAAAGCGTTGCCTTCGTGTATCATTACGTTCACACAAATACCCGCCGATATACGTTCTGCAACTATAACAACTTCTGTAATAGTCCTTCCGCAAATGTAGCACGAACGTAATACAATGATAACATTGATGTAATGCAGTAGGAAAAACACAAACCATGCTCACATCCAAGCACTAATTGATAGCTCTCCTTGCTAGTGCAATATAATATGCTGTTATAATGCATGTAACTTGCATTCAGCCGTTGTGCATCTATATTCAATGTCCCATAATGAGTTTACGTGGTATCTCTGCAGCCGGTCGGAGTGAATGTGTTCAGTAACACTGATTATATCAAATCAATGCATGGTAGAAAAAATATATCACAAGCGATGTCGCTATTTATCCGCCTATGAAAAGGATCTGTAGATATGCGCTGCAATTACGCTTTCCAATAAATCACGTACGACGATACTTCATGCTATTCGGCTTCTGTCGGATTCCACACTATGCAGACGCCTTTAATATTTGCTCAAGTGATTTTTGCGGGACAATAGAAAATGCAGTCGTCAACGGAGAAGCCCGCTGAATGTGTTTAATTGGCAAACACATTTGCCCGGTTGCAATATATATTCATGTTTTGCTGTCGCTATTGCTGGATAAATTGATAAGCCCGCGATTGTGATTTGTACAGTTTGGTGAAATATGTTATTCACGCAGGGCTTCAGTATGGCAATGAAAACTGAGGTGAAGAGCTCTGTCAGTAACCTTTTTTTGATTTACGGGGCTAGTCACGTCGACTCTTTGGAAACATGGTTATTATCTCTAACTACTTAATCAGGGTTAAATTAGCTCTAGTTGTTCATTGCGTCATTGAGTCTCATGCGACGTCTAGCGGTGAATTAGTCACACGTGAATCATTCGCGAATAATAGATATGGATTCCCATAAGGGTACCAAGTATTCTTCAGTGGCATCATATATGGTCACAAGTCATAACCTGATATAGCTAATGATGTTAATGGATTTAATGTGCGAAAGCATTGACCGCAGGGATATGTATTCGGATAATGTCAGGTCGCCATCCTTTGGCGGCGGGAGTGAGACAAGAAGTTTGTTCTTGAAGTTGACTTGTTGTGCTGGATTTATGCTTCATTTTTGTGCTAAGAACCTACAAGGTCAGCTTAGCCTTGCAATAATGATTTTCAAGATCGCTATACGGCGAATGCACCCATCACGAGCGCAGTGTCTCTCTTTCTCCACCGCAATAAAAGATCAGTGGGATTAAAAAATACACTCTCCGTACTATCTTCAATAGCATTCCTTTAATAGCAACCGACACCTCCCTAATACAACTAGTGAGATGTACATTATTACACATAGTAACAACGTGTTAGCAGCTATTATGGACTGCAGTAGTCACGTTTGTGTACATATTGTGCTGAAACATTTTCAAGATTGCCTGTTGAGTTGTTCCATTGAACCTCCCGTTTGATGTTAGCAGAGCTGATAAAAGACAATCAATTTTACCAGTAAACTCAAACTATTCGTCAAAAACTGTGATGATTATTTGATGCCGGGTTCAAGCAGGCCAAAAAAGTACTTTCATATTTGATAACAAAAATCATCTTTGTCATGCAAGGTCTGCATTATATGACTTGATTCACACTTAAACAGACGATTTGATTTATGTCGGCAATACATTAATCCTTTTCCACTTTTGTACAAAAATATTAGACAAGTCTTCAAATAGACCTGGTAATTTTGTTTATTTCTGTTTCCAGTAGACGACTTTCATCAGACTTAAACAATTGAATACAATTGCAGTGCACAATGTAGAGTGATAAACATTACAGATTGGGGCTTTGTCTTGGCTTGCTGCAAATGAGCGATGATACTTAATGGAAGTTAGACAAGCGGCATGATTATCCTCGACCATCATCGATCAATATCGTCGCGTTGTTGAAAATAGTTAAACGGTTGAATGTCGAACCCATCTCTCTTGCAGCTGTGCCGTAGGTTTTATCCTAAAAAGTAATAGCCCTTACATTGTGGTCGGATGTAGCGCTTCACTAATCCACGAGGTAGCAATTTAGGTTCTCATCGTAATTTATGATGTGGTTAGCGTTCCTCATGTAAGATGTTTATGTAAACGAGTTACGGTGCAATGAGCGATATTGCAACTAACTAAATGGGCACATTCCTAATACTCTGTATGGGTTGGTCGAATTGAGACTTGTTAGCATTACGTAAATCCGCGAATGGACCTTTAAGGATCGTTTCTAAGCACCAGGCAATGTATCTAGAACATGTACTATATTATCACGCCTATATTCCACACCATTTTTGCACTATTACTGGCAGTTTTCTTGCTTCCAAGTCAACCTAGGTCTTCAATCTCTTCGTCCATGTCACTTAGCCCGTTGTAGAAGAGATTTGACTTGATTGATAAAGTTTGCTATTTATTGCAGGAACTTACTGCTTCAAAGCCTACGCTAGCTTTTTGAAGGTATATGGTAAAGATTGGAAAGTATTTCGTATGCCCGATGTTTATGATGTAACATCAAAGGAAACACTTGGTCGTCCTTAGTCCACATTATGCCTTCCTGTGACTTTTCCCGCTACAAGTATAATTGTGATTTAATAAAGAATGTTGTTTAGTTTCTGGTAGATACATAACAACACCTGCACACACCTGTATGATTTTGGCTTTCATTATTTCTTATACAGACATCGATTTGGACTTGCTTTTCTTTTGCTTTGACATCTGCACCCCTAGTTTTTGATCTCTCTTTAATTTAATTTCCCTAGGTGTATCCATTTCCTTTGGTTTAACTTTTACCGACTCTTGCTAAGGTGTCGAGGGAGGAACATCTATATTAGCAGGTACACCAACTTATGTTGTCCGAGATATGACTTAAGCAGCAATATCAAAATCATGTTTCAGCCAGAGTGATTTTAGCACAAAATTGGGAAAACATTTGCCTCATATTTATTCGATACTTAGCAAATACAAAGGTAAGAACTGACATCTGGTTCATAGTCTCCTGCTTCGCAATCGCTTACGGCATGGCACTTTCCTGTATAATAGTTGCACCTGTATGCTAGCTACTTACGTTAGCGGGATATCCAACAATGAGATAAGTAAGGCAAGGGTGCAACGTATGAACATGGCATTGACATTGTCGGCAAATGCTACTTAAAACATATATTGGCACATAGAAATGATTTATTACCTGACAACATTCAAAACGTATTTACAGTATTCACATGTACCATGTTCATTTTGAATTTTATCTGCTATAATAATTGCAACGTCTCAAAGTTGGCACCACTAAAACAACTGTTTGATTCGATGACTTGTAACTGAACATTCAACATTAGTTTTAAACAATAATAGTTTATAATGTAAAGGCATTGGAAAAATTATCAGTATTGCACCATATTGACGCACACTCATATTGTCAAGCCTACCTCTCCAACAGATCGAATTTGAAACACAGTTTGTCTAATATTTACATTCAACATCAGAGATGTACAAAAGCATAACGTATATGCTGACCCGCTCAACAATGTTAACTATCACACATAACTATCGCATTCTATGTTCGGCATATAACCAAAGAGCGAGTAACTGCAGTAAGAGGGTGATACCGACTCTGCGTTGAGTATGCAAATGAGTGAAACACATGCATGTTATCAGGTGACGCCAACATGAAATCAACAAAGGCACACGGGACTGTTGGTAAAGATATTGAGTAGTTTGGTTTTTCAAAAGCGGCCACACTCCCGAATCAATCAGACCATTTCACCTGGTTTTAAGAAACGCTTTGACAAAGCATCACGCTGCTAATAAGAGGCGTGTAAGCATATTTCCACGGCCATCGGCGTGAATGCGCACTCTTAGCATAGCTATAAGCTCTTTGATATAACAGAGCTGTGGCTCTTAATATATGTATTTGATTAAATTTAAAGAAGATTGATTATTCACATTTAAATTAAAGGTATGCTTACAACGGCTCATTATCTCAAGGTTTCAGAATGTAACACAGTTCTGAAGCAATAAATAGATAAAACATTGTGCCTTCTCATCGATAAAAGCAAAATATGTCTGAACTAAGATTGTTCAAGTGGTTGGTTAACAATATCGTATTGCAATCATGTAGATCCACGATTGAAAAACAATTTGTGGGGCTTAGGAAACAGCAATACCAGAGACAGGAAAATGAGAACCATGTAGACAACGAAGAAGATTCGATCTAGAAATGTAGCCAGAGCCTTCCATTCACTGCGAATCTTTGCGACCACGGCCTGCTTGTGGTTGTTCTCGGTTGTAATGTACTCTAAGCGGGCTAGAGAAGCGCGAATCTCTGCCAGCTGTTTGTCGATTCCCATGGTGGTGTTCATATCATCTGAGAAGACGTTCCCTATGATCTTGTCTGTGATAGTTACAGAGAGTTTGGTGTCACACAGGTGGCCATTTAGCCTATCCGGAGAAGGGGTGCTGGGGTTCAGCATAGTCATCGTCTCACTGTAGCTGCCAGTCCGGTTTAAACCCATGCTGGAATGTTGACGGCAAGCAATGGCCAAAGCATCACCACAGGTAGACATCTGAAAATGCAATATGAATAAACTGTGTTGCAAACGTACCAATCACCATTACACAATTCGTAATGAATCGATGGTAAGGGGATGAAGAAAGTACCTTGGATAGGATACGTTCGATCCATCGGGGAAGATGTTTGGTATCACCACGTGAAATGTTGACAACCAGAGACGACAGAAATATGGCGAGCATGATTATGACCATATTATAGCAATAGTAGACTCCTGGAAGAGCAATGGAGGTCATAGGGTAGTAACAGCATGAGCTGCGAACAAAACTTGCAATGGCTTACATGATAAAGTTAAACTTGAATGCTACACAGAATTACCGAGAATTGGCACGGTGCTGGCTGTAGGAGGCGCTGTTTCTACCAGAATTAAGAGGAGAAGCATAAAGCTAGAAAATGTGCTCATGGCTGGAACATACAGAGTGACATGGGGAGGACAAGGTAAAACAAACTCAATGCGAATACATACACACACACACACACACACACACACACATATATATATATATATATATATATATATATATATATATATAGATATATATATAGATATATATATATAGAGAGATATATATATATACATATATATATATATATATATATATATATATATATATGTATGTATATATATATATATCTATATAATATATATATATATATATATATATATATATATATATATATATATATATATATATATATATATATATATATATATGTATATATATGATTACAATGGACCCCGTATGTACTGCAATCCAGGAAACGACCATGTGCCATTTGTGTCACTGCACAAAAAAGCCGGTCTTTACCTAGGCCAGTTCTGTCCGGCCTGTCGGGAGGGAGCCAGAAGACGACTAACGTCAAAAAGGCAAAGAATATGCATGGCAGCGTGAGAATGTACGAGGAGAAGACGACTTTTCTTTCCAAGTATAAGTCAAAAGTTAGCACAACAAAATTTGGAACGCTGTCCTCCGAAGGAATAATTTTCCGTTTTGCAGTAACGTTGAGAATTTCCCAAGCACACGACTCCTTGTAGTCTGATTTGAAAGTAGATACATCGATTCCGCCGTCAAAGCCGTTAAATAGATTAATTTCCTTCGATGTATGTGTCCACGATCCAAACCACATATGGCACTGTTGAGAATCAAAAGGGAAGTTGGCGACGTTGACGGAACACGAGCTACGAAAGATGGTGTGTGGGAACCACGTGACTGTGCCATCTGATGATATGACAGCCAGGGCATGCCTGTTGTCCTCTTCCGCGTCGGCTCTGTTTAACGCAAAGAGTACCACACCACATAGCAGCTGTGATTGGCTTCAATCTGACTACCCTGCTATTTCATATGAGTACAATACGCAATCTAAAGCTGCGCACTTTATCAGTGCTCACGCATTGTAAAGCGTTATATCTGGGATCCAGAGTAGCAAGGGATCCAGTCGGATGGATGCGACGCCATTATACTCACTTGGATCCCATGTCATATATTCGTCTCGCCATTGCTTGAAACAATCGATGCAGTTATTATAGCTCATGATGGCCGTTACCCAATGAATGCACAACAACCACATCTCCTCCCTATTGTCACGCGTACGATGGCACGTCATCCCACGCTTACATATACAGCTAAACACGTGGTCAAAGCATAGATGATCCATTCAGTTTTGATGTCTGAGTTTTAAGTAATGCAACTATTCACAATGAGTATAAACACCATAATTTATCGCATAAGATGAGAGGCCCGTGACTTTACGTTAATTAGTGTAATCACTCACATAGCGTGTCCACATACTCATTGTCAGGATCTTGGCCTTCTCATTCAGGTCCATTTGAATCAGACCCAGACTAAAGTAAACAGTGACTGGCGTTGATACGTTCCGTACTGGGCGTCCGGAACGCCCCACTACCTCATAGTTTCTCATCAGTTCGTTAATCAGCCGCTTCTCCTCTGACATTGTGCTGTTGACATACATTCATGTTGTCTTTACTGGTGATAGCTAAAATTGATCCAAAGAGCGTATGTCTTCCATGTAAGGTATGTCATAAAGTTTTACATTGTAAAACAAGCATTGGCCGCAGAAATTAAGAAGATGTAGGACAGCAAATTGAATTGGCATGTCCTATCTACAAGACACGAGGCTGATATTTATTTCGTGGAGAAGCATTATAATAAAGTGTATGTTGGGGCACTTATCAGAATGGCAATATGGAGATACTCAATATTAAGCATATTATCGCATAAATGCGTATTTTATGTTAAGTTGCTGTGTCATTGATTTTCAGGTCCATTTTTAGTGCATCAATGAAATATGTGACCCTTCAGCAGAAACATCAGATATTACAAGCGTACATTTCATGGAACTGGAAGTAGTCAGGAATTGTAAGGCATGTGTAGACATTAACTCGAATCATAATATATCAGGTGTATTTACGAAGAATCAAAAATTGATATTGTCTCACGAAATATATATATGTATGTTAAGACTGACCGCAGGTTAGGTATATATAAGCTATTCTGAGTGACCGAGGTATTTTTTCAAATATGGTCTAAGGCATTCGGACACTACCACCTGCAACTAGGCTTCCCGTTACATCAAACTCATGCAACCACCGTCTGGCTGGAATAAGCAACAGGACGTGGAGCCATCTGGTGGTGATTTACCATGTGACGTAGCAGCGTGATGAAAGGGGTTCGTCTATAGCGCAGCTACCTAAGGCCCACCGATCCCCAGACCTGTATTAAAACGATTTATCCTCATTTACTGCCGACTGTACAGCAATAATTCAGCTCCAAGAGATTTGCAATGGCATACTTTGTTACACAATGGTGACTGATAGAAAAGCTACTTTAAACATTTTTCTGGGGATTCGTTATGATGAGCCAGCCTTGTATATCAACGATGCAAGACCAAATAACGTCGCACCCGCTCTAGCACCTCTCAACATATATCTGCCTGCATAACAATGGCATTATAAGCCCGCATATTACATAATACACCCATGAAGAGTAATATAATCAACAAAATATCTGTTGTATCCTCCCAACTAATATGTCGTTAATTCTTTCTGCATGCTCACGCTGACATAAATGCTACAACACCTTATCACCTATAGATGATGATTGTTATCATATCATTCCATCATATCCGTTCACAAAGGTATAATCAAATAAATCGACAGGTGATACGAGACGAGGTAAGGACATCCAGTTATGCGCCTGACTATGTTTATATCGATTATTATGGTCCTATCTGCCGTATTCGCGTCACGCTAACCGGGAACGCTTTCTGTTGCGATACCTATCGAAGCATTAAGCTCGCATATGATTTATGTCCAGCGGTTATTGGAGGCTGCCAGGTTGTCATGAACTCAAAATAAAGAGCAAACAACAAGCTATCTGATGACTATTGGTTATATGCGATGATGGCTAGGTTATAATATGCTTTCACAAAAGGTTTAATAACAGGGAAGCGGACCATTGAAAGGTCATATATTGTACGCGACGATCCCTAACACTCTATATTTGAATTATTGTTCTTACCGGATCCACATTAATATGTTACGTAAGGGCATTGCCGGTCAAACTACATGATAGAGCATTTAAAACCCGCAAACTGAATTTGTGTTTTCTTTAGATTTTAGGAGGAAGATTACTGAAATGTTTACCTGTTCACGTGATGTTGATCTGAAGAGCTGCCATCCTGCTGAGCTGTGTTGTGCAACATATGGTGAGGTGTGGAAGTATGCAAGGTTCCTTGCATTTTGCCAGTCGCTGCCACCAATACAGTGAGGCCGAGTAAAATAGCTGCCATATCCATCAATATTAGTCTTCAATGACACTTTATTCATCTGTGCCAATGTATCACAATATCCAAAACCCTGCGTTTGCGGGGTAAGCGGTGGTCTCCAGCACGGCTGTTACCCTAGCTGCTGCTCTCTCATGGCAGCCTACAGTCTGCTTGTACGAAGCACTGTTCCTCTTTATATAGGCGCAGCCCGCTCCCCGTATGTGCTGGCTCGCGTCGATACACGCGGCTTGCCAAACTTCTAGCATGCTATATTATTGCCACGAGACGAGACTTCGCATACGCCATGGTATATCTACAAATAAATGATTCAATGTATAATGAATATCCCGAATGCTCTCACGAGATCCGACACTGTGTTATCACGGTGACGTGTTCTAGCCTTGAAGGTTACACCCGAACTAGTAGGATATGGAGGTTAATCAAAGGCGCGTGACCACACTATAGGTCTGATGCGTCGCTTGCGTTGATGTATAGGAGAGTTATTGATCACATTCTTCTCTCCAGTAAAATGTTTCATAATTCCCTGGGAATCATGCGATATAGTTAGGCTAGCTACAATATGGTGGCTACATTTGTCAGACGCATGGACCACGCTGTAGCCTTGAGCTGCTGTGTCACCGTCGCTGGCCGTGTCATAGACAACTGGCCTAAGAGTGAGATTGCAATCGTATTTGGGGATATCATGTAGAGGTTGAAAGTCAGTCAAGAAGCAGGGGAAAACACGTTACGATGCGATATATCGTAGAAGTGATCAACGAGTCAGAGGTTCATAATTGGGCGAGTTAATTGGTGGGGAGGTGTTGGGGGTAGGTCGTTTGACTGTGGCTTTATATGCAACATTATTTGTCGACTGAGTGATATAAAGCTAGTATATGTACACATGGTAATGCGTCGGACTACAGCGCACATTGACAGCGAGGGGGTTGGGAGGTCAAGTGGGCTTTAGCATAGTCTTGAGCTTGTTATCAAATGTAGTCGTTAATTATAATAATAAAAGAACCTTTAATGAAGGTCAGGAGCCACGGTCATCACGTTGTATGGGTTTGGGAAAGGTCCATCTAATATTCGTCAATTAACCCCTAATGCACATTGATTGGTCGTCACGTGTGTGGTGTCACATGAGTGGTGTCACAAGTGTAGTCTCACATGATACTTAAGTAAAGTGCCGCATCTTAAACTGAATATCTTGGTTACGAAAGCTTAGAGCGAATGTGAAGCATTTACTACCGCTATTGAAGATGGTAATTGCAGCAGACTCTCGTCATTTCATGTTCGTATTCCGTTCCTGACATTCATTGAACCCATTTTAGCTTCAAATACTGGGTCATCCAATAATATAATGATACAAGGGTGCAGGTGAAGGAAAAGCTGGCAGTTAAAGCTAAGGAGTCATCGGGCTCATCGCATGTTCTTGGTACATGCATTTGATGAGCATCCTAAATTGGTCTTGTCCTGATAAAACACGGACATAAAATCGGAAGACATGGTTGTTTTATCACTAACATCTATATAGTCATCCAAAGCTTGTTAGATAAAATAATGAAATATTTGATAAGCCCATATAAGAAAGATAAACGTAGTATACGTCCATCATAGCGCCCATCTGTCACGTCCGATCTACGGCAATGATGCCAGTCAGACATCGATCTGACCCGATTTGATCCAAGTGTTAGTTCGCCAAGTGTACTGAACCCGCCTTGATACGATACCATATTACGCAATGTTTTTTTTTATATTCAGTTGATCCATACCAGCATGACGTTGAACATTAATGTAACGTGGCCTTAGTGGGTGAATGATTGAATAACATTGTTAATGTTTACTAACATCCATTTTGATTCGACTGTATATTTTGCTACATCAAACGACTCTTTATTCATAATATTTGCAGTGTGTCTCATCCGATTGAGATACAGTGAAATAAAATATATGTCACTGCGCCCTTTATTGCATAATGTGTGATCTTGCAAGTTAAGGGACAT
>CM067352.1:23567468-23632768 GCA_034190875.2 Urechis unicinctus | reverse complement strand
ATCTACACCTACCATTGGAATTGAATTGACGTTTGGTGTTATATAGGCATTACATTAGGGTGATTGATGTCATCTATTGTATTTGCAGTCGTAAACAGCCCAGAATTAAGCTCTCATTCACCGATAAGCACTGCCAACTGGGTAATTTCAAAACTACTTGACAAATGTCATTAGACCACACCAAATAGCTACACGCTAAGTACCACGGACTCTCAGTTAAACCACCGTAACTGACCGGCGTTACTGCTCAGGAACCATCTTGGGGTGCAAACTTGTCTGATAATTTCCGCTCGTTATTTGAATCAAATTTAGTTTTGTGAAGAGCCGAAATGATTGCATAGATCATCTAAAGGTATATATATTTTCACGCTTGAATATATGCTTCAAGTTATATTGATATAGAAGATATATAGCATATTATTGCGTGTTGGTTAGAGCTAACACAGAGCCTTTCCATTGGATCGGTTGATATTATTTCGGCCTACTTATCTTAATATAAATTAGTTCAACAATTAATCCTGTCGCTCCCTAAGCATCGTGATTAATGCGTTATAAAGGGGAATTATCACTTGCAGATAATTAAGCGTAATTTGCATATAACCATATTGCTGCTTGCTGTCATCGAAGTTCAAACCACTTCAACTCGCCAGTGTGCTATTTCTGTCAAATTGTCAAGCCAAGTTATGCCTTTATATGGAGTATTGAACGAGATGATCCACTTGGGAGACGTATTGGGGTTGTAGTAGTTGACGGTTCGCGATAGTTGCAAGGTGGGTTATAGACGTATAGCATTCATAAACCTCCTGCGGCCGGATAATTAAGTAGGGATGCATTGCTGTGTCGAAGAAATATCCAGTTTAAATGAACTGCAAGTTCTTACCAATGGTCTCGATTCCAAATGGGAACCAAAATTTGACAATGTTAATGGTATACGTAGACAGATGAGACTTAAATAGGTATGTGCATCCGTATAAAGGCATATTATACTTGCCAAGTGCGTGGAATATTTCTTTTCACGAATTCCACGCTGATGCTGTCAGGTTGCGGTCTTTGCTGATGGTTGTTGTTATGTAGGCTAGGGTTAACCAGGCGTTCGCGATGTTCATATGTCGCTTCAAGTTCGTAAAAATGCGAAGCCGTAATGTCAGCAAGTGCATCATAACAGCAGCAATTGCCCAGAGAGATTCCTTGGGAGCAGAGCAAGTGGGTTTCGACGTCATAAATATTAACGGGATCAAAATGACTTGAGTATTGCTGGGAATCGCAAGTAATCAACAAGGGTAACACAGTGCGCTAAGTTGCCAAATATTTTAACCCAACCAATATTTCAACAACTGAACAGGGTACAGGCCTGCTCCGCCTAATAAAAGTTGTCGGATTGACGACAATGAGCACATTCGTGCTCAAGTATATTAAGTATCACATCATAAAGTCTTCACAGGTGTTCTTTTAACTTTTCAGAAGTGTTAACCATATATATAGTGTAAGTACACATTGAATTGCGTTCCTTTGATATAGAAAATTTATCGCATGCGGAGGGATTTATTTCAGCAACACGCACCCTGCATGCAACTCTTACTTGTGGCACTCAATTATTAACTTGGCGATTTCGGATCGCCAAGTTATGGCGATCGGCCCGGTTTGTAAGTGTGTGTGTGTGTGTTTTTGTGTGTTTGTTTGTTAAAAATTTTTTGTTTCGCAATACAGGTCGCAATTTTTGAAATTTTCCAATCGTTAGGCGTCGATCATGCGCAAAACGGAGAGGTTTTGTTTTGACCTTGACCCAAAACTAAGGTCAAGGTCATCGAATAAGTGAAAATCTAGTATCTCGAATTACTCCGTTAGTAATGATTGGATCGCTACATAATTTACACAGTTGTGTAGCTCATTCTAATTGCACACTTTTTCTAATGACATATATGGCCATCCAACCCACGGTTTTCCCAAGCGCCTAAGGTCGAAAAAACGTGGTATCGGTCCAAATGGCAACATAAGTTTCATGAATATTTTGAGCGCCTATAAAACCGTCAATACATGTCCGATGGTAATAAAAATTGATTTGCATGTTCTCCGAGACATACCAAGACGTTAATAACTGACAGTTCTCTTACAAAGTATGTTTGAAGAACAGTGGGTGTCATTTCTGCGGGCTCGGCACTGGTTTGTTTACAACAGCTTGCCTCTCGCGCTACACAAACAGGACATGGGTACATAAGGGAAGTTGGCGTACTGCATAAGGAAAATTTCAAAATCGGCCTACTAATTCATCTTTTTGCATATATTTCACTAAAATCCATATTATGGAAGCCTATCTCAATTGTTAACTTGAAAAAATTGAAAGTTTTCCCATTTGTCCACAAAAAAATTATAATCCCTGATAACTAAGGTAATTTTTGTCCGATTTTGGTCAATTTTGGCCCGATTCTGAAGTTTTTGTAATTATTTTGATGCAGTTCGCCAAGTTTCCCCACGTACCCATGGGCCTCTTGTCTGAATGGCGCGCATAATCATTCACATCAAAATGGCTACATTTAATGGATGTCGAACTTAGATATGACAATTCGACTATTGCAAATAGCTACACTGCAATTCTACATTAAAACATTTCTATGATTCGCCGAATTCCCCGAGTTAAAAGAAAATGCATTTATTGCCTACAATGTGTTATAAGGTTTGGTGTATGTTTATGTGGGTAGAATGCATATCGCTTAATATATACATAAATATATATGCATCTAACAAGAGCTTGAATTCTAACCTACGCTTAGAATTGAACTTAATGACTGCGTTTTAATGCCTATGTAATGGCTCTCTTTTAATTATACGGTAAATCTGGAAGAATTTTCACAAAACTGGAGACACTGTTCAGGTGTTATACTTTATTGTGATCGGCCGAGGCCATGTAGTTTGTGTATTGTGTGTGTGTGATGGAAAATAGTTTTTGGAATGCACAAATGTCATCCTTTTTTAGGATAATTAGCCACATTTCGTCTGAAACTTATTTATCCAGTCCAGGCTTTGTGTAGCTCATTCTAATTGCAAACTTTTTCTAATGACATATATGGCCATCCAACCCACGGTTTTCCCAAGCGCCTAAGGTCGAAAAAACGTGGTATCGGTCCAAATGGCAACATAAGTTTCATGAATATTTTGAGCGCCTATAAAACCGTCAATACATGTCCGATGGTAATAAAAATTGATTTGCATGTTCTCCGAGACATACCAAGACGTTAATAACTGACAGTTCTCTTACAAAGTATTTTTGAAGAACAGTGGGTGTCATTTCTGCGGACTCGGCACTTGTTTGTTTACAACAGCTTGCCTCTCGCGCTACACTAACAGGACATGGGTACATAAGGGAAGTTGGCGTACTGCATAAGGAAAATTTCAAAATCGGCCTACTAATTCATCTTTTTGCATATATTTCACTAAAATCCATATGATGGAAGCCTATCTCAATTGTTAACTTGAAAAAATTGAAAGTTTTCCCATATGTCCAAAAAAAAATATAATCCATGATAACTAAGGTAATTTTTGTCCGATTTTGGACAATTTTGGCCCGATTCTGAAGTTTTTCTAATTATTTTGATGCAGTTCGCCAAGTTTCCCCACGTATCCATGGGCCTCTTGTCTGAATGGCGCGCATAAGCATTCACATCAAAATGGCTACATTTAATGGATGTCGAACTTAGATATGACAATTCGACTATTGCAAATAGCTACACTGCAATTCTACATTAAAAACATTTCTATGATTCGCCGAGTTCCCCGAGTTAAAAGAAAATGCATTTATTGCCTACAATGTGTTATAAGGTTTGGTGTATGTTTATGTGGGTAGAATCCATATCGCTTAATATATACATAAATATATATGCATCTAACAAGAGCTTGAATTCTAACCTACGCTTAGAATTGAACTTAATGACTGCGTTTTAATGCCTATGTAATGGCTCTCTTTTAATTATACAGTAAATCATGTTGTTTGAGTATTGTGTGATGGAAAATAGTTTTTGGAATGCACAAATGTCATCCTTTTTTAGGATAATTAGCCACATTTCGTCTGAAACTTATTTATCCGGTCAAGGCTATTGTCATCGTATGTGTGCGTGAAAATGCGTCAATGCTTGATGTGCATTGCCTCAGAGCTATGTGAATGTGCATCCGAATGAGTTGTCGCTGACATAAGAGGTTCAATAACGATAAAGTCGTTATTGTAGTTCTCTAGCGGTCAATACCGCTGTATTTGCCTCGATGCGCGTATGTGTTGATTAATCTCTAATGCATACTTAATTTTATTAATTTGGCTCCGAGCCAAGTTATGGCGATCAGTCCGGTTTGTTAACTTGGCGTTTTTGGAACGCAATTTTTGAAATTTTCCATTTTTTTCTTCTTCAATCGTTAGGCGTAATTGATGCGCAGAACCGAGACGTTTTGTTTTGACCTTGACCTAAAACTAAGGTCAAGGTTATTGAATAAGTGAAAAACTAGTATCTCAAATAATGTTAAAAATGGTCGGATTGTTACATAATTTACATCATCGTGTAGTTCATTCTAGTTGCAAACTTTTTCAAATGACATATGTGGCCATCCAACCAACGGTTTTCCCAAGCGCCCCAGGTCGAAAAATCGTGGCATCAGTCAGAATGACAGCTTAAGTTTCATGAATATTTTTAGCGCCTATAAAACCGATGTCCGATAATGATAACAATTGGGTCACATGTGCTCCATGACAGCTTAAGTCGGATCCATAAATTTCATGAATGTCGATGACGTCACTTCCGGTCACGAAAGCATCAAAGTTTATAAAAAATGCTCAATATGTCCATGCTTTACAATTAAATTTCAATACAGTCAACATATTCTGAAAGTGTAATGTAAACTTTTCTAAATATACTTGGTTGTAAATAATGCATCATAAAAAAAACATAGCAGGTCGAGAATTTCTGGTAGCCAAAATCTCTAAACTTTTTAATTGCGCAATAGATTCATTATTTATGGTCCGATCGTAACAAAATTTACATTTTCTGAAAGCTGATGGAATTACCAAACTTTCATAATCGACATATGCTATCAATATATTTGTCCTTTTCAAAGCGCGTTGAGTTGAAAAAGCAAATTTCACTCAGTAAATTTTCGTAAAATTTTCGGTTGCTAATAAAATCGTTAATATCAGTTCAATGGTGATAAAAATTAAATCAGATGTTGACATGAAAAGCGCGAATCAAATCCGCCAAATTTATTGATATCGGTTGCCTCACTTCCAGTTTCGAAGGAATCAAATCAAAAACGGTACTCAAATCTGAAGTTATACCGTCGTTCGTCCGTCGTGAATGGTCGTATCGTGAATTGGTCTGGGCTCGAAGGAAGCCCATTCAATTCTGAACATAGGTGTAAAATTTTCTGCTCAAAATATATGACATTTCTCTCATAAAGTAAGTTTGAAGTACAGTGGGTGTCATTTGTGATGGCTCGGCGCTGGCATGTTTACGCGCTGAACAAAGGAATCTGCTCTCGGCTCGGGGTGCGCGGGGCGCGTGGCGCGGCAAGTACGGCAGGCCGCGGTACTATTAAATATGAGAATATGCTTTTCCTTGTGTCAGCCCCTGAATCATAGTTTGGTCAATTTTGGGTCAATATTGAAATTTTAAAAAGTTTCTGACACTGTTAGCCAAGTTCACCCATGTCCTCATGGGCATCTCGTACTATTTGATACTTAATCTTCATGTATACTAATTATCGTCTTATGCGTTGCGTCAATTACGCCCTGGTTGTTTCATGACTGAGACTAGCAATAACCATATTAAGTTTGGCACAATGACCAGCATAAACCGATAGGTCGATGTTTTTTGTTTTTGCACTTACAAGGCGTGCAATCGAACTACAATGACCATGTTGAGATAAACGCTTGGAATGTCGCTCTAGGAGCCTGATGAAAAGTGTATCTAATGTTGATGCCCATAAACATGCTACAGTTTCCAAAACAATGACAACGCAACAGTTGAGTAAAACTAAATTACGAAAATCTTTTGGGTCCATCAAAAAGAGGATGGAAGTCATATGTTGGTCGTTGAACAAAAAAAAGAGCACAGGTGGAAGAAAGCATTTAGTCAATACTGGAAACACATAACACCTACATTCAGCTGATAGCAAACGATGTTTATGACAATGCTAAGTTCTTGGACAGGACGAAATTGATGAAGGTCTTGGCTATGGAAGCACAAGGAGCGTCTGCTATGTATAAATGACCAATCGTGTCGCGGCAATGTGTCGAACACATTTATTGTGTCAATTTGTCTTTTTACCTGGTTATTTGCACCACTTGCAAGCTTCTGATAACATTTTATGACTTAATACACCGACATATATTACCAGCTAAGCGCCAGAAGCTAATTAGCGATAATATTTAATATCTTTATGATTACATGGGGTTAAGGTAGTTTAACATTGATTTCACCGATTGCAAAACATCGCTTTCGAATTTCTTTATTATCAGGCATCTGTCAGCATCACTTGCAGTCGACATAGTTAATATTTCGTCATTCAAACCGTATTAAGCAACATTTTTTCTTTTCTTTCTGCTCAGAGGATGGAGATTTGCCATGCAAAATCCGTATGCAGTCTTTCAACGATAAAATGACTAGATAATAAATATACCATGCATTATGCTGCAGCTGTTTTGAACCTGGGACGATGGTATATCAAATCAGGAATGATAAATAACACTGGTCCATGTTTTACAACTTTGCCAGGTGACGAATCATCGTTATGAGTTATAGTTGACTTGATCTGATAAGTTGATTTAAATGTCAAAGCTCGGAACAGACGGTATCATTTGGTTGCAAAAATCATAAAAGGCGACTCTATTCGTGGAGGCAGCTGTGTGGTTCTGTAGAAATCGCAAAACTTATTTTATTTTCAGCCAAATCTGTAATGCAAAATAGACTAGAGGAGTCTTATGCATAATAATTTGGGCATTACCAGGCACATCAAGTGCAAACAGCAGTGAAGTAGTTTCAAACGACTATCCCATGTGTTTAGCGGCGGCCTGCCTCTCAGCGTAGAGCATAGAGCTTAACAAAATTGGAGCTTTTGGCAATTTACAAGAGTACATGGCCCGACTAACAATAGTACATACTGGCTTTGCGGTCAAGTTCCCTTAAGTATCCGACTAGTTGACATACATTTTTTCCAACTTTCTAAAATATTACTTTTCTATAATATCACAAGTTCTTAGAGCGACCTAATGTCGAATTCCGGAAAAATGCTAAATATAATGCTTACCACAGCGACCATAGATTTCGCTGTGTTCTTGGTCGGTAAAATTATATCTAGTTGTATCAAAGCGGAAACCCATAGCAAAGGACGACAGAGTTACAAATTACAGCGTTTATGATATTGGGGAGCAGTGTGACTAACTTGAGAGAGTAACAGGAGTACGCGCGGATAATCTTAACTTTACAAGCTACCAAACCCTTGAAATAGTGCCCCATAGTTGATCAGATCCTCAGGTTTGCATATAAACGTCATATTTGTATTACTAAAAGTTGCTGCCCTTTATATATCCGCTGACATATCTTTTAACAAAGGGAGGATTAAAATCAATTGCTGTATGGTGAAAGTATTTGTTGTCTGTAAATCTGCTATTTGCGACCTTGTTAGTGGGAAGTTCTACGCGATCAATCCTGAATTTAAGAAAAGGCACAGGCCGCAACTCAAATGACGATCATGTACATATTTTGCATCGAATTATTTTATAATTCACAACTTGACGTTGCGCTGTGACCATATTGACAGGCTTGCAAAGAGTAGGTCAACTAGTTTAGCACGCATAACTGTTCTCATTAGTTGCAAGTGAACAATGTTCCTACTTTTCAATAGAAAACAGCTGAAGAGACAGTGCAAGTTGACCTAGCATCCCATTTACATCAGCACTGGTCTCAGATGTCAAGGACTACAAGTTCAACTATAATTTAATTGTTACATATTGTAATGAAACACTTCTAAGCCCCTGTAAAGCAACATACAACAGCAATGGAATCTCTTAATGCTTGACGCACTGATGCAACAATGGCAAATAAGTTACTATGTCTAAAGAACCGACAATTTCGTGGAACTACAAAGCTTACGGCGAGTGTATCGTATTAGTGTTACCAGGACAAAGCGACAATACAATGGGACGTGGAATTACATGAAATGTGGTAACAGTTGCAAACCCTCACTAAATGTCGGGATTTCAAAGGCTTACAAACATTGTGATACGTCGGAAGAAATAACAGAGAACAGGCTAGATAAAAATGCTTGATTTGTGAATACTGATGGCAGATAGCTTGGGTTTTTAGGCGGGTTGCATGCTTGCATTCGTGCATGGATAATGGTGAATATGTACCAACATGGTAAACCATTATGACATTTTTGTTGTTTTGGTGCTTATCATTATGTTCACTAGAGCTAGACGAGTATACGCCATATATATTCGATACGTACTGTTCCTAACTACAAGACGCACTGATGTCAGAAAGGTCATTGCTTTACCAGTTCATGCATCAGACGCTCTAGTCTATTTCGTTAAACAGCTGTTCTCGAATTACAAGGGTATCAATCTGCACGGCTCATTTGCTGAGAATCGCATGAAAGCGACCAAGGAACAATACTGCACAGAGTCGCATTTAGTAGTTATAAAAATCCATTTGATTTATTCAGATGCACTGGCTCACTTATACGTGATTAAAATCGTCCGACGTGCTCACGATGGGGAATATGGGAAACAGTACATTACATCCTCCTTTTGTATTTGTCACTTCTATTTAGCTTAGCGACATTGAATTCTAATGGTCAAATACAGACAACATAATGTGCCCATTTTATATAAGTATCCAATTAATAAGCTTTCGCATAATTAACAACCCAGGAAATCATTCAGCGGACGTCAAATTTTCAATATTCCAATGACCATAGCTAACCAAATCATTACACATTGCTAGACCACGACAAGTCATAACTTACTCCCGTTTATCATGCCATATCTACTGCCGACATAGCCTTCTAAATACCAACTGCACCATAAAGTTAACATCAGAATCCAGGAAAGTAAAACCGACGATGTTTTTTTTTTAAAACAGCCGTTCGCAGCTGAACATCTCTAATTGGATGATATTACAATCGGATTGACATTCTACCCTTTAATCCTACACAGATTGTCCGTTATTTACTTTCCATATTGCAATATGCGAGTCACTCCGCAGATTGTATTTCTCACAGAATCACTTCGTTAAATAGCCACGTTCGATCGCCTTGTGACATTCAGTGTTGGACATGATTTGATGAAGTTCAATTGCATGCCATAAAATAGGATTTAGCGGTCGCATACAACAACATTAGTTGCACGAAAAATAATACCCGCTGTAGTAGAATAGTAATTTAACTCGATCATTGAATCATATTGTATATAAACAGTAGTGATGTTTCGATTGATTAGTACTGTCAAATCATTCTACAAATGATAACAATAGGCAGTAGATAGTCATATATCAATAAGACCATGGATTACGCATCACAGCATAGTCAAAATCATGCTTTTAGCAACTAAGTTTTGCCCGCGTATCATGTCAAATATATTAATTGCCAAAACCATCACCGGGTGGATAAGAACTCACCTGTTTTACCACCCCGGCGTATTCTAGGGTGGTCCAGGTCATACCCTGGGTTGCTATAAAGTCGTCTTACACCCCATAGACCATATCATACTCCTAAGGGAGTGTATGATGACTTTCAATAGTGGCACAATCAGTACGCATACCCCAAAATTTTGTAACAATAATACCATCCGCCACGTTCAAAAATACATTGGAATACCGACGAACTTAACATGGCTGTATAATCAAGGGTATTTTTTTCATTCAATATGTTTGGCATAGTATGTGTTGGATATCATTCGCAAGAATGCCTTGGTGTACTGCTATAGTTGATTATTTCAGGATGAACATCGGCCGATTTAGGTTCCTGGACACATGAGCAGTATGTTGCAACTTTACAGAACTTTTTCAGTTTTGAAATGGATTAACATCGCTATGATAGTGACAATAGGCAGCCGAATCATCACGACGTGTAGATGTTTTCAGGACACTGTTCTAAATGTGTTAACAATGCAATTCATATATATATATATATATATATATATATATATATATATATATATATATATATATATATATATATATATATATATATATATATATATATATATTAATGGGCCCATGGAGATGTTTGCAATCACGACGAGGTACATGTTTTTTTGCCACTGAACCCTAGCCAGCGTAGGCCGTGCTTTCCGTCCGCCGCGACAGAATAAATGTTTAATATTCGACAACATAGCCAACTCATCCCGGGAAGTAGAAAATGATTATACCGTTGCAAGCTTTATCCAATTACTAAATAACTTCATTTTTCTTTAACTACCATATCAACTCTTTAGTCACAAATCTTGTAATTGTGTCATTGTTAAAGCGACACTCACATTATCACCTTGCTTAACTGTCTGACTCGCTATCTAAAGCGTTGGATTTTTTCTTCATATTACAGTTGAATCGCATAGCATCGCTTGTAGTTTGATACAATAGGCTGTGATCGGCCAATTGTCTGTAAGCTGACAGTTTTGCGCACGTGGCAACCGTATCTTGAAAACTTGTCTGCTTAGGATTGAAGTTAAATGAAACTGGTGATGGTAAGCAGCTATACTCGTTTACTTTTCATGAATGGCTCGCAATAAAGATGGCGTTGCAAAGGCAGATTCATATATACGATTCCGTCCAGTGACTTTTTTCTCTTCATGTTTTATTTGGTGCATTAAGTTTGAATGAATCACTCACATAGGCTCGACATTGCATCAGTCACATTGTCTCAGAATTAACGGAATGACGCATAATTTTTGAAAAAAGTCCAACCTATACTACCATGCCTTTATTATCATTATACAACCGGAAACCACATCAATATTTAGAGGCGAGTGAAGAGCTTTTTTAAAGGTGACAAAGTTTACCGTTTTTTATTAAAAACCAGTATGCTAGAGAGTCAACCGGACGTGGCGTCATAGACAATGTTCGATACGTTTTTCTTGGGTGTGGTCCAGTGTTAGGAAATACACAATTCGTTGCGAATAGTGTATTTTCTGATATGGTTTCCCTAATTCAATCGCGGCAGCCTCATTTCAACATCATATTAAGATTCCACACGTGCTGCTTGCTTTAAACGAGCACAAACATAAACTATCTTCTTGATATACAACGTTATTATATACCACAATTATTCAAATGCACTATACCGAACGAAAAGTCAATATGGGACAACGTTGGATCCTATATAAATAATTAAATGTAAGCAAAGTTTTTCAGCTGTGCCATGTACACGTGGCTTGAGACATAGTTGTAGGGTATTCACATAGTTGTGTTATAGAATTAAGCGGAATGGCCATGCTGTTACGCGGCAAATAAAGCCCTGCCGTTCCCAACATGTTAGTATTGCTCACACTCATAAGATATGTATTGCGTCTGCGGGAAGGACAGTTTCCACGTATTAACTGATAATCAAATCTTTGTTATTATTCTTCACTATTATGATAATGAAATAGATTTGATAGTTATTCTAAGAAGTAGGCTATGTTATGAAATGGCTTTATCGTATGTTGTGGGGTCAATGATGGTCTGGGAACACTATGAGCTCTTGGCAGCGTTATGCAAGAGTGAGTGAATCACTTCCCATGTGCAGAATCTTACAGTAGCCGTTTACTACCATAAACGCATATCTCCAAATAATGATACATTGTTGTTCTCTCTAAATAATTCAATGCAACTTGGAAACAATCATTTTAATGATAATGTATAATCCAGAAGTAACAAACGAAGCGAAATCAAATCTAATGTGGCTGATAATAAGAGTCCGTTTATGGTTCACAGTATGATAATTTGATCGTTGATAAACATTGTGCTGATCACGCGTCACACATAGCATTCCTGGAAAGTTGATACCATAATACCTTATGAGAATTTTCTCTTAAATGATGTCACAAAATGTAATTTAATATACTGCCTGAACAATTGGAGACGATCAAAAGGCCGGATCGATAGATTGTAGCCTATTCTCGAAATCACTTGAACTGAATAAGCAATAAATATTTGTTTGTTAATTGAATAGTGAAACCAAACATTGTTCTATTGCCCGGTTAGCTAAATGACCTCTGTTGTTAACACCATAGTTGCTGGTATTAACATCGTGATGGTTATTTCTCTCAAATCTGAACTTTATACTAGAAATAAACATGCTAGCAATTAATGAATGTCTGCACCTAGATACGTAAGTAAACCAAACGATATTTCATATAAATGCTCGTAATATAAGTGATTGATCTTTTTACTAGAAAATAGCGGGTCCCATATGGATAACGATGTGATTGTTCAGTTTGATTTATACGGGTCCCATATGGCAGGATTCATTTTCGCTGCATTTGGTACATAAAAGAAAAAAGAAGGCAGACATAATCGGAATGTTGAGAGCGGAATATGCAAAAATGAAGTCCATTGATCATGACGTGAATCCGATTGACGTTCATAAAATATTGCGACTGAGCTCCAATTTCCGCATTTGACTGCTTTATTTCGTTTTTATTGTTTTCTTATGGAGCTGCGGGAAAAAGTATTTGGTTCGTGTGCAATAAAATATAGGCATGTGCATTTATTATTGTGCTAACATGTGTGCTGCACAGGTTGGTTTTAAGAAAAGTAAATAGACCCCAACTGAAGATTCAGAAACATCTAATGTTTCTGATAGATTTTGAACTCTACTCATAGATTGTCATTTCCAATGCCATAGTAGCTCAGATTGAAACATCTATAATGCAATCCTCACGTTATATTTAAGTGCGTTACGGTCCTAACCGTTTGCGTTTCCTTCAATTTACTGTCTTATATGTTTGCATATAAGCCTTTACCAATGTAGCCTGTATATGAACCCGTTTTTAATGAACTTTTCCTTCCAAAAAGGTATAAATGTATTTCGCCTGTGACATTAAATACCGTAGCTAGAAAGTACAAAATACCAATAGCGGATTATATCTCACCAAGCAGACATTTCGTGGAGCGCATTATATCTAACTTGAGTAGATTAAACTTAACTGAGAGCATATCCATAAAAGCAATTAGTTCACGATATCAAGTTAATCTGCCAACTCAATGCTGACAAACTGTCCCATCGGACCCAACCGTTTGCTTACAGATTATATATTGTTTAGTTTTCAAAATAATGGAAAGCAAAGAATTGAAATAACTAAGATGACAAGTCTCCTTGTTTATGATACCATCATCAAAGCACAGGAAAATGAGAACCATGTAGAGAACGAAGAAGATTCGATCTACAAATGTAGCCAGAGCCTTCACGGCGTGTTTACGGTTGTTCTCGGTTGTAATGTACTCTAAGCGGTCTATAGAGGCGTGAATCTCTACCAGCTGTTTGTCGACTCCCATGGTGGTGTCCATATCATTAGAGAAGACGTTCCTTCTGATGTTTCCGCTATCTGTGACAGTTACCGAGAGTTTTGTGTCACACAGGTGGCCATTTAGCTTATCCGGAGAGAGGGTGCTGGGGTTCAGCATAGTCATCCTCTCACTGTACACCGACAATCCAGTTTAAACCCATGCTGGACTGTTGACCGCAAGCAATGGCCAAAGCATCATCACAGGTAGACACATGAAAGTGCAATATGAATAGACTACGTTGCAAGCGTACCAATCACCATTACACAATTCTTAATGAATGGATGGAGAGGGATGATGAAAATAACTTGGATAAGGTACGTGCGATCCATCTAGGAAGATGTTTGGTATCACCACGTGAAATGTGGACGACCAGAGACGACAGAAATATGGAGAGCATGATTATGACCATATTATAGCAATAGTAGACACCTGGAAGACAATTAAGGTCAAAGGGTCATAACAGCATAAGCTGTCTAAATGCGAACAAAAAATTGCAATTTCTTACATAATAAATATTAAAGTTGAATGCTACGCAGAATATCCAGTTAGATGTTTAAAAAATCCCTGGGAATCATGCAATATTCGGTGACCAATTGTTAAGCTAGCTCCAATATGGTTGTAACATTAGTCAGACGCGCGGACCACGCTCTAGCCTGGATCTGCTGTGTCACTGACGCACGCCGTGTGATCGACAGCTGACAAAATAGATATCTTGCAAGGATGGGGCAATTATTTAGAGGTTGAAAGTTTATCACCATGCGATGTATCGCAGAAGTGAATAACGCGTAAGAGTCAGAGGTGCATAATTTGACAGGGTAATCGAATTACTTGTTGGGCAGCCTGTGGGGGTAGGTCGCTTGGCGGTTGCTTTAGTTGTTCGACTGGGTGATATAAAGCTTATCTATATATATATATATATATATATATATATAGATATATATATATATATATATATATATATATATATATAGATAGAGAGATATATATAGATATATATATATAGATATATATATAGATATATATATATATATATATATATATATATATATATATATATATCTATAGATATAGATATATATATATCTATATATATCTATATATATCTATATATATATATATATATATATAAATATATATATATATGCATATATATATGCATAAATAAAGATGCTATATATATATATATATATATTTATATATATACATATATATATATATGCATACATATGCTTTATATATATGTATATATATTCATATAATATATATATATATATACACATATAAACATCACACATTGAAAGCGGGGCGGTTAGGAGGTTAGGAGCCACGGTCATCACGTAGTCTGATTTTGGAAAGGTCCATCTAATAGGCGTGAATTATTCCCTATTGCACTTTGATGGGCCGTCACGTGTGTGGTGTCACATTCGAGGTGTCACATTACACTAAAGTAAAGAGCCACATCTTCAACTGAAATTCGAATGTGAAGTACTTACTTCCTGCTCTGGGGACAGTAATTATAGCTGATTATCGTCATTTCATGTCGGTTTATCGTTCATAGAAATGCAGAGGGATTGCATCCAACCTATTAAATGATAGACAAGAATTATGTCTTGACACCCATTGGACCCATTCTAGCATCAACTACTTGGTCATCTTAAAATATTATGATGCAAAGGTGCAGGTGAAAGAATAGTTGCCGAATAAAGCTTAGGATTCGAGGTCCATCGGGCTCATTGCATGTTCTTGCGACATGCATCCGATTAGCATCCTAAATTGGTCTTGTCCCGTTTAAGTTATTGACATAAAATTGAAAGACATGGTCGTTTACCTTTAATTTACAATTAGTCACATCAAAATATTCATCCAAATATTGTCAGAGAAAACAATGGAATATTTAATATGCCGTTATAAAAATAAATAAACGTACCGTTGTGTTTTAACTCGACAGACTTGTGCCATTAGAAGCACATCAGTGGCGCTTTCATTCATAAATGTGAGTTGCATGGACGGGACAACGATTGCACAAATATACAAGGAAACCATGATATGAATGATATGATAACTGCGTACGTTGTGAATACCTGTGAGGGTGATCCCATTACTTTAGCGGGTGTACTCTAGCAGGTGACAGTATATGTACTCAAATACATGTATAGATATACTTATACACACACACACACAAACACAACAACACACACACACATACACATACATATATATATAAATATATATATATGTATATTAATATAGATAGATATATATATTTATATATATATATATTTATATCTATTTTTATATATATATATTACACACATATATATACATATATATATATATATATATATATATATGTATATATATATATATATATATATATATATATATATATATATATATATATATATATATATATATATATATATATATATATATATATATAGGGACAAGAATCAATGAATTGTGCATTGTTATTTTTTTGGCCATTAGAGAGTTTTACAAATAATAGCCATGTAGAAATCTACAGGTTTTGCTTCTTTTGCAAATGCTGTTTCTTGTTTGTTGTAAAGGCTTATGCATAAGAAATACATTAAGAAGCAAGTGACGGCATGAATCGCAACTATTGCTGCTTAGTGTCTACCCCAGCGTTGTGATTGCACCAATTATGTCCACAAATTGTGTTGCACTTTATTGATTCAAATGGTTATCACTCATAATTTATAGCCGATTCGATATATCTGGTCTCTTTTGCAAGGGGCCAATAATCGTTGCTTGTGGATAGCAAAGCCATAAACAATTGACGTGAGATTGCAATATTGGATGTCTTGGAAGCTTGAGCCAGTGCAGAGTGAGCGATAGGGCCTCTAGATGCATTACACCAGACCGCGAATTGGAAAACAGAGATCTTTGATGCCCACCTATAAGCGATGGAGAGGATATCAGTAAAGAGCCTACATCGTATATCCCTTCAGACAAGCAAAGACGAAAGCACATGCGTTGCAGCCTGTAATGCTTTTGTTAGATAGTCAGATTGATGATCTCGTTTCGTTGCGTCGTAGATATGGCGGGGATGCTCGCACCAAATTGGCAGTACGCGGAGCCAACATCATACCAGAGCGATGATAAAGTTCACATGTGGCAGTTCTTAGCGCGTGTCCGACAAACGGGTCAGTCTAGAGGTACGTAATCAGATTTGGCTGATGTTCTGGAGGGAGGGAATGGCAGAAACATACAAGCAACGCTAGAAAACAGTTGGAGAACTGGCTGCCCTATAGTACGCGTCATGCTGGCGCCAAACCGGGCCTCATATTTCGCAAAGAGCTTTGTAATCACTTCATCGGACATTGATTCAATCTTTGCAGTCGACAGGTGCTGATCGCCGAGGTACTGATGGGCCTGACCTCCAGCTATGGCAGCAGCAAGCTTATCTCTCTTATAGGACATATCTACACCAGGGGTGCAACGGGGTTCCGCTCCCACAGACTTTGTCTCCACTAATCTATTCGCGTCCTGTTCAAGGAGTTGATCAATAATGGTATCAGGATCCATGAATATACGCATACACCTTCAAAATCTAATATATTGCACTGCTCCCCATTGGGAAACAGGGGGACGGCCCTGCCCTCGGTGCCAGGCCGCCTCAATCGACGTTATATTCAGTGGTTTGACCAGTCTTCAGCAACAGTTTTGCGTGTTTGGTCTTTGCTAGTGGATGGCGTACAGTGGCACGTTCCTCATTCGCTGGAATCACATCATTCTCTCGTAGGGCGTCTTCAAACGACTCAGGAACCGTGGTGTGGAAAAGAACCGTCCAGCGGGTCTGTTTACTTAGATACTTCAGCACAGAGTTTATTTTCTGGGTGAGGAACCAGACACTTTGCTGCGCATGGCGGCCGCTAAAGGCCAGTTCGAATAACGTGTCATTCTTTTTGGTTAGGGCCATTGTTGCCGAACAGTCATCAATAATGTAGAGGGTAGGCTCGCCCGGGAACGTCTGCGAACCCAAATTAACCGCATCAGGGAAACGATCAACAGACTTCTTAACGAGGACACAACGCTAACTGTGCATGTACGCACCCTGTTCTGGGAGCAGGGCATAACAATTGCCTCCATTCTCACTGCACTTGGGATGGCAATATCAGCCCTGGTTATTGCCATGGGCGGGGGAGGGGGGAAGACTGCGGTGTCGAAACCAAAACCTGTGCCGCCAAAACCGCCCAGCGACCTTCCCAATGGCCAAGCTCATGTCAGATGGGGCCATCTATAGGCCTGTTCCAAAAACGTAGTCTAGCTTTGAGGAGGCGATCTGGAGCAAGTTCTGGTATCTTCGAATGGATGAAGGGATGTCTACCAGGGAGTTGATGGCGTCCTCCACGTTAACCTTGAATTGTTTCTGTAAATGGGATATCAAATAACAAAGTGTGGATGGTGCATCAGTTCTCTTCACTTGAAATGATAACACAATTACACCTTCCATCACGCGCTTAACGTATATCATTAGCATTAATGTTTGGGACCTAAATACGATTGCGCGGACGGGAAACGTCGCATGTACTGACTACAACTCGATGTTAGAAGAACCACGTTACCATTTCAAGCAATAAATAGCAAATATGTTGCTTTGCTGGTATATTGTAACGGCGCCAATTATCCATGACGTGAAATCAGGTAAAAAAACAAGCAGAAAGTAGCCGTTTAGGCAAATCAGTTCATAATGATTTGAATATTGTAGCCGAAACTTTAACACACGAGATAAAGAGGGCAGCCAGTAGTAACAAACATATGCCTGCCAACATGATCACGAAAACCAATGCCATACCGCTCTATGTCTAATACAAAACGAATTCTGTGGTCGACATCCAGCCCGCGGCGAATAAATTGTTTTGTTTTCTTCCAATGCACATTTATTGGAAATTGCATAGGATGCTGCATTTACAAGCGATAAAAGGTAAAAATATCCCCAATCTTTAGGACAAAGTGTTGCATCGGCAGCATTCTTAATATAGGGTTAAATCATTTAAGTTGTCTAACATATGCTTTTGCGTAATGATATTCAGCATCAATACCTCATTTTAAACGATCAATGAAGTTTGCACAATGAAGAATCCCAGGTAACAGTATTCTCTTCGATTCAAGGATAACTGTCCGCATTGCTAACAAGAACTAAAATTCGGGATGGTACAGCGCAGCTGCGGTTTTATGGGAGGTCAAATAAGACCACTGCCAAAGGAAATCGGTCTACTTGGGCAGTGTCGATGCATTTATCTTTATTTAACTATGTATGAGTGTATAATAAAAAACTGAAATGCATAAAACGCCGTATAGTTGCTTTTAAAAAGATGAAGTTAGATAGGTGACTGTGAGCCTTGCCATATTGTCCACATAGCGTATTCGTTTCAGCTCTCTCTGTGTTCACTGTACATCTACTTCAATTAATCAAAGTACTTGCGCAGTTGCTTCAAGCATCAAATACCTCAGCGATCGTTGATTAGACAGCCACACAATGGTGCCACTTCATTCCACTAAATAGTTGTTAGCTTGGCTAAGGAAGCTCATTTGAGGCTCCCGCACGAGGAAATAGGTTAAGACGCCACCTGTTAGCCGAAGCGTTATTGTCATAGCGTCATAGCGTCGCTTAAAAACCTCGTGGAGTGCTCTGTTTACTTTGGAGCTGAAGTCGCCCTGGCCAATCAGATTACTCTTTATCTTAAACAGCCGCCGAGCCTTGAGACATTGGATCAACAGTCTCATGTGCTTATGATAATTTCATGGTATCGTCGCCTGATCTTGAGGTTGTCTTTTGAATACTTTCATAATCGTCACGCAGCTCAGAGTAGCGTAAAATTCGTCGCTTGAAACCACATCTCCCTGACATTCCAAAATGTTTATGTCGGACTAAAACATTACACGTTGCACAGTCCAGTCCGATCTCTAGGTGATAGCAATCAGGCAAATGGATGCATCCTCACGTTTATCATCAAAGCGCGCCTGATGCTTCATCTAATGGCATTTTAAATATATCAGGTGAAAAGATAAAGTCATCCTTGATGTCCTAACTCTGTAAAGCGCATATTTCCATAGTAGTTGGCCAATCTCGCGCCCTCATATATTCACAGTTGATTAATTGGATCATAAATCGAGGTCTCATCTTATTGATATGTGAATATTACTGTGCATACGCGTTTGCAATTATATGCGAGGCAAGGACAATGACATAATCAATTCACTGTGGTCTCACGACCTAACGATGATGTTTTCTTTCATTGCACAATATATTATTGATGCTAAGAATTGACACATAGCTAAATGGACAGACAAACCTACTCAGATTGCTCGTTCTGGAAATCAAGGTTCTATTGGGGTTGCAAAGCAATCAGCATTCGATAATATACTTGATATTCATCATATTCATTAACTATGATGAAGACAGGTATGACTAATGGTAACGTTTAGTAACTTTTAAGTTAACTAGAATCATTCTGTTTTTAGGAGAGGGAAAATATCATTACTTTTTTGGTCAATAATCTGCAGTGTGCGATTTAGCATACTTAACTCTATAAAATGGAAACTCGATTTTGCAATAATTGCCAATATATGCGGACACAAGCATCTATCGTTGCGCCACACATGTGATATAAGATTTCCAAACCCTTTCTGCTGCCATATACATGCGGGAAACATATTTCCTCGGATAAAGGCGATTCTCTAGTAATGGTCCTTATATTAGTAAAGCTCACTATGTGAAGAGATTGATGTCAATGCAACAGCGATAGGTGACGGTTGCTGCCCCACAAGAGCAGGTGCTAACTGACGGTCATTTATCATCTATAAACAAAACAAACGTGACCTAGTTACATGCGACTGCGTTCGCCATATTATGATCGCAGTTTGGTGCCCAATACAAATCTCGCGTTGTGTCGAAGCACATGTGTGATATGAGATCCTAAGTGATGGCAGTAATATCTACTGTACAAACGCCAGCACAACACAAGGCTTAAATCAGCTGCTTTTACAGATTCTACATAATTCAATCGTGATGTCTTCGCGTCACTTATTGAGCTATTGTCATTCCACTGACTAATGTGATGCTGTGTCAGAGCTTTTTAACCACCGCTATACTCCTGTAGAATTACGAAGATGTTAGCGCTATTTGGCTCCTTAGCTTGAATCATAATGGGATATTTACGAAGTGGTTATGAATACATCATTGAATGGATAAATGTCATGTATAAAATTCGCCTTCTATAATTAGTACCACTATTTTTACCTTTTAAACTATATAACACAGCATAACACATCCTGCTGATATAGCGGCGGTTAATGCTGTCGCTACTATTCCATGACTGCATAGCCAACATCTATCGGTCATGAGCATATGGCAAAATAGGACCACACACTATCCTCGGCCAATATGGACTAATCCGTTGATTGCTAATGTGCTAAAATTACCTTTCAATATAAACGGTATGCAGCCGACTGAGTGGCAGCTGATCGATTCTGTGAGTGAGTAAGGAGCATTAACCATTTTATAGATACAACCAATAATGCATATGTTTAACTAAAGGATGCTCCGTACTCGAAGTTGGCACACGACATTGGTATCATACCTTACAGAGCACTACCAAATGGAAGTTCTTATGTTTTTTATCATCATCTCCAACTGTAAAACGTACGCTTGGTCGTGATCGTCCAAGAGGGGAAATTTGAGATTTAAATCATAATCAATATTAGAGACTAAGCAGCCACTGCGGTTGCAATCACAAATGCTATGGTAAGAAACACCATCTACGTGTTGTTCGTCGTATTGCTGACAGAATGTGTTTTAAATAATCGTTATCCCAATAAACCAATCTGTGAAATTCGTGGGTGAAAATAACTTTATAGGGTATCGTATAAATGGGTTTAAAACGCATAATGTAAAATATGAAGACAAAGTTTGGTTTTTAATCACATGTACATTTGTCTTTTATGGTGATCACATGCGCGACAGTAATGGTAACACTTGGAGTCAAACTCACATGTCAGTCTAAAAGAAGAACCAAGTACAATTATATAATGCGACCTACACGTTATTATGCCACATGAATGTGGAGTCGTGATATTGCAGATTTCCTGACATCTTGAAGTAGATAAAATCGACAAATCAACATTTGTCTTGACAAAACGGAAATACTGTGAGTAGGAGGAACTAAGTGGCTTTAAAAATATTTGCTACTGGCTGACACTTTGCTTATTGTTGGCTATTTCTCAGAGTTGGAGGATAGTAGTTATCATTAAACAAATACTTAGAATATCAGAGTTCCCAAATAAGGTAATATAATGATGGAACTGACAAAAGTGATCACCTGAAATACATCTTATTGCTTGCTTCAAATATCCCTTATCTGGAATATATTTATCAAGTCAAATTAATTAGTCGTCCTCCATTAAATGTCATAACAACATGACTGCTTATGGGTGTAGCGCATATGTTACTACGAACAATCTCTCCTGACTCATGCGGAGGCTCCATAAACATTGACAGGAAGGTCTACACGATACAACATGCATGCGTCAATGCGTTTCTATACAGCGATCAAGGTGCTTTAGGTGACTATCAAATCTTATTAACATATGAATATGTTTTTAATGATTGCGACAAATGTTTATTGGAATGCAACCAATATGCACTAGTATTACTGGTGATACAAGCACGTAATGGCTAGGGCATTGTTTACAGTATTTCTGTTGATGCCTTGTGTATGAGTACGCTTATATGTGTACGTTTCATTAGCAGTTAGACCAGATATTCGTACTGTATGTACGCTTATAAAAACCAGGTATTACCTTGGTGCTCGCTTGCTAATCTTGCCTATCAGACGCACCTAGGTCTACGGTGGAGCTTGCAAGTATTACCTACATAGGAGGATATCAAATCCAGATGTAAAAAAAATCCTGTTTATTTATACCAACTAAATAGGGCCTGCAGAAACAATATCCATATGTACATTGTCTTATCCTATTCAGTATAAATGAGATGAATACTTAATGAGACATAACTTTGTTCTTCCCTAATACCATTATACCAAAGAAGTGAATATGCATATGTTACGGATGAAGATGATTATAACGCTTGGCAAAAACCAAATGATTTGTATCTAGGGAGGAAGTTGTAAATATTGCTGTAATTTAAAGAAGCATTGATAATAATGTTAACTTGGTGGAACATTAATGCAGGTTATTCACTGTATGCTGAAGAAAATCACTCATCACATTTTCATTCATTTGGCCATTACCACATCTCTTTACACCTGCTTTTGGAATCAGATGTCAGGCGTAGACATATCAATGAAGATCGATGTATGCAGCGACTAGACCTTAAAGACCACCAACGGTCCCTATTAGAATAAAGAGTGTCCTTCTTGATCTATACATGCGGAAACTCGAAAGATGCTTTTAGACTTGCAAATCCTCGCGCCGCGTATATCTGTCTTCCTGAAAGTAAAAAGACGGTGAAATTGAATTGCAGGCATCTGACTACGCCACAATTAACCCATTACACTTATTGTATAGGCGATAATATAATGATTGTTGCTCTTTTCTATTCCGTATTGTTTTGTAGCGGGTAATAAAGCTTTGATCTCAAAAGTCTTTTAGGGTTTGTTCGATTAAATGTCATGCAGCTATACTGAGTGTTAGACAAAACTTGTGTCTTATAGTGTGGTGTGTTTTACCCTATGAAGAAATGAATTCCACCGTTAAGATTAATTTGATGATGCGTTGACGATGTGCCACAGAAAAAGAGAGAGATAGAGAGAGAAAAAACAACAGGAGAGAGGGAAATGACAGAGAGAGAGAATCGAAAAAATAAGTAAAGAGAGCAAGAAAGAGAGAGAAACAGAGAGAATATGACCTATATCAACATATATGTTAATTAATTATTGATTATAACATCTGATGGTTTGTGAAAATAGCTCTGGCGCAGCGAAGGATCAGCAACAGGTTATCTTAGACTGTGTATGCTGCATTGGTCACATGCTTGGCTTGTTATAACCAATGATAAACTCTCATATATTTTACATTGAGTACTTAACCAAGGGTTCCACATAACCCCACAATAGACATACTGCTGTCCGTGTTCTGTTGCAAACATTTAAGGTATTAAATTGCGATCATTGTTCTTCTGTGCGTCTGTGCCAATCGTCGGCAGTAGCAGCTATGTTTATTAAAATAAGAAAGTGAAGAAACTTTCACAACAATCGTCTTATTGCACTCGACGTAAGTTGAATTATTAACTTTTGAGAATTCGTTCGTTAGTAAACAAATGAAATACGAACATCATATAGAAACTATGTTACGATTGGAAAGTTTTCGCATTTATCATTAATTATGTATTCAAGCTTAAGCATTGACTGAGGCCATAGAATGCAATTATCTTAAACTTGACACAGAACGTTTTTTCGTCTACATTTACAAGCAAATTGCATGTACAAAAAGTATGACTGGTTCCATTATAAGTCAGTTACAATGCTTTAATCATTAGGTTGTGCAGTTACCATAAAAAAATGTACGGTTCATTCATATCGCATCTAACATTAAGAACATATACGATAAAGCCGAATCAAGTAAATAAACGAGTATTCAATATTGCTTGGGAACATGCTATGATTTAGAAGAATGTTTTCATGAATCGCTTGCTTATAACCCAATATATTAAATACCTTAGGCCATAGTTGATTAGCTGTAGAAAGGTGTCGCACTAGAACAATTGTGCAATTTGTAAAGGGCTCTCACGTACACTTAGTGATTCACATGTAGCTAATGGATGCATTACCGCATTCAACAAACAGGCGCTGATGTACATTGGGAATATTTGCTATGCAGAATGAACATCCATATTGTTCCATCAACAATATAGGCAGTAAATTAAATCCTTGTAGATCGTTCCTAATACTTGAGGTTGATAGGTGATATAAGACGAACGTGCGCGCAATGTGGTAATTAATGATTTTTTTGTAAAGGGCTCTCTCTGTACAACCATTACCGTCCGTTGCATTAAATTAACAAAAGGCTTGACAAGCTGATAATTTGCTATTCATTGAAGCATATTCACTTATATGCAGGTGATAGCACGTGTATTCGTTAGCTGCAGTAATAAATGGAGGATTTTTTATTTCACCTGTTTGGTCGATATAGAGTTATGAGAGGTATGAAATCAGTTATCTACCTACTTGTGATGCCATGTTCTATTCGCAAAAAGCCGCCAGTAAATCTACATCAGAAAGCTACTGGCACGGCGACAGCTAATTTGCTCAGTTAGATGAACTAGCTCCCAATATGCAAAAAGTGTAGGTAATCAATAAAAACTGACGACAGTATTCAAACGAAACAATCCTTGATTCTAACTCGCATATCGTTATAACATGAGGAATCTGAAACATTTTTAATATTTTAATGGGGTACAGATTGTCTGATGGCTGATTTGAATAATTGCTTACCACGCTTGGATGTACATTGATAATAGGATGCTGTTTGTAGTGACATTATACACAATATTGGCTCGCACAGAAAACTACCTCTCACATCAAAAGTCCCTTAAAAACATGGATTCATGGAGGCTCATTTTCGTTAAAGTAATTGGAGTTCAGTTTTGAAACTGATAGATGATAAATTGGAAAAAGCGTGAGCGGCTAAATCTGCTTCATAACGACCGGTCGCTATCTCCACACATTTAGCAGTCATCAATCAGACAATATCGGCCCTGATTGATCTTTCATATATCAAACATCGACCCAATAATCCATATCTGGCATATCAAGATAACAATAGTATATGTGTGTCACGAACATTTAATGGATTTATTTATTCTTGGGTTAGCTATGTACCGCTAAATAAATCACTCCAGCTGTGAAAGTTTTCTTTTTAAGCCACATAATTGGAAACCTGGTGGCTATTTAGGTTAAGGTGTGCTGGACCAATTTGCTGTAGAAATAGTTGATACACCAGCATCGGCTTATTGGGGGTGAGGTTCATGTCTTTAACACAGATGCGGGTGACCCAGGCAACTTGGAAGTAAATTGCAAAGAATTCGGGACGTCCTATAATGTAAACATGTGCTTTATGACGTATCTATAGGCATAATTTGATATCGCAAAGAAATATTGCAACAGCATCATAGCCAACTAAAGAGACCATTGTTTGGTTTGCAGTGTTGCACGTTAGTTTACCTGCGATACTTTTTAATCGCATGGTTTCGCTCACAACACCAGCTAGTATAGCGGGTTTGTAAATCAATTCACATATCCGAGTGCGGTATCCTTTGAGAAGGCCTTTACATGGAACAACTATTAATTATTGTCCAATGAGTAACAACTGCAATGCATGATGATGCATGATGATCACCTGGATCATCTGAGATTAATCAAGCAGCCACAGCACTAATGATATTCAGTTATCAAAGGATCTATTTCGTTTTCTTTTATTTTGGTTAAGTCAGCAGTATTATTTATTGGACGTTGAAATAAAAAATTATTTCTCATTGTTGCTGATTATGTGCACATAACTTATCCCTATGTGCTCAATTACCTTGACTTAGACAGAGTCTGTTATTGCATTGTACGTTAACAATATTGAAATAAGGTGCTTCATTATATATGTAATGGTTATAAGACGCCAGTTTACGAAACCTTCATGCTTATATTACTGGTACATTGTCCTACTTTATTTGTATCGCGGAAATACATAGATTAAAGTTTTCGTATAAAGAGCCCTCGGTGTTTATATAACGATACAAAATGCAGATGAATTATATATGCCACGTGTGCTGCGTTAACTTGATGGATCATCTGTCCTGAAAAAGTCGGCACGTGCGCATTTCAGCCGTCACACGCTAGATGCTGACATTAGCATCGGCTTAATATGATATGAGGCTTACACAAAGTTATATCAGACGAATAGGAAAGATTGCTATATATGTAGTATGGATATATTGTCAAAACATACACGGCTTCCGGATACGGAATGCAGCGAATAATGAGGCTTCTATGAAGTTGGTATGACTTGCACTGTCAAGGGCTGTCACAACAAGCGAGCTGCATAGTGGCTACTGAGCCAGTAAATAAAACCTTTCCCATGTGAAGATGTCTTTGCATGTCTTAGTTTGTGAATACAACGTGACGCCGTGCATTGGGAGAATAAGAAAAATGGCCATTGGTTGCATGGGCAGAGATGAGAACTGATATATTTTACCGTGAAAAACCCATTAAGGAATCGTTATCTTACCCATATTACCCAACCATTTATGGATGCATCGCAATGATCAGTAACGTGCAACAATAGATTTATAGAACAGTAGAACAGTAGAAGTTTAATACAATATTGTAATTGAATTCCCTTCGCCACAATTAGTATTTAGAATTGAATTGATAAACCTTTGAGTAGAAATGAACGAAATATTAACTTGGGCGAGTGGCAAAAGTAAGAGATATTTGATTTTATATTTGATCACAGCAGATTGATGAATGTTAACAACTACTGTTGTGACCCTATCACGCGCTATAACTCCATGAAAATTCCAAGACATGGCACCAAGAGTAATGATATAAACCTCATTATCGGCAGCACCATATAGGTTGTTCACATCGAAGCAATCGATGCATTGGCAGTTGTTATCTGTTAAAAAGACAGTCCCTTTTATAAATATATATTGCGTGTTTAACCGTGATATATAGACAAATGTCTATTTCCCTGCTTATTACCTTCACATTTCGGTCATGTCACTTAATCGAGATGGACAAGCAATAATGATCATTAGTATATTTGTCAAACCAAGTATCCGTGATAAAGTGAATATTACTTGAGAAAATATATCAACCAATTAACAATCCACAAACCATTCCCTTCATTTGCTATGGTAGCGATCTGAGTATGGGAGTGACGGGGTCGTGCTGCAGTATGCATCAGCCCTGGTCATGTACGACGATAACAATTGCCAATGTATCGATTGTCTCTTTATATTGTGCTTTTACAAAGTGGTTGCGTTACACTGTCTTTATGAAGCTGTCTGCAAATACACCGTCAAAATGCATTAACCGTGATATTAAATCGCACTCAAATATGTATCTGAATCGATGTGAACAACCTTTATGGTGCTGCCAATAATGAGTTTTACATTATTAGTCTTAGTAGAAGTAACATAGATGGAATTTTAGTCATACCCCTAATTAATTTGGCTCATGGACGGAGCGACAAAAGCCTTTGTAACAGTAAAATGATGAAAAAAGTGTCTTAACATTGCATGATCTGATAGTTTGGTGCAATGTCTCGGTATTTTGCTCACGTTTTCAAGGCTATATATTTATTATGTAGCCATTTATAGTTATTGCTCTATCTAGTTTGGTGTTGATTTGATTCCATTAGTTCAATTCTATGTGACCACCATACATTCTTGTTGTGAAATGTGGTTACAGCGTATTGTCACGTGGGTATCCGCCATGTTGCGAGAGCGACTTCCTGAATGCTTCTTTCACAGACATCAGGTACATGTGTACCAAATAACCATAGCAAACAACGAAAAATCATTTCATCACTCACAATGCTTAGGTAGCGCAACGTTCATTTGTCATTATTATTCGTGCCCATGTTTACTGTGTACAAGGGCGGGTTTTTCATCTGGCTTGAGTTACCTTCCAACTCAGAAGCTATCGAAGTGGCTAAAATAGCGAAGGAAGACTTACAACTTGTCATTCTGCCTGGGGAAATGTAAGTCCGCTTTGATAGATTGTAAACCTATTGAGGACAGTACCAACCAGTGACTACCATTCGCCTTGCTTAACATCAATCGATTAACAAATATATTGGTATACCTCTTTCGTACTTAATCCGTGACCACAGAATATAAATGCTGACACATAAACTCATAGTGTCTATTAATACATATTTCGTGGTGTGTTTAAGCCATACAAATATATATTGAATTTAGCTCGTCTCTTACAAGATCATTCGTTAATTTTATCCGCGTGAGCTTCGCCTTACTGGAGAAGGATGTCCCAATGGAAGCTATAGGCAAGCTGTGTGAAGCAATCAGACGCTATTTGAATTCTGGATCAAACACCGCCAATTAGCAATCTGATTCACGATGCGGACATATAATTTACACGCACCATTTCTTCTAGATGCGTCATTTGGAGTGTTTATCAACAACCGACCTATTCCTTACTTGTCTCACAAACACAATAGCACGTTTCCTACTTTACACTGTGCATTGCCAGGTTCTTACCGGCATGGTTACCTGTACTATCGTATCACACATGCCTTATCCCAATTCCTATGTCCTGTTAGCAAAATGATTCGCTGAAAGAATGTGCTATGCGTTGTATCACCATTATTCATTGTACAAAGCTGCTGTGATTGTGTATAAACCAGTTGCGATTATAATTACCCAACGGCATCACACATGCTATAAAACCATCCATACTTGCATCATCAGCTTAAACGGACATATTGGTCTCCCCATATTGAGCATTTGAATATGTTCACTGAGATAGAATATGCATTCAATTGGCATGTCTCTGAAAATGCAAAATATTGTAAACTTTATTTTATATGCTGTTCTCGGTTTCTTTCGACAAAATTGCTCAATTATATCAAATTTTGTACTGTTTACCATCATCGTGAATGTGGAAGCGTTTACAACCAGTAGGTGACGAAAACGTGTTGTAAGCAAGGTACAATTAGACTGTAAATGAGCTGCATGTGTCATTATTAAAAGGAAGAGCCATTGTTGATTGCACACACTGTAAATACTCTAGATGTGTGCCTGTTTCAATAGAACAGCAGGAGCTATCTCCGGATACAATGCAACAGCGGCTGTGAGTCTGCGTAAAATAAGATAGCAAATACTGACGCTTGATGCTCGTGTGTTAGTATCGATATTACAGCAAACGTGGATTCCTCAAAAAGTCAATATGATATGTGCATGGTTATTCATATAGAACTGCAAAGTGGATACCACGTTCTGTTTGTGTAATGAATGTTTGTGTTTCAGTATAACATCTTAGCCTAGTACCATATATTTCAATGCGACAGCAAATACGAATGTGTTTTAGGCTATTTGACAGAGACGTGGGCTGAGCCGAGTTTGGTCTGATCTATTTTTGGAATGTAATGCTGTCCCATCAGCCAGTGGCATTGATACTTTGATCTGGGTAATCGTGAGCAGCATTGGAATTGGCACGGTCAACACGAAAAGGGATATGTGCAGCATAAATGCAAGAAAAGGTTGCATAACTCGTCCACTTTTATGTGGCATGTTTAATTAATCCAAGAATCGTCAAATTCCATTCAGTGATAAAATATGATATGTGATTTCGATTCAGGCCACATATGCAGTACGGTCAGCTGATTAACTTAAAGGTCACATACAATGATTTTTTTTATTCCATTTTTCCAAAGTTCTATGTTTTAAAAGGGTATCGTGACCAACATAAGGTGACTGCGCGCTTTTTTTCTTTAAGAAAAAATTATTTTGAAATGTACATTTTCCACGTCGAATCTGTCAAGAAACCGCTAGGTAAAATTCGTGAATTTCCGGACAATGACGTCACTCGGGTTGTTCGCGTATATTCTCGCCATCTTCAGCCTTCACAGTTGGTTTATAGCGTGTGACTTACTCGTCTTTCTTCACGGTCTGGTGATTTTCTTGGTGTGCATTATGCCTTATTGTTGTGCGTTCGGTTTTCTGAACTATGAGAAGTCAGGCGTGAGTTTTTTTTCTGTTTCCAAAAGACAGTAAAATGCGCGCATATGGGTGTCAAGCGTAAACACTGGAGACCTACCCTTTAACTTTGACCTTTATAGGAAGTCATATATTTGTGGTCCCTGTCAGAAGCTGTGGAAGAGCGAGAAAAACTACATCACCACGACAACAAATGTAATGTGGAAACGAAATACAAGTACCCAGGCGGTGTTTTTGATCTACCACCCACTATCTTTAAAGCGTTACGGGACAAAGGAATGGAAATAGGAGACGGTATTTATCCTTACAGAGCCACCTTTGATTTTTTAAGTTATTTTGGAGAAGACAACCTACCAGTCAATTCACAGAAAATCACCTGTGACCAAAAACATGTGCCGTTATCAGTGAGTGTATGCAGCAATGCACCTGATTATACAGAACCAAAATGCTTTGTAACGAAGGAACCGCGCAACCATTGATTCACAGGATGATGACGTACATAGAGGAGATATCAAACGCCGCCTATCTACTGATGCTTGCTCAATACGAAGCTACCCTAACCCAGTTACAAGAGAAAATTGATGAAGTCCGTCAACGGGACCCGGTAGGCAAGGAAGAACACCCATTGCCAAAATTACAGAGCAAATTTGACAACTATTTGCACGTATTACCGTTGGTCGGATTCAACTCATCGAATTATGACCTCAACGTCGTGAAAATACCGTTGACAATTTACCTGCAAGAACATTCATTGCTCAAGTATACCATCAAACGAAATAACTCATTCATGTGCATTGAACTGGACCATGTGCGGTTTTTGGATATCACCAACTTTATTGCACATGGATATACATGCGACAAATATCTACGAGCCTTTCAATGTGAACAAAAAAAGGGATATTTCCCGTATGAATGGGTGACACTCGATCGTTTGAACAATACAGAATTACCACCCCATGCAGCTTTTTACAGTGCGTTAAAACAAGAAAACATTACAGCTGGCTAATACCCTGAATGTCAAGAAGCGTGGGAAGCAGGTCAAATGCAGACTTTTATAGATTTTGTTATGTATTACACCAATTCAGATGTCAAACCTTTTTTGGAAGCCACAGAGAAACAGAGTCGTTTTTACAGTTAGAGAGGTATAGATATGTTGAAGGATGGAATATCAGCACCCAGATTAACCATGCGATATTTGTTTCAAGACTTGGAAGATGAATTTACTTGACGAAAAAAACAACGACATATATTGGTTGATAAAAAATGGAATAGTGGGCAGACCCTCCATCATCTTTTCATCGTTACCACCAAAAGGGAAAAACTTACATCGGGCGTGATCAGAACGGAAACGAAGCAAAATTGTGTGAAGGAATCATGGGTTACAATGCAAACGCGTTGTATCTGTGGACGTTGTCTCAACCCATGCCAGCCAACTTTCCCACCCGACGTCACGCGCCTAAGTTTAAACCAGTATAGACCTGAAAAGGTGGTATAGCAGACGAATGGTTAGCTTGGATAGCACATAGCTCACAAAACCAAATACAACACCGACTAAACAGAGGAGAAAAAAGGATAGGTGCTCGGCAATTACCCGTAGATGGTTGGTGCGAAGAAACTCAAACAGTGTATCAGTTTCATGGATGTGTATTGCATGGTTGTCTGTGTCTGAAATTGACCCATAGCCCCATCAGTGGAAAACTAATGAGCGCTTTATGTGCCGAAACTGAAAACCCAGTATTTGAGAGGATTAGGATATAAAATCGTAAGTGAATGGGGATGTAAATGGAAAAACGGAAAACAGACCCTCACATTAAAGCGTTCACGTACAGTTGATCTCAACCACTACGAGCCACTTTGACGGAAAAACAGCTCATAGCCAATATACGTGACGGAACCTTTTTTGGAATAGCTGAAGTAGATATACGCGTACCAGAAACTCTTAAAGACTATTTTAGTGAGATGACCCCTATATTAAAAAACATTGAACTGACACGAGATGAAATCGGACACTTTATGCCAGACTTTGCCTAACTACGGGACATTATGAAAGTGAGTAAAAAAGAGTGACAAGGGGTGTGGGGATCATAAAGAAATTTTGATGCGATCATTATGATGTCATAACGATTTTTATTATTTTTTTTTCATGTAGACGGAATGGCGGATAGGGAGCTACAAAGGTGTGAAAATATTACTTGCTAACCCACTATTGAAATGGTACTTTGAACATGGTCTGGTGATCACAAAGATATACCAAACACTGGAGTATGAACCCACAGCCTGTTTCAAACGATTTGCCGAGACCGTATCAGACGCCAGGTATGTACGAATACACGAATGTAGTTATGTGTTATACTCTTTTAAGCGTTGTATTTTATTTTTGCGCTAATGTTCGTGTTTCTGTGTAGACGTGGGGTGATGTCGACCCGAGTCAGACTGTAAGCCGAAAATTTTAAGCTACTTGGATATTCGGCTTATGGTAAATATACTAAAATGTATTTATTTAATTGTTATTTTCAAATTTATTTCAAATTTGTGATTTGAAGAAGAAAAAAACAACCAGCAAGTGCTTATGCGTTTTTCTATGTTTATAGGTAAATGCGTCACGATTAAAACTAAACACCGTGATGTCAGATACGCCGATCATAGAGAGGGTCACAAATTGATCAATGCCTTGAACGAATTAACCCCCAACCTGTTTGAATTCGACATGGCCAAAACCACCATTGATCTAAACTTACCCCAACAAATAGGCTATTTTGTTTATCAATACGCTAAATTAAGAATGCTTGAATTTTACTATGATTGAGTATATCACGAGATCTGATTTTGTCTATGTACAGATGGACACTGATAGTATTTATGTTGCCTAAAGCAGTAGTCATCTAACGGATGTCATCAAACCAAACACAAAGGAACAATTTAACCGAGATTACCCTGAGTGGTTGCCAGCTGTAGCGTGTGATGATCTCACCAACAACTTTATACAGTGCATAACGAACGGAACCTCGTGGGTAACTCAACCGTGCTGTGTGACCCGCCAAAAGTATGATAAACGTACCTCGGGGTTATTTACAGAGGAGTAGAGTGGAGATGGTTTTATCGGACTGTGTAGTAAAACCTATTACTGTTATGGAACTACGGATAAAGCCTCGTGTAAAGGATTCAATAAACGTCAAAACGAACTGAACAAGGAGAAATATATGAATGTGCTGAGAGTACAAAAATCGGGTGGCAGTGTGAACCGTGGCTTTCCCGTTGACAAAAACACAATGTATTCGCATACGCAAATAAGAGATGAATTAAGTTATTTTTACCCCGAGAGAATTGTGAGTGCAGATGGTGTAAGCACTAGAACGTTAGATGTGTGATACGCTAATATGCTATTTAAGAAATTGATTTGTGTTATTATGTAATAATTTGAAGCTAAGGTATTATATAATCAATGGATGTGCGCTCTGTAAGAAACCGACGTTTAAATGCTGTGTGGGAAACTAAGAATAAAAACACCCATCGTATATTTTCAACAAGCGTTGTTTATTTGCCTTGAATTAAACATGTCACAAGCTTATAGTTGGTTGAATAATCGTCGGTAAATACATCCAGCAATTTGTTCAAACTTATTCCGCGACATCGTCTCCTTAGGTAATACAAACAATAAAGTCCACAAGTACTGGAATTGAAGTCTTGTAATGTCTTAGAATTATAAGTCCAGCTCACACAATGATTGTCCAAGTACTTCGCAATACGTTATGAATAGGCGGTAGTCCATAAGAATCAAAATATTCGCCTCTCTTATTATGAGCAATGAAAATAGCGACCCAGTGCTTGCCTTTTCTGAAAGCGGGATCGGTGTTACAAACAAAACCGCTGGGGTAGTTTACATGGCTGGGTAATTTATTCCGCGCAAACACTCCGCCGTAGTAGCTCGAGTGAAAGCGTTTTTTGTAAGAGCTCGTGTAATTGCCTGGTATCCATTGTTAGGCAGCGTAACGTTCTGTTTGAGAACGTTACAGTTTCGGTCAATTTGAATCATATTTTCTAATTCGGCGTACACAATGACATTAATGGTACCAAAACGCATTTCCTAGCGCACGTTTCCTTGTTTCAACATTTTAAAATGAGTGCCGCTATCAGCCAGGTCGGGGGTCAGATCAAAAGCGAATAGTGTATAGCCATTGGGATAATCGCTCCATCTTATGGCATTGCCTTCGTCTTGGTAGAGTGGTCCAGTGCTTATGAATAAACTAACATAACTGCGGGTGTATATATGATGAATGAAATCTGGTTATAAGTGTTTAACGGGTACTTGTTGCCGTCCATGTGTTACCGGGTGTCTTTGTACCATAAACTAGCTGTCAACTGTGAGTTTTTGGTTTCCGAACCATAGATCAATAGCGTTTCTATATAAGCGCGATACGGATAGGTGTTGGTGGAAGAGGAAACGAGTTTCTCGTTGAGAGAGACATCGACTTGGAAAAAGTGAGTGTAACCATAGGTCAACGGGTGCTACAGCACTATCAGCCTTTAAGACCACCCCATCCATTTTCACCACTTTGGCATTCACTTGTAAATATGTGTCATTCAGATCGATATGATCATCACCCGAACTGCTGATGTAGAATTCAACTAGATCGAACCTAAAGCAGCTACAGGATGAAATTCGATCCACAATCCATGATCGACACTGCTTTTAGTTGGGGGAATCGAAAATAGGTCTAATTCAATTTTGACACAGGGACAAGATTGGGGGTGTATCAGTGCCATGATCTAACCGAAAATATCCTTGGACAACCTCCGAGTTGCTCAACGACTACGGCGTGAACTATTGTTCCTACCTTGTGCGAGTCGTTTTACAGAGACTGCTGGTTGGCGACGCGGTTGTTTGGGCTTAACTATTTGATCGAACACTTCCTCTCCGGTTTTAACATTTGTTTCTTAGCCGATTTTTTGAGAGACTTCCCTTCCAACAAATCTCCAACCACCCTCACTCCTGTTTAAAAGGCGTGTTTTTTAACATGTAAAAGTTTTTTAAACCAGCGGTAACATCATTTTAGCCAACCCACCGAGCACACTATCAAGTCCAAGACCACGCTGACTCTTTGCACCGAAAAACACGGGGAGTCCACCACCAGTTGGGTTCAAATGATACGGGGTTTATATATCAGCCATAGTTTTCAAAATATATCTTTCTTGGTTTTACGGAAATGTAACGTCACTGTCACTTTACCAGATTCGAATGAAATGGGTTAACCCGTGTCATCTCTTATATCGATTTCTATAGTAGAAAAAGTCTTGGTGGCTATCGGGTAATAAAATATCTTTTTATATGTGGGGTTGATAAACTGCCCGCGACGATCGTGATCAATTTGAATAATACTCAGAAGGGGAACCACGGTGTCTCTTCGATGAGATTACAATAGACATTAAGTCCATACAAATCTCGATCAGGGTCAACAATGTGCTGACTGACTTGACTATTCTCAAAAAATCCCCATTTCAAAACCGAGTCGTTGACGCAACCCCTCGTCCATATAAGCTACAACTGACTCATTGTCTAGGGTCATAGTTGCTGTCTGTCGTGTTCGATTGTAGGTGAGACACACTCGTTCCTCATTTTGCTCCTTTAACTTGGCTGCAAAGGCTTCTATCAACGGTCCGGTCGTATAAAAATCCGGGGTAATGTGAAAATATTTGGGACGGTCCTCCTCATATTCACTCACAATGTCATATCGCTACAACAGACATTTGGGAGATTAAACGCAGTAACATTTTACCACGTGTAAGGGTACTGAATTTCCGCTAATCCCACTTCCCAAGCCCCTTCCAGCTGTACAGCTTTGGGTAGTCGAGTAAAGTAACGTGTCAACGTATTGTTGGGATGATAATTCATTGAACTGTTGGAAGGCAGGGTTAGAAAGAATCTCATGATGGTGATGACTTGAGACTCAAATTAAGCTCTTCTTTGTTTCACGGAAATGTAAAGTCACCATCACATGTCCATCTTCGATTGCTATGGACTGACCCGTGTCGTCTCTTATATCAATTTCTATGGTAGAAAAAGTTTTGGTGCCCACAGGGTAATAAAATATCTGTTCGTATGTCTGGGTCACCATTTTGTGCCTCCCGATCATAGTCCACGCGTAACAAGGGGCCCATTGTGTTACCGACCACTTGTGATTCAATTATACTACAATAAACGTACAGTGCGTACAACCCTCGAAAGACATTAGTCTTGTATTTTATGGCAAGTTGTGCTTTGCGGTAGTTCTGAAGCATGCTGACATATTGTGGCCTAATCAATATTGGTAAAGCCCTTATTTGATGTCGATCCCTGTTAAAGGCGTATTTGGTGGATAATTGTATATTACGTAGATATAATACTTCATGATCGTTTCAGCAGCGTTATTATGCAAAGAACTCAACACAAAGCACTGGAAAGGCTCGGTCGATGTACATTCACAGTAATTGCTGTTTAAGGGACTTACATCTCAAACTTGACTGTATCTTAACGGGCAGTCTGTTTCGGATGTCGGACGTAATATGCGATGCAACAATAAGCGAGTGTTTAATTTTGAAACATTGTATTTGTTAATTCAGCGCAATGGACAATATATATTTAGCATAAAGGACTGTTACATGAACTTTCTGCCCGTCACCGAGATGAATGGGGGAATCATTACTCTAAAGTTTGACAGTAAGGATAATTTATAGCACAACTGCCGTGGAAAAAGTCTACGTGTAGCAACATTTATAAGCCTGTATTCTTACATTGCGCTACATAGTGAAAGATTGGTTCAGATAATCGATCACAGTGTGAGAGACCACAGCCGGAAATCAATTGTTAAGGTAGTTACAACTGAATAGAGCAAGTGGCATAAGCATGTGCTGATCAATTCGGCTACGATTGCAGAACATAGTTGCATTACTACCAATAGACAATGTGTTTTAACTGGTTAATATCACACCGCCACTGGAGTGCCAAATATACAACATATTTATAAACTTTAACGTCTTTCATGTACACTTCTTTTCCGAATAACTCATCGATGGTAAACAATTTCCATTTACATCTCTCGATAATGGCGGATCATACAAGATGGTCACCATTTTTGTGATACCACTTCTCATCCTTTACATCAATTGATGTAAATTATGTCTCTATGTTGGGTCTATTTAATGCCACGACATACCGCAAATAAGCGCATTGTCTAACCTGGCACATCATTTGGCTTGGCAGCCTTTTAATAATTTGTGATATATATGAATGCGGTTGAATGGATTTCACGACGACGCATTTAGTCGCAACATTTTGCATACAACCGGCTATGCATTCAATTAAAGTTTGCTAAATTTGGTGCAGCGCATTGTTTATCTGGACCAAACATCTGGTATTGTGATCACATTTCACAGAGGCAACTGAGACGGATATGGGTATGTTGACAATGGGGTCCAATGCATCAGTAATGAGCCTACATCGCTTACCAATACATAGTGTCTATCCTTTCAAGACAAGCAAAGACTACAGCAGCATGTAATGTTTTTCAGTTCGCCAATTTGAGGAGCTCATTTCATTGCGTTGTAGATAATGAGTTTCAATTCATGCATATCCGATCCATTCATTATATTCCTTTTTTATGTTTATATGAATTTAGCGTACATTAAATGTGGTTTCTCGTGCTAAATATATGCGAATGAGTAAATACATGAGTATGAAGCACGGCGAATACAGCTTGGAGTAAGAGGAGCTGCTCTTGTAGAATTATGATTTTGCCAAGAAAAGGCATATCCTTACTAAATGCCACGTACTCTTTCGCCAAATAAGTCAAACAATTGCGTCCACGTCCTTGTGAGTTATGTTGTTTGACAGTCCGTTTGAATTCTTGCGTAACTGGGTTACTGCATGTCGTAAGTCTTCGCGTGTCTTTGTCTTTGACGCATGAATCGGAATGTTCATTGCCATAAAATACTAGTTGTGGGTCTACAGCGTTTTGACGACAACTATTATGTGTTTTAACGCAATTTAAATTTTTGCAATGTTTGCTTTATGTTAACATTTGTGCAATGTTTTGCTTGAAATAAATAAAATATATGTGAAGGCGTTTTTTTTGAAGTTAATTATAAAGAAAATACACTGTAGATGACAAAAAATGAATAATTTGTATATAATTTTGATATATATATATATATATATAGGCTCCCCTTCCATCCACTATGCTCTCAACACGGTAACAATGATCATCCCTCGAACCATTTCTAATTTGAATCCACTGCAAGCTATCTCACTTGCAAGGTATGACAACAGCATGTCCAAAGTGACCCAGAACAACTTGCTGCGTAAATATCTAGAATTTTCCCATAAAAATCGGTAAGTTACAAAAATAACGAACGGCTGATTATGTTTTAGTTCATTTTTGGAACATACATGTTCTTGTTCATATATGTGAAGGCGTTTTTGGGGGAATACCGTTGGACAGCCAGTTGTAATTTTGAGTCGCCTCAACAACTTAAGTTTGTTGAAGACAACAGCTGAAATGGTCAACTCAGCTTACCTTCTCAAAAGGCTGACGAAGGGGCTCATAGCATAACGCATTTGTGCGGCATTTGCTTGAAGGATACATTTCCAAAGCCCGGAAAATGCCTATTCTTTAATGTCCCCGATATCGTTAATACTATTGGGGGTAAATTTTTCGGATTGACATTCTAAATAATTGATGTGACATTATTTGGAATACCTAATTCTCTCTACAGTACGAAGCCAGCATATCAGAGAAGATATCATTTCACTTTTTTGATCATGAGTGTTTCCTTTCCATTGCGCCAAAATTGGGGTTCCTACGTACAAATTATATATGCAATCAGTTCGTTTGTAACCGATGAGTTAAAAGCAATGCTCGATACTGCCTGACCACAATGACCCGATAAAGCTTTTTTATTGACACCTCAAGACCAGCGAATAGAAGCATTCGTACATAAAGTGTTGAGCTGAGAAAAACCCTTTGGTTCTCTTTTAACGTTCTTGATTCACGGTCCTCCGAGCCTTTCTTTATTGCAAAATAACAAAACACTACGAAAGATTTTCTGTACCTGGCTGATATGCCCAGTTGTCTGATTAAGCTACAGATGAATGTATGGCTTGAGCTGTCTGATTTTTTAGTTTGCAGCTATCTTCGTTCGCATGCTGACTTTGTTATATCCAATATATTCAGCACCAGAAACAAATCATTCTATTATGTTGCGCCTTTGTTGCTCAAGCTTCACAATTTAAAACAATCGATGGCATGTACATCAAAAAAGCCGAAAATGACTGCACCTGACATGCAAATTGAGTAAGGTATTCAGCTGTATGCTAAAGTACTATCAGTTTATAATGGGAAGCATTCTCACATACAAAACAACACCACACTTTGCATTTCCTTAATAATTTTCGAACATTGGCACATTGCCCTTAAAAAAATAACAGCTGGAATTGACACAATATAAAAGTATCAGTCGTAGCAGAGCACCTAAAAGTAGGGGAATACGGTAATAATCAATTATTATGAGCCAAATTTGGTCTCTGAGCTAGACTCACATAACACATTTTGATTTTCAAAACACGAACACCTACTACAAATACCACAAGTAGCCAAACCTTCTTGCTGTAAATGTGCATTGTAGTTGCATGCTTCATTGCCAGAAGGCACTGTATGTGACCATCACTGAGAGCGGTAGTGCCATCGGTTAAGCTAACCCCGCTCACCATAACCGGGTTTCACTACAAACAAATTCGACCATACCAGACCAGAACCGATTGAGCAACCTTTATTTTGTCACATTTACTTCGTCCACGCTTTCCTTTATGATATGTGTATCTTACCGAGTAAAAGTTCAACTGGACTTTTTGGTCGACGAATGCAATTAAGGATGTTAGATGGAGTGCTGAGCGTTATATGTGCCAAAGACCGGTATTGTAAGATGGGTGCTAGACGGTGACCGACAACCATTGAGCTTACGGATATGAAAATAGTTTTTTTGCGGGATCCGCCGTCGTTTATTAGTTGTGTAGTCCAGATTATAGGGACACTTAATAGCTTAATTCTAGTATAGCTTATAGCAATATATATTCATCTATCAATGGACATCTAAACACGTAGGCAATGTCAAGAACATTGTTCGACTTTCTGGGCAATTGAATTTTATATCTGCCTAGATAAATCAGATAAAGTCCGTTAATAACGTATGTAGACAGGTTAAACGCCTATTCCATTAAGTACGTGGTCATGTATGGTAGTGCAAAATCACGCATGTAACGTCTCTGAACAATAATTACACTGAAAGTCTGAAATTGTTCGAAAACATTGCATTGGCTGGTGATTTATTGACTGTCCCGACTGAGTTATTTTTACCTTTAAACTATTTGCCTTTTTAAAGTTTGGAAGAAATTGATTATTTACAAAATATTTGGAAAGAAAAAGCAATTATTTTAATTGTATGAGCTGTTTGAATGCCCCGTCTATGGCATGAGATTTTATAGGTTTCTGTTAAATAAATTCGCGTTCTACAGAGCAAATTGGCAAAATTTGTCACAACGTAGCGCTTTTAATTACAGTCGAAGGCTGCTGATCAAAGCAACTACAGCTAATTACCTGACAATTTACCTTTCTACCGCCAATATCTTGAATTATAGTATCATTTTGCGATCTGGCATTGACAACAGCGTGGATTTTACCTTGGGTTGAGAAACCTGGCACCCTAGCTGTTTCTGAAGAAGTTTATTTACCTAATTAATCGTTCTTGCAAGTTGTATGCCTCACTGACTGATGGATACCGATTACAAACCTAATATTTAACAAAAACATGTTGTGCAAGCTAAAATATCGTACCAGGTTTCATCAGCCATACCTTGGAAAATGGTTGCAGCACAAATCGAGGGCAGATATATGACATCCAGGCAATTAACATGCTAACAAATACTCTTCAGTATTACTGGTTAACATTGACCCCAATGCACGACCTGTTGCTGTACATTGTGAGTAAAATCTTTTTTGATAATAGTGCTACCTGAACATTATTGTATATCTGGCACTGCATGCAGGACATCGTGCTTACCTTTTGAAAATTAGAGAATTGTAACCATGCCGGTGCCATCATATATATAGCACTGCACTTAATGAACCTTAGAAACGAGTAATATTTTGAAATTGCTGTTGACTGTGTCGTCTACCTCGATAATATTGTAATAATAATTTTTTGGAATTGCTCGATCATGTAATGGCATGAGTGATTATCTTAGGTTTGAAATATATGAGTGACTGTAGTACGTTCTTCCTGAATTGTGACTACTAGCAAGTTTCGATTATTTTGCAGCCACATACGTTATTATATCTAGTAAAGATACGTCTATTGTCAAACGTCGTCTTTTATCTGCCCTGTACCTTAAACCTACCCTAATGACTGCATACTTTAAAGTCGTCCAAGCAGTAGTATTAGGTAACTCGCAGTGCTGCTATAATTGAAATGCAACTGAAAACGAGCATATCTAACCAAACACGACGATTTAGTAAGTTCTTTTCTGAATGGCTTTTCAAGTATGTGCCATCAACGATATATTGATTTACAGAGTAGACACTCTGTTTTTGCATGAACATTGGCAAGGAGGAACTTAGTTCTTCAGAAATTTTGACCAGTACTTAAATAGCCTAACTTTTCATTGCTACAGCATTCATACCAATATTAATATCTTTCACAATACTATAACATTTATTCATATCATTGGCGTTGGGTGCTTGATGCCACGAGATGCCTCGCGATCAACTAATTCACCGAAACAGACGATGCATGCATACAGTTATAACCTCCTCCCACATTTCTCAAATTCATGTCTTTTTGCTGTGTAAATAAAAAAGCTATGCATGCTGAAGTGCCAACTAAGACCTTGCTACAATACACATCGAGGGTGCATTCGTGACCTCTGTGTAACCTTCGGCCATTATGGCACAGACTGTATTGACTCTAGTTCACTATACTACGCTCTGTTTATTGCAATCGATTGCGTGATAGAATAGCCATTGTTAGCTTTTGATACGTACGTACATACTATATATGTGCCATTATAATGAAGAGATATATACATCAGAGGTCACGGAAAACATGTCATATAGTTATGACTTGTTAACAATAACCGATGAAGAGGCTACATGCAAAAGGGGCATATTATAGAATAGGCTGAATTGCGTACTTGGCATTTAAATCACTGGCCATGAAATAATACAGAATTTGCAATTCCCGGCCTTACACAGAATCAACAAAGTATATTCCAACTCTATCGAACTGCTTCAACCAAGGCACAATTATTTGCGTCCAAGCAGGTCTATTCTACAAATTTAAATGACGCAACTGTTTAATGAGAGGGAAGTTGAAGACTTCATAGAACAGTATGCAAACAATTCAATGTTACACTTTGATATTCAATAATAACGTTATCTAACAGTTTCCCTATGATACTACTCAGAGTTATTGATCGATAATTATCAATGTTATTCAAAGATTTATTTCTGTTCTAAAGAACAGGCACAAGCGTAGATGATAGCATACCACGAGGCGTATGAGCATGAATTAACATCCTAGTAAAAAGTTTGACTCATCACAGCCATTCAGTACGTGATAGGAGGCAATTTCACAATATAACGTTCATCTTATCTGCGAATGTACATCACGAACCCCAGATTCATTTAGCGCCTCCGTTGCGGACTTACTATGAGATACATTATTGTTAAGTGTTTCATATTTATCTTGGCATTGCATATCTCATCGTCGTCATCCTCCACCACTGGATAGCTGACACATGCATTCACGATTTCATTTAAGTGATGATCAATATCTTCATGATGATCATTGCAGTCAATCTTTGTGCATGTAAATGCATCCTTTGAGACATTCAGCTCCAGTAACAACTTTCTCAGTTTATAACCATTAATATTAACCCTCCATTTAGGTATATTAATGGTATGGCGCTCATCACTAACCTCCTTTGGAACCTGCATATCTAACTGTACAAGTACAGGACTGTGGTCGGATAAATTGTCACCTCCATTAAGGCATTGGTACACCAAAAAGTGATCTAATGTTGATCTTATGCGTGGCATATCACTCTCACAAGTAAATCCTACTGTGTTATTATCCAGCAATGTGCCAGGGACTAAACATTGCTTCTCACAAAATAACTTCAGGGCAATAGTGTGAGTGGAAATGGCTCGAGCAAAGTCAGTGTTTAAGTCACCTCCAGTAATTACATTATCAACATCCATGCAAGACATCATAACTGAGTTGACGTGGGCAAGCAGCTCTACAGTGATCGAATCCGAGTCACCCATACCAGAAACGCCCGTAGCTGACTTGCACATGTGCGATGCTTGAACTGAGCAAGATCTGTCTCAAGCAGCCAATGTTAGTGTATAAGAAGAACATCACATTGGCGTAGTAGATTGCCGATGTACAAACTAGTACCTTCATTATGCCCTCGACAGTTATACGTGCATAGTGTAACGTTGCTGTCAATCATAGGAAACAATATCTCTCGTTGAGCATTGCACCTACGTCTGAGATGTTTACCTCATTTTTGAAGCTATCGAATTTTGTTCTCAATATATCTTACCGCAATGTCAAAATCTTCAACATAAGACTCAATGATTGTACCTATTTTAACCGGGTTAGCAAATAGGTGTCGACTAGGTTCAGGTGCGCAACGAAGAATGCTAGAAGTTCCTGTTCATGTAACCGGACGAGCGTTGCGGCGGACTTTAACCCCTAGACAGAAGTCGATATGCCTGACTCTTTCCAGAAGTAATGGACAATATTGCAACTTGCCCAATACAAGAGTACGTCTAGAGAGGAAAGATAGTTTGCCTCTTATTTGTTCCATCTAAATGTCAATTCGAACATTTTAAATGAAAATAAGCATTCCTAATCCCGAAGTAACACACTCATTACGAGGCAGTCATGTTTTTAAAAACTATGCAGTGTTATCACATTGTTTGAAATCTTTGACGTACATGATTGCGCATTGCGCTTGGTTCACTATTATTACTGCCCAGGGTCATTACCATATATCCTGCATAATGTCGCTGGTTCAAGACGCCTGGTTCTAACGGTTTACACGAACGATGGATTTAAAGGTTGGTTGTACAGGCAGTATTTGTTACTAACTGGGTATATTTATTTCTATAGCAAAGATATTATTTGGTTTCACATGCAAAGCCAATTGTGTGGGTTATTTGATGACTATAAAGACATTGAATATCCAGGTCCCATTACTGTGTTGGTATTTTTGTCTAATAATTTCAGTGAATGTCTATAATGCTGCGCAGGTGTTCAAGTACTGGCCAATTAACTTCCCGAGAAATATAGCTGCTATGGTTTTTCTATCCGCACGCCCAAGGCCACTGAAACATTTTTTGACGGCCTGAGTGGCTTCAAGGGTAAGGCGTAACAAAAAAGACAGCTTCGGTCATATTTCATTAGGGGATGAGATGTAAATGAATGAATCCCAATTTAATTCACTAAACGTGATATGTAAACAAAGTAACTTGCTTCTAAATGATCACAAATTAGTTCAGGGTATCAGTCCCAGAGCTCTGAGCACACCCTTTTTAAAAATAGAACAGTAGTCATTGATGTTTCTCTTTCCATGTTAATGGTGACTATAATAGGAAACAAACACTCTTGTTAGGAAAATGAAATACCTATTATCGCTCAAAGCTCGGTCAATGATCTGAATAAATTTCGGCGGTGTCGTTGTTGATGAATTATTAAGGCTTACTAATGGTGCTAAATATCCAAGTATTAATTATTGAATCTCAGCGCGGAATACTAATATAAAATTAAAATAATATGAAATAAAAAAAAAGGCAGAGCCGTGTTAGAAAAGGTTGTTGGTTAACTGGAAAACCACTTTGTAGTATAGTTTCTTTGAATTAAGCGCAAGCCTTAATTTTTCGACAAATATCCATAAATATAATGCAAATGTCATACAAATTATTTCACTATACTATGACATCGATAAACAAGTGAATAGAATGAATGTGGTTCAGAGCAACACCGGGACGATCCGCCCTCGCCAGGGCAATGCGCCCCCGGGACGATGCGCCCTTGAAACGATAAGCCCCCGGAATGATACGTCCTCGTGCTACAGAAAATGCTACATATTTCATTAAATAAAGAAAAAGTATTAATGAACTTACATTTGTTGCGTACAGTAACGGAAACCAGTAGAATGTTCTGTATATTTCATTCATGGCATTAGCATATACTGTTATAATTAATCACTCAAAAAACAAACCAGTGCAAATCGAATCCCCACGTCGCCCTGTTTTTATCCATGTGGGTCTGTCAAAGCATAATGTGAAATAATAGTCAACACAAAATGTAAATGCAAACTCGGCTAACGCTTTCAAGCGACTGTTGAAGCAATATTAGAACCAGGGAGTTACAATTTATTGCCATATTATAACTTCATTGAAGTATACAAAGAGCCAGACGAGATTAAACCAATTTTGCCCCTTAGAGGGGCTTTCTTCTTGTGCAACCTTCCATTTATAATAGAACTGCTTTTCAACGCGTGGGCATGTACACCAATCGAAATGTAGAATCACCCTACACATGCTTCAATGTATTGGTCCATAGAGAATTGTTACTAAACTCGTTGCTGATATTTGAGACCATTTGACTAATGTGCCTGACTAAATCATTTATCAATCGTCTTGTTCTTTGTTGTACAGGTAGTTTTGATTAAGCGCTTTTGTGAAATAAAAAGCCGGAGATGTTATTCCGATTGCAGATTGCCTGCAAGCTGAAACAGACCTTACAGTAAGGTGCTCCCCTTTGGTACTTACTGACATCCAATTGGCGTAGTTTGTGTGGCCCGTGACATAAACAGATCAAGCGAACCATCTACAGCTATATTGCTTTCTGTGTATCAGTAAATCGCAGGCCAACCATCTTCTATTCACTCTGCAGGGTTATACCTTTTTAAAAATTATCAGACATATTTGACTGTGCATGACCATTGCGGTCATTATAAACTTGTCTAGTGCCAAACATATCCAGCTAAGTGTCGCGAGGTGAAGACTCCGGGTGCTAAAGGCTCACATGAGCAAAGGCTATATTGGTTCGTTGAACAGGCAATAATCGTCGCTTAAGCGCAATATGTCTTGCAGGGCAAATTTTTTTAATTGCAAAAGATGAACGACAAGATACTAAGACGTTTCTTTCCAGAGTGTTGGGTGGGACGAGATCTACAAGTGTAGGTGAGCGGTGCAATAGGATTTAATCGTTCCATAAGCATCTTATCAATTATTATTCACACAACCAACGTATGGATTAAAAGACGCATTCTCTAGTTAAGCAGAAAACGGGGTAGCATAACATGAGCGGATTAAACTCGAGACCAGTTTAAAGCATGTCATTGCTAACGACTATACACCCGAAAGCAGTAATAATGCAGAACCCGTTGCCGGGGACGCCCTAAAAGCAAAGAAAGCAGCGATCATATTGGCACCTAATAGCCACCGAGAGAATGGCGTCTGTATGACCCGATACACGGTCAAATGGTATTTAATATACACGTAGTTACCATTAGCTGATAAATAAGCATTTATTGAGGATGATCATTTGGCACCATTATTTTGTACTACTTTGTCGATATTGTAATGGACTGAATTCTATGTTGCGCCTCTGTTGCTCAAGCTTCACAATTTAAAACAATCGATGGCATGTACATCAAAAAAGCCGAAAATGACTGCACCTGACATGCAAATTGAGTAAGGTATTCAGCTGTATGCTAAAGTACTATCAGTTTATAATGGGAAGCATTCTCACATACAAAACAACACCACACTTTGCATTTCCTTAATAATTTTCGAACATTGGCACATTGCCCTTAACAAAAAATAACAGCTGGAATTGACACAATATAAAAGTATCAGTCGTAGCAGAACACCTAAAAGTAGGGGAATACGGTAATAATCAATTATTATGAGCCAAATTTGGTCTCTGAGCTAGACTCACATAACACATTTTGATTTTCAAAACACGAACACCTACTACAAATACCACAAGTAGCCAAACCTTCATGCTGTAAATGTGTATTGTAGTTGCATACTTCATTGCCAGAAGGCACTGAATGTGACCATCACTGAGAGCGGTAGTGCCATCGGTGAAGCAACCCCGCTCACCATAACCGGGTTTCACTACAAACAAATTCGACCATACCAGACCAGAACCGATTGAGCAACCTTTATTTTGTCACATTTACTTCGTCCACGCTTTCCTTTATGATATGTGTATCTTACCGAGTAAAAGTTCAACTGGACTATTTGGTCGACGAATACAATTAAGAATGTTAGATGGAGTGCTGAGCGTTATATGTGCCAAAGACCGGTATTGTAAGATGGGTGCTAGACGGTGACAGACAACCATCGAGCTTAAGGATATGATAATAGTTTGCTTGCGGGATCCGCCGTCGTTTATTAGTTGTGTAGTCCAGATTATAGGGCCACTTAATAGCTTAATTCTAGTATAGCTTATAGCAACATCTTTTCATCTATCAATGGACATCTAAACACATAGGCAATGTCAAGAACATTGTTTTACTTTCTGGGCAATCGAATTTTATATCCGCCTAGATATATCAGATAAAGTCCGTTAATAACGTATGTACACAGGTTAAACGCCTATTCCATTAAGTACGTGGTCATGTATGGTAGTGCAAAATCACGCATGTAACGTCTCTGAACAATAATTACACTGAATGTCAGAAATTGTTCGAAAACATTGCATTGGCTGGTGATTTATTGACTGTCCCGACTGAGTTATTTTTACCTTTAAACTATTTGCCTTTTTAAAGTTTGGAAGAAATTGATTATTTACAAAATATTTGGAAAGAAAAAGCAATTATTTTAATTGTATGAGCTATTTGAATGCCCCGTCTATGGCATGAGATTTTATAGGTTTCAGTTAAATAAATTCGCGTTCTTCAAAGCAAATTGGCAAAATTTGTCACAACGTAGCGCATTTAATTACAGTCGAAGGCTGCTGATCAAAGCAACTACAGCTAATTACCTGACAATTTACCTTTCTACCGCCAATATCTTGAATTATAGTATCATTTTGCGATCTGGCATTGACAACAGCGTGGATTTCACATTGGGTTGAGAAACCTGGCACCCTAGCTGTTTCTGAAGAAGTTTATTTACCTAATTAATCGTTCTTGCAAGTTGTATGCCTCACTGACTGATGGATACCGATTACAAACCTAATATTTAACAAAAACATGTTGTGCAAGCTAAAATATCGTACCAGGTTTCATCAGCCATACCTTGGAAAATGGTTGCAGCACAAATCGAGGGCAGATATATAACATCCAGGCAATTAACATGCTAACAAATACTCTTCAGTATTACTGGTTAACATTGACCCCAATGCACGACCTGTTGCTGTACATTGTGAGTAAAATCTTTTTTGGTAATAGTGCTACCTGAACATTATTGTATATCTGGCACTGCATGCAGGACATCGTGCTTACCTTTTGAAAATTAGAGAATTGTAACCATGCCGGTGCCATCATATATATAGCACTGCACTTAATGAACCTTAGAAACGAGTAATATTTTGAAATTGCTGTTGACTGTGTCGTCTACCTTGATAATATTGTAATAATAATTTTTTGGAATTGCTCGATCATGTAATGGCATGAGTGATTATCTTCAGGGTTTGAAATATATGAGTGACTGTAGTACGTTCTTCCTGAATTGTGACTACTAGCAAGTTTCTATCATTTTGCAGCCACATACGTTATTATATCTAGTAAAGATACGTCTATTGTCAAACGTCGTCTTTTATCTGCCCTGTACCTTAAACCTACCCTAATGATTGCATACTTTAAAGTCGTCCAAGCAGTAGTATTAGGTAACTCGCAGTGCTGCTATAATTGAAATGCAACTGAAAACGAGCATATCTAACCAAACACGACGATTTAGTAAGTTCTTTTCTGAATGGCATTCTAGTATGTGTAATCAACGATATATTGATTTACAGAGTAGACACTCTGTTTTTGCATGAACATTGGCAAGGAGGAACTTAGTTCTTCAGAAATTTTGACCAGTACTTAAATAGCCTAACTTTTCATTGCTACAGCATTCATACCAATATTAATATCTTTCACAATACTATAACATTTATTCATATCATTGGCGTTGGGTGCTTGATGCCACGAGATGCCTTGCGATCAACTAATTCACTGAAACAGACGATGCATGCATACAGTTATAATCTCCTCCCACATTTCTCAAATTCATGTCTTTTTGCTATGTAAATAAAAAAGCTATGCATGCTGAAGTGCCAACTAAGACCTTGCTACAATACACATCGAGGGTGCATTCGTGACCTCTGTGTAACCTTCGGCCATTATGGCACAGACTGTATTGACTCTAGTTCACTATACTACGCTCTGTTTATTGCAATCGATTGAGTGATAGAATAGCCATTGTTAGCTTTTGGTACGTACGTACATACTATATATCTATGCATTAAAATTCATCCTATGGTAAGTAACAGTATACTCGACGGGTCATTAGTAATTGCATCCATTGCAGTATTCTAAGTTATGTGTCTGGTATTGCTTATGCTACAAACGATGACCCGTGCTTGCCTTTCTAGTGGAAGATAAAATGGTCCCAACTTTGGATCCGATATCTATTGACTAAGCCATTACAACCGGAAACGTGTTCTCTTGCTCACCCACGCATTTAGGCTTCCACAATGTGTATGATCCTGACTGTTTTTCAATTTACACTCATCTTGATAAGCATGCGATGTACTCTACTTCCTTAAGCAAAACAACCAGGGCCCCTGCATCTTTGAAAGTAAGGTGCTTGAGGAGTTTCGTCCTACAGGTCTGACCGCAATATCCATTTACCAATGACAGGTTCCTAAAATGCTTCAAACTCTGTTCTAAGCAGGAGGGTCATTTTACGTTTATACTACTAATATAAAACTTGAATGCTTTTGTAATAACGTTTGATGTCTGCAATTGTGATATAATGTCACGCTACCGCACGTAAGTGTGCTTACCAGTCCCAACCATGTTTACATATGAAAATAATAAGTTTGAATTCTGAAAACTTCTTTTTATGTATTTCCTGCCGTGGAAGCCAATTGCGAAGCTTATCCAACCCAGAGCATTAACTCCCAGCAATACAACGTTTTTATACTTACAGCATGTTGGCTTTCAGGAAATATATCACCTGCACTTACGAGCCGCCTGTTTATCGCCGTGCAACCGTAGGACATATGGAAGAAAATCCTTTACATTGCAATACTAGCAGGGCCTTGACTTGATGTCGATTGGTAGTTTGGAAAAGATTTTCTTTTCGGCCACAATGCGCATTTTCTTTTAACGCAGACCATGCGCTTTTTCTTGTAATGCACCATGTAATAATAAACATGGACGGTTTGCATTAGACAGATTAAATATTATAGCCGTGTTATTCAAAGCCACTCAATGTCTGCTACAATTGAATTACAAATGCTTCACAAAAGGTAGCCCCTTTATCAGCCAAGAACAGACATGAAGAAATAATCGGATTATTGACATGTAGTTCATCGATGCGCATTGAGGATATGTGCCATTATAATGAAGAGATATATACATCAGAGGTCACGGAAAACATGTCATATAGTTATGACTTGTTAACAATAACCGATGAAGAGGCTACATGCAAAAGGGGCATATTATAGAATGGGCTGAATTGCGTACTTGGCATTTAAATCACTGACCATGAAATAATACAGAATTTGCAATTCCCGGCCTTACACAGAATCAACAAAGTATATTCCAACTCTATCGAACTGCTTCAACCAAGGCACAATTATTTGCGTCCAAGCAGGTCTATTCTACAAATTTAAATGACGCAACTGTTTAATGAGAGGGAAGTTGATGACTTCATAGAACAGTATGCAAACAATTCAATGTTACACTTTGATATTCAATAATAACGTTATCTAACAGTTTCCCTATGATACTACTCAGAGTTATTGATCGATAATTATCAATGTTATTCAAAGATTTATTTCTGTTCTAAAGAACAGGCACAAGCGTAGATGATAGCATACCACGAGGCGTATGAGCATGAATTAACATCCTAGTAAAAAGTTTGACTCATCACAGCCATTCAGTACGTGATAGGAGGCAATTTCACAATATAACGTTCATCTTATCTGCGAATGTACATCACGAACCCCAGATTCATTTAGCGCCTCCGTTGCGGACTTACTATGAGATACATTATTGTTAAGTGTTTCATATTTATCTTGGCATTGCATATCTCATCGTCGTCATCCTCCACCACTGGATAGCTGACACATGCATTCACGATTTCATTTAAGTGATGATCAATATCTTCATGATGGTCATTGCAGTCAATCTTTGTGCATGTAAATGCATCCTTTGAGACATTCAGCTCCAGTAACAACTTTCGCAGTTTATAACCATTAATATTTACCCTCCATTTAGGTATATTAATGGTATGGCGCTCATCACTAACCTCTTTTGGAACCTGCATATCTAACTGTACAAGTACAGGACTGTGGTCGGATAAATTGTCACCTCCATTAAGGCATTGGTACTTTGCCATTGAGGAAGCAAGACCTTCGGACACCAAAAAGTGATCTAATGTTGATCTTATGCGTGGCATATCACTCTCATAAGTAAATCCTACTGTGTTATTATCCAGCAATGTGCCAGGGACTAAACATTGCTTCTCACAAAATAACTTCAGGGCAATAGTGTGAGTGGAAATGGCTCGAGCAAAGTCAGTGTTTAAGTCACCTCCAGTAATTACATTAACAACAGCCATGCAAGACATCATAACTGAGTTGACGTGGGCAAGCAGCTCTACAGTGATCGAATCCGAGTCACCCATACCAGAAACGCCCGTAGCTGACTTGCACATGTGCGATGCTTGAACTGAGCAAGATCTGTCTCAAGCAGCCAATGTTAGTGTATAAGAAGAACATCACATTGGCGTAGTAGATTGCCGATGTACATAATATTGCCTTAATTATGCCCTCGACAGTTATACGTGCATAGTGTAACGTTGCTGTCAATCATAGGAAACAATATCTCTCGTTGAGCATTGCACCTACGTCTGAGATGTTTACCTCATCTTTGAAGCTATCGAATTTTGTTCTCAATATATCTAACCACAATGTCAAAATCTTCAACATAAGACTCAATGATTGTACCTATTTTAACCGGGTTAGCAAATAGGTGTCGACTAGGCTCAGGTGCGCAACGATGAAAGCTAGAAGTTTCAGTTCATGTAACCGGACGAGCCTTGCGGCGGACTTTAGCCCCTAGACAGAAGTCGATATGCCTGACTCATTCCAGGAGTAATGGACAATATTGCAACTTGTCCAATACAAGAGTACATCTAGAGAGGAAAGATAGTTTGCCTCTTAGTTGTTCCATCTAAATGTCAATTCGAACATTTTAAATGAAAATAAGCATTCCTAATCCCGAAGTAACACACTCATTACGAGGCAGTGATGTTTTTAAAAACTATGCGGTGTTATCACATTGTTTGAAATCTTTGACGTACATGATTGCGCATTGCGGTTGGTTCACTATTATTACTGTCCAGGGTCATTACCATATATCCTGCATAATGTCGCTGGTTCAAGACGCCTTGTTCTAACGGTTTACACAAACGATGGATTTAAAGTTTGGTTGTACAGGCAGTAATTGTTACTAACTGGGTATATTTATTTCTATAGCAAAGATATTATTTGGTTTCACATGCAAAGCCAATTGTCTGGGTTATTTGATGACTATAAACACATTGAATATCCAGGACCCATTACTGTGTTGGTATTTTTGTCTAATAATTTCAGTGAATGTCTATAATGCTGCGCAGGTGTTCAAGTACTGGCCAATTAACTTCCCGAGAAATATAGCTGCTATGGTTTTTCTATCCGCACACCCAAGGCCACTGAAACATTTCTCGACGGCCTGAGTGGCTTCAAGGGTAAGGCGTAACAAAAAAGACAGCTTCGGTCATATTTCACTAGGGGATGAGATGTAAATGAATGAATCCCGATTTAATTCACTAAACGTGATATGTAAACAAAGTAACTTGCTTCTAAATGATCACAGATAAGTTTAGGGTATCAGCTCCAGAGCTCTGAACACACCCTTTTTAAAAATAGAACAGTAGTCATTGATGTTTCTCTTTCCATGTTAATGGTGACTATAATAGGGAACAAACACTCTTGTTAGGAAAATGAAATACCTATTGTCGCTCAAAGCTCGGTGAATGGTCTGAATAAATTTCGGCGGTGTCGTTGTTGATGAATTATTAAGGCTGACTAATGGTGCTAAATATCCAAGTATTAATGATTGAATCTCAGCGCAGAATACAAATATAAGATTAAAATAATATGAAATAAAAAAATGGCAGAGCCTTGTTAGAAAAGGTTGTAGGTTAGCTGGAAAACCACTTTGTAGTATAGTTTCTTTGAATAAAGCGCAAGCCTTAATTTTTCGACAAATATCCATAAATATAATGCATATGTCATACAAATTATTTCACTCTACTATGACAATAGGATTTAATCCATATTCACACAACCAACGTATGGATTAAAAGACGCATTCACTAGTGAAGCATTAAACGGGGTAGCATAACATGAGCGGATTAAACTCGAGACCGGTTTAAAGCATGTCATTGCTAATGCTAAATGGGGCGATAAAAATGTTAATGATAAAGGTAGAAGTCATTTCTACATGGATGTAATCACCGCGGTAACTGTCTGCGACATTTAAGGACTATACACCCGAAAGCAGTAATAATGCACAACCCGTTGCCGGGGACGCCCTAAAAGCAAAGAAAGCAGCGATCATATTGGCACCTAATAGCCACCGAGAGAATGGCGTCTGTATGACCCGATACACGGTTAAATGGTATCTAATATACACGTAGTTATCATTAGTTGATAAATAAGAATATCACGAGGCGTATGAGCATGATTTAACATCCTAGTAAAAAGTTTGACGAATGAGCATATAACTCATCACAGCCATTCATTACGTGATAGGAGGCAATTTCACAATATAACGTTCATCTTATCTGCGAATGTACATCACGAACCCCCGATTCATTTAGCGCCTCCGTTGCGGACTTACTATGAGAAACATTATTGTAAAGTGTTTCATATTTATCTTGGCATTGCATATCTCATCGTCGCCATCCTCCACCACTGGATAGCTGACACATGCATTCACGATTTCATTTAAGTGATGATCAATATCTTCATGATGGTCATTGCAGTCAATCTTTGTGCATGTAAATGCATCCTTTGAGACATTCAGCTCCAGTAACAACTTTCTCAGTTTGTAACCATTAATATTAACCCTCCATTTAGGTATATTAATGGTATGGCGCTCATCACTAACCTCCTTTGGAACCTGCATATCTAACTGTACAAGTACAGGACTGTGGTCGGATAAATTGTCACCTCCATTAAGGCATTGGTACACCAAAAAGTGATCTAATGTTGATCTTATGCGTGGCATATCACTCTCATAAGTAAATCCTACTGTGTTATTATCCAGCAATGTGCCAGGGACTAAACATTGCTTCTCACAAAATAACTTCAGGGCAATAGTGTGAGTGGAAATGGCTCGAGCAAAGTCAGTGTTTAAGTCACCTCCAGTAATTACATTATCAACATCCATGCAAGACATCATAACTGAGTTGACGTGGGCAAGCAGCTCTACAGTGATCGAATCCGAGTCACCCATACCAGAAACGCCCGTAGCTGACTTGCACATGTGCGATGCTTGAACTGAGCAAGATCTGTCTCAAGCAGCCAATGTTAGTGTATAAGAAGAACATCACATTGGCGTTGTAGATTGCCGATGTACATAATATTGCCTTAATTATGCCCTCGACAGTTATACGTGCATAGTGTAACGTTGCTGTCAATCATAGGAAACAATATCTCTCGTTGAGCATTGCACCTACGTCTGAGATGTTTACCTCATCTTTGAAGCTATCGAATTTTGTTCTCAATATATCTTACCGCAATGTCAAAATCTTCAACATAAGACTCAATGATTGTACCTATTTTAACCGGGTTAGCAAATAGGTGTCGACTAGGCTCAGGTGCGCAACGAAGAATGCTAGAAGTTCCTGTTCATGTAACCGGACGAGCGTTGCGGCGGACTTTAACCCTAGACAGAAGTCGATATGCCTGACTCTTTCCAGAAGTAATGGACAATATTGCAACTTGTCCAATACAAGAGTACGTCTAGAGAGGAAAGATAGTTTGCCTCTTATTTGTTCCATCTAAATGTCAATTCGAACATTTTAAATGAAAATAAGCATTCCTAATCCCGAAGTAACACACTCATTACGAGGCAGTCATGTTTTTAAAAACTATGCGGTGTTATCACATTGTTTGAAATCTTTGACGTACATGATTGCGCATTGCGGTTGGTTCACTATTATTACTGTCCAGGGTCATTACCATATATCCTGCATAATGTCGCTGGTTCAAGACGCCTGGTTCTAACGGTTTACACGAACGATGGATTTAAAGGTTGGTTGTACAGGCAGTAATTGTTACTAACGGGGTATATTTATTTTTATAGCAAAGATATTATTTGGTTTCACATGCAAAGCCAATTGTCTGGGTTATTTGATGACTATAAACACATTGAATATCCAGGACCCATTACTGTGTTGGTATTTTTGTCTAATAATTTCAGTGAATGTCTATAATGCTGCGCAGGTGTTCAAGTACTGGCCAATTAACTTCCCGAGAAATATAGCTGCTATGGTTTTTCTATCCGCACGCCCAAGGCCACTGAAACATTTTTTGACGGCCTGAGTGGCTTCAAGGGTAAGGCGTAACAAAAAAGACAGCTTCGGTCATATTTTATTAGGGGATGAGATGTAAATGAATGAATCCCATTTAATTCACTAAACGTGTGTAAACAAAGTAACTTGCTTCTAAATGATCACAGATGAGTTTAGGGTATCAGCCCCAGAGCTCTGAGCACACCCTTTTTAAAAATAGAACAGTAGTCATTGATGTTTCTCTTTCCATGTTAATGGTGACTATAATAGGAAACAAACACTCTTGTTAAGAAAATGAAATACCTATTGTCGCTCAAAGCTCGGTGAATGTCTGAATAAATTTCGGCGGTGTCGTTGTTGATGAATTATTAAGGCTTACTAATGGTGCTAAATATCCAAGTATTAATGATTGAATCTCAGCGCAGCGGAATAAAATTAAAATATAAAATTAAAAATGGCAGATGTTGAAAATAGGTTAAAAAAATGGCAGAGCCTTGTTAGAAAAGGTTGTTGGTTAACTGGAAAACCACTTTGTAGTATAGTTTCTCCATATTTGAATAAAAGCGCAAGCCTTAATTTTTCGACAAATATCCTAATAAATGATAAAAATGTTATGATAAAGGTAGAAAATGTCATACACGGTAACTGACTGCAACATTTAAGGACTATACATCCGAAAGCAGTAATAATTCATCTTATCTGCGAATGTACATCACGTAAACCCCAGATTTTCATTTAGCGCCTCCGTTGCGGACTTACTATGAGAAACATTATTGTAAAGTGTTTCATATATTTATCTTGGCATTGCATATCTCATCGTCGCCATCCTCCACCACTGGATAGCTGACACATGCATTCACGATTTCATTTAAGTGATGATCAATATCTTCATGATGGTCATTGCAGTCAATCTTTGTGCATGTAAATGCATCCTTTGAGACATTCAGCTCCAGTAACAACTTTCTCAGTTTATAACCATTAATATTAACCCTCCATTTAGGTATATTAATGGTATGGCGCTCATCACTAACCTCCTTTGGAACCTGCATATCTAACTGTATAAGTACATGACTGTGGTCGGATAAATTGTCACCTCCATTAAGGCAATGGTACACCAAAAAGTGATCTAATGTTGATCTTATGCGTGGCATATCACTCTCATAAGTAAATCCTACTGTGTTATTATCCAGCAATGTGCCAGGGACTAAACATTGCTTCTCACAAAATAACTTCAGGGCAATAGTGTGAGTGGAAATGGCTCGAGCAAAGTCAGTGTTTAAGTCACCTCCAGTAATTACATTATCAACATCCATGCAAGACATCATAACTGAGTTGACGTGGGCAAGCAGCTCTACAGTGATCGAATCCGAGTCACCCATACCAGAAACGCCCGTAGCTGACTTGCACATATGCGATGCTTGAACTGAGCAAGATCTGTCTCAAGCAGCCAATGTTAGTGTATAAGAAGAACATCACATTGGCGTAGTAGATTGCCGATGTACATAATAGTGCCTTCATTATGCCCTCGACAGTTATACGTGCATAGTGTAACGTTGCTGTCAATCATAGGAAACAATATCTCTCGTTGAGCATTGCACCTACGTCTGAGATGTTTACCTCATCTTTGAAGCGATCGAATTTTGTTCTCAATATATCTTACCGCAATGTCAAAATCTTCAACATAGACTCAATGATTGTACCTATTTTAACCGGGTTAGCAAATAGGTGTCGACTAGGCTCAGGTGCGCAACGAAGAATGCTAGAAGTTCCTGTTCATGTAACCGGACGAGCGTTACGGCGGACTTTAACCCCTAGACAGAAGTCGATATGCCTGACTCTTTCCAGAAGTAATGGACAATATTGCAACTTGTCCAATACAAGAGTACGTCTAGAGAGGAAAGATAGTTTGCCTCTTATTTGTTCCATCTAAATGTCAATTCGAACATTTTAAATGAAAATAAGCATTCCTAATCCCGAAGTAACACACTCATTACGAGGCAGTCATGTTTTTAAAAACTATGCGGTGTTATCACATTGTTTGAAATCTTTGACGTACATGATTGCGCATTGCGGTTGGTTCACTATATTACTGTCCAGGGTCATTACCATATATCCTGCATAATGTCGCTGGTTCAAGACGCCTGGTTCTAACGGTTTACACGAACGATGGATTTAAAGGGTTGGTTGTACAGGCAGTAATTGTTACTAACGGGGGTATATTTATTTTTATAGCAAAGATATTATTTGGTTTCACATGCAAAGCCAATTGTCTGGGTTATTTGATGACTATAAACACATTGAATATCCAGGTCCCATTACTGTGTTGGTATTTTTGTCTAATAATTTCAGTGAATGTCTATAATGCTGCGCAGGTGTTCAAGTACTGGCCAATTAACTTCCCGAGAAATATAGCTGCTATGGTTTTTCTATCCGCACGCCCAAGGCCACTGAAACATTTTTTGACGGCCTGAGTGGCTTCAAGGGTAAGGCGTAACAAAAAAGACAGCTTCGGTCATATTTCATTAGGGGATGAGATGTAAATGAATGAATCCCGATTTAATTCACTAAACGTGATATGTAAACAAAGTAACTTGCTTCTAAATGATCACAGATGAGTTTAGGGTATCAGCCCCAGAGCTCTGAGCACACCCTTTTTAAAAATAGAACAGTAGTCATTGATGTTTCTCTTTCCATGTTAATGGTGACTATAATAGGAAACAAACACTCTTGTTAGGAAAATGAAATACCTATTGTCGCTCAAAGCTCGGTCAATGATCTGAATAAATTTCGGCGGTGTCGTTGTTGATGAATTATTAAGGCTTACTAATGGTGCTAAATATCCAAGTATTAATGATTGAATCTCAGCGCGGAATACAAATATAAAATTAAAATAATATGAAATAAAAAAATGGCAGAGCCTTGTTAGAAAAGGTTGTTGGTTAACTGGAAAACCACTTTGTAGTATAGTTTCTTTGAATAAAGCGCAAGCCTTAATTTTTCGACAAATATCCATAAATATAATGCAAATGTCATACAAATTATTTCACTATACTATGACATCGATAAACAAGTGAATAGAATGAATGTGGTTCAGTGCAACACCGGGACGATCCGCCCTTGCCAGGGCAATGCGCCCCCGGGACGATGCGCCCCTGAAACGATTAGCCCCCGGAATGATACGTCCTCGTGTTACAGAAAATGCTACATATTACATTAAATAAAGGAAAAGTATTAATGAACTTATATTTGTTGCGTACAGTAACGGAAACCAGTAGAATGTTCTGTATATTTTATTCATGGCATTAGCATATACTGTTATAATTAATCACTCAAAAAACAAACCAGTGCAAATCGAATCCCCACGTCGCCCTGTTTTTACCCATGTGGGTCTGTCAAAGCATAATGTGAAATAATAGTCAACATAGAATGTAAATGCAAACTCGTCTAACGCTTTCAAGCGACTGTTGAAGCAATATTAGAGCCAGGGAGTTACAATTTATTGCCATATTATAACTTCATTGAAGTATACAAAGAGCCAGACGAGATTAAACCAATTTTACCCCTTAGAGGGGCTTTCCTCTTATGCAACCTTCCATTTATTATAGCACTGCTTTTCAACGCGTGGGCATGTACACCAATCGAAATGTAGAATCACCCTACATATGCTTCAATGTATTGGTCCATAGAGAATTGTTACATATGTACTAAACTCGTTGCTTATATTTGCGACCATTTGACTAATGTGCCTGACTAAATCATTTATCAATCGTCTTGTTCTTTGTTGTACAGGTAGTTTTGATTAAGCGCTTTTGTGAAGTAAAAAGCCGGAGATGTTATTCCGATTGCAGATTGCCTGCAAGCTGAAACAGTCCTTACAGTAAGGTGCTCCCCTTTGGTTCTTACTGACATCCAATTGGCGTAGTTTGTGTGGCCCATGACATAAACAGATCAAGCGAACCATCTGCAGCTATATTGCTTTCTGTGTATCAGTAAATCGCAGGCCAACCATCTTCTATTCACTCTGCAGGGTTATATCTTTTTAAAAATTATCAGACATATTTGACTGTGCATGACCATTGCGGTCATTATAAACTTGTCTAGTGCCAAACATATCCAGCTAAGTGTCGCGAGGTGAAGACTCCGGGTGCTAAAGGCTCACATGAGCAAAGGCTATATTGGTTCGTTGAACAGGCAATAATCGTCGCTTAAGCGCAATATGTCGTTGCAGGGCAAATTGTTTTAATTGCAAAAGATGAACGACAAGATACAAAGACGTTTCTTTCCAGAGTGTTGGGTGGGACGAGATCTACAAGTGTAGGTGAGCGGTGCAATAGGATTTAATCCATAAGCATCTTATCAATTATTATTCACACAACCAACGTATGGATTAAAAGACGCATTCACTAGTGAAGCAGAAAACGGGGTAGCATAACATGAGCGGATTAAACTCGAGACCGGTAATGCTAAATGGGGCATGTCATTGCTAATGACTATATAACCCGAAAGCAGTAATAATGCAGAACCCGTTGCCGGGGACGCCCTAAAAGCAAAGAAAGCAGCGATCATATTGGCACCTAATAGCCACCGAGAGAATGGCGTCTGTATGACCCGATACACGGTCAAATGGTATTTAATATACGCGTAGTTACCATTAGCTGATAAATAAGCATTTATTGAGGATGATCATTTGGCACCATTATTTTGTACTAGTCTACTTTGTCGATATTGTAATGGACTGAATTCTACTTCGTCAAGAGATGAGATTGACTCGAATATATTCTAATTTGATTCATTAAAGACGATATGGCCCCTAGCAGTATCAGGGTACTAGCAACTGAACTCTGGACACTCCCTCTATTGAGTAGAACTGTAGTCAATGATGTTCCTCGTGCAATATGCCAGATTTAAATGGTGGCTGTAGAATAAAGAACACACCACCAGCTGGGGTAATCGGATTTGGAATGTCACTCATATCTGGTTCCAAGGACAGGGCCTAGTCCGGGTTGAATTACATGTTGTTGATGAGAAGCTGATTCTGATAGATGGTGGAAATTAGATTTTTGAATATTAAATGATGAATTTCAGCTGCGGATGCACAAATTGCAAACCTGCTAAAAATCTGCAATTGCTTGATGCGAGGCGCAGCTGATAAAGCAAGTGCAGATTATTTTGGATGGTATGAATGATCTTCTGCGCCTAAGCATCAAAATAACTGAGGCATTTTAGATAAGATTGACGGGTTAACTGAAAAGCTTCTATATAGTGTGGTGTCGTTGAATAATGACGTTGGATTATTTGCACAGACAATGGCCCTGCCAAAACAAAGTACGAAAATATTTTCCGCTCATTCTAGCGGCAACAAAGCGATTGCTGAGGCACGATTGAATGCAAACGGGTGGTGCATTTTTAGCATTTCTCTTTTTGCAATCACATGTTAGCTTTGTCATCCGTCTTGCATTACACCTATTTGCACAGAGTTTGTGAGACCCGTGATATTGCTTCATAAACATTTGTATCAAAATCCACCCCATTGAGGGGCCGCATTGAGCACAACTGGTGAGACATGTTTGTTGCTGCATCCATGTTGGCCATATGATATTCTGATCCTTGAGTTTTGCGTGTCATAATGCGCCTGTTCGGCGTGATGGAAACTAATGAAATAAGGTTCGATTTCTATGCATGGATTTAAAGTTACGGCGAATAACATTTGATTGCAAGTCACTTGTATACCTGGTCTGAATCTTATACCGGGACCTCAAAAATCCCGCTCGTGAGCACATTTGATTATCCACTACGCCCAATTACCATATTGCGTTCGTTTTGGATTTTGAAACACCGAAAACGCTGCTTGACTTCAGTTTTCAAATTGCGTCTTTAGTAAGTGCTATGATCATGAAATTCGATGCGGTTTTCTCTGCACTTTAACCTACCTTCAGGTCTTTCTACTATCTGTCCTGATTCAATCTCCTGGCAAATGATTGTCGTGACTTTGGATCACTGTAGCAGCATTAAACACCGTTTTTCACCCCTCTCCCTGGTTTTCTATTTTTCTGGAGAAGTGGACCTTTTTTATTGTCCTATATTTTTATTAAACGTCATCTGATTAGCAACATATGAGCGTCGATGTTGTAATGATAAGCGGAGTCGGACGCTGATTTAGCCCTTGTACATATTTTAGCAACATATTACCCATGATTTATACTAACGGTATCTGACATGTGATTGTGACAGAATGGTACTACATGTTTGACTATAGGGTTTACTTCAATAATGCACTTTCACTTTATACCGGATGTTGAGACGCATTGAAGATGAATGGTTAACAGAGTGGTTTAAATTTTACGGGCCCACTCTGCAAAATTTTAAAAACCTTATTTATAGGGCAACCGAGAGATATTTGAGTGATGATTTTTAATGATAAGTCAGGATAATCCCTCAAAGAGGGTAACACACTATATTTTTTTGTACATTTTGCCAAAACTAGTTTTACTACGCAAGCAACAAGAAATTACCGGAAGTAAATGTCTTTAAGGAAGGAAGAATAGCACCATTTGGCGTTGACTCTTGATTCCATCAACGGCTCTCCTTGTCCTCTGTTAATCGTAACATCAACAAGGAATGATGCACAGCACTGAGTTTTTTTTATAAAGTCGTTATTATCAATCAAGGCGATATGGTTACTGCGACGAATATTTGCTCGTTATATGTCCTGCTCGTTATTATAATCCTTGCAACACAACTCACTCGTTGAACTGACAACTGCTAAGATGAATTTTATGATAGAGCCAACATAATGTTGTGGAACACGTTCAAGCAGTTTTCATTGCGAATTGCTGAGGTTCAGTTTCCGGGTTATTTAGGGCATTATACAATAAACAGCACACGTAAAGCGCTGCCTTCGTGCTAGATTATGTTCACTCGAATCCGAGCCGATGTACGCCCTGCATCTAAAAAAACTTCGGTTCTAGTCTTTCCGGCAAATGTAGCACGAAAGTTTGTGAAATAGCCTTTTTTTGCTAGTGCAATAACGTATGCTGAGTAATGCACGGAACTTGCATTCAGGTGTTGTGCATCTATGTTCAATGTCCCCTAATGAGCTTATGTTGCTGGAGTAGTTCTTAGTATTAAGTGATATCTCTGCAGCCAGTCGGAGGTGTATAAATTTTGTTCAGTTACACTGACTATCTGAAATTAATGCATGGTAGACCAAATATAGCCCAATGCAAGGGATGTCATTATTTATCCGCCTTTGAAAAGGAACGGCCGATCTGAGCTGCAATAACGCTTCCCAATAAACCACGTACGCAGCATATTGAACGAGCCATACATTGTAGCTCACTTTATACATGCTCGTATTGCACACATAGACAACGAATGTTGGAGAGTATGATTTGAGGTAAACTATCAAATTAGACACCCAACAAAATAAATATTACTGTCCACATTGCGCTACACAGTCTGTCGTTTCAAATCATTAAAATACACCCTCCTTGAGTATTTGATACTTTAATTTGTCGCGTTATAAACGAAATGTTGTTATTATTTGCCACGTTGAGCGTATGCAAGAAATTAATAATGGATAAATTCAAATGGTAGCTTTTTTCACTAGTCATAGGGGTGGTAATGGGCAGAGAGACTAATTGGAGGGGACTCAATAATTATTTCTGAGCGAACAATTTAGCCGTTTGCTGTGAAGTAAGAGATAACCGATACACACACACATATCAAACACACACACACATACACACACACGTACATAAACACCCACATACACATACACACACAAGCACACGCGCATTCGCATATATATATATATATATATATATATATATATATATATATATATATATATATATATATATATATATATATATACTATATAGATATAGATATAGATATATCTATATATATATATATATATATATATATATATATATAGATATATATATATATATATATATATATATGTGTGTGTGTGTGCATTTTTGTGTGTGTTTGTGTGTGTGTGTGTGTGTGTGTGTGTGTGTGTGCGTGTGTATGTGTGTGTATGTGTGTGTGTGTGCTTCGAGGTAAGCATATATGTGGTTGTCAACAGTGAATAAACGCTTGTTTCCAAAACAAATACGTTAATGCATTTAATCGATAATATCGTAGGGGATTGATGACCTATAAAATCAGATTATAATTTGTTCCATACTTTTTGTTGTTGTTGGTCATACTACTAGGTGGTTTTGTCGCTAATGCCGGCAATCAACAGCGTATTCAAAGGGTACCGACTGTTTGAATGCGTGCTGTTTTTTTGCTCAGAAGAGCCTTCTTTTTGTGTGATATATGCTGGTTAGAGTGATGCGCAAGGAATGTGTCATTTCGATATTCTTCCAACCCACTAAACATCCAATCAAATTCACTACGTGTAGTACTCGTCATGACTGATACACGGATTTAGGTGGATTACAATAAAATGAAGTAAGTGCATCTTACGCAAATATATTCGTCGAATGATGCTGCCCATCATTAGGCCCCAAAATATCAATAAAGTGTTGTTGATTCAACGCGTCAACTTGTATTCCCAAGGTCATCGCTACTTCCATATCCAACACTGCATAATGCATTCACTTAACTAATGCACAATGTATGTGCCATCTTTACCCTTGAGATATTTTACACAGTGCTTGACGAAATGTGGGCTATGTATCCACATCGCTAATGCTATTACAATTCTTTCTTTGATCGGAGAGTTTAAGGTGCATAAACCAGCCCACTTTAAAATATCCGATATATGATCACTATTGCTATCACTATTGCTGTTGTGAATAAAGTGCTAAGCCCGCGATCGTTCTTTGGACTACTTTGTGAAATATTTTATTCACACATTCACAGCTTCAATATGGCATTACTATCTGAAGTGACGAGCTCTATCAGAAAACTTTGCTTTGATTTTCGGGGTAGTCACGTCCACCTATTTTATAACATCAGTTATCCACTCTATCTACCCAATAAGGGTTAACTTGGCTGTGTTTTTTCGTTGCTTCACAGAGCCTCGTGCGACGTCATAGTAATAGATTTCCATGCAGTGTGGACGACCGTTTGTATGTATGTACGAAGTGTTTGTATCAAGTATACTTCGTTGGCATTATATATGGTCTCAGCATTGATGCAATATGGCTCGGT
>CM067352.1:23502706-23559536 GCA_034190875.2 Urechis unicinctus | reverse complement strand
TTCTTTTAATCACATCAAGAACTAGCTGGATGTCTTCAAGACTTAGTGTTTCTTGTAATCTGCTCAGTCAAATCGGACATAACATCAAGGGTTAGTATATAATCTTTGTATAGCTATTAGTGGCGCTAAATCGACATTTGATTGTGATTTGATCTAAAGTATGTTCTTCGTCGGATTACAAGTATATCTATAAATGGTTATCGATCAGCAGAAAAGTCACACTAAGAATCTTATTTCAAATGTAGATACATGTATGCATTCCTTAACTCAGCAGCATTAACATTCACACGCGTTGCTGTTGGTGATATGTTTTCACGCGATGGTTGGCGTGCGTAAAATGCTCATCATGTTAACCAATAAGAACGAACCCTTTTAGAGCAATTATAAGCAATTTTCTTTAACTGCCTCCGCGGTTCTTAGAAGAGCACAATAGCGTTCCTGATTAGGTATCAAGGAACATTCATCTTCAAAGATGTCGATACGGCAGTCCATCTGCGCCATATGGTTTTATTTCCGATTTGTATTGACATCTAAAATTGCCTTAATGGATTGCTAAGATATCTTTTGCGGGTAGTCATTTCGGCAAACATTTTAATCATGTGTGTGATAACTTATTTGAAGCAGATGCATAGAGATTACAAATTCTATCAAGAACAAAGGCGGTATATTTTTACAACTTGTATAGTTTCAGAAAACGCAAGATACATTATCACCTGTCAGTTAACTGCAGCTTCGGAGTGGAGCAATACCAATCATCCTGAAGCCAAATCAAAACATATTGTTATGCTAAACATGTTACGGATCTATTTTTTAAATGGGAAATTATAGTTTTCACTGTTATGTGCGACAAAGTTATTCACAACTACGTCAGTCAATTATTTTCAACAGTAAAGGATTGTTTCACTTAATTTCTGCATCAAACCATATCGGATAGTCAATGTAAGAAACCTTACCGAGGAATATATATAGTCATACACTAGCCATGGCTTAGTTGTCTCAGCGGTCCATAAAGTTCACTTCCGGCCATTCAATGCTCAAGGAGCTTGACGGACACATATTTTGACATTGCAAAACAAATTTGTGCATCATACATGGTGCGTTGCAGCAATGCTGAAGCACGTCCTTGCTTACTACTTACAATAAGTCGTAGTCTTGATACTAATGTATATTGGTTGACCATGGCATATAAATGCTACACTGCGGCTATTTACAATCATTGCTACTGACAAGGGCATGTTTGACGTATTTATACCAAAGAAACATACATAATATTTAATGGATTTATAATTATGATGACGCTACTTAACAGATAAAAGTACGCAATCGACGTAGTAAAGCAAAACACATAAATATTGAGTATAATTCAGTACTGTTTTGTTTTACCTAACGTAAGGCCATATAATAAGTTGAAACCACTATATTTTTTGCACTCCGATTTGGTTGACTGCGTCAACCATGATTCATTAAAAACAGTAATAACACCAATTAGCGAGCAAAAACCAATATCAATAACTTATTAGATATGATTAATTGATTTCATTGATTCAATGAACAAAGGTTCGATGATTTCAATGCTTTGGTTGAGGTAGCGTTTAATGATTGCATCATCTAATTAACAGCAATTTCCACCCTCAGCAGCTAAGCGTTTCTTTTGTATTCCTACCTGCTCCTGTTATCATACTAAGTAAATAGACCATTTAACCACGAAATAGTACCACCCCTTTTGATCTACGTGTTGGCTAATGACTCTTTTATGACGTAAAGTGCAAGCAATGACCATACATTAACAATGAACAAAGGGATCAGAGAATCGCAGAATGTTATTTCTAACACTGGTGCTGCGCTGTGTAATACCATATATTGAAATTCAACAGTTATTAGCAGTGAATGTGACATAAAAATCTCAGAAAGACAGCACAGCAATGAATGCTGAAAGAGATACTCACCTGAAAACAGTATTGCATTCAATGTTTTAGTTCCAACGTGCTGCCCATTAGAACATATACACGCCGCATAAGTTTTATTTGCGTCTAAGTGCTTCTACCTGCTAAAGTATTCAGAATGTGGCACATATTTTGCTCTCTATTTACTGCATTTCGTCCATGCGCCTGAATCAAACCCATGGAATGCTTTTACATCGATGCATACAATGTGTGCTGCTAGTTCTCTTTCGCCGGGCAGTAAAACTCTATTATTATTGCTGCCGAATGCTATAGCACAGTTGTTGATTGCGCATACCTCGATGGCTACTCAAGCTCATTGCAATCCTTAATGCGTTTATAATCTAGCTCAGTGTAAATTATTAAGTCAATAAACAGTTGCTCCTATTCTGCGACCCAATTGACCAATATGATTTTAAGATTGGTAGAAAATGCTAACAGTAATTTGATTATTTGTATAGGGCTGTGGTTCTCATGCGCCCAGAATATACTGAATCTGTTCGTTAAACACGTTCAGTGGTTAAAGTGACGCCATATAGGGGTAAATTAGTGCATGATATTGATATGTTTATGCCAGCATTTGTTAGATTTACGTTCTTCTTTGTGCAGTTTTAAGCATGTCGATATTAACAACACCTTGGTCTCGCGGCTTTGCGATGATTTCATAGACACAATTAATCGCACAGCAATAAGCTACAGACATGCATTCGGTCACATCATAAGGAAATTTTATCCCTCCATATCCGTTTCGGGTCGCTATATCTGCATAGTCATAATTCTATATTATCTATGTTTAATTTCGATACTAATCGTGACGGAATACCACGTAGATCAGCCGACGTGATTGTTCGATAACATATATTGCAAGCCTGAGTATTCGCCTTGTTTGTATACCTATATCAGTCTATGAAGAGGTATTTGTGCTAGAGAATTGTGCTTAATTTTTCACAGTGATATACTGACATGAAGAATCAAGAAAATTTGTGATCAACAAAAGATGTCGGTGAGCATACCGCACGGTCAAAGATGTTTGCAAAATAACACTACCAGCACAGCGGCTGTCATCATGGTGAGCTTCATTTTGAATTACCTTATTCATACACATTAATTAGAAAAACACAGCCAGTCGCCGGGTAGTGTATATAAATATAATATGCGTGCGAAACTTGTGGCACTATAAATAATAAATAGCGTATCAGTGCCACCGATAATGTCGATCTGTAGAATCGCACAATTAATTTAATATCGAAATACAATAACTTTCCTGATGCGGTATGTAGTTTCTGGTATTTTCTATTAACATGTGAGCTGTAATTAATTGGTGATGTGGTGTTAATATAGCATGCACTTGATGACATTCGATTAAATTGCCAGGAAGTTGCATGATGAGAATATCAATTCCATTACTTTTTCTATGAATGCATCCTATTTCACCACATTTGTAATCTAAGACCGCGATTTGGCAGCCGAAGACATTAGGGTAATCTTGAAAGTACTGCACTTCACAAGGACTACATAACAATCACGTTGCAGAGCAGCCATACGTTTAGGTTTGTGCATTGAAGTTAGCTAACCTGTGGGGGAGGCTGTGGTTTGCGTCAATGGTTTTGATAAGACTTAGTGTTCATTAAACAAGAAAATTTACCCAAACACGATGTGCGACGACCGACATAAAACCTTGTCTCCATACACATATTTTATTATCTTGCTCGATGAACTGTTTGAGTATCTTTCCAGCACACAAACATGTTTTTGTTGTGAGTTAATAGGCTAGGAACTAAACACATAAAAGATACGCAGACCAAATTCGTCACATGCCGTTAAGGTAATTTAAAAAGCCTTCATTTTACTGTACAAGCTTTGCTCCTTGACATCATGGCTGAATGATGTTGTTACCGGGTACAAAGGGAAATCAACGTTAAGGGTCATAAAACGCTTAACCATGAAAATGTGTGCAGTACAATAGTAAACCACCATTCAACAGCCTAAATTAATCGAAAAGTTATATTTATAGAGACTATATACAGCGGTACAGCGGCAGCATAACAGACAATATACGCGCTTTCAACAATACTGTGCAATCGTGATGGTGACGGTGGTGAATGGTATATCGAGCCAAGAGATGCCAATTTTGCCAACATCAGTGGCTACAATAGAAGGGAATGTCTAGATATCTCTCATAACTGTGTGACACGATTAACGATGCTATTCAACAAAAGAACATTCCTGCACACCTCCTCATCTCATTACATTACCTTCGTGCAAATTAAACGACCTTTAACATGAACGGTAGAGTTCATGTTAACTGTCGGATATAAAGAACATTCAGAGAATCACACGATGTTATTTTTATGGTTTAGCTGTGATTACATCGCGGTTCTTGCTTTCAGCGCTTCACTTTTAAGAATAAGTATACTGCATGCGTGCGGCACATCACCGATTCAGTTTGCGAATGAAAATGGGGAGCACAAGAAAAGCATTTAATATTACAGTTATTATGCGTTCCTCACTTGTGTATTGCGCCCATTAATGAAATTGTCAACAAGACTAGTAACATCCCCGTTAATATCTGCAAATTGCTGCACTGGTATCGCAATCGTGTTCCCATTATGTAGCATGCCCCTCACATCTTCATGAGTTGTTCTGTGTGAACACCAAGTATTCAGAATGATTGAGTGATCATTTACGTGCCACCATTAAATCCATGCAATGCTTTGTCCAAGATACTTGCAATACTTGCTGCGTGATTCCACCCGACGTCAGCAGCAGCAACAATTGTAGCATTTGCATTGCCTTCAAGTCATCTCTAAACAAAATAATATGACCCTAGGTATCAAAACGATTTGTCACACCACCATGTGTTCATATGTTCATATTCGTTATCAAATATGGTTGTTTGCAGCATGTTGCTACGCCACCTTAAAGCGTCTTAGCTTTGAAGCAAACTCAGCTGTGTTAACATTGACACGGCTCAACAGCGATTTATATCAACTCGTACTAGCAATGCTGATTTCCAACAAAAATGAACACCAATCATTGCCTACCCATGATATGTTGAGCCATCATGATTACTCTTCTTCGTTTCTACGATTATCAAAACCACTTTTAATATAATGTACAAAATTACCAATTCTTCATAAGCTAAATGCATTGATGCGCATAATATTGTGACAGTTTGTGCGATAGAATATGATCACTACTTAGACGGGTAACGCATTCTTCTGAGCATTGTTGGTCACACGATTTGTCAACATAACTTTCACGTCTGACATGGTTTTTCAGCCCCATACGTTATTGACGCTTACATAATTGCTAAATTCACCAGATTATGTTGGCTGCATTCATATCGTTTATATGTTTCATTAGCTAATGCCATTGCCTATGTTTTCATGGCCATTTCCGAGAATACATAGTATGGGAAAATGAGCCTCCAAGCGTTAATTGGTGAGCTTGAAGTCACACTGAGGGCATTTGGTAATTGACGACGTGCGTGCGATATCTTACAATTATCATAGGGGTAAATTATCATATATAGCAATGGCTGATACCCATCCTCACAATGCATTCAAGCGCAATGAGCTGAACTGGTGGTGAACCATTAAATAGAAAGCCTTGGCTTACTGTATCCGGACCAAATTGTCACATCGTTTAAGTCGTACACCTGAAGCAGAAAAGGCAAATGTGTTATATAATGTGGCAGATATGACTGGTGCAGTAATATTCGGGTAGGCTATCATACCTTAAGGATCCCAATTAGCACTGTAAACAGCTGCAGGTATAGACCATCGACCAAGCGCCTTACATGAATTCACGGATACAAAGAAAACGTTTCAAATTTGTTTACTTTATTTGTTTCTTTCGAGGATTTCTTTGACTTCGAGCAGAATGGTGTCACGCCAGCTCGTATGGTTTAATGCACTAAGCCTCACTGCATGATTACGATCCAGATAAAGGGTGCGTTATCGCGTAGATAAAGCGGTGGTTCTCTGACCTAATCGCTCTATATGTTCATTAAGCAGGATAATGTCAGCCGGGAAACCATAGTAATGTATCTAGTGGTTGATGTTTTCCCGTGTACCTTCTAGTAAAATCATATCTGGGGAATGTTTATGGTGCAGAAATATGCAGTTGAAGTCTGCAATATGTTTGCTATAGCAATGCAACGAATTGTATCAGACAACGATGTGTTTGTCCTACTGCTACCAAAATCTGGTATTAATCATTTACAGCTAGAGGAAAAACTGCACAAAATAATACCTCAAACTGCAAAACATTCATACTACAGCAATATACATGTATTGGAAAAGCGTGAAGGTATCAACAATGTACCCTCTGGGAAGCTGAGTAATTTGTTGCATTTGATCATCGCAATAAGCTGCCAAATAATCACTAAGCAATATTTGTAGCATGCTCCTCAAGTGATGAGATATTTAATAAGCCTGGATAATGGTAAGGATAGTGTTCTGGTTGTTGTTTTGTTTGGTGTGTGTGTGTGTGGGGGGGGGGGGGGGGGGGGTTCCAGAGTTCCTGAATGTAGCGGATACAGTTAAATTGCTATCGAAGCCTTGATCGAGGTGCTCAACAAAAGAGCCACTGCAGTAAACTGCACAGACATTGACTTAACATTGACGGCGGAAAAAAGACGACAACAAATCTAGAGACTGTAGCATACTCTAGTGGCTACAGTAAAGGGACGTTTCTGTCTCGAGCAATGTCGAACATAGACCATCAATTTCCTCATACATATCTTGTCATTTCTTTAGTAGAAAATTGTCTGCTTCAAATGTGATTTTTTACAGAATTAATTACACTCACCCCAAAATACACAGCAAGGGTAGTAAATACCAAATATGACAGAATAATAACAATAATGGCGATCGAATTATAAAGCATGAAATATGCAATATGTAACTGGCGCCTTTATATGCCTTGTAAACATGCTGGTGAGAATAGGGAGGTGCGAATGCAACGTTCTTAAGGAAGAGTATTCAATATTGTACTACTTACATGATCCTTATTAGTATGAAGTGTCTCTTTGATATTAATCTAATTAAGCGAATGAAAGTGATTACGCAGTTAAGTTAAACTGAGCTGCAGTCGCTTTCAAATTTAAGTTAAATTTTCTCATACACCCCTATCATCTTTATGCATCCTTCGTCAAAATATCGAAGCATTCATATGGTTAAATTGATCACTAACTTAATTTATTTCTTTGATATGCCTCTTTTCACGCAATTAAGCTCATATATCGACACACGCATTTGGTGCTGCGTTATCCCATTGGTTGGTTTGTGGGACATAACCAATCAGAGCAACGCCTTATTTCTCCGGTTGATATTGAATCCATTTGTCATCATAAAGTCAAACCCTGTGAACGAATAGAGCGTAATATTGGTCACTTGTTTACTACAATATGTACGCTACAGTATGGCAACTAATGGAACTTCACATATTCCAGTATGCGGCAAATACATGCAAAATGGCAAATCAAACAACTACACTATGATCCGTGCCTCATTAAATCCCGAAGACAGCGTAAGGCAGTATTGTTTGTCACTGCTACAACGACATCATATAGAAGAATATTCTTTTATGGAAATAGTCCTCTCTTGAAATATTTTCTGTCTGAGTGAGGTAGCAATATCATTTTATGCTGTTTTAAGTCGGCATCGGCAATTAATCCGCCTGGAATCTTATAGTCGTATCAACCCAAAGTTACCTGTCCGAAATGAATGGATATGATAAATGGATGTACTGCCTGTCGATGTCAGTGATGCCAAAAATGATTATTAATTGCCGAATCAACTACCGTCTCTAGAGACTACTGACGTATCAGCACATCATTTAAGTAATTCATGTATTTTAAACAATTTGTTAATTGAAGTCAACCATATACTTGGTCTGGTTTGATACATATTCGATACATTAGGTGATGCCCTATTCATTATAACCATTAAGTCACCTTTATAGTCCGGGGGCAGAGATGTTTGACCCTGCATTGTTGTATTAAGTTTTTTTTACTGTTGATTTTGGTAGCCAAGGGTCTCTATTTTTAGAAACTGCTTCATGACATGTTGTCACCTTTGAGAAATTCAAGATGGCGTCCAAGATGGCCGCCATTACATATAAATGACCATTACTCCCTACCTGTTCATCATAGGAAAGTGATTTCTGTCTCTATACCTAGGTTTTAGGGGTCAAGCTATCCATTAGTACCATCTGTGAGCTAGTTCGACTTCATCAGGTAGGGTGACTGGTTGAAGGGACTTGTTTTGGTCATCCTTTACCCAACCATATTCCGTTGAGTCCAACTCGGGTGGATTCTGCGCTTCCAGTGACCGCCATACCAAAGCCTGATAGTGAGCTCTTTTAACATTCTCTTTGAATGCCTCAGTTGTTGGTGGCAAGGTACACAACTTCGGTGTTGACGACCCTTTGCCTGTTTGTGACAGCCATACCTTTAACCTTGTCTCTGACATTTTACTACAGTCTGTTTGTCCATAGCACGCGCAAATGAAGGAGGTAGCCTGTTGAATAACAGATTCCATAGAATGCCCTGGTGCACCCAACAAGTTAAGTGAGTGCCCCGATCGAAGTGTTTTGAGTACAGTAGCCTTTCCAATTTTAAAATAGGAGGCGACGGTGTCACAGCCAGAAAGTGTATGTGCCGGGAGTATTCCTTCGACTATCTGACAATGCTTCTGCACAGTTTTGCCTATATCAAGCACCGCCCTTCCTTTGATGGGGGACTCCATCAATACAACATTCTTGAGATTTGCCATGTGATGATAATGCAGCAACAGTAAAAAAAGACGTCAGTGTCATCGGCAACAACAGTGATTTTGCTTTCTGCATTTTCCGCGGCACAACTCAAGACCTGGTGGACAATGACGTTATCTGCTTCTTCGTGTGAAGTTGACAGATCTGCCCGTGAGATGACAACTCCACCTTCTCTGATTTCGATTGGCACCTGATCTGCTCCTGTTACCACTAACTTGTGATGTTGTGTGTTGTCCTCATGAAACTTCTTATCCTGGACAAAATCATCAACAATCAGTTGCATCAGTTGCTTCTTGTTTTTGGAAGAGGTTAGTAGAATCTTCTGCGCTGGAAGTTTACTGTTGACTTGCAAATGATGAGCCCTACTGACACCAGTTGCCCTAGATCCTCTGGTAACACTCTTCTTTCTGTAATCATAATATCTGTCAAATATCAGATACACGTCCTCGACCCGTAAACTTTTTCCTATGGCATATTTGAAGTTCGCTGTATAGTCTTTCACAGACCCATCAGCAGGCCAAGGAACTACCCAAAGTATTGCTGAGCCATCGAGTACACTAACATTTGCACCACCAGCAACTCTATCAGACACCTCAACTTGGAGAATTTTCTTCAAGGTAGATTTAGATTTCGCAATCCTCGTATCTCCAGTATCATCAAACATGGACGTTGGAACTGGCGCAAGTTCAAGACCAAGCACATCCTTAATGTCAAAATTGGTATCAAATACTTTCACAGCTCCGACCTTCACATGCTTCCTTGCATGATCCATAGTAACAACCTTTTTCGTGATGGTTTCATAAAGTCCCTGCGGTAACCGAAAACTGTCATTTGTTCAGTCCCGATTGTGACAGCATTGTGGACATTGACTTCAGTTGAACCAATCTGGCCGCTAACTACATTGACTATACCCCTAGGGTGTGCCGCAGAATCTAAAGGATTAATGCACGTGTCGAGTTTTTGTCTTATTCCATCTCGGTCTTTCTTGTCTTCAGCAATCCTGGCTTTTGCCTCTTCTTTGTGTGTTGTCACCACCTTACTTTGAGTGTCCTCATCCGTCATGTCATCCAGATCAGATTCCAACCTGCTGCATGCATGCAAACTAAGGGCCCATACCTTCAGCGTTTCTGGCTTAAGTGTGATGCCAACTATCCCCCAAGGAGCATGCCCATACCGCATGAAGGTCGTCTCAATCATCATATCGCTCCAGGTGCCATTCCATAAGCCAGCAGAATGGTGCATAACATGGTCACCCTTCATAAAGTGTGACAACACCTCTTGTGGTAGCCGGTTTTGAGAATTTGCATGAGGTCACCACTGCAATATAGTGGTTTATCCTGAATGATTCCGCGAAGTGCCTCTTCAGCTACCATTCGTAATGCTCTGACGTTCTGGGGAAACTTTTTTCCAGTGAGCATTTTCAACACACCGCCAAACACAGAGGACATTATATCTGACAGACCTGTATCAGCCATCAGTGTTCCGATAGATCCAATGAAGCTCATTAGAGAGTGCATCCCTCCCAACCGTAGAATAACATTTGAGAACCTGTCTGGATAAGTCCACTGAACTTCTAGAGCGACCCTGTAAAACTACGAACTGTTGCCCGATATTGCGTGTGTAGTCCTGTGCACAGGCCATTGATGTCATCATGGTATCTGGGTGTGACGGGATCATATCTATTAAGGGAAGGTAAACAGCCTTCGTCTTTGGTTGTGCTGAATGACCCTGTCGACGTGCATCCCCAGTATTGTATCCATTGTACTCAGGACAATCTAGTGTGCTGTTCATGTCTTGAAGGAACGCAAAGTCCATCTCACTGGCTCTTCCCTATGAAATTACTTGTAGTGTCAGCATACGCAAGGGCTGAACTGATCGTTTGGGGGTGTTCTGTGGCATCGGAGGCTTCTTGCAACCATTATATCTCTTTATCTCGACGTCATACTCGAGTGGCTCAACCATGTCTTCCTTTTTCACACGTCTAATGGTGTCTTCTTGGACTGTTTCACTACTGTTACTATCTGGTTGTGTGAGCAGCATGGCAAGGGAATGGGTGGATGACTTTCCGTTTGGAGACGATATGTCAGTGTCAAAATTGTCAACAATAACTTGAACCAAGCTTGAACTTGAAGTTGATAGGCCTGGTAGTGAACGTTCCATGGTTGTGGCTTTGGCAGCTGAATGTTTAAAACGCCGTACTTCATCGTAGGTACATGTAACACCATACTTTTGTAACACGTTGATAAGTTTTTTTGATTTACTCATCTTGATGCCAAGAGTAATTTGCAGACTAGTGGGATGGTTTTTCATTTCCTCAGTTACCATTGAACCAATGAGAAGTGCAGGTAGTGCCCTATCTAGGTTAGGAGCCAGCTTCCCTAAAAGTTGGATCAAAGTGTCACTCACTGTCTCTCTACATTTTTGTCGGTTAACACTAGTATCATAACAATCTTTATCTAATGTTATTTGTTTCACCTCATGCCTGATGACTTTGCACAGTTTGTTGATTGTTACATCAATGTCATCGTCCTCGTCTTGAACCAATCGCATACATTTTGCAGCTATAGATCGCAAGCTAACAATGTCTGCTAACCCTGGAGACTTAAAAACCACCAACTCATCTCCGAAGCGTTTGCATAGGTTTGGGACAATTAACCGACGTGTCAGCCTATCACCCCCGAATTCTTTGTATGCTTCATGCAACTCAACTGAATTCAGGAAGCCGGACGAGTCTTTGATCATTACAACAAGTGATTCAAAGGCACGATCTATGTTAACTTGGCTATCAGACTTGTTGCAGCTGAAGCCACATTTTTTTCTGTCAAGAAGCTATTTCGGCAATCCACATGATACCTTGCATCAGCTGCGTGAAGGTCACTTACAGTGTTATCTACCCTTTGCCGCACAACTTCTGATAACTCATTTTGACGCCGTTCGCAGGCTTCAAGTATAGTTTGCATGAGTGACTTCTTGCCAACTGTGCTGCCTGTTTCCCGACATGAATATGCTGGTCGCCAACGTTTTGGGTTTTTCGGATCTTTTTCAACCACACAAGTTTCACCACAAAACAAACAATGTACTTTGAAGATAAACCCTGGTAGTGATGACCGTCTCCTGGTCTTAGGTGGAATGTAAGACGAGTAACTTTCTGGATTCTTCCTTTTGTGCCTTTCAACCTGGAGGCTTGAAGTGTATGTTGAAGCACAGTTTCTGTGACATTTAACTGTGCATTCAGGATTTTCACTAACTTTTTCTTCAAGAAGTTCATGATACCTGTCCCCGTAGATTTTGCTATGCTTGATAAAGTTTTAAATCCTGACAGGACCAGTGTCTTTCAACGGTTCAGTCTTATTCTCACATCCAAATTCGGACACGAAAAAGCACTGTTCTTCATTCATGTTTTACTATTAGTGATCGTCATACGGGCAGCACCTGAAAAGACAATAGTGAATTATTAGTGCCCGTCTATTACAATATGATATTAACATAATACTTAGTTCTAATGGATATCACCTTCCTATGATGAACATGTAGGGAGTTATGGTCATTTATATGTAATGGCGGCCATCTTGGACGCCATCTTGAATTTCTCAAATTGCTCAAAGGTGACAACATGTCATCAAGCAGTTTCTGAAAATAGAGACCCTTGGCTACAAAAAACTTAATACAACAATGCAAGGTTAAGGGGAAAAATGGCAGTTGGCTCCCAGACGATTAAATGATATAATTTTTCATCATTTGTTAAACCGTGTGCTGTTAGTGCTGCAGGAAGCAATGATAATTAATTTACTGCATCCCAGTGATTTGTTTTTCTCATGGCTGGGTGTCAGTATATAATCAAACACTTTTGATATACACAAGCACCCGCTGCTAGCAACCATAATAAAGAGCAAAAGAGGTGAATAAAGCAACACCTGACAAACGTCATAATCAACGGCGACTATCCCTGCATGATCTGCATTCATCATTCAATGACCACCACAAATCCATTCAAAGACTTGTACATTAACCAGTACGATGACAGTTTTAATATCCAGCTCTTCGAAATGGCAATACTATTGACACGGCATCATTATAATTTATTGAACGATGTTGCTATGTTTGGTGGATACTACCCGCATGACGGTCGTTTCAGTTCATATTTCACAACAAATGTGACCCCTATTTAGCGAATGCTTTAGGCCACCATTTTGCGGTCACAGGTTTTGTCTTGTAAATGTGGTTGTAACCTGCGGGTTGGATATGTATATCTAAAATGAAAAGGCAGTTCGTGTCGTTGCCTGATATGTCAGAACTGGTGCTGTCTCAGCTATTGGGTCCACAATGTGATTTGTGTCAGGCATGAACCATACAGACGATTTAATGACAAGGCTTTTACGAGGGTCGTTATGTTGCTGACATTGGCCTGTACTTCGTGAATAATCTTAATGCAGACTTCCTTCCATTGAATGTGAAACTGACTATTACACTTACTCAACTGTCCCTAATGATATCTGCTGCAACATTATCAAGCCATGCAATATATCCAACTAATAGAACAGTCGTATTAAGGATATCGACTAACCATCCAACTGCAGAACGTAAGCAACGTACCAACTCACCAATTACCGATTCAGCGAAACGACATGGAGAGGTAATAACACAAGAACAGAGTTAAGATCCTGTTCAGGCCTGGCCACTTTCATTATTTAACATATTCTTCTGGGTAAGTCATAAATCGGTTGAGCGACTCAATATTCAGAAACGGTTACCAGTATTGAATTCGGTACATTATCGATCCTTCATAACGTCCGCAATTGGGGATCAATTATAAGAGAAATTTTGAGAATATAATGAACTGACTCCCACACTTCATTGGACACCTTAACTGTTGACATGCCATGCTAAATAATCTGCCTATTGCTGGAGGCGAAGGATCGAATAGCGCAATTAAGTAGGGTAATGGAATTAACAATGCACACAAGCCTGGAAGGTGGCTGTGACATTATGAAAAAAGAAATGGTGTTCTCGCAGCGAATTGTTATATGAAAAGCTTTGACAAAGCATCGCGTTGCTCAAAGATGGCGTGTTCGCATATTTCCACGGCCCTAGGCGCGAATGCGCCCTCTTAGCGTAGCTATAAGCTCTTTGATATGACAGAGCTGTGACACTTAACATATGCATTATATTAAATTTAAAGGAGTGAATATTCACATGCAGATAAAATGTATGCTTGCAAACGTTCGTTATCTCAAGGTTCAGAATGTAACACAGTTTGGAAGAAATATATGTATAACAAATCTGACCTATAAAGGCTTCATATGTCTGAAGTTAACAAAATCGTATTGCAATCAGGAAGATTCACGACTCAAAAACAAGTTGTGGGGCTTAGGAAACAGCAATGCCAGAGACAGGAAAATGAGAACCATGTAGAGAACGAAGAAGATTCGATCTAGAAATGTAGCCAGAGCCTTCCATTCACTGCGAATCTTTGCGACGACGGCCTGTTTACGGTTGTTCTCGGTTGTAATGTACTCTAAGCGGGTTATAGAGGCGCGAATCTCTGCCAGCTGTTTGTCGATTCCCATGGTGGTGTCTATATCATCAGCGAAGACGTTCTCTCTGCTGTTGCCGCTATCTGTGATAGTTACAGAGAGCTTAGTGTCACACAGGTGGTCATTAAGCTGATCCGGAGAGGGGGTGCTGGGGTTCAGCATAGTCATCCTCTCACTGTTGCTGCCAAATCGGTTTAAGCCCATGCTGGACTGTTGACGGCAAGCAATGGCTATAGCATTTCCACAGGTAGACATCTGAAAGTACAATATGATAGACTGCGTTAGAAACGTACCAATCACCATTACACAATTCTTAATGAATGGATGGGGAGTGATGAAGAAAATACCTTGGATAGGATACGTGCGATCCATCGGGGAACATGTTTGGTATCACCACGTGAAATATTGACGACCAGAGACGACAGAAATATGGAGAGCATGATTATGACCATATTATAGCAATAGTAGACACCTGGAACAGCAATTGAGGTTATAGGGTCATAACAGCATGAGCTGCTTCAATGCAAAAAAAATTGTAATGGCTTATATGATAAAGTTAAACTAGAATGCTACGCTTAATTACCGAGAATTGGCACGGTGCTGGCTGTAGGGGGCGCTGTTTCTACCAGAATTAAGAGAAGAGAAGCATGAAGCTAGAAAATGTGCTCATTGCTGGAACATACAGAGGAACATGGGAAGGACAAGGTAAAAGACGAATGCGAATATATATATATATATATATATATATATATATATATATATATATATATATATATATATATATATATATATATATATATATATGATTACAATTAAACGCGCAAGAAAATGATCATATCCTATTTGTGTCACTGCACCAAAAACCTGTCATTACCTAGGCCAGTTCTGTCCGGTCTGTCAGGAGGGAGCCAGAAGACAACTAGCGTCAAAAAGGCGAAGAATATGCAAGGCAGCGTGAGAATGTACGAGGAGAAAACGACTTTCCTTTCCAAGTATAATTCAAAAGTTAGCACAACGAAATTAGGATCACTGGCCTCCGAGGGAATCATTTTCCGTTTAGCAGTAACGTTGAGAATCATCCAGGCAGATGACTCCTTGTAATCTGATTCGAAAGTAGAGAAATCGATACCGTCGTCAAAACCGTTAAATAGATTGATTTCCTTCGATGTATATGTCCACGACCCAAACCACATATGGCACCGCTGAGAATCAAAAGGGAAGTTGGCGACGTTGACGGAACACGAGCTACGGAAGATGGTGTGTGGGAACCACGTGACTGTGCCATCTGATGATATGACAGCCAGTGCATGCCTGTTGTTTTCCTCCGCGTCGGCTCTGTTTAACGCAAAGATAACCACTCCACATAGCAGCTGTGAGCGGCTTCAATCTGACCACCCTGCTATGTCATATGCAAATTATTGAGTAAAATACACAATCATAAGTTGTGCACTTCATCAGTACTCACGCATTGTAAAGTGTTATATCTGGAATCCAGAGCAGCGAGGGATCCAGTCGGATGGATGTGACGCCATTATACTCACTTGGATCCCATGTCATATATTCGTCTCGCCATTGCTTGAAACATTCGATGCAGTTATTGTAGCTGATGTTGGCCGTTACCCAATGAATACACAACAGCTATATCTCCTCCCCAATTGTAAGGCAAACGATCGCCCGTCATCCCACGCTCACAAATACAGCAAAACATGTATTTAAAGCATAGATGATACATTCAATTTGGATGTATGAGTGTTAACAAGTAATGCACGCAGTCACAATGTGTATAAACGACATAAATAATCGCTTGAGTTTCTAAGCCCGGGACTTAGTGTAATCACTCACATAGCGTGTCCACATACTCATGATCAGGTTGTTGGCCTTCTCATTCAGGTCCATTTGAATCAGACCCAGACTGAAGTAAACGGTGACTGGCGTTGATACGTTCCGTACAGGGCGTCCGGAACGCCCCACCACCTCGTAGTTTCTCATCAGTTCGTTGATCAGCCGCTTCTCCTCTGACATTGTGCTGTTGACATACATACATATTGTCTTTACTGGTGATGTCGTAGAAACAAAAGTAGATACAAACAGCGTAAATCGACGTTTTCGATTACTGGGTGCGGTGTAACACGTACAAATGGAGCAGCAGCTACCCAGAGTGAATATCGATATTATAAAGAAAATGTCCTCCAGCTAAGGTATGTAATAAAACTGTATAAGTTAAAAAAAACATAAGCTGCAGAAGTTAAACTTATGTAGATAAGACAGGAAATGGAATTGGCATATACTATCTAAACGATACTACTCTGATATTTACGAAGGATGGTATGTGTTTTTATTTCGTTGCTGCAATTCGTCTCTATGCAAAGCTAAGTTTGCAAAGAATAACTGGAGTATCATTATATTGAAGTATATGCTTGGGCACTCATCAGAATGGCAAATATATGTGCTTCGTTGCCAGAATCATAACTTTAGCTGTGATATTGCAAAAGTGAAGCTGTAGACAATGCAAAATTCATTTTGCAATACATACTTCAACGCGCTACATCTATGCTTCATAAATGCTTCAACCCCCTACCCCTACAGATGATGATTGTTATCGCATCATTCCATCATACCTGTTTGCAAAGGTATAATCAAAAAAATCTACAGGTGATATGAGACGATGTAAGGACATCCAATAATGCGCCTGACAATTTTCACAACAAATAGTTTGGTCCCATCTGCCGTATTCACGTCAAACTAACCGGGGACGCTTTCACTTGCGTTACCTTCGTAATTTCTAAGAATTCAGCTCGCATATGATTTATGCCCAGCGGTTATTGGAGGCTGCCAGGTCGTCATGGGCTAAAGTAAAAAGCAAGCAGCAAGCTATCTGATAACTATTGGTTACATGCATTGATAGATAGATTATAATATGCTCTGCAAACAGGTTTAATGACAAATTCTTACAAGATTGCTGCCTTGTCAGGAAATCAGACTATTGAAAGGTGATATATTGCATGTGACGATTCCTAACACCCTCTGTTTGAATTATTGAGATGTTCAATGTAAGGTAAGGTTGTACAAAGGACTTGAAACATGAGAAGGCATATGATTCTTACCGGATCCACAACGTAAGGCCATTGCCTGACAAGCTACATCATAGAGCGTTTTTTCTATAGATATAAGGAGGACGAATACGGAATGGTTTACCTGCTTGCGTCACGTTGATCTAGCAAGCCGCTCTCCTGCTGAGCTGTGTTGTGCATCATGTGGTGAGGCGTGGAAGTATGCAACGTTCCTTGTATACCGCCAGTCGCTGCCACCACTACAGCGAGGCTGAGTAACATAGCTGCCATATCCATAAATATTAGTCTTCGATGACACTATATTCATCTGTGCCTATGTATCTCTACATCCAAAACTTTGCGTTTGCGAGTATGTGGTGGTCTCTAGCGCGACTGTTGACTTATCTGCTGATCTCCCATGACAGCCTACAGTCTGCCAGCATGAAGCATCGTTCATCTTATATATGTACAGCCCGTTCCCCGTATATGCTGGCACACGGCAATACACGCGGCTTGCCAAACTTCTAGCATGCTATATTAATGGCCGTATGATCGACTACGAGAACTTGTTTTCCTTTTTTTTTTTTTTTTTTTTTTTTTCAGCTTGAAAGTCTGTTTTTTTTTAGGGAAATACATTTCACGGTTTTTTTTTTTTTTTTCCCCTTTTTTTTTTTTTTTTTTTTTTTGAGATTTTTTTTTTAATTTTTTTTTTATTTTATATTTTTTTTTATATTTATATTTATATATTTTTTTATTTTATATAGATATATATTTATATATTTTTATATATATTTTATATATATATATTTATTTTATATATATTTTCTTTATTTATATATATATATATATTTTTTTATTATTTATATATATATATATATATATATATCTTTATATATATTTATATATTTTTTTATTTATCTCTTATATATAGCATTATTGAAGTGAATAATTAGGCAAGATAGTAGAACTACTTGACAAGTGGGTTGCGGGGGTAGGTCGATTGGTGTTGGCTTGATATGCGACATTTTTGGTCGACTGGGTGATATCAAGCATAAATATAAACACATGGCGGTGTGTCGAACTACAGCTAATATTGACAGCGAGGAGGGGGGGTTGTTAGTGATCAAGTGGGCTTTGGCATGGTCTTGAGCTTGCTATTAAATGTAGTCGTTAACTATAGTAATGAAAGAGCCATTAGTGAAGGTCAGAAGTCACGGTCATCACGTGATATGGCTTTTGGAAAAGTCCATCTTATATACGTCAATTAACCCCTAATGCACTTTGATGGGTCGTCACGTACGTGGTGTATCATGTGTGGTGTCACATGATACTTAAGTAAAGTACCGCATCTGCAACTGAACATCTTGGTTCTGAATGCTCAGGGCGAATGTGAAGCATTTACTACCACTATTGGTGAGGGTAATTATAGCTGACTCTCGTCATCTCATGTTCGTATTTCGTTCATAGAAATGGAGAGGGATTGCATCCAACCTTTTAAATGATCGACAATGATAACATCTTGATACTCATTGGACCCATTATAAATAGTCGTCCAAAGCTTTTCAGAAAACAATATTTAATATGCTAATATAAGAAAGATTAACGAACTTTTGTGGTCTTATTTGGCAGACGTGTACCTTTAGTTTTAGCTGGCTTCATAGCTTAACTACAAGGGTTTCCTTGAGCTCACCTGGGCGATACTTGACAAAAAGAGGGCAAATCCAACTTTCCAGTCAGATATCCAACTTACCCGATTCGATCCTTGGGTACTGAACCCGCATTAATACAACCCCATATTACGCAATTATTTCATATGCAGTTGATCCATACCAGCCTGATTTCAGCATTAATGTTACGTAATTGAATAACATAGATGTATCGTTGAAGTGTGCCAACATCCATTCTGATTCGACCGTATATTTTGCTACATCAAACGATTCGTTATTCGCAATATTTGTTGTGCGTGTTTCATCCGATTGAGATGCAGTAAAACCAAAAAAAAAATGCGACTTGGCAATTCATTGAATGGTGTGGGATCTTGCAAGTTTAGAAACATACCGGGCATTGTCCATGCCACATATATACGCTGGCCACCGGACCATTAATGAATTACATATGAAGAGGAATTACATTTGAAGCCTACCAGTCATGGGAGTGCAAATGTGCGTCTGTGCCAGGACCATAATGAGGCGTCAGCGTATGTAGCGCCCACGACGACAGATGAAGCACAGCTGTACTTCGGTAGCGTGGATCAAAGAGCATAACGCCAACTAGACGGTATTATACGTTCGATCCCCTAAACTAGGCACATTTTATGTGGTTCGTTTCGAGCTTGGAGGCAGGCCAGAAAGTATGGTTGCGGTCACCGAAAATCCCTGTCAGATACGGCTCTATGTTGTGATGCAGGCCATTATTAATATACTATGTAACTCTATGGTGGTTTCAACTGACTCCACCACAGCACAGGGGTCATTCATATCAGACGTCCAATTGTCGGAACGTAACTGGCACATTTTAATCGAATGGTATTACGTTCATTTGACTTCTTGACTGCCTGTGTAAAATGTAGCTGATAATACGTTAAAAAGAAATTTCTTGTGGCGAATAGGGGTGCAAAATGACCGACGAAGGAAAGAGTCAATATTTAAGTGCTAAATAAGTGCTTGAAAAATATTGTGAAGAACTTATCGGAAAAAATTTACCTTCAATGAGGGCTGTCGGATAACCTAGGTGAGGATTTTGCTGCACTGCTCTCGTCGCATCTGTCGTATGCGGAAGCTGCAAACTTTTTAGCAATTGTAATAAATGCCGGACACTATATAATTGTCGCTGTAATGTGTCCCTCGCACTATCACTAGTGTTATTGCACTGCCTTTATGATTCAAATTGTGTGTGTGAATTACGGATGGGATACGCTATGATTTCATTAGATGCAGCGCAAAAGTGCGGTTACATAGTGAAAAGGTACAATATTTATAGGTATTGCTATCACATTTCAGGTGACTGTGACGGACATGAATATGCTCCATGTGCGGTGCAATGCCGTAATCGTTCAGAATGTGGCTCTTTCGTTCATAAATGTGTGTTGCATGGATGGAACAGTGAATGCATGAATATACAAGGGAACCATGATGTTAATGATATGATAACTGCGTACGTTGTGACAACCTAACCTGTATAAATCGAGACTCCATACAGTCATTCACAGTGGTGTACTCTAGCCGGTGTACTCTAGCCGGGGACAATGTATGTTTTCAAATGGATGGATATATATATATATATATATATATATATATATATATATATATATATATATATATATATATATATATATATATATATATATATATATATATATATATATCCTCACTTTCTCTTATAACAATGCCTAAATTTCCAGACCAATATCTCGATTTGTCAGGCACATGGGGATAAATTCATGAATAATCTTAACTTGAGTCGTCTAAAGCTGAGCCGTATTCATAAAACAATAACTTGACGATGTCAACTACGTCCGCAAGCTCAATAATGGCAAGCAGGTAACAAACATTATTTTACATAGATACCCTCTTGAACCCAGGTGATGTCTTACAAGAAAAGCGAAACTTTAATCATTAAGTGTTCATAACACCAAAAATTTAAACAAATATGGCGAAGAATAACCGATTTATTCAAGGGAATTGAAATAACTGACCTGTCTAAGACGCTGTTTATAATAGATAGTCTGCCTTCGGTATCGTTTGTGAAAATAGGAAAAATCAGCCTTGAGCACGGTTGGTCATGATTTTATAATCCACCTTGATTCAATCAGACTGGGCAATATTGTATGGTTTGAAGTTTAGTATGTGGTTTAGCCGTGAGTTACGATGACACATATTGCATAGCACTCCCAGCAACAGCATTTTGTTGTACATGAACATTACCACAACGGTATGATGAAACATTGTTTCTTTTGGAGACGAATTACACACATACTAAATTTTATACTCGTCAAACATCACAGTGGAAATAGCTTGCACTTATAACATTTAAATTCCGCGATGAATACAAACACCTTCGTCCACGCCTTGGAGAGTTTTGTTGTTTGATAGTCCGTTTGAATTTGCGCTAAACTGGGTTACGTCTATGACGTGTCTTTGGTGTTGATATACATAATCGGAATGTTCGTACCAAGACTTGTAGGCGGATTTCCGCTTGAATTAAATAAAATAATATAAAATGTGAATCCTTGCGTTGTTCTTATTATGATGTTAAAGGCATTCATACATGAATCATTGAACTGAGTAATCCCTTTTGATTGCAGAATCCACTCGGTCTAAGCCTTTCTTTGTAGCATAATAACAACACTTCGAAAGCTTTACTGTACCTTGTTGATATGCCCAGTTATCTCATGAAGCTACAGGGTGAATGGCTTGAGCTGTTTGAATTCCTAATGTTCGGGATTAAAGGGCCATTTAATAGCTGGCGTAGCAATATATATATATATATATATATATATATATATATATATATATATATATATATATATATATATATATATATATATATATATATATATATATATATATATATATATATATAGATATATATATATATATATATATATATACTATATATATATATATATATATATATATATATATATATATATATATATATATATATATATATATATATATATATATATATTTAATGCACGTCTAAACACGTAGGCAATTTCAAGAACATTGTTTTAGTTTCTGGAAAATCGAATGTTTATTTCCGGCTAGATATATCAAATAAAGTCCGTTAATAACGTATGTAGGTATGTAGGTTAAAAGTTAAAAGTAGGTTCCATTAATTACGTGGTCATGCATGGCTGTGCGCAATCACGCAAATACTGTCTTTGAACACTAATTACAGTTAAGTCTGAAATTGTTCAAAAACAATTGTACCATTCATTGGTTGGTAATTTATTGACTGCCCCAGTGGAGTAATTTTTCCCTTTGAACTATATGGCTTTTCAAGTATTGAAGTAATCGATTAAATCCAAATAATTATTCAATTTATATGGATTATTGGATGCCCCGAGATTTCATAGGTTTCAGTTAGATAAATTCGTGCTCTACAGATTAAATTATCATAATATGTCCCAACCTGGCGCATTTAATGATTGTCGAAAGCTGCGATGCAAAGCAACTACTGCTTTTCACCTGTCAAATTACCTTTTTACCGGCAATATATTGAACTATAGTATCATGTTGCGAGCTGGCATTGACAACAGCGTGAATTTTACCTTGGGTTAAGAAACCTGGCCACATAGCTGCTTCGGAAGAAGCCAATTTACCTGATTAACCGTCTTTGCAAGTTGCATGCTTCACTGACTGATGGATGCCGATTACAAACATAATATATGATGAAAACATGTTACGCTGGCTCAAATATCTTACCAGGTGTCATCAGTCATACCGTGTTATTTGCAGCACAAATCGAGGGCAGATATATGATATCCAATGAATTAAAGACGCTAACGGTCATCAACTCTTCCGTATAACACTGCACTTAATGAATCTTAGAAACGAGCAATACTTATAAATTGCTGCTGACCGTGTCGTCTACCTCGATAATATTGTCGCGATAATGCTTGGAAATTGCTCGATCATTTTACTGCATGAGTGATAATCATCTAAACCAAACCATGATTTATCAAGGTACGTAGCAATGTTTGAAATATAAGGAGAGTGATATTAGTACGTTCTTTCTGTTTCCTGTGTATTAGTAATACAAGTTTTTGATATCATTTTGCAACCAAATACGCTAGTCCCATTTCTGAAGCATTGCCTATGTTATTATATCTAGTAACGATATGTCTATTGTCAAACGTCGTCTTTTATCCCCCTGTACCTGGAAACCCACCCTAATGACTGTATTATCTAAAGTCGTCTACGCGGTTGTATTATGTAACTCGCAATGCCACTATCATTGAAATGCCCCTGACAACGAGCATACCGAACCAAACACAACGATTTAGTAAGTTTGTTTCTAAATGGCATTTCAAATTTATATAAATAAGGATATATGGCTCATTTGATTCCAGTGTAGATATTCAGTATAAATTCTCTGCGTGAACACTGGCAAAGAGTAACTTCGTTCATCAGAAGTCTTTATTAATGTTGTGCGTACAATTACATCGATGGTTTGAATGCACTTTCCTCAGAACTTGATACGGTGTGACAGTAGCATTAATTCCATCGTTTCATTGTTACAATATCATACCAATTTTGTTCGTTAAGAAGATTATGCCGTAATATTTATGGAATAGTTGACCTGTCGGTATTTAAATATAATGAGCCAGTAATTACATGAACATCGGTAGAAATAGACAACCTGCAGGACGCCATTCTTATTTAAACGACAATATCAACATATAGATGGCTGAATTAAATAATGATAGGTTTCATTGATAACGTGACGTATTTCTTATGATCATCGGTTAGACGTCAGCAGGTATGTGAATGTATTGTTTGAGTACATTTAATGCGCGACATAAAATAACAACATATTCGGTACTTGCTCAATTTACTTCTGATTTTATTAAAAGCATAATTGAACTGTTTACTGAATTATCAATCACCAGCATTGTGATCCCTAATTGGAGAGTTGGCGCTCGTAGCAACTCGAATAATTTACAAAAACAATCGTTAACAACAGAATGCAAAAATCTTTTAAAATAGATAATGCCATGTGCTGTAACAGTTTATCGCACGGACTATGCTCCACATCAATGTACCTAAATTCTCACAAATTAATTTAAACTATAGCTTGGATAGACATTGGAATTTGGAAACAATCGGTCCATGAAGTCTATCTAAACGAAAATACAACAGCCACCGTGTAGTACAATAAACGCTTTGTTTGATGAACCGCTGTATTAACATAACACCTAAAAACTTCTTTTTCTTGAACATTTGTTTCGTAAATACCTTTCTTTGAATATGATCTGATTCAATTTCTGTATATTTACAATACAAGGCGAGGGAAGCGTTTAAAACCTCGCTGATATAAGCTAGAAGGCAGTGGTTAAACTTCAGCCACTACATTTACAAATAAGTTCTGTTCCTTCTAATTTAGGATTTGAATATTTCATAACCTCCAAGGCAAGCGCCAGGATGTCAGCACACGCTCTGTCTAGTGTATTTTAAATAGTGCAGAGTTATCTACATTCATGCTCTTAAAATCTGCTATGAATGAATATTTCTCTCCTTACGTAAGCAATGTATAAAGATAGTTTTCAAATTACTGTTCGTCAGCTTTATGCATTCAGTTGCATTCAACTAGCCATTGAGTGTTTTATATCAGTCCAATTGTTATGCATATATTAATAAAATATGAGGTGCACGGGTACCTGAGGATCTACTGGCAGTGGTGTCGGTGCTATCTTTTTGAAAAGAGATAACTTCAATAAGCAGGGATGACAATTTAAATACGAAGAGTGTGGATTAACTATCTTCGGCACTTCGCTGTTATGGGTGTAACAGGTGAAGCAAAGGGATGCAAATTGATTGAGCTTACAAATCAATACAGAAGGTCGGTAGTTCAAAGCATGATCAAAATTATATCCATTCAGGGCAATAGATAGCAACGTTGATAGAGAAAAATCTTCTTCCTGGTTGAGACATATTAATAGCAGATAAACTTATTTGCTATGTGATCGCACTTTTATGTTATGTGATACCCTTAAGACTGACATAATGTAAAGCACCACTTGTCGCTCGGCAGCAGCCTCATGCTGTGTGACCTCTGGCTGCCCTCTTGCGGTCCATTGCTAGCAAGAGGAAACCTGGCATGTTGCAAAAGGTCAGCGACAGACATATTTTCTTGTTTAATTGCCGTTCGGCATCGAGCACGTCCATTTGAGTCGACTCAAGTCACGCTCAAAGACACCAAAACAGTTGAAGTCCATAGCAAATGTTCCTGCGATGTGAAGGTATAATGTTTTATTGCAACAAAATCCAATGAATGCACATGTATCAGATAACATTGTGACATCACCTGATGATAAAGCTGCTCCGATAAGAGGATTGTGGCTGACAAATATTTTTTTCATGTGAGGACATCCTGCTCGTCTACTTGTTTTATGGTAAACATGTGGTAACTGCTCGCAATTTACCTATCGTATGATTACCTAAATTCCTTAAGACGCTTCCCTATTATTTATTCCCTCAACGACATTTTCATCTTTTATATTAATACCGAAATGACACGGATTGTGACTTTACATTACGACAGAGTTTTGGTTCCTTAAATAATAAGTCCTAATCATGGATCGATAGCGGGGCCTACCAGCTATACAGAGTCCGATCACAGGGACTCTTCTTTTGCCTGACACTGCATAAGATATATCAAGAAAGGCAAAAATACGAACATGCTGCCTTTTGTATGATCAATTTCCGTCTTAACAAGACTGCAGAGAACGACATAAGACTTCTAGGTCTTGATACTCTGCATCGTCAATGATTATATAATTTCTTGATCTTCCAGATGATGCATCAAATAGCAAGAATGCAGGTGCTGTCTTCATAGGATTTTATGCTGAGAAACATGAACATTGGATAATTTGAGGTAATTATTCTCGAAGTTAGAATACTATTGTCATACCTTGTCATTTTCTGTACAGGTTGTTTTACCAGGGCCCGTATTCACCAGCCACGCTGAGCTTAAGTCACGACTGAGCCGCCGTTATGATGAGCCGTCGCTAAGTTGGTATTCACCAGCGCCGTTGAGTCCGGACTTATTTTAGAAATGCACTAAACCCTATTGGCTATCTGCCAGAATCAAGACATCGACCTCTCAGTGTGCAGAGGTAAAATAACTTGTCGCGGGTTTGTAAGGATATGACGGTCATGGATGTCTTATACAACTGGAAAGTTTGGATAAGAAGATAACGGATTAAAACATATGATTTGATCATTTATCACACCTTCATTTTGCTTTTGCAACAATATTCAAGACCTGGTTTTCCTTCATACTCATTTCAGTTGTATCCTCATTAGTATTGCGATCGCACGAAGTAATAGCGACACCTAACGGTAATTGACTCACCTTCATGGTAATTTCCTGTCTCTCATATCCTAAAGTCAGTCCCGTGAGATGATGATGGGGTTGAATTATATAGCAGGATTAAGGGTTTGCTTTTGTGTAGAAAAATAAAAGGAAGCTATTAACCCCAGGAGATATTGTGTTTCTTACTCCTCTTTTCTGCATAATACCTGCAATGGGTTTGCCTCGCCAAAGCTACTCAATTGCGATACAATCGAGGACATTTTGAGCTACCAAATGAAAATCCGTACCGTCCAGATATCGCTTGAAATATATGATACCAACCGAAAGTAAATACCTATCTATTTGTTTTGTGTAGGCAATCATTAATCTTGCGTAATGTATCATAAATATTTAAATCAGTGCAAACTTCAATAATGCCGTTTGGACGACGTTTGGTTGAGGTTTGCCTTGTGGTGTTCAGCAACGCAAATCAAGGGCTAACATATTGCGCAACAGAGCACAGAGCGCATTGCTACACCACCTTCTAAGTTATGTGCAATTTTGGAGATTATATGGCGATAATATGGTGTTTAAGGAAATCGAATTAGCCCGACTTTGTGACTTAACATATAAGATATATGGCTCGATTGTCAGCGCCATTACTTGCTCCATTGGCATAAAAAAAAAAAAAAAAAAAAAAAAAACGTTTATCGCTAGGTAGTAGACTAAAGTGAACATCACATTGGAATGCTAATGCTTTATATTGTGCTCCTGTGATTATTGTCGCAGCATTAGCACCTTATATACCGGTCATCCTCCTCTGCAGCCCATCAGTATCAGCGAATTTATCCCAATTGTCTTTCCGCCTGCTAATATAAACACAATAATGTAGCAGAAATCAATGGGCGAGAGTAAAACTCAATACGGACACTTACGAGCCATACCTCACGATTTCGTACAGCTATACCAGTCAATTTCTCAGCTAACCAAAAGGCGAGTGTTTGCAGCCAAGCCTAAGAGATGCGTTTAAGCTTTAAATACTGAAATGCAATAATGATCAGGGTCTCTTTTGTAGTGTGCAGTTATAATAGAAGCACTTAAGCCAGAGATTTCTTTAAGATAGAGGAATCCGTTTGACAACAACATGACCTGTCTCATTACGAAGAAAGTATCTGTGCTCATACAAAACATACGAACGCACTCGAAATGTAATGCGCTTAAAGTCAACCGATCAGTATTACATACATAGCAAAAATGCAATAATTTGATCGTCAAGTCAAATCACAGATTAATCCTCGCTCATAGAGCGGCACCAGGTCGTTTCATAGCTCTGAACAATTACAAAACCGGCGAGGTTGTTTCCTGTCATGATCCAATTTATATTGAATTTAACTCGCAATTAAAGGCGGTCTTATTTAGGGAGATTTGTCCCATTATTTATCTGTACCTCTTCTCGTTAGCCATAAAACAATACCGCCACCATCCATTAGAAAACTGGACGAGCTGATGACACATTTAAGCGAAAACTTTTGTGCTTGACAACAATATTTAGTCCGCAATTGAATATATTGCAATCTGCGTGCTTTTACTTAGAACTTGTAGGTTGTCAAGCGATGTTTTGCGCTGGCGGAAAGCTTCTACCTGTATTGGATCGTCAGGAAACATGGCTCATTTTCCGTGACGCTAAAAGATTTGATTGCAGTCGATGAAAATCATAGTTTGGTCCAAAAGACGACACAACACGTTAAATTCACATTTAAGTTGCATTTAATTGCGCACGAGAAATTCTGTCTACATATAGAAGCTGCGACATATGCAATCAAATTGTCCCTTCATTTAGCGGCTGTTGTTGGAAATTTATCAAACTGTCAGTCCATTGCAGTTATTATTAGTTCAGTATCCGTTCAGGTTGGCCAGCTGCCATCAAAGTGTTACGTCGCAAGCTGCAAAAAAAAAAAGCATGTCAGTTTAAGTTTCGTCAAATAGCTCAAAACTAGTTTGGTTCTTCATAGGCTAGTATTTTATTACATTTCCACCATCCATCAGCAAAAGAAGGAAAATATCAGAAAAGATGACATAAATAGATGAATGTATAAATTTTAGATTTCATAAAAACACCTACTTCCGCATGTAAGATATGGCCGCACACATCTGATAAGGCACAATTGAACTCTCATGCGTCACTGGAGATGGCCTCTGTAGATAATATTCTTGACATTAATGTGTACACATGAGCTCAGTAGATTTTAAATAATGATCACTAAAATTGTTCGATTGAGGGTGGCCAGTGTGCTCCATAGGTGCACTGGTGAGTCGAAAAGGGACTTAACTATAGCATGTGTAACACATTGAGTGACTCATATCTGATATTATCTAATCAATGGGAAAAATCCATCAATTCTATTACATTCTAAAGAAAACACCCTTTAAAGAGAAATCAACCTTAACAAGATTAATCGTGGTTGGTAAGTTGAAGCTCACAAATCTGTGGCTAGATTTGTAGCTCGCAGTTAGTCAACCCCTCTCTAATTGATCTTTGTAACATTTAAGGAAACAATAGCAGTAATCGGAAACCGTTCCTATTTTAAAAGATTGTTTTAATATTAATCTAGGTATTGCTGTTGCTATGACTAGTTGGCTGCTTGGCTAGTATAAATGCTTTTCTTGCCTTGAGAAAAGGTAATGTCTGCAGCATTTCCTTGTCCTCATTGTTAGATAATATAGCACACCCAGGGTGTACCGTTATGTCGTTTTAGAATACTGATGCAAAATATTCATCGACTTCGTCGTATGTTTGTGTTCTCTGTAATAGGATTATTAGTTTTGCGAATAAAGGGATAATTGTTACTAGTTTACAGTCTGTTACATTCCCAGCTGTTGTCCGTTGGTCTTGATCTAATTTCTGTTTTGATCATCACCATAATTAATGAGGTCCATATGAGCAGTTTTGACACTTTATTCACCATACGTTCACATGACGGTTTGAGGTTATGTTGACATGACACCAGATTGATAAAGTAATCAGAATCACACAGTAAAAGAATCCTTAGCAGGCTGTGAGCATCAATGCGGAATGAGATTTGACAGTATGCTAGCCTTCGTTAGCTTATGTTGCAATGTGTTACTGTGCTTTGCCCAGTAGTATTTCATTTATCTTTATACTACTTTTGTCATCATGTAATTAGTTACTTCACAATGTCCTGCCTTGATATAATCAAAACGCAAACTTACAACGTACCGTAGGCTTCACAGTTCGCGCCTGCGGTGAAAACCGAAGGGTGTCGTTTCGTACATCTTCAATGTGTTAAGACCCGAACTAGCTACATGTCGAATGTTATTCTTTTGTGTAAGACTTAATTTCTGTCGGGTTTTTAACCTGTAGTATGTCAACTATATTATCGCCCAGGGCTAAATTTATATGCTACGTCATTGTTGCCATTTGAAGATCTGATTTGTCTACTAGGAGTTTTTCAGTTTTACGTACTTTTAGTGGCTACAAGTGTGGAGTCGGAGAGTAAAAGAATCAATTTAAAGTCAACGTGTCTTCGTCTCTACATAATTTAATGAGTGTCGCTACACAATGTCTGTCGAGAACTGGCAATGACGTGCAGAAGAAAAGAGAACGCATTAAATAAAGTTTTAACTCGATTCTATCATAAAATGATCGTAAAACTCTTTGGCTACTTCTCAAATATACAGCACTGTGCCAGCACTTCTAACACCTTGATCAATTAGTATAATCGTTCTCGTCGGTCACCGCTGATGAAAACATCCCAGTTGAGGACGGTGGCGGATTGCACAATGCAACACGTGCATATCCCGCGCAACATTTCATATGTATATATTTATTGAAATGGTAGCCTCTTGTGTATTTGATAAATGGATAACTTTATCATCGACAACATCAAGACCGATACCACGCAGTCACTTGCCATGTTATTGATGATTAGTGAGTCCATGTTACCCACAATCAACGCTCACTGGCCACGGAGCCCAACTTATGGTACGCATATCCAAAAGCGACCAGAAGCTTACAGCGTAGTGCCCCAAAGCTGTAGTGAATGTTCTAATAATGGTAGTTTTATTATGTGAATATCTACGTCAGACTATTAGTATGCGCCAGGCAACATCTAACTAACAAATTGGCTTAAGTGCACAGGGCAAGGGTAATTGTATTTCAGCAAAACTGTGAATCACTTCATAATAAGCAGATTGATGTTTGTGATGTATTGTGAATATTTGCGAGGCATACATAAATATTGTCACGAAAACGAAATAAAAAATATTAATTAGTTTAATGCAATAATGAGGCAGCCACTTGGATGATTTTGGAGGTAATGAATGCATCGCTGAACACAACACGATATCATAATGACATAACGACAGATACAGCATAATTCTTACATCTTTGCTTTGGCAGGGTTTGTTCAAATTTCTTCATAGCTATCGCGCTAAATGGTGATTCTCCTGATGAATACAAATAATTACGGTGGACGAGGTTTTCACGCATTGTGTCCATTGATTGCAACATTATCTTGTGTATATTGCGAATGTTTTTCGGAGCTTCTTATTGTTGGTAGCCTTCAAAAGTCAGAACACTGGCTCAGGTATGGATAATGGTAAATGTTTATTGAGCAGATGCAACCGTGAACTGGTTTTGTGTAATCAAAACAATCTGATTAATGTGTAATCAAAAACATGATATCTTTATAGTGGTATTTTTGACAATCGAATATAAGATCAACGGATATTTGTGTGTTGTATAAAGCTTCATATCGATGAATATCATAAACACGTTAAGGGGACAATTTATCAATGATGCCAGAAAGTATTATTAAAAAATCCATCCGGTGCGTCAAAATATATTTTATTTTACGCTCTCAATCTCCTCTTTCTTCATCTATGCTGCAGCGCTTTTCGTTCCTTTCAAGTAGCTCCAGATATTACGTCACACACCACGTGGGTAATGCTTTATATAGCGGAGTGGTATATACTACACCGGCGGTCTTTACCTTGAAACTGAGAGGCGTTGTAGTGGCGGAGAAATAAGCATATAAATCACTTATCACCTGCATAGTTGTAGTAACCCATTGTGCGGTTGTATTAATGATGTATGTGCAAGCAGGTGTAATTCAGTCGTATTATATCATGCCATTCAAACTATAGTGCACATAGCAACATTGTCGGTTGCGTCTCTATTTCATCAATTAAATCTAGAGGTAAATGGAGATTACCAATTGCTGAATTTTGCACGGTGGAGTATGGTGAGACAACAAGGGCTGATTAATGTAAAACATCCATTTAGACCAACATCAAAAAGATAATTCACCTTCACGTACATTGACTCAATTCAACATCAAACATTCTTTGCTCACAGAATATGCTGATACTCCATATTAAGTGAAAGCGAAATACTGCACATATGTTAAGAGGTTCAAATCCACAAAATATCACCTGCTTGTGAAGCTGCAAGCCGCAAGCAGCAGTTTACAAAAAGCGTTCAACACTTTATTTGGAAGATGCTCACACCACAAAAAAGGGTACATTATTCAATTAACTTGACAGATATGCAATTTGTAATAGTGGTTAATTAAAATTGCTATAGTGGCAGTCTACGTGTTCTATGGTAGAACGTGCACGACGCCTTATGGCTGCAGTATATCACAAACACAATACTTGGTCAAATTCACGCTTATTCACATTTTGACAGTGGCCTTCTACATTTTTATTGAAGATATAACTCCCTTAACTCATCTATGCTGCACGAAAATCATACGTTTCCGAATGGTCAGGGTGTATTTTGGCATCATCTTGATTTCCTAGCAACATCTACGGTTACGCCTGCGCGATTATCGAGCTATAAATTGGAAATGAGAAAAGGGATTTAACCGCAGATTAGGACTTATGATGCACTGACGAAATCGGACGGTGCAATGCAGCAAGGTAAGATAGAGGCTGTGATCTATGCAAACGATGGGATGATCATTAGAGTAGCTTGTTTACTTCACCATATTCCCCCTGCGCAATATTGGTTAGCAGACAGTGAGACTAATTCGGACCATGATCAACAGCTAACCATTCGTACTCCGTTCGTACAGCTGCAGCAATATGCAGCAGAACTGTTGTATTTAGTCTCCTAGTCCTCAACTGATAGCACAGCACGGTTATATCAATTATGGCAACATAGCTCAAACAATACCATCTCATTTGTGATGAATCATATCCTACCATTTATTTTAAGGTTGAGCCAGTGCACAAAGATTTCCCTTAATTCACTGACCATAAAAGACCACAGATTGTTACTAAGATTTAATTTGATGCGAGGCATTAACTTAACACCTCATTGGGCTATAACAATTCAGATTTATGTAAAGCTTATCAAAATATTAACTTTGCTATTATAGCCATGGAAGCCTGTAATTTGTGAGTAGAATCTCTGAGCGCATCAGATAACCAACATAAATAGTCATTTACCGAAGAGTCACTTGGACATCAGGCTCCGAATAAGAAACTCCGAAACTACGACAGCGGATCCAAGATCAAACGGACTATAATTCTTAAAACAATACTTTCATTCAAAAAATTATATGCAAGCAATATTTTGAATATGAACTAAGCAACCGAGAGATAATATGTTGGGTTCGGTGAATAATGCTTGTCAACACGATAACTTCTTGAATAAAAGACAACTGTTAATATGATTAGAGTATTGCTTTGTTTGATAAGCTGTGGTGCTTACTTAGCAACCATGCCCTGCTCATTATTTGCCGCTGTTACTTTTCTCTTTAATTAAGGTCTGCTGTGATGTCTGTGCAACCATTCATATGAGGAATAATGCTACTTGCAGTCGTCGAAGGTCAAGCAACTCCACCCCGCCATTGTTCTATTTCTGCCAAATTGTCAAGCCAAGTTATGCATTTATATGGTTTGTTGTCACGTGATTCACTGGGGAAACGTATTGGGGTTGTAGTAGTTGACGATTTGCGATATTTGCAAGGTGGGTTATAGATACATAGCGTTTATGGACCTCCCACGGCCGATCAATTATGAAGGGATGCATAGCAATTTGTCCAAGGGGTGTCCAGTCTCGATGTCAAATGGGAATACTTAGGCAGGTGAGACTTGAATAGGCATGTGCATCCGTAAAACGACAAATTGTAACGAGATCTACGTTTTTCTTTTTCCGAATTTTACGCTTATTATTATGAAGGTTAGAATTAACCTGGCGTTCGCAATATTAATATGTCGCTTCTAGTTCGTCAATATGCAAGGCCGTAATATCAGCAAGTGCATCATGTCAGCAGTAATGGTCCTGAGAGATTCCTAAGGAGCAAAGCAAATGAGTATCGACGTCACAAATATCAGCGGGATCTGTCGGACTAGAGCATTGTTGGGAATCGCAAGTAATCGACAAGCGCAAAACACTGTAAGCAAAATTGCCATATACATTAACCCAACCAATATTTTAACGATTGAATAGGGTACAGGCCTGCTCCGGCTAATAAAAGTTGTCCGATGGACAACGACCATGAGCACGTTCGTGCATTGATAAAGTCTGCATGGATGTTCTATTAACTTAACAGAATAGTGAACAGACTATATAGTGTAGGTAAACATTGAATAGCTTTCCTCGAATACAGAAAATATATCGCATGTGGAGAGTTAATTAAAATCTCTATAGTGGCAGTCTACGTGTTCTATGGTAGAACGTGCACGACGCCATATGGCTGCAGTATAGCACAAACACAATACTTGGTCAAATTCACGCTTATTCACATTTTGACAGTGGCTTTCTACATTTTTATTGAAGATATAACTCCCTTAACTCATCTATGCTGCACGAAAATCATACGTGTATTTCGGCAACATCTTGATTTCCTAGCATTGAATAGCGTTCCTCGAATACAGAAAATATATCGTATGTGGAGAGATTCATTTCAGCAAAACGCAACCTGAATAAAGATGTTACTTGTGCTGCTCGAGTATCTGAATGGTGGACAGGAGCATTCAGCACTATCTGGCTGCATTTAATGGATGACGAACCTAAATATGACGATTCGACTATAGCAAATAGCTACACTGTGATTCTACATTGAATCGAAAATACATTTCTATGATTCACCGAATTCCCAAGATGGGAATGCATTTACTACTTACAATGTGTTATTAGGTTTGATGTATGATAATCTTGGTAGATTGCATATAGCTAAATATATAAGCATTAAACGAGAGTTGAAATAATATCCGACGCTTAGAATTGAACTTAATGACTGTATTTTAATGCCTATGTAATGACTCTCTATTAATTATACGGTAAATCTGGATTAATTTTGGCAAAAACATGCGAGAATGTTCCGGTGTAATGCTTCATTTTGATCGCCCGAGGCCATGTAGTTTGTGTAATGCGTATAAATGAAAAGAGAACATTTGGAAGAAAGCATTAAGTCAATAATGGAGACATTAAAAATCTACATTAAGTTGACAGCAAGCGAAGTTTATGATATTGCAAAGTTGGTGTACAGGATGGAATAGATGATAGTCTTTACTAAGCACGAGGAGCGTCTGCTTTTTATAAATGACCAATCGTGTTGCGGCAACGTTCAAAACACATTTATTGTGTCAATTTTGTATGGTTATTTGCACCACTAACAAGCTTCTGATAACACTTTATGACTTAATACACCGATAAATATCGTCAGCTAAGCGTCTGAATAGAGTAATCGATAACATTTAAAAACCTCGTCTTTATGATAATATGGGTAAAGTTTGCTGAGTATTGAAATTCGCCGATTGCTAAACATCGCTCTCGAATTTCGTCAATATCAGGCACCTGTTCTACTAACTGTATCCGTAGAAACCTTCATGTCGGTAGAAGTGTAACATCAAACGAACATGCCAGCACCACATGCAGCCTAAATGATTGTCAGAATTGAAACATCATTTAATATGCCGTCAATCAAACAGTATTATGCATATTTCTTCTTTTTCCTACTCAGAGAATGGTGGCATATAAATGACCGCTTTGATTTGAAAAATCCGTTTGCAGTCTTTCAAAGGATAAGCAGACTAGATGATAAACATACCATGCATTATGCTGAAGCTGTTGTGAACCTGGGTCGAAAGTGTACCTAATAAAGAATGATTAATAACATTTGTCTATGTTTTACAGCTTTTCCAGGTGACGAATCATCATTATGGGTTATAGTTGGCTTGATTTAAAAAAATATCAAAGCTCGGAAGGGACGATTTTATCACTTGGTTGATATCGCTTTTGACGCCATCATGAAAGGCAACTAAATAACACCTACGTGGAGACACCTGTGTGGTTCTCTAGAAATTGCCAAACTTGCGTTATTTTCAGTCAAATCTGCGAAGCACAAAAGGCTAGAGGAGTCTACATATATAACAATTTGGGCAGCACCAAGCGCATTAGGTTCAAACCGCAATTAAGCTGTTTCAAACCACTATTCCATGTGTTGAGCGGCGGCCTGCATCTCAGAGTACACGGCCCGACTAACAATAGTACATGTTGGCTTTGCTGTCCCGTTCCTTTAAGTATCCGACTAGTCGGCATACATTGATGCAACTTTCTGCAAGTTGACATTGTTCACACTTTTTAATAAAAAATACCTGAAGAGACAGTCAGTTCAAGGTGACCGAGCATCCTATTTACATCAGCTCTAGTCCCCGATATCAAGACCACAAGTTCAACTTGAATGTAATTGTTACATAATGTAATGAGAAACTTCTACACCTATGGAAATCGACATAGAACAGTTATTGAATCTGTCAATGCTTGACGCACTGATGCAACAATGGCAAATAAGGTACTATGTCTAAAGAACAGACAAATTAGTGGAACTAGAAATCTTAACGCGAGCATAAATTAGAGTTAGTGTTACCAGGACTAAGCAAAAATACAATAGGACATGTAAATACATGCAACGTGCGAACAGTTGCAAAACCCAAACCCACACGCATTGTCAGGCATTGTGGTTCGTCGAAAGAAATAGCAGTAGAAAGGACAGATAAAAGTGCTTGGTTTATGCATACTGCCAGAAGATATGTTTCGGTAATTTGAGGGTCGCATGTTTGCATTCTCGGATGGTTAAGGGTGAATATGCACCGACATAGTAGACCAATATGACCCTTTTGGTGTTCATTATGTAAACTGGACCTAGGCAAATAAACGCCATACATATTCGATACGTACTGTTCTTAACTACAAGATGCACAGTTGTCAGAAAAGTTAATTGCTTTACCAGTACAGGTAATCGGAGGCTCTAGTTTATTGCGTAAAGCAGGTATTTTCGAATAACAAGGGTATCAATCTACACGGCGCATTTGCTGAGAAACCTAGGAACAGCAATGTACAGAGCCGCACTTAGCAGTTATAAAAGTCCATTTGATTTATTCGGATGCACTGGCTCACTTATACGTGATTAAAATCGTCCGATGTCCTTAAAGTGGGGAATACAGGACACAGTACATTACACCGTAAATCCTCCAATTGTATTTGTCACTGTTAATCTACTGCTGCACTTCTATATAGCTTAGGGACACTGAATTCTAAAGACCTAATACGGACTACTTAAAGCGCCCATTGTATATAAGTATCTATTTAATAAGCTTTTGCATCATTAACATCGCAGGAAATTATCCATCTTCAATATTCTAATAACCATGTATAACCAAACCATTCCATATTGCTAGACCACGACCAGTCATAGTTTACTCCCTTTACCACGCCCTATCTACCGCCGACACAGTCTTCATAAGACAAATTGCGCGATAAGGTTAGCATCATACTCCGAGTAGATGAAACCACGAGTAATTTGGCAGATTGTATTCCGTCACAGAATCGCTTAATTATAGAGCCACATTCAATCGCCTTGTGACATTTATCGTTGGACATTATGTGATGAAGTTCAATGGTATGCCATAACAAAGTATTCAGCGGTCGCATATAACAGAATAAGTGGCACGGAAATCAATAAACAATTAGAATCATCATTAGTAACAAGTGGATTAAGTTCATGATGGTATGATCATCGAACAAAGCTACGATAAGTGATGTATGATAATGAACTATGTGTTGTTGAAATAAACTATTTCGTTACAAAAATGGGACCTCCATTGCGTTAAACATCACAAATTGTCCATCAACAGTACAGATACATTGTCATAAAAGTAGTATCCCCCTTGAGTCAAATCGGTAAAACAAATAAATTAAACACCAGCAGATTGGCGCATGCGCGCAGCGCATGCTTTGCTATTTGTGCCGCATGGACAGTCAGATATGGATTTTAGTGGCCATATTCATGAACACACTTCTAAATCAAGTTGCGGTCTAAGAAAACATTTTGAGGAGAAGTATTATAAACGCAACAATTTTGAATTCCGTGATTTTTATTCTGTTGGAATTGTGTTGAGAATTAAGTGAATTACACAACTGCAACTTACTAAGCTTGAGCCCAGTTGGGTCGATTGAACGCAAAAACGCTAAATGATTAACAAGAACAATTGTCAATGCCGTTTACTAGCGTGGTTTGTTATGAATGACGAGTTCACCTCCTGCCGATAGTACCTGCCCAGTATGGATTCTGTGTAGGTGTTTACATCTGACATAATATGGCAGTCAGCGGTTGCCATATGTCGTATTTTATTTGTCCTGCCAATCACTGGCTATAATCGACGCTTTGCGATTAAGTATGATGCAGGATACGAAAATTGCAGGTGAGTGAATTATATCATTGTAAGAAATGTTCGAAAAAGTATGTATATTCGGGGAGGCAGTTGTGCTAGGCATGATTTGACCGAACTTGATGGCAACATACATAACCATATAAAACAGTATACGGTGCTGGTATGACCCTTGCATGCTGGGAGAGCGGTATACCCTCTGCAGCAGAAGAGTAATTTCACTTGATCGTTGAAATATGTTGTATATAATCTGTAGTGATGTTTCGTTTGATGAGCACTATCGAATCCTTCTACAAATGATAACAATAGTATGGTCCATGGGGTGTAAGCAGAGTAAAATTCATGATTTTAGCAATTAAGTTTTGCCGGCGTATCATGTCCTAATGTACTGATTGCCAAGACCATTAACGAGTGGTTGAGAACCTACCTTCTATACCACCCCGGCGCATTCGGGGGTGGTCCTATTCATGCCCTGGATTGCTATTTAGGCGTCTTACATTCCATAGACCGTATCATACTCCTAAAGGAATTCAATTCAAGAATATATACAACCGTAAAATACATAAAATTAACACAAGATATGAGGCAGACAGGATGGCATTTGAATGGACCGTATAAGTATGGTATACACTGCCCTGTTATATCCAAACACACGGCATCAGTCACCGTGGCTCAATTCTCTGCCATTATCGAGGCTGTTGCACATACATGAAAGTGATGGTTCGCATATTGTGAAAGGTTGGAGATGATGTCAGCATATCTGTGCTTTACGAATCGAGCTTGGATGATAACAAGATTATGAGAGAAGAATAGATTTAAAGCATCAGCTGTCATCAGCTTTAATCTTTGTTTGTCCAGAAAGTGATAATTCCGAGCGTCGGCAAATATATATACGTATATATATTTCGATTATGTTGCAAAAGCTTTTTCCGATTCAGTTTGGAGATTACGTTGATCATTCGGATCACCTATGGGTTTGTGTCGGAGTAATATCTGCTCTCAACTTGTTTCTCAAAGAGTTATAGACACTGGTTGGGCGTTCAAAGAAATCGTTTCTTTAAAGAGACATCTGTGAATATGTTCAAGTTGCTAGTGTGGGTGGATGATACGTTGGATAACAGGTTCTTACGGATTGTGAATATGACGGATTACGCACACTGCAATGCAATGCAACCTATGTTTGAGGCCGCCATCGCAAAACCTTCAATTATAGTTCTATTTCTTCGTTTGAGTAAGAACAATAGTCTAATGATATAAGCATGATTCGATGGTATGTTACAAACTACACACATATTGGACCCAATTTTATAGCTTCAAAATCGAATTTGGATGCATGCGCTGTGTTTATATATATCATGTGGGCATAAAACTCATCTCATATAGAAATCAGTTATGGTATTAGGTATCTGGTGAAAAGTGATGATTAATCCAAACTGAATATTTAGCGAACGTAATCGTGGATGTTCTAAAGGGAGAGGAAATCGAACATTGCTCAGTAGCACTTTTATGCGGCTAAGTTTGAAAACGAGCGCAACACCCATGCTGCATCGTAGGAAAAACCAAACTGCTAGAACAGATTGGCAATTGGAAGCAATTCAAGAACCGCTAGACTCAATATCCTCGTTTGAAACGACGACAAGCTTACCGAGTGATTGGTGTTATTGCTGTTGACTGATTTGAGGTGTTCGCTGCTCGTTTTAGGCCTATAGGCATGGAAACTATAGCCCATGACCAATTTTCTGAATCATCTGAGCCACTCGCTATATCAAGCTTGTCATTACAACTGCAATCACAAGTAAACATGCGTAACAGGCCAGTACGCCATTAGCCGATGTGATGTTATTGTATTGTATATTGATCATAGCCATATTACAGGTGTGATATCCGACTTCACTTGTGCGACTTACCGTAATTGTTACTATTTGCCTTCCAAAAACCCTTGGATGGGTAATCATAGGTGGTGCGACAGTGAGGTGCATCAATATATTGTGGCTGTTTTTCTGCTTGAAGAATGTCTGTTTCCCTCCGAGTGGGTGATTAGGCTTATCTGCCACTGTTTAAGCACCATAACTAATTGAACGGTGGCTGATTGTGACATACACATTCAATGAATACTCATTATACTTGCTGCCAGTAATCAGAGGGAGACAAGTTTGGGATATTGGCAGACAATTACGCTATGTCTTAGTAGCTGGCGCACCGACCTCCCTATACAACTACACTGTCTGTGAGCGTAATGTCAACAATCTACACCAAGACCCTGCGGAATAACCTCTTCTAAACAACTCACACGCTCCATAAGGTCCTCATACTTTGATTCCAAATCCCTCACCTCAATCTCAAGGTCCACCTTCTCCTCCGTTAAATAATCCACATCTACCCGCAGTTCGGCCCCTTGTTCATCAGTGCTCATCGTATACCTTAGCCCACATATATTCAACAGATCGACGCGTGCCCATAGGCCAGAGTGTCTACGCCACCTGGAGCTATATACCGGTGTGAGTTCCGTTGACGTGGAGCCCATATATTTTGTGGCAGTCACTCCTCAGCAAGTTCATTCCGTGGCGAAACTGCTTTTGGGCGAACAGCGACTTCATGTGCTGAGCGTGCCGTAGATGCAACATACTCCTTGATGGGCACCCCAGCGCACTCATCCTTTATCATCCCCAGAACCTTCTTGTTCCCATTGCTGTACAGGCTATAGGTGGGATGATAGTGGCTAGTGTCAAAGATATGTCCATCTTCCTTCATGTCAGCATACACGTCAGGCGTGCGTATCTCCATAAGCAGCGAATCCGTATCAGAGTACAACAGGCCAATGTTCTTGCAGTATTTGGGCTTCATAGTATTGTAATAAAAGTTGTACATCAGATGCTTGGTGAGGTCGAGTATGCACATACCCACATACACCGGGCGGTTCCGTACCAGGTGAGTCTTGTGTATGTGCAGAGCAGCCAGGTCATCATCAAACACCAAATAACGCGCGTAGGCGGGACTGGCGATAAGCCTTCGCATTCTTTCTTCTTCCTTTGAGCTAACAATCTTGACATCAACCCGCCTCCGGAGGTTCTCCATAGTCTTACCGAACACATTGTTATTCATTAGCTTATACAGGTCCTTCTCAAAGTTGCTGGTGGCCACCTTACGCTGACCTGTATTCTTCCGAATGTAGGGCTCCATCCAGGGGCTCTGGACAAAGACAAGTGCACGATGAATCTTGGTAAGTCTCATCCCCTAAGACCGATACAGCTTGAGGTTCCTGTGTGCACCACATACATCTCCTTATTACGTAGGTTTGGCACAAGCTCTTCAACCTCGCCCAAGGTGCCATCCATCTCGCCCAGGAGGTTCTTCTGATAATCCGACAACGAGTCGTTTTCTACAAAAAGCCGCTTCGGAGCCAGTGGGAAGTCGTTGTGCTCGTCATGAAGTGCAGTAGGTTACTCAACCTCAAGTATGTATCCAGTCACGGCATCATCTAGGTGGTCCTGTATCTGTAAATCCTCCGGCTGAGCCACCCACTCAATGCCCGAAGTTGGCAAGAGCGGACTCATAGCCCACCCATACAAATTGTTAGCATCAAGGTACTGAATGTAGCTCGTTGGTTTATCCTGGTCAAAGGCATCCACAAGCGGGTTATTTGCCTTAGCGTGGCGGCGCTACACCATGCTTATACCACCGCGTAGACCTTTCTCAATGAACACGTACTTGTCATAGTTGGTGAGTAGTTCCAGTTCCACGCCTGTACTCTTAAGCAAACCACGACAAACCGGGGCTGGTATAGTAGTGGGCCGGATCCAACCCTTACTGCTTAAAACAGGTCGTGCAAAACACCTCAAACACATCTGCCAAGAGCAGTTCTTCTGTCCGCAGGTACAGGTCATGGTAGTCACCCATGTTCTTACACCCGAACACGCTCCAGACCTTCTGCGCATGGGCATAGTCTACAGCAGTTATACCCTCCTCTGAGAACTTGCTGTAGAACTCCTGGATTGGCGGCAGAGGGGAACCAATTTATCCCAGCTGTCCATGAACTCATAGGGGAAGACTGCCTTACTCAACAGCAACCGCCGCTTCATCTGGTCTGGCTCATATTCCGCCGTCACAGCAAAGGCAACTGGGTTGTATGTCCTGCATCGCCAGATTAGAGTCAAACTCCGCGAATGGAACACCAAGAGAAGCCGAAGTTTCAGGTTACACACGTTATGGCCTGGCACATACCTGTTATATGGCAGTGAGCGCAAGTCACAGCCCCAAGTGACACACATGACAGTCAGGAAATATGACCTTCGATCGTCCCGATCATCTGCATAGGGACATGCTTGGGCAGAACTATCTGTTGCTGCAGGAGGTTCGTCTTACCGTCACACCAAACAACCACACATTGCCGCAAAATGCGTATGTCCTGCGTGTTGCTTTTACCAGGATCAAGCGCAGGACCCGGAAGTTTTACTGTGAGCGGCTCAAAGTCAGCATAGATGAGGTAGGGTGCTCCAGTTCTTGGGAGTGGGGACTGGGTTACTGGCAAGTGCAGGGCAGGGACTGGTCTGTGTGTCATGGGGACTGGGGCTGCTTTGCATGCCACCCCAGCCCCAATATCTCTTTGTATGTACGGTCATATTCATTATGCTTTTCATTGTGATTTTCCAGACCTTCCACGCAAGAAATGCGGCAAATCCTGCATATATCCCCATTTGCAATCTTGTCGAAAACGTTTCCAGATCCGCAATTCTTCCTACACCAGTTCCCACCTCTTTTCAAACCTCTTCTATATCATTTTTCAGTATGTCGTCTATTTCCTCCTCCACATCTGGGGCAAAGGCGTCCACCTTTCTCTCCAACCCATCCACTTTTCTTTCCACCCGCTGCGGAGTGTACAAGAAATTGTATAGACTGGGCCCCCCCCCATCAGCCCCAACCTTAGTATCCTCCTCTAGCCCACCGGAGGTGACCCGCCCCAGCCCCAGGCCCTCCGCAGACTCCTCTAGGTTTTTCTTTTTTTGCGACATATCCCTATTGGGCACCTCCAGCTTGCTCCCATTAGGAACCTCCTGCTCGTCCCCATTCGCCCATATCTAGTACAGCCTGGTTGTACCTAAACCGTACTTTTTTCAGATCTCGTGTCCAGTGGAGATTCCACGCAGGGCCCGGATCTCTTCTATTTCTTTCTCGGACAGTTCCTTCTCTGCATGGTCTATACAATACCAACACCAAGGTCTAACAGATGGGTTGGTTCTAGCACCGGCACCAGTTTGCCGGGTGGTGCTGGCACTATACTACTTCCTCTTACCACCGTATTGCCTGGGTGCAGGCACTATACTGCTGGTCCTACCACTATATCACCTGGTGGCCGGCAGACTGGTGAATCAGCATCAGCACCTTCAGGTCTCCCTTTTCCAGCTTGTTGAAGGCCAAGATGATTGCGCAGTCTCTCGTGCTGGCTGAACTGTGTTATCAACTAGGTACCATTTATTTATCTTCTCATCACCCTTGCCCTCAGTGGTCTTCTTGATGATTTTCTGGTGTAGAATGAACTGACCCTTGCCCAGGGCTCTAAAAATTTCTAGGGCCATGCGCTCTGATAGGCTCCTTCCCAGCCGCTTTGAGGGCTTCGCGAACGTTCTTTGCCTTATTCTGGTGATTCATTATACCCATACATCCCTTTAATTCATTAGGGGTAAAATTTGTCTTTGTTATATACAATCTGTAACTCCTAGTACACTATCGTTCATACTGCAGAAATCTGGCCCCATTCACACTTTCACAAACCCCTCTTTTCCCCACTGTAGAGCCTAATACCCCTAAAAATCCGGATAGAGGGTTGCTAACTTGCCTAGAGTCGTCCTCTAGGGACTAAATAGATGAGGGCTGAGGTATTGGATGAGCACCAATGAACAAATGGCCGAACTGCGGGTAGATGTGGATTATTTAACAGAGGAGAAGGTGGACCTTGAGATTAAGGTGAGGGATTTGGAATCAAAGTATGAGGACCTTATGAGTTGTTTAGAAGAGGTTATTCTGCAGGGTCCTGGTTTAGACTGTTGACATTACGCTCACAGACAGTGTAGTAGTATAGCGAGTTGGTGCGCCAGCACCGCCACTCCCTATACTGTTGTCCTAAATGAAGTGGCTATCATATCCGACGTGTGGTTCCCTCCATAATATAGGTCTAGGTGTTGACAAGCAAAATAAATATATGCTGTTAAACTTGCCGTTTGTGGCGTAGTCCCCATCATCTGCACCCGGAATTGTTGTGCACCCCCAAGCAACCGGCCCCTTGTACTTCTTTTTGTCCTTATGATACTCAAAGCTGTACACCTGAGCCTTTTCAAGTACCTTGTAAGCACACTGCCGGAACACGCAGTCGACAAACACTCCAATGGTCGCCGGTGGGCTGTGGTGAAGACCAAGCAGAATCTGAGGTTTATACTGGGTTGGAAAAATTCTTCCAGTGTTCTGAGTGTAGGGGCACTTTATTCCGAGCAAGGCAATCTCCTCTACCCCAACCTCTCCTTCACCACCTGTGACCTGTGAGTCGTCGGGGGATGGGGGGGCAGACACGGTCACTAGCAGTCTGAATTGGGAGTACACAAAAGCCGTCTGGAGAGTAGGCCGTGTTCTCCCCACTGGGGTGAAGGTATATGTTATTCTATACATTATACCCTCGTTTATTCAATAGACTGATTCATATGTGCAGGTTATGGTTCATAGCGTTCATATATACACATTCTGATTAGAGTATACACCTGTTTGGTGTGCACAGCATAGTTTAAGCTAATTAGTCACTGCAAATGTAATTACCAGAAATCTAAAAAAAATCTAAAAACAACCCATTTTAACGGTGTATTGGGAGAGCCAGTCTATCCAAGTGTCATCCTCAATTAACGCTCTAAAGTGTGAAAAGAGTTTTTGTTGATGTGAACACCCGTATTTGTTTTACGCTCAAACACTAATCATTATATACCACCAAGTTATTATACTAGATTGTCTCTTGGTATGATATTGCAGGGCTCGAGTTGTCAAGTGCCACTGTACTTGTGTATGGTGAAGAGGTTACCCGGGGTCTCTATACCACATATATCTACACCTACTTCAGTACTGATTCATGTCCTGGAGGGGATAGGAATGAGTCACGTGGGGTAGGGCCGGCCAGATAACATACAGCCCAATTTTAGGTTGAGGTGGGGTTGCAGGGGAAATCCCAGGGCCGCTGTGGTCCTGCTCGTCTTTTTCATTGATTGAAACAGCCTGACGCGCCTTTACAGATCTAACCTTAATTTCACCTTTTATTTGGCTATATTTTGTGAGCTCAGCTAAATCGAGCTTAAACTCATGATCCGAGATATAACCATCTTCACTAGTGCTCTGCGCTAGAATGCGGATCTGATCATGTTTTTTCATCTTAATGGTAAGCCGCCGACTGATGAACTTTCCAGCAATTACAAGTAGCCCACAAGCAGCCCCTGTAGCACCCAAGACTGTAGCAATAGGGGCAGCAACCACCGTAGACATCAGATCCGCACCACTTGCGCTAAGACACGTACCCAAAGCAACTAAAGGAGTGTCTACAGCGTCCACTGAGTTTACTGCACACCTATATTTTTTATACATAGCACCATATTTTTCAATTTCTTTCTCAAAGTGTTGCTTCTTAAGACTGATCTCATTCAGCCAATAGGAGTGGCCTGGATTCTCATCAGGCGGCACAGTTGGTTGTTGTTTCATACTACCATTATAGGCACATAAGTCTATAGTCAAGTTCAATTAGGAGTGATACTACAGACCAAGTCGCCCCTCTGTTTTGAGTGGTTGTATAAAAGTTAATAACGTTGCCTTGTTCTTGCTGTAAAGGCCTAAAGATATTACAACAGCCCGTTTGTCAGAAGGCTTACTTCTTCCTACCGTTTGATTCGTTCCATTAATAACAGGAACGACTGTTATAGCAGCAGTATCAGCACCAACACCCGAAGACAACCCCATACGAATGATCCTACCATTGGATAACATGGTATATCCATAGCCCCATTGTCAACCGACCACTCATATTCTCTGCGAAGGGGGCCACTACCTTCTGCCTATATAGTAATGAGATGGTTTGTTTGGGAGCTTATGTGTTCTCTCAGGTCCCTGAGATGCTGTCTGTGTCTGTCATCAACATACTTTTTATAAGCAGCATCCTTTTGTCATAATGGGTCTCCCAACTGAATGATTTATTATCTCCCATATCAAGGTCTCCAGTCATAATACTGCCACCTTTATCCATTTTTTTGTGAGTCTACATAGGTCTTTGCTGCATATTCGGAGAGGTCGGCGCCCTGACCCGGTTTCCATTGAGCTCCATAAATATTCGCTTTTATTGACATCTTGTAAATTGAAGAACAACACCAATAGGTAAGTCGTGATTGTTCAATATACGTCCCTTACTATCTCTTATCTAAACCTTTTAACTCATTCACAGCTCCAACAGTAACAGATTTTGACACAGGATTAGCGATGTTTGTGGTTATGATATCACCGAAAGAGCAGCCCCCACAACCCACAACTTCAAGAAGCGTAGTGGGCGCACCATCAAGTATGTTGTGCGTGGTACTGACTTGATCGAGGTGGACATAAAGTGGGTTAAAGATGCTAAAGTTCACTGGCCGGACGCCTCTGTAAAGACCTAAAGGAATCCATCCTCCACCTAGACTGGCAGCAAAACCTAATATTTTTAACACAACGTCACATCGTAAAGACCCAGAAGGAGGAATTGAGAGGGTAAAAATCCTAGTTGAATCATCAACTCCAACCTAGAACCTAAAGTATCCCGAGTTATAGATTCAATTTCTTCCTGTATACGCTTGAAGCTCCAGAGGCAAGGCGGGAGAATGGAAAAGTTTAACCCCTCTGACACAGAACCATCTGGCAGCCATAGAAGGGGCACATCTGATTCAATGTTATACCAGCCGTCAGTATATGTGATTGACCTAAGACCTACGTATACCTGCACTATTCTCAATAGGATTTTGCAGGGACACAGCGTCGCCGCTTTTAACATTTAACATGGTGTGAATACATAGCACTATGAATAAACAAGCCTTTAGCTTCAATATATATAAAACGTACAAAAACGGGCCGGTAGAAAATACCCAATATTACCCGCGATGATCTGACACATCTCCTCATTCAGGTAAAATCAGTTAATATCACAGATGCGTTTGGTGTACAGTTCTCCAACCTGTCCGATGAATACTTGGTGCCAAACATTAGCGACGACAGCATTGTAGTTGGCTGGAGAACCAACCACATGCAGTACTGGCAGAACCAGGTAAACTTTGTTGTATGGTGCGCAACCAGTGGCTGCGGAGTTTCTGCCCTGGACCACCTCAGATCTGACTCCATAGCACTAAGTAACCTCTACATGTTCCACGTCTACTACACCATCCGGAGACTTTTAGATGAAATTAGAGTAGCACTGCCGGATGACGCTACATGGTCGGCCACCAACAACACCCTTGACAAGAGAATCTACCACTGGCTCTGCCATGAGTTTGGGGTTGACGAAAACAGCGACTGGAGGATAAAGGGCGGTAACCAGGGCCTAGGGCGGGTCTACTTCATCGACCCTGAAACACACGAGGTACGGGTGATCACTCATTGAAACACCCAATCCGTTAGGCAAACCTTTGAGAAATCAACCAACTGCTTTGTTTTCCAGGGCGGCAAGCTGCACATTGATTGTATAAAGCAAGACCAGGATTACTTGCATCCTGGATAAATCAGCGGGGTTCACCACCCCAGGTTTCGCATGAATAAACGACAGCATTAGGACCTTTTTCTGTGCCATTCTTGGTGCTCAGGCGCAGACCCGCTCAGAAATACTAGGCGTTGGCACGTCCTTTGATGCTTAAAAGCAATTTCAGGCCAACATTGAGGATGCTATCAACTCTCCAGTGGACATTCCGTCATCCATCCGACGGTATCAGAATGTCCTCCTGAATGCTTCTTCAAAGGTTGATTATGGGTTTGGAACAGGCCTTTACATGGCTCCGTCGGATATGAGCCTCGCCATTGCGTACACGCTCAGCTAGCGTCTTGTCCTCGTTAAGAATTATATTCATCGTTTCCCTGGTGCGGTAAATCTGGGTTCGCAGATGTTCGCGGTTTACAGATGCAGCCTCAACACGGACACGGTGCAGTTCCTGAAGATCTACAAGCTTAGTTGCATGGAATCTCCATGAGTCGCTATCACCCCTCCCCCTCTCATCCAACAATACCATTGTGGCCTTCCGAGCTGCCATATCCCTTTCTATTTCAGTAACCTTAGCTAGGTTGTTGACCAGCTCACCCCTCTGGGTCTGCATAGCCTTGTCAAGCCCTATAAACTCTCTGAGGGGTAGTTCGTTGTCTGTTTGTGTCTTGGATGGTATTATGAACGTCCTCTATACAGCTTGTTTCTTCCACGCCACGCCCCGCCCCGGAAATGGCTTCAGGGCCCTTCATTTCTAAATTCATTGCAGCTTCAGCAGCTGTTTGTCAACGCCTTGGAGGGCTGATGCTTCCTTTCGTGACACTGCTTTTCGGGACCACCCAGTGAACCCCAAACCATCACGGACGGCCTTAGGCCCCCCACCCTGTCTGCTAGCTATTGTTTGAAGTAAAAGCGGGCCTTAGTAAGAGAATGTGTAATACTTAAGTCAGGGTAGTCCTTCAACCGTAACTCTCATCTTACAAGTTCAAACTTTGTATAATCGCGGCCGAGAGACGGTGTGTAACCTTTTTCAACCAATGCATCGTAATAATCATCGACAGTGCCTATTACTAATCGCCCTCCCTGTGGTATAGACGTATCCATCGCAAGGTCCTCTCTTATAGCACCCTGAGTTGGGAGAGAGGGCCGCCGGGTGTGTCTTTGCTACGGGCCAATCATCATCCTCTTTTCCAGGGTCGTAATTCTCCTCCACTGTGTCGTTAAATGTTGGGTTATCAAACTCCATGCTTGTGTGTTAAAGATATACTTGTAGATAAGAAGTTTAACATGACGAGTACTTCTGGACGCAAACTAAACCCACACCGTCGGATACACGAACCCTTGGGGGTAAAGGGCGTGCGACAGTCTGTAGTTATTTCAAACAATCCAAGCACTGTTGATCAGAACCAACAACTGCTGGTTCGCTTCCCCAATATAGGCGCATATGACGTCGTTGTTCCAGAGACAGAACGGCTGGCCTTTACAATCACGCTGATCTCGACTGATATTAACCGCAGCGTTGTGCAGGAAGTTTGTATACAATAAAAGAGAACTGTGGAACATCAATCTGAACGTGCCAGCTTGCAGCATGAAGGGCATCATACTGCTCTTTGAAGACCCCCAGGGCGCCTCATTCGCCAGGAAACAGAATCGTTCTACAACCCAAAGATTGCAAAGGTTGAGGTGACCATTGAGGTCATCACCAATCAACTGTATGCCCAGGGCATGCGTGACTACCAGCAGTGGGATTAGGTGAAGAAGGACTTTGCAGCAACGAGTGAACAAGACCCCAGTGTAGCAATAGCAGTAAAAGACTTGGCCTTGTCGGACGTTTCCCTAGGAGAGTATCTAACCAGTAAGTACGCTCTGTGGCTCGACTTAAGAACAAGTGATGACGACCAGCTTCATGGTAGTGGCAGAGCCGTGGAGAATGCGTATGAGGGTGTCACCATTCAGATCACAAAAAAGGCAGAGACGGCTGGGGCATTGAACGTCTGTATGTATATTGTTATGGATGCACAGCTTAACATTAAAGATGGCAGGTTCGTCAGCGCAGTATACTAACAAGGTTTTGATGAAATTGAAAACTGAGTTTACATTTCCAGATGGTCCCTGTTTGGCAATTGTTTGTGGGCAGACAGGGTGTGGGAAAACCGCACTCATCCTCGACCTTCTTGAAGGGCCCTTCTGCGGTGCCTTCGAACCTATTGTAATTCTCTGCCCTACCATACGTTTCAACTAGGCCTATCAGTCGCGGCTATGGGTGTTGAACGATTCAGAGTTGTATGTGGTTGACCCCGGGGAGCAGCTCCATGACCACTTGAGGGCTTTCTACCACTGCTTCAAGGGCGAGCCTACCCTCTACATCATCGATGACTGTTCGGCAACAAAGGCCCTAACCAACAAGAACTGGCCTTTAGCGGCCGCCATGCGCAGCAAAGTGTCTGGGTCCTCACCCAGAAATTCAACGCTGTGCTGAAGGATCTACGTGAACAAACCCATTGGATGGCACTTTTCCACACCAAGGATCTTGACTCGTTTGAATATGCCCTAAGAGAGAATGATGTGATTCCAACGAGTGAGTAACGTACCACAGTACGCCATCTACTAGCAAAGACCAAGCACGCAAAACTGCTGCTGAAGACTGATCAACCCACAGGATATGCTGTCAATTGAGGTAACCAATTTAGGTTTCTTCATCTGGGGAGCAGTGCGATATATTAGACTTCGAAGGTGTATACGTATATTCATGGATCCTGATACCATTATTGATCAACTCCTTGAACAGGACGCAGCTTGCTAACCGGCCACAAAGTCTGAGCGAGCAGAACCCCGCTGCACCCCTGGTGAAGATATGTCTTCTAAGAGAGATAGGCTTGCTGCTGTCATAGCTGTGAGTCAGGCCCGTCAGTACCTCGGCGATCAGCACCTGTCAACTTAAAAGATTGAATTGATGTCCGATGAAGAGATTACAAAGCTTGATGCGAAATATCAGGCTCGGCTGGGCGCTAGCATGACGCGGACTCATGGGGCAGTCGGTACTCTAAGTGTTTTCTAGCGTTGCTTGTATGTTTCTGCCAATCCCCCCAGAACATCAGCCAAATCTGATTACGGACCTCGAGACTTACCAATTTGTCGGGCACGCGCTAAGAACTGCCACATGTGAACTTTATCATCGCTATGGTATGATGTTGGCTCCGCTTACCACAGCCTTAACAACCGCCAAGTACTGCCAATTTGGAGCGAGGACCCCTGCCATCCGGAACCAGCCGGCCAACACCCCTCCTGCCAAGGACCTGCCTGGGTGCTGTCAATTGGAGGAATACAATTAGTAGGTAACATGGAGAACGCAAATCAAGCGATAACAGCGGTGACTAGTGATCAGCCTCAACCTCAACCTCAACAAAAAAGAAGAGACCTACAAAAGACGCTAAAAAGGTTGAGGCTAATCAAAATAGACTTCTGAGAGAGCTGCGGGAGGATAAGTCCGCCCTACAGTCTGAAAATCGGGCCCCCCAGTTTGACCGGGATGGTGAAGGGGGGTCCGCCGCAGGGCAGATGGGTCCGACTCAGTCTTGGCCGGCGTGGGCGACATCACTTTTGTTTGTTGGCCGATTAGGGGTGTTTGGACTAGCATTGTAACAGGCAGAAACTAGTGGCCTCCGCCCCTAAACAGGCTGTGGCCAGGGGAGAGCCAGCAAAGTCAGCACCTCCGGACGCTCATTTAAAGGATCCGTTTTACATGGAATAAGATGACAACACCAATTACTGATGGAAAAATGCTCGTCAACGCGCTGTACCACGATGCAGTTGTTTCCAGTATATCAATAGGTTATGCCAGACTTAGTAAGATGCTTCTGGGTGGTGGGACCCACCCCACGCGACATGGCTATGGCTGTTGCCGATGTATCACTAGCCATGGCTGCAAAGAATATGCTAATTAAACAAGGGATTATACCAGTTGATATACTGAAGTAATGGCCACAATCGCGCTGCTTGTTGGAGGTGCTCTTGTTAACGCCCGTGCGTTCTCTGGGAACAACTTTTTATTCTCTAAGTTACGAAGCAGCCAAGTGGACGTAGAACATAAGCGCCATGATACGGCAATCGAGCAGCTTCAATCTGCTCAGGCAGCATGGGCCAAGAAGCAAACTGAGCGTTAAGACTTCATCAACGAGCAACTCCGCCGCCAGTGACATGCCGAGCATACTTTTCGGGATGTGAACGAGGCTATGCGTGAGTACTACATCTTGACGGGTAAATCCGTTGACAAGCTGGACTCCGAGCTGCAGCTTTCAGATTTCTACGAGCCCGCAGGCGGTCAAAAAGGGCGTGAGGTAGCATTCATTATACTGGGTATGGCTGCGACTGGGCTGGTTGCATACAGGCTAGCTAAGTAGGTCATTTTTACTTTGTGTGTATCGTCGCATGCAAAAGATCTACTATAGTCCTAAGGTCTACTGGAAAGGCATAACAGTTATCAAGAAGCTTGCAACAGAAGCGAGGGTTTTTGAGGAAGTTGCCAGGGGGTGGCTAACAAAGCAAGCTATATGGCAAATCTACCTGCCAGTGCCAAAACACATTCCCAGACCAAAGTTTGATGTAACTGTCCCTAATGAGGTTCCCCAAGTCGATCTCTTATTTCTTCCTCATGACGTTGTAAAGCGCCAGACTTACAAGTATGCCCCAACGATAGTGGATGTTGCCTCGCACTACAAAGCGGCTGAGCCATTGACTACAAAAGAGGCTAAAGAGGTCGCAGGTGCGCTCAGAAAGATTTACAAGCGAGGACCACTGCATTGGTCTAAACTACTTCAGGTGGACCCCGGACAGGAGTTTATGGGAGCAGCAAATCAGCTGTTGGTAAAACATGGAGTATTGGTCAGGCGTGGCCGTGTGAATATCCATCGAGATCAGTGTATAGTGGAACGCTTTAACCGCACCCTTGCTGAGCGGCTCTTTGGACACCAGTATGCCGTAGAGTTAAAGGATACTGGAAAACGATCGACTGAGTGGGTTTCTCGACTGCAGGCTGTAGTATCTGCTATAAATAATGAGGTGACCAGCTCGACTGGAAAGCCTAAAGATGCTATAGAGGCAAAGCGAGTTGCACACAAGCCCTCTGCAGTCGTACCAGGACGCCCGCTTGGGGTCAAAGAGCAAAAGCTTCCCTCTGATGTTGGTGTTCGCTACCTCTACCAGGCTTGTGAAGCAGAGCAAGACCAGCCCCGGCGGGCCACTGACCCTGTGCGGTCACTCAATGTTTACCGGATTGGACGCTCTGTCACTAAATCTGGTGAGCCTGTACTATATTATTTGTTGGATGGACCCCTCCGTGGCTTTGTATAGGAGGAGCTACTTGTGGTGCCACCAGACGGTATTACCAATAAGACAAAAGAAAGATCGGTAATAATGGAAGCAACTGGAAAGTGTCCCTGGATATTACTTGGAAAGAGAGAGCCTTGTGACAGGCCCTGTAAGCTTGACTTTTGTGCAATGCACAGGTTTAAGATTAAGCGGGGGATCGTAAATCGGCTTTGTGCAGAGTGTCAGAAGGGCATAAAAATATAACCTAAAACTATGTATGGGCTGTGGATATGAAAGGGTTAACCATAATTGCCTTCGTGAGATGAGGAGGCTTGAGGGCGGTGAACCGGGTCGTAGGAAGGCCCTGGTGGCGACTCACGTTGAGACTGGTACGACTGAGAAAGGCGAACTAGATAAACCTTCTCGAGCTAAGAAAACCAAGCCCCCACGTCCGCCGGCTGCCCCGGTCACAGATGGTGGTGCCGCTATCACACCCAAACCCCCTCAGGCTAGAAAGATCACTCCTTTACGCTCTGTACCCTCTCTCCAGGTCACTCCCAGTCTCACTGTAGCTGGCGTAGTGGATGACCTCCTGATCGCGGAGGGAGGGGTGTCCAGCAGTGATGTGGGGTCGGGTGTGGAAGAGGTGTCCAGCAGTGATGCGGGAAGTTCACCATCAGGAATCAGTGGCCGGTCGTAGGTGTAGGTACACCCACGGTTGAATACGATACAACCCGTCTGCCGGCGGTCTACGTCGGGTGGTAGGCCTGGGTGTGGCTATGCCTGTAGGCCAGGGTGTGTACACCTCCCAAAGCTATCCATCGCTTTGTATCAAAGGGGGATAGAGACACCTTATTAACATGCAGCCCATATATCTTGTGGCTGTCACTTCAGAGCATGTTCATCCCATGGCGGAACCGCTTCTGGTCGAACAGCAATTCAAGATTGTGCGTTTCTTAACCATTACCTTTTTTACGCCCTTTGCTTTCTTGATTTCCTCCCGGGTCGACATCAGGATGTAGTACATCTTTGAGCGCAGGTCTACATACTCCTTGATGGGGACACCGCCACACTCGTCCTTCATCTTTCCTAGTACCTTCTTGTTCGCGTTAATGTGGAGGGGGTGGGCTGGGTCATAGTTGCTGGTGTCAAATAGGGCACTGTCTTTTTTCATGTCGGCGCAAATGAGGAGGAGTGAGTCAGTGTCGGTGAGACCATACTTATTCCTCCACGCAGACCCTTCTGGATGAAGAGGTGTTTGTTGTGGTCAGTGAGGAGTTCAAGTGTACTCGTAGGGAAAGACTCCTTTGCGTAGCAGTAACCCTCGCTTTGCCTGGTCTGGTTCATGCTGTGCTGTCACGGAAAAGGCGTCTGGGCCCTTGTACTTTGTCTGGTCGTAGAGGAGGCGGTTCAGGTTCTTGATCCAGGTGTAGTGATACAGGCCGTCCTTCTCGATGAGCATGAGGTTTATGCAGTTGCCGGGAGTTTGCTGATTCGGTAGACCATGACAGCTTTCCCGTCCCAGCCAAATACGTTCAGGCCTCTGTCGAGAGCGGTTTCGATTTTTTCCGACGCGGGTGACCAGGGTTGGGTAGGACACGCCTGAGCCCTCTAGCTTATCTTTGAGCCACTGAATGCTGTACTTTGATGTCCGCTGTGGATCCTTGCTAGCTTGGTTGAGGGCTGGGACGAGGGACCATATGATGCAGAAGTCGTCTCGGTTCTTCACGTTAATGATGGCCTTTTTTGTTTGCCAGTGCTGGAGGTAGGGGGAGATAGGAGCCGCCTTTGAGTGGTTGATACTTTGCGATGTCGATCCAGATGGTTTATACCGCCTCGAACATCCACCTAGAACCTAGGTTAAACCACTTCTCCAGCATCTCCTGGATTTGGGGGTCAGTCGGGTGTATCGCGGAGTCAATGTTTTTTGCCTAGAACCACCAGCAGCTTGTTTCGTAGGACTGGCTCTGTGTACTCCGTGACACCATCTTTGTCGGTCTTGTAGAGACTTACTTTGACTGCAAGCTAGATTTTTGTGGCCACCTAGCAGGTTCACCTCATCTGCCAGAACCTGCGGTTGCATGCTTTTCTGGGAGGTGAGGAGGTCCGGGGCGTAGGGGTGAGTCTTGGGAACGTTCATGACCCAGCCTCGAAGTTGGTTGTTGATGGCCCGCTTGGTTCTCCTGAATTTGAGGCCGGGAGTGGGGACTGGTCTGAGGCTTTTTCGGGGGGCTGGGACCGGCCTTTCGCGGGAGAGTGGTTTCCTGGAGACGAGCCTGTGGTGTGGGGCCGGTGCTTTCGCCACTTCAGACCAGAGTCGGGGAAGTGGAGTCGGCGGAGGGGCTGGGTCGTGGTCCACCATGGTTCTCAGTCTTGCATAGATCTTCTTGTACTTCCTGTCGAAGGCGTTTTTCTTTTCGAGTGACGTGAAGGCGGCCTTCGTCCGTGGGTAGGGTGGTAGGGCCTGGCCGTGGATTTCAGCATAGTCAGCTTGATCCTGTTTCGCGCGTGTGTGGTGGGGCGTCATTACTATACTGCACCGTTAGTCTAAAAAAGGTGACTAAAAACGAAAAAAGGAAGTCGTGACCCTAAACAAAAACCGAAACTCAGGTGGTTGGGGTGGTGTGTTTTCCAATTGGTTGATTCCTGGTAGCCCAGACACCCCGGCGGCTGTTCCCAACTGGACACCATACCGCAGTTTAACTGGGTTACCGTATGGATTAGGGCTTGGGGGCCAAAAGTAGTACAGTTAATGGGGGTGCGTTAGCAGCCCTATTACCTATACTACTCATTCCCTTCTTGATATCTACTGCCAATGGTGTCAAGTGAAAATAATATGAAATCAGTGGATTGTGCCTCAACAATGAAGTTATATTACGACTGTGATAGATAAGAAAGATAACGATTCCTCACAGCTCCCTCAAGTGCCAGTGCCATATGGCTCAGCTGTAGCTGCAATACCAATGGCGCTGGGATGTTTGGCTGCAAATCGCAAACCAATCATGATCATATTGCAACATTTTATTGTACGATAACAGTTTTGAATTGCTTTTAATTTGTAAGCACGCACCGTCACTTCAGGCCGTTAACGAACAAAACTTTAATCCAGAACTCGGTCGCGGATTTGACTGACTTTTATAGGATCAACTTATAGCAATAAGGAGCAGTGAATTCTATATCACCGTCAAATTACCTTATTTGCTTACATTAGAAATACCGTGTACTTGCGGCATGGCCAAATATGGTCTCCATTGTGGTGTTATATAAACAAAACAAAACATAATATATGAAATCGTCAACAGACAATAGCCAATAGATGGTCGAATGCTATGCCAAATCTGACCCTTTTCGAATCTTACGGGTATCCCAACATTTAAATGAACTCTGTTGACCACGTGCATCAGTAAGTTATGATTTGTTTCGATTAATTACGACTGTCATGCCTACATGTTACCAGAGTCAGGCGTCTGACAACTGCGCAGCAGATTTTTTTACTGAGCAATGGAATTGTCCAAGAACATGTACCATTTAGGAAGCGTCACGGTCCGACGAGTGCATATCTACAAGTAACCTCTGGCTGTCACTACGGATATTGTCATATTTGTCACGTGCTTGTGGCTGACATGGATTGGCGTGGCGTTCACCAGTGCATTAAAGGTTTCCATTGAACGAATAATAGTTTGATTTACATGGCTTGTTATCTTTGCCACTATAGGTTGTGAGTGCATTAGCTGCGCAAAATGGACATGCCATGTAAAATTACAT
>CM067352.1:23490206-23500206 GCA_034190875.2 Urechis unicinctus | reverse complement strand
AATCCCACAACCACGCATTGCTAGAGGCTATTGCCTCGCGCAGCCTCAGGGGTCGCATTATCGTATAAATAGTATCATGTGGTGTGTGGGTTATCTGTCTGATGTAGAAAACCTGATCAATGGCTTTAAATAAATCATGTTCAAATGCCTAATCAATATTTGCACGTCCCGCCATGCTGTCTATTTAATGATGATGACAGGAACGGTAGTTGATATATTCTTCACTATATTTTGTACAAATCTACGCAATTATCTTGGAAAATGTATTAACAGTATACTTGAGATCTTTTGAGACAGTGCAACATACTACACACAACAATATAAGACCACACATAAGTTTGACGATTACGAACACTTTTTGAGTCATTTTGGTCCTCAATTACTTGCCGCGCCATTGACACGGAGCCGCTAAATTTGAGGTAAAACCCATAAGCTTGGAAACACTTCCTGTGCCATTTGTCTGTATATACGATTACATGGAATCGGATTATGCCTGATACGAAACCATGATTATTCCATGCACAGCGCCATTACATGTTTGTTCGTTTTATACTGTCCTGTTTACATACTGTAGAGAAATTAGCTGTTTGTTAACTTTTAAACCTATTTAATTTATTGTATGATTAAATCTGCCTGTGCCGCTGATACTATGCACCCGGTTGGTCACAAGCTACATAATCTCAATATGACCCTGACTATTAATAACCAATGTTGAAGTCTTTCATTGCAATATCGAGCTTTCTCTGTCTGACTCATACAACAGTAACGCTACGTACTGAATTACTGTTCAGCTTTTGTTTCAAGATACCATGCGCTAGAGACTATAGAGTTGACTGTGTAGTTGTTTTATATATTCAATCGTTCTTAAACTGAAGTTGAAATGCACAGAAAAGGGCAAAATTGAGGCAATAGTTTTCACGAAATTATTTGAATAAAGGGGAAATGATTAACCAATTAAATTATTAGAGATTGTTGTATTGCAATGATTCATTTTTGGACTTTTACGCCGTCTGCAAACATAATGCCTCCTAATAGTACATGCTATTGTCAAGCCGTAAATCAGTGCCCCAGAGCGATGCAAACCTTCATAAAATGCTGGCATTTTAACATTTTAGGTGTATTGATGCAAAGAAATTGCCGATGGTTATTGATATTTCACAATTTGAAAAATACCTAATCATGACGTTAAGGTGGCAGAGATCACTTGTTCAAATCCTTCTAAGCTCATGGTGTATGCAGTACAACTATATTTTTGAGGAATTTCTATGTCCATATACCCATTGTCATTTCACATTTATGTATCAGCATAGCTTTTTCCTCTCTAATTATCCCAAATCTCATCATTATATAAATGTGGCCGACCCGTGAGATGCGGGAATAACATGCTGTAAAACATGACAACCTGCTATATACCATAAACCCTCTGTAAACAATACACCTGTTGAGAGCCATAAGTCTACTGTGAACCATACAACTGCTGTGAATCATAACAAGCTGTGATCTATAACATGCTGCAAATCATAAAACTGCATCCAACCATGCGACTGCTATCAGCTATAAGCCTGCTGTAAACGATCAACCTGGTGTGAGCCATACATCTGTTGTGAACCATAAACTTGATGTGAGCAATAAACTTAATGTGAACCATGCACCTGCTGTGAACAATGCACCTGCTGTAAACCATGCACCTGCTGTGAACAATACACCTATTGTGAACCGTACGCCTTCTGTGAACCCTCAATCTGCTGCGAACCATAAACCTGCTTTTACTTGGATACCATATATTTGAGACTGGGTATAAACATATGTGAATCTATGTGTATGTCACTTCTTTGTCAAACCTATGTTTTGCTTTGTACTTAGGAGTTTCAGTAATAGTTGTCGTATTTAATGCATTTTGATTTACTGTTTCAACTAAAACGTTCGAATTGTTAATTTGGTTTGCGGCCGTAATTCATGTAGCGTCTTTTATATCACTTTGTGTCACATCGATGAAACCTGCCAGTCCTTAACTACCCAAACCCCGTTCATCACGTTATGACCATCATTTATCATAACGCAGTTGGTTGGCTTTTGTGAACGTTATGATGTTTCTTCATGAATACATCATGATGGCACTCGTTGAATCGGTAATAATATCATGTATATTTCAAGTTTCGTTAATGTCTCACTATCAGACGGTATGATTCATTGATAACACGATCATACGTTGAGGAAAATGCTTTAAAGTCACTGCGACGTGCCAACAGTTTACACCACAGCTCTTTCCTTTCACAAACCCTTATCGCGATTATAACAGCTTGCACGACGTTAACCTGCGCTGCATATATTTATATATAAATGATTATATGTATATAAATATAAACATATATATATATTAATATATATGTATATATATATTATATATATATATATATATATATTATTATATATATATATATATAAATATATATTATATTATATATATATATATATATATGTATATATATATATATATATATCATATGACCATATTTCTATGATAGCGTATACTTTTACCATCGACTAACGATAACAGTGATTCAAACGCCTTCTCAACATTTGTTCAAAAAAACTGTCAGCCAATTTTCTTGTGTTGCACCTTCATGGTGACATGTAAAGTAAGATTAACAATCCCACAACCTCGCATTGCTAGAGGCTATTGCCTCGCGCAGCCTCAGGGGTCGCATTATCGTATAAATAGTATCATGTGGTGTGTGGGTTATCTGTCTGATGTAGAAAACCGGATCAATGGCATTAAATAAATCATGTTCAAATGCCGAATCAATATTTGCACTTCCCGCCATGCTGTCTATTTAATGATGATGACAAGAAGGGTAGTTGATATATTCTTCACTATATTTTGTACAAATCTACGCAATTATCTTGGAAAATGTATTTACAGTATAGTTGAGATTTTGAAGTCTTTCATTGCAATATCGAGCTTTCTCTGTCTGACTCATACAACAGTAACGCTACGTACTGAATTACTGTTCAGCTTTTGTTCCAAGATACCATGCGCTAGAGACTATAGAGTTGACTGTGTAGTTGTTTTATATATTCAATCGTTCTTAAACTGAAGTTGAAATGCACAGAAAAGGGCATAATTGAGGCAATAGTTTTCACGAAACTATTTGAATAAAGGGGAAATGATTAAACAATTAAATTCTTAGAGATTGTTGTATTGCAATGATTCATTTTTGGACTTTTACGCCGTCTGCAAACATAATGCCTCCTAATAGTACATGCTATTTTCAAGCCGTAAATCAGTGCCCCAGAGCGATGCAAACCTTCATAAAATGCTGGCATTTTAACATTTTAGGTGCATTGATGCAGATAAATTGCCGATGGTTATTGATATTTCACAATTTGAAAAATACCTAATCATGACGTTAAGGTGGCAGAGATCACTTATTCAAATCCTTCTAAGCTCATGGTGTATGCAGTACAACTATATTTTTGAGGAATTTCTATGTCCATATACCCATTGTCATTTCACATTTATGTATCAGCATAGCTTTTTCCTCTCTAATTATCCCAAATCTCATCATTATATAAATGTGGCCGAGCCCTGAGATGCGGGAATAACATGCTGTAAAACATGACAACCTGCTATATACCATAAACCCTCTGCAAACAATACACCTGTTGAGAGCCATAACTCTACTGTGAACCATACAACTGCTGTGAATCATAACAAGCTGTGAACTATAACATGCTGCAAATCATAAAACTGCAGCCAACCATGAGACTGCTTTCATCTATAAGCCTGCTGTAAACGATCAACCTGGTGTGATACATCTGTTGCGAACCATAAACCTGATGTGAGCAATAAACTTAATGTGAACCATGCACCTGCTGTGAACAATGCACCTGCTGTAAACCATGCACCTGCTGTGAACAATAACCTATTGTGAACCGTACGCCTTCTGTGAACCCTCAATCTGCTGCGAACCATAAACCTGCTTTTACTTGGATACCATATATTTGAGACCGGGTATAAACATATGTGAATCTATGTGTATGTCACTTCTTTGTCAAACCTATGTTTTGCTTTGTACTTAGGAGTTTCAGTAATAGTTGTCGTATTTAATGCATTTTGATTTACTGTTTCAACTAAAACATTCGAATTGTTAATTTGGTTTGCGGCCGCAATTCATGTAGCGTCTTTTATTCACTTTGTGTCGCATCGATGAAACCTGCCAGTCCTTAACTACCCCAACCCCGTTCATCACGTTATGACCATCATATTATCATAACGCTGTTGGTTGGCTTATGTGAACGTTATGATGTTTCTTCATGAACACATCATGATGGCACTCGTTGAATCGGTTATAATATCATGTATATTTCAAGTTTCGTTAATGTCTCACTATCAGACGGTATGATTCATTGATAACACGATCATTGGTTGAGGAAAATGCTTTAAAGTCACCGCGACGTGCCAACAGTTTACACCACAGCTCTTTCCTTTCACAAACCCTTATCGCGATTATGACAGCTTGCACGACGTTAACCTGCGCTTCATACATTTATATATATATTATTATATGTATATAAATATATATATATATTAATATATATGTATATATATTAATATATCTAAACATATATTAATATATATATATATATATATATTTATATATACATATATATATATATATATATATATATATATATATATATATATATATATATATATATATATATATATAATATATATATATATATATATTTATCATATGACCATATTTCTATGATAGCGTATACTTTTACCATCGACTAACGATAACAGTGATTCAAACGCCTTCTCAACATTTGTTCAAAAAAACTTTCAGCCAATTTCCTTGTGTTGCACCTTCATGGTGACATGTAAAGTAAGATTAACAATCCCACAACCACGCATTGCTAGAGGCTATTGCCTCTCGCAGCCTCAGGGGTCGCATAATCTTATAAATAGTATCATGTGGTGTGTGGGTTATCTGTCTGATGTAGAAAACCTGATCAATGGTGTTAAATAAATCATGTTCAAATGCCTAATCAATATTTGCACGTCCCGCCATGCTGTCTATTTAATGATGATGACAAGAACGGTAGTTGATATATTCTTCACTATATTTTGTACAAATCTACGCAATTATCTTGGAAAATGTATTAACAGTATACTTGAGATCTTTTGAGACAGTGCACTAACAACAACATACTACAGACAACAATATAAGACCACACATAAGTTTGACGACTACGAACACTGTTTGAGTCATTTTGGTCCTCAATTACTTGCCGCGCCATTGACACGGAGCCGCTTAATTTGAGATAAAACCCATAGGCTTGGAAACACTTCCTGTGCAATTTGTCTGTATATACGATTACATGGAATCGGATTATGCCTGATACGAAACCATGATTATTCCATGCACAGCGCCATTACGTGTTTGTTCGTTTTATACTGTCCTGTTTACATACTGGAGAGAAATTAGCTGTTTGTTAACTATTAAACCTGTTTAATTTATTGTATGATTAAATCTGCCTGTGCCGCTGATACTATGCACCCGGTTGGTTACAAGCTATATAATCTCAATATGACCCTGACTATTAATAACCAATGTTGAAGTCTTTCATTGCAATATCGAGCTTTCTCTGTCTGACTCATACAACAGTAACGCTACCTACTGAATTACTGTTTGGCTTTTGTTTAAAGATACCATGCGCTAGAGACTATAGAGTTGACTGTGTAGTTGTTTTATATATTCAATCGTTCTTAAATTGAAGTTGAAATGCACAGAAAAGGGCAAAATTGAAGCAAGAGTTTTCACGAAATTATTTGAATAAAGGGGAAATGATTAACCAATTAAATTCTTAGAGATTGTTGTATAGCAATGATTCATTTTTGGACGTTTACGCCGTCTGCAAACATAATGCCTCCTAATAGTACATGCTATTGTCAAGCCGTAAATCAGTGCCCCAGAGCGATGCAAACCTTCATAAAATGCTGGCAGTTTAACATTTAAGGTGTATTGATGCAAACAAATTGCCGATGGTTATTGATATTTCACAATTTGAAAAATACCTAATCATGACGTTAAGGTGGCAGAGATCACTTATTCAAATCCTTCTAAGCTCATGGTATATGCAGTACAACTACATTTTTGAGGAATTTCGATGTCCATATACTCATTGTCATTTCACATTTATGTATCAGCATAGCTTTTTCCTCTCTAATTATCCCAAATCTCATCATTATATAAATGTGGCCGACCCGTGAGATGCGGGAATAACATGCTGTAAAACATGACAACCTGCTATATACCATAAACCCTCTGTAAACAATACACCTGTTGAGAGCCATAACTCTACTGTGAACCATACAACTGCTGTGAATCATAACAAGCTGTGAACTATAACATGCTGCAAATCATAAAACTGCAGCCAACCATGAGACTGCTTTCAGCTATAAGCCTGCTGTAAATGATCAACCTGGTGTGAGCCATACATCTGTTGTGAATCATAAACCTGATGTGAGCAATAAACTTAATGTGAACCATGCACCTGTTGTGAACAATGCAACTGCTGTGAACCATGCACCTGCTGTGAACCATGCACCTGCTGTGAACCATACACCTATTGTGAACTGTACGCCTTCTGTGAAACCCTTAATCTGCTGCGAACCATAAACCTGCTTTTACTTGGATACCATTTCTTTGGGACTGGGTATAAACATATGTCAATCTATGTGTATGTCACTTCTTTGTCAAACCTATGTTTTGCTTTGTACTAAAACGTTCGAATTGTTAATTTGGTTTGCGGCCATAATTCATGTAGCGTCTTTTATTCACTTTGCGTCACATCGATGAAAACGGTCCATAACGACCTCAATATATTTAGCAAACGAAACACATGACAGCGCATGAAAATCTTAATTCAGCCAAGTGTCGCATATAATGAGCTAGGTTCAGGGTCTAAGCCAGGATTTGAAAACTGCCAGTCTTTAACTACCCCAACCCCGTTCATCACGTTATGACCGTCAGTTTATCATAACGTAGTTGATTGGCTTATGTGAACGTTATTATGTTTCTTAATGATTACATCATGATGGCACTCGTTGAATCGGTGGTAATATCATGTATATTTCAAGTTTCGTTAATGTCTCACTATCAGACGGTATGATTCATTGATAACATGATCATTCGTTGAGGAAAATGCTTTAAGGTCACCGCAACGTGACAACAGTTTACACCACAGCTCTTTCCTTTCACAACACCCTTATCGCGATTATGACAGCTTGCACGACGTTAACCTGCGCTTCATACATTTATATATATATATTTATTATATGTATATAAATATATATATATTAATATATATGTATATATATTAATATATCTAAACATATATATTAATATATATATATATATATATATATTTATATATACATATATATATATAAATATATATATATATATATATATATATATATATATATATATATATATATATATATATATATATATATATATATTATATCATATGACCATATTTCTATGATAGCGTATACTTTTACCATCGACTAACGATAACAGTGATTCAAACGCCTTCTCAACATTTGTTCAAAAAAAACTTTCAGCCAATTTCCTTGTGTTGCACCTTCATGGTGACATGTAAAGTAAGATTAACAATCCCACAACCACGCATTGCTAGAGGCTATTGCCTCTCGCAGCCTCAGGGGTCGCATAATCTTATAAATAGTATCATGTGGTGTGTGGGTTATCTGTCTGATGTAGAAAACCTGATCAATGGTGTTAAATAAATCATGTTCAAATGCCTAATCAATATTTGCACGTCCCGCCATGCTGTCTATTTAATGATGATGACAAGAACGGTAGTTGATATATTCTTCACTATATTTTGTACAAATCTACGCAATTATCTTGGAAAATGTATTAACAGTATACTTGAGATCTTTTGAGACAGTGCACTAACAACATACTACAGACAACAATATAAGACCACACATAAGTTTGACGACTACGAACACTGTTTGAGTCATTTTGGTCCTCAATTACTTGCCGCGCCATTGACACGGAGCCGCTTAATTTGAGATAAAACCCATAGGCTTGGAAACACTTCCTGTGCAATTTGTCTGTATATACGATTACATGGAATCGGATTATGCCTGATACGAAACCATGATTATTCCATGCACAGCGCCATTACGTGTTTGTTCGTTTTATACTGTCCTGTTTACATACTGGAGAGAAATTAGCTGTTTGTTAACTATTAAACCTGTTTAATTTTATTGTATGATTAAATCTGCCTGTGCCGCTGATACTATGCACCCGGTTGGTTACAAGCTATATAATCTCAATATGACCCTGACTATTAATAACCAATGTTGAAGTCTTTCATTGCAATATCGAGCTTTCTCTGTCTGACTCATACAACAGTAACGCTACCTACTGAATTACTGTTTGGCTTTTGTTTAAAGATACCATGCGCTAGAGACTATAGAGTTGACTGTGTAGTTGTTTTATATATTCAATCGTTCTTAAATTGAAGTTGAAATGCACAGAAAAGGGCAAAATTGAAGCAAGAGTTTTCACGAAATTATTTGAATAAAGGGGAAATGATTAAACCAATTAAATTCTTAGAGATTGTTGTATAGCAATGATTCATTTTTGGACGTTTACGCCGTCTGCAAACATAATGCCTCCTAATAGTACATGCTATTGTCAAGCCGTAAATCAGTGCCCCAGAGCGATGCAAACCTTCATAAAATGCTGGCAGTTTAACATTTTAGGTGTATTGATGCAAAAACAAATTGCCGATGGTTATTGATATTTCACAATTTGAAAAATACCTAATCATGACGTTAAGGTGGCAGAGATCACTTATTCAAATCCTTCTAAGCTCATGGTATATGCAGTACAACTACATTTTTGAGGAATTTCTATGTCCATATACTCATTGTCATTTCACATTTATGTATCAGCATAGCTTTTTCCTCTCTAATTATCCCAAATCTCATCATTATATAAATGTGGCCGACCCGTGAGATGCGGGAATAACATGCTGTAAAACATGACAACCTGCTATATACCTTAAACCCTCTGTAAACAATACACCTGTTGAGAGCCATAACTCTACTGTGAACCATACAACTGCTGTGAATCATAACAAGCTGTGAACTATAACATGCTGCAAATCATAAAACTGCAGCCAACCATGAGACTGCTTTCAGCTATAAGCCTGCTGTAAACGATCAACCTGGTGTGAGCCATACATCTGTTGTGAACCATAAACCTGATGTGAGCAATAAACTTAATGTGAACCATGCACCTGCTGTGAACCATGCACCTGCTGTAAACCATGCACCTGCTGTGAACCATACATCTATTGTGAACCGTACGCCTTCTGTGAACCCTTAATCTGCTGCGAACCATAAACCTGCTTTTACTTGGATACCATTTCTTGGGGACTGGGTATAAACATATGTCAATCTATGTGTATGTCACTTCTTTGTCAAACCTATGTTTTGCTTTGTACTAAAACGTTCGAATTGTTAATTTGGTTTGCGGCCATAATTCATGTAGCGTCTTTTATTCACTTTGCGTCACATCGATGAAAACGGTCCATAACGACCTCAATATATTTAGCAAACGAAACACATGACAGCGCATGAAAATCTTAATTCAGCCAAGTGTCGCATATAATGAGCTAGGTTCAGGGTCTAAGCCAGATTTGAAAACTGCCAGTCTTTAACTACCCCAAACCCCGTTCATCACGTTATGACCGTCAGTTTATCATAACGTAGTTGATTGGCTTATGTGAACGTTATTATGTTTCTTAATGATTACATCATGATGGCACTCGTTGAATCGGTGGTAATATCATGTATATTTCAAGTTTCGTTAATGTCTCACTATCAGACGGTATGATTCATTGATAACATGATCATTCGTTGAGGAAAATGCTTTAAGGTCAC
>CM067352.1:23477706-23485206 GCA_034190875.2 Urechis unicinctus | reverse complement strand
GTAATTCTGGTAATAATTTTGGCAGCCGTTTTGGGAGCTTGTGTTGATGCGGCTATATAGCCCGCTGATAAAATCGCGGACATGTGCTTGACCTTTACTGATAATATAACTATAACGAAAAGCAGGATAGCAAATGCCAATATAACACAAATTACAAATATGGTCAAGAAGTTATTGTCTTCCACGAATGGGAGAAAGGTAACCTCAGCATCCATTTGAATCTAAATTCAATGCAGACTCTTTTAACGTGTATGACAAGTCAGTGAAGTTTTTGACATATTGGTCAATGTTAGAGAGGTCGAGAGTAAGAGATTCGTTCGAAAGTTTAACACTATTGAAGTGATATGGTTCAAACCCAAATTGGACGTACATCGCACAATTCATAGGATGCATAATATTTACTTCGCCCAAATTCTGACAGTCTGACAATAGAGGCCAGATCATAAGATTTACAAAATGAAGATTGCATCCGCACGGTACAGAAACGCGCGCATATCGGCCGAAACTTTTCGTATTGCTTGAGTTGTACATGCTGCCTGATAACTGTTATCACTAGATAAATTACCTTTACCTAGTGGCAAAACAAAATCGGCCAGAGGCAAAGTGGAGAATATCTTAGTCTTACAGACGTTAAGGTATTCACTATTTTATTGGAAATATAGGGCGGCGGATCAAGTCAATTTAGGTCTATTTCTCAGGACGTGATCGAAAGGGCAAGTTAAGAGGTTCTGTCCAGAGCATTACATAAACTTGCCCAAGTCGATTTCCGTATAAACATTACCTGTCTTGTCGATCGCAAAATAAGGAGGAAGACCCGTTATAGTCGTGTACCCTAATTTAGCATAAGCTTAATTTGTTTGAATTAGAATAGGAAATGCAGAAAGAGAATGCAAGTTAAAAATGTCATCCTCTCTAGAAAAAGGGGCCTGTACACGAATAATAACGTGTGATTCCGTATAACGGAATTACGCTTAATGGTGAGAATAGTAGTACAAAGTATCCTTATGGACTAAAGAGTAGCCAGGGTAATTTTGTGTAATCATCTGTTGTGCTTTTTGAAGAGCCTTTGTCAGAACATGGGGAGGTAATAAATAAGTGGACAGAGACCCGTTAGAAATAATAGAGAGTGTATTCAGAAAGGACGTTAAAATAAAGTATTGCACCTGTAAAGTGACCATCACATTTACCTTTCTATCCGCCATCTCTGTTACGTTGATTATTAAGGGAGGCAGCCACGTTTTGTAAGTCCATCCTAGTATGGTGAAGTTTATTTCTGGAGTCGCGGAGAGCAGACATAACGCACAGTAACTAGTGTGTATTTTCCGATGTAATGCTATCAGCATAAATGACGTCGAATTGACAACAGAATGCAATATCCGTAAATCGGTCGCTGTGGGGGCCCCTTGTTTGTTCACAGAGGAGACCACATTATTAACTATAGGCTGTTAAACGCGCTACGTCTCACGCTGTGGCCGTCCCAAAAGGCCACGAGAGAGCATCTCAATGAATCCGAGCATCGTTTTTTGTTGGCGATTTGCGGCTTTTTGGGTGACGGGAGACTGTAACATGGCTTGGATTCCTTCTTTTGCCACCTGAATAGCCTTCACGAATGCCTTTATTCGTCCCCTCTCTTTAACATCAAATAAGGTGTACCAATCATTGAAATCTTTATCTGGTGCTGGGATGCCGCAAAAAAAATGACCAAGAGGTTTGTTGCTAGCCGGAATGCCAGGTCTTAATGTCTCGAGTGCAGGTTGACATTGAACTATTGGATCACCATGCCAAACATTTGACCTTCATGACAAATCTGATTCATAATATTTATTGATTTAAGTGTTTCAAAAGCACAGTTAATCTGTTTAGATTTTCGCATAATACCCATATGACCCAATGAGTGTACCTGAGGTGAGGTAAGTATAGGGTTTAACAGCACACCAACACTCATGTGTTACATAATGCCAAGAAAAGTTAATAGATAATATTGACCTCATTAAGCAGCCGCCTTCTAGGATAAATGAAAATGGAGATGGAGAAGATAAAAATGGCAACAATTGTCCTAGAGCAAGTCACCACCAGCCGATTGACTGGACCAGGCCATTCCAGCCTCTCGGCTAGGCGAAATCTTGGCCTGAGTAGTGTGTTGCAGACATGACCCTCACAAGGACTGCTCCACCTGGACCCGAGTCGCAAACCACGGCCAACAGGTTGCCTCCTACTAGTCGCCTCGTACGGCATGCCAGAAGGATACAGTGGGCCTCTTCTACCCCATTTATTACTGGGCATTGTGAGGAGCGACCGAGTCATCTAAGCTCATTTCTCTGAAATTATTAGTGAAGAAAGAAGACCACAGCCAACAGCAGAAATGACCATTCATATAAAGACATGTGATTCATATATCTCATGAAAGACGTCATTGAGAAAGTATCTTTTGACAACCTTATAAAAGGACAGTCTTTCTTTATTGCATTGGCACTCCAATTGAAGTTAGACATTTGCATTACATGGACATGCAGACACACTCTGGGGAACACCTACATCAGTTCTCGGAAGGCGGCAGGTCAACACATGGAACATTCCACGAGGTACAGATCTCACAATTTTAAGGAAATGAGGAGTGTATCACCAACAGGAGGAGAGTCGCCGATATCATAAGTGGATACTTTAGTAATCAGATGCTGGCCATAAGATAGAGCCGCTATTGCCAACTATGGTAATCTGGAATTGAGAGCTGTATTGGAAAGGAATGGATGCAATGTACAGAATATAAAGAACCAGTAGTGTTTGGCAGTAGGAGGAACCTCCCAGTACACCAGTTGGTCACAGAGTGCCTCGCCACCGAGAGTGAGAGGTTGGATAGCCTTGGTCATCCGCTGGGCATTGTATCAGTAATGCCCATGAACACTGATATCTGTGAAAGAGGATTCTCAGTAGTCAAGAAAATCAAGAGTGATTGGTATTCATGTCAAACCACTGTACAGCTACCAAAGCTATTGTTAGTCACATAGTGCCACATGGATCCCATTGTCCACAGGTTGCCCCCTATTAGTCACCTCGTACGACATGCAGGAGGATACAGTGGACCTATTCTATTCCCAAAACACACAGGGGTTGCAGCACCCAAGGCATCCAGTGTTTAACCCCTGGGAGTATAGGGCTGATGGTTGGGATCATGACGCTGATTCAGATTTATTTAGCAATGCTGTTCTTGCTTTGTGTTTGGAATATTTTCATAATTATGGTCATCACACAGAACGCTAGAAATAACCAATGTTGCATTAAATTACAGTGGTGTTACTCCACATCTCTTTGTCTGAAATGGGGTTGTGATGGGGGTAGGTAAAATTGTGGTGGGAAGGTAACTTTGACAACCTACCTGCCCCCTGGTCAGGTTTAAAAAAACCTTAATGTAGCAATGCAAAAATAAGACTTATTTCGCCAAATTAGACTTATTTTAAGATATGAATCTAGAGCCTAGCAAGAAGATCAAAAAGCTTTTGAATTTAGAAAATCGGGCGAGCGGTTATGATTTTATTAGTATTTGAATTTAGGTTTGGTGATAGCTATTACACTTAAACCAGTGGGTATAGTCTGGACCCCTCAATTTAGCTACTTAAAGTTTTTTTCATTTTAAAGTGCTGTTACTTCCTTAATTTTCTGAAAATCGACTTGGAAATTGACACCTGGGTATAAAAAATGTCCACGATCTCAATTATGATCTCCGTTGCTGGATCCTTTTGATTAAGACTCGGCAGCTCTGAACTACTCTGTACGTTGTGGCGCCTTGCACGCGACGTGACAAATTGTGGTTTTGATGTCGTCCGCCACAGTTGATGACTTTATCGCATGGCACCCTACTCACAGCCAATCAGAGCTCGAGAAAAACCTCGGTCTTTTTCCCATATCACCTCAAACGCACAGTTTGCCATGCGGTAACTGCAACCGTGTCGATATATCACCGAGAAACAGCTTCACTTGAGATGGTCCCACACAGAGCACCGCTGCTCTAGCATGGCAACACTTACGAGGTTCTTAATATCACGCACACTTTACAAGTCTTAAAACGAAGGTTTTGTCAAGAGTCATTTGCTTGCCCGTCGCTAATCTGGTTGCGTAGCGCTCATCGGGAAGTCATGCTGAGGAGCGAAATTGTTACACCTGCCGAGCCGTGTCTACTGCGCTACAGTGTTGCTAACATCAAACAACGGCATAGTCGGCGGAGCTCTGATTACCGGAGTTAGAAAATTTCTGCAAGTCTCACACAACAAATTATCAAAGCACGGAGTCGAAAAAAGATAACTCTCCAAGATCTCCTAAAGATGAATCCATAATGACAGGCAGTGAGGCCGAAGGGGGGATTAAGGGACTACCTGTCATATTTACAGGTCCCAGGCAGATAACTTACATAACATCGGTTCACGCTAATTATCATTATTAGGAGACAGCGTGGTGCTTGATTATCGCGTGTAGGTGCCATCGCGATAAGTATGTTATCGCATGGTCACGCGGATGATATGGGGAAAGACATCACCCACGTGACCATGCGATAACTAACACATAACGTCCGTAGGTTTGAATTATCCGTTTCTGACAAAACGCATCAACGGTCATTTATATTTTGATACGTTTGATCATACATGAACGGTAGTAAACTGTAGCTACCGATTTTACCGAGTTGGAAAAATATACAATTAACATTGTGGCATGAGCGCGTCCGCTTTTTGCAATGTTCAGCTGACACCCCCAACATGATACGTTTTGAAGCTATGGAACTTGACGAAACTTTCAAATCCGCAATGGCAATGGCTTGACGGAATAAAAAATTGGAAAAACGAGTGAAAATTAAGGGTTTCTATCTACGTAATAGCAGGATTCAATTCCGCGGTGTTAATTGACGGTTGTGTTTGATCGCATCGCCATTATTAGAAAAATAAGATGTTATTTTCGGCCTTGCGAAAAAAATCCTCTGGTAGTTGCTTTGGGATTAGGACAAAATTCTTCCGTTTGTAACTGGAATTCCCCTTAACATACAGCAATACCGCTTTCACTATAATGTTCTGTAACACGTTATCTAATTGTCTGCCATGTCGTAATGAATACATTAACCCTTGCGGAATCCCGGGGAAAGCACAGGTGATTCTCATGCCACAGCCATTACTACAGAAGCAACATCACCCTCCCGTTGTTCAACTTTAATCAGTTATATCTCAAAGACTGTGCTGAGTATCAAAGAAAGGAAGGCTCCAATACATTCTTTGAAGATTTCTTATATTTCAAGTTATAAATTCATGTAGATTCTAAATTTCATTGAACGCATACACACGCAAGAATATTGTTCTTCTGCATGCGACCTATTTTCACCCATTGCGATAACGTTTCTTGCATTGCTACTTAATGTCCTGCCCTGATTCTATTGAGGGAATACGGTGCATATATTTTGAGGGCAGAGTTGTATTGTGCATGTGATTAGAGCATTCTTACAATACCCGGTTGTTCTTACACTAATATGAAAGCATGCATATATGTAGGTGGAGGAGGTTTCTCAATATTGTACCATATTATCCTCATTACACTGTATCCATTTACTAAAATCACCCATCATTATCAGTCAAGACAATCATCCTAAAATCTCGAGTCATATAAATGTTTTAATCAAGGAGAATATGGTTCTTAGAGGTTAGAGTGATATTGTGCATACAATGAGGGCATGTGACATAGCAATATTGCAAATCAAATGATATGAGGTGCGCTTCAGAAATTTGGAATAGCTATTTTTTTTCTTCATAATAACACGATTCCGTCAAAACATTTTGTTATCAATTCTAGAATCATACACTTGATTCTGCATCATTCAATGATATTGCGACAAAACAAAAACACAAATTAAATCCATTCCTTCAAACATACTTGGAAACGGGCGTAAACTTGTCATATATCGATCACCACCATACAACTACCACTACTACAAAAACCATCAACCGCCTTCATAAATCAACCACGACCACACAATGTCACCAAAACGGGAGCTTTCCATTCCTTTGCATACTCGCTGGGCCAAGGCGTTATAGGGCGTGCCGCTTAAATTCAGTGAGGCCATGGTAGTATTGCCCTCTCATCCGAGCGCAAGCCGTGTTCACTCTTCTGAGCAAATTGAGTAAGTAGACCTTGCCACGGGGCCACGAATATTTCATTGTCATCTGCTCATTTTATGCAGCAGTATATGTTTGGCGAGAAACGATTGCTGGTGGTATGTGTGTATGTATGTATGTATGTATGTATGTATGTATGTATGTATGTATGTATGTATGTATGTATGTATGTATGTATGTATGTATGTATGTATGTATGTATGTATGTATGTATGTATATGTATGTATGTATGTATGTATGTATGTATGTATGTATGTATGTATGTATGTATGTATGTATGTATGTATGTATGTATGTATGTATGTATGTATGTATGTATGTATGTATGTATGTATGTGTGTGTGTGTGTGTGTGTATGTATGTATGTATGTATGTATGTATGTATGTATGTATGTATGTATGTATGTATGTATGTATGTATGTATGTATGTATGTATGCATGCATGCATGCATGTATGCATGTATGTATGTATGTATGTATGTATGTATGTATGTATGTATGTATGTGTATGTATGTATGTATGTATGTATGTATGTATGTATGTATGTATGTATGTATGTATGTGTGTGTGTGTATGTATGTATGTATGTATGTATGTATGTATGTATGTATGTATGTATGTATGTATGTATGTATGTATGTATGTATGTATGTATGTATGTATGTATGTATGTATGTATGTATGTATCTATGTATGTATGTATATATGTATCTATGTATGTATCTATGTATCTATGTATCTATGTACCTGTTTACATTTATCTTTGGATCGCGTACAGTTCGCAATATTGATAATTGTTTCGAATGTAAGTTTTTCAAGTAATCGGCTCGTTTTATCATGACCTTTTACTATGATACATTGACCTTAAACTAATATCAATGTCATCTCAAGAATTGCAAATCTAAAATCCCAAATATGTACAGGGATTATTGTTCTATCTTCACAAAATTTACACCATTGTGTTGCTCAATTAAATTGCCAACTTTTCTCTATACATATATCATTTTGTAAATAATCAATAATTTTACCTAGCGCCCAGAAAATTAACCTAAGCAATTCAATCGCCTGTAAGACCATTAATAGCCGTCCCTTGGCCACATAAATGATGTCGAAGGGTGCTAGTGACATAGTTAGTTGCATTGTTAAATTTCATGGTTGTTTTTGACGTCATTTCCGGATCCTTTTGAATCAAGATTTATAAAAATACCACAAGTTTAACTACCAATTGTGCTGTGTTAAACATCTCGGTTTGACATATTACTGAAGTTTTATTGGAAACATATCTCTAAATATATGTAATTGTAAATAATGCATTGTTAATTACATTTTAACAGGACAAAAATTTCTTATA
>CM067352.1:23450206-23472706 GCA_034190875.2 Urechis unicinctus | reverse complement strand
ATGTCATACAACAAGCTGTTTCATCTATAATATTTATGTATCAATAGATACAATATCGTCATTTTCATTAATTACGGCAATATTTTCATAATTTTCGATTAGCTTTTAACTAGTGTCTATAATCCTTAACAATGCCAGAAAACCAAAGGCTTTGTATTAGCTTTGGATCTCTGGCGGCGGAAGCTTACTGCAAACAATGGACTTAGTTCGCTATACGCTGGCTACAAATATGTTTATGGTACGGTACAAAATGATGCTTTGTATTAGCTTTGGATCTCTGGCGGCGGAAGCTTACTGCAAACAATGGACTTAGTTCGCTATACGCTGGCTACAAATATGTTTATGGTACGGTACAAAATGATGCTGGCAACCTAGCAGGGTATAATCTATTAACTATGATGACGGGTTGAGGCAGATAAACTGTCACAAATGATAAAGCATGGAAACACAAAGAACAACAATATGTTCGGAAAGGTCGCAAATGCACTATTGATCAACGGAGTACGCATGGGCTACAATTTTTGCTGACTTAGGGTAACTGGAATGATGTCTGTATTATTGTGCTAAGGGAAAGATCTTTAGAAAACAAACATGCTGCCGAATAGATAGAAACAACTTCAAAATGTGTTTTCTAAACATATATACTCCCGTTGATTAATATATATATATATATATATATATATATATATATATATATATATATATATATATATATATATATATATATATATATATATATATATATATATATATATATATATATATATATATATATCTATATATATCTCTATATATATATATATATATCTATATATATATATATATATAAATATATATACACATAGAACATAGCATAGCATATATACCTCCTATTCACCCGGCCCCAACTGTCATCATCATCATCATCACCATCATCATCATCATCATCATCATCATCATCATCATCCAAGTACTTTTGCTCAAATAAATAGCATGCTGTGGCGAAGAAATGTTGGATATAGGTCTATAGAGGCCACAAATCATTAACATCTATTGATTATGCGTTATTCACCAGTCCTTGCAAAATGATGCAATATACTTGACCCAGAGCGGTGGGGTTGTTAAATGCAGCTGTTGATACAATTGCAAATTGTGTGTCGTCGTTTAAAAGATCCATTTAACCCTGTATATCTCGCAACACAACCGACAAGATAACATCTCTACATGAAGGTCTGAATCAAAGAGAGGTAGGTTGCTTCTCTTTGTTTGCTATTTTAGAATCTTTATTCCACGAAATGTTTACAATAGATCAGTGTGATATGATTGAGATATTTGTCACATTGCATCACAATTATAACATTCCCATGTCACATTGCGAAGTAGCTCCATTATTCAGACGTTCTGTTGTGTCTGTTAGATCTACGGGAAGCCTCCATCTGCAACACAATTAGAAAAACATTTATATCACTGGATCTGTCAGATGTCGTGGAAGGTATATACACGCTTTGCGGTGCCTACTATGGTCTGTGCGCTGATTCTCGTCTGGCTCAAAATGAACCACTACACCTTTCCAAAATTGTTTAGTTTTTCTGGAACAATCTCTGCTGATCATGTTGCTGGCTCGAGCAACAGCCAATCAGCTCGTTCAGAGGTTACTTCGATTGGGAGAGAACTAATATATGGCAAAACCCGAACTTTACCGGAACCGTTCAAACCGGCGCTAAATGTAACAGAATCAATGATAATAACCAAGATGCTTGCTACATTGCACAACGTTATGGAGCAGGCCAACATCACCTACTTTATGGCTGGAGGAACCCTACTTGGATCATGGAGACACCATGGTCGCATACCGTGGGATAACGACGCTGATGTGTATATACGGGACTCGGACAAACCAAGTGTGTGGTTAATTAAGTCCAAGCTGGCTCCACAATACCAGCTTTACGATGCTGGATATAGATGGAAAGTTTTTCCCTTTGAGGGTAGAGCCATTCGCAAAGGTGCCCCATGGCACTTTCCTTTTCTTGATTTGTGCATTTTGGATGAAAATGCCAGTCATATGTGGGAAATTGATCCCGGTTTTGCGAAAACATTTAAATTTCCCAAAAGATTTATATTTCCACTAAGACTTCGGCCATTCAATGGTTTGATGCTATGGGCTCCGAGCAAAACAAATGAAATACTCAACATACCAACCGACCCGAACGAGTGCTTTAGTGGCACCTGGAATCACCGTGATGAACGATCGACCAGAGTAAGGTTAAGTGTACCATGCTCTAACCTAACAGACGCATATCCATTTGTATTGAGATACCCAAATCAGACATTTGAGGTCCTGCAACTGGCGGGACGAAACGTCAGCTTCTTTGACCCTTAATAGTGTTATAAAGATATCAATACATATTTATGTTATGGGTTGTTAAGTGAGATATATGTGTATACATTGTGATGTAATGAGTAATCATTCGGGACAAATCGTAAGGTTCTTTGTTTTTTTATTTTGGTGCTACAAATCGAAGCACATATCGGAAGTAGTTCCGCTACTAACTATATATATATATATATATATATATATAGATATATATATATATATATATATATATATATATATATATATATATATATATATATATATATATATATATATATATATATCTATATATATATATATATATATATATATATATATATATATATATCTATATCTATATATATATATATATATAACTATATATATAGATATATATATATATATATGTATGTTTATATATATTTATATATGTGTGTTCATTCAATGTTTACTGAATTGGACGTTGATAAGTCAACCACAGGCTTGTTTCCCCCCCAAAAAAAGTTGCTTCACAACAGCCTGCAGTCAATGACACTGACTCATCAGCCGGTGGCACTGAGTATGTTGAGCCTAATAAAGAACGAAGATTTCCCACTGTATAAAAATAGAAATCCTGTCAACATGCCGCTGTCAGCAAGGTCAAAAAATTCCATTTAGAGATATGTATATGTATATTTAATATGATTTACAATACGAGAGTACGTAAAGCCCAAAACGACTATGCGACAGTTCATGGGTTTAATCCACCTTACCCACGATCTAAGGTTGATCACCAAGCACTTGAAAAGCGTGATGAAATTTACCGCGTATGCAATGAGATATTTGCTAGAATAAAGTCGGGGGTGTTGGCTCTAGTTTCAGAGCCACGTAAAGCAGCCCCAGTCGCCGTTCACGCAAAGCAGCCCCCGTCCCCACGGCACGCATTGCAGCCCCCATCCCTATAACACGGCTTAAGTTCAAGAAGACTAAATGGGCAAAAACTATTTGCGTGGTTAAGTGTCAGTTTGCCCTTAAAGTAAGACTTAAGAAGCACACTGATGATGGTAGCACTGAGTATTTTGAGCCTGTATTGCGCAATAAGCAGCAGGTCGTCTGTCGTTATAATCAATAAACATCGCAGCAATCAGTTCATGCATGGATACATGTCTTTGTGGAATCTTCGGTTATTGTCCCTTGTAGATAGTCAATATCTCAATATCACTTCGTTCATTTCGCTTTTGTGATCATGCATTCGCCATTGTGACCATTTCCAATATTGATTGAAGAATACACATATCACACGCACCTGTTATCATCGTCATTGTGGTGATCTAAAATCGATAACAAAGTGAAGTACGCATCCATGCGATAAATTTGCTTAAAAGGTGCTTAAATCATTACGCTCTATTGATCATACACTAGACAGCCTACCACAAGAGCGCGTGGTGCTACGTGCAAGATAGCTTTGCGTTTGAATCGTTAAATGTAGCAGGTATTGTTACCTTTGCAGTGCGTGATCACGGGTATTTGAAACATGCATTAAAGCCGTGCCATAACCTAATGCAAACCCGACAAGATACACCCTGAGAGCCAGAACCAAGACAAGGTGACTTGCTTCAATTAGTTTAGAAAATATGCTTTCAAAATATTGGCATCTTCATTCGTAAAAATTAATTACCTAAGCGCTGAACAGGTTAATATAAAAAATCAGCACTTGATACCGCAATCTTAACGTTTGGTACGGTTAAACTGTAGTAATATGCAAAAATACAAATTACTAGCCTAGTACGATGAACACAATATAAATAACAACAGTATCATTATATCATGAAATTACCCATACATGATAGCAGATTCTTAGAAATCTTTAGCAAACAAATCGGCAAATAATATGAATTCTCAGCACGCATTTACTACAAGGACTTTAAGAGATTAATTGCATCTGAGGGAAAGCCTCAGTTACCCTAATAAGATACTACTACCCAATTAGACGACGTTTACGCAAACAAACTCAAATACCTATCTAACAGCAAACAACAAGTTGTATAAATAGGCATATTTTACAGATACATGTCCAAAATCATTCTTACCACGCTGGGAACATGCTAAAGAATACAAAGGTATATTTGTAGGCTTATTTTGAAAAGAAAAACATTTCAAGAGCACATGATATCCTTTTCGAATCACAGCAATGCCCTTGTGCCCTTACTACATCCCCCTATTGTCCGTTACACACATTTATCAAATTCCCCATCGTCCATTACAATCATATAGCAACATCCTTTTAAAGATCAAAACTAACGATTTTTGGCATATCCGATTTTTCAAAATGTAGGAAAGTATCTTTTAATCTAACCACGGTAGATAATATATCATTCTTTCAAGTACGGTGGACATAAACCCTCTGAGAATTCCGATTGAATTCCCCGAATCCATTTTGCACCAGTTGGTCGCCAGGAGGCAGGTAGCGTGACGTCACGTTTGTTGGTCGTCCAAAAACAAATTCTAAGGCGAATTTCATCACGAAGTGTACTCGTTGTTTTCCTCAACATCTCCGCCAAACCGTTTACTCACTCAACAGCCAATCAACATCTATGAGGATACATTGATTGGTAAAGGGCCATTGTATGGCGATACACGATTTTTTCCAAATTTCACGATATTAAGGAACAGGCCAACATCACTTACTTAATGGCTGGAGGAACCCTTCTGAGTTGATCAGAAGCCATTCTTTTATCATTTCCAGAAACAATGTGAGTGCAATGATTATATGCAGCGATGAATATATACGTCTGAGACTATTATGTTGCAAAATTCAATCAAGAAGATATGAGCCGTTCGCCACAATAATAGCATAAACCACCGATCAGCTTTTAAAGGTCTCATGCTCTGCCGATTGAGCTAACCAGTCTGCAGGAAGTCACATCAATGGAGAGGAAATGCATTTGTGAGAAATATAATGCTATTACTACGACCTTCAAATCTTTAGTGTGAGTCTAATCAAATCAGAAAGTTAGAAAGAAAGTGATTACTGCTGATAACAATTTGATTTCACTGATGCAACTTGATGCATTTTGTCTTCACAATTATGCGTTGCTTCGATTGATAAACCAAACTCATGCTCTTGCATAAGTATGCAAGGGGCTCATTTGAGGATGGTGGGTTGGAATTATTTCCTTCCATATAGAAGGGTAGCATGCATTTGATCTTCAGAAATGACGTATTCTAACTATTTGTCATGAGTGTTAAGCTGATTTAAGAAATAGAACCATTCTTTATATAATTGATATTACCATAGCATTATGACGTTTTACCAGCTACAAGCTACCGGTTATAGATGATGCAAATATCATCTACACGTGACTTGAGTGTCTTATACATGAATCACGATTCTCAACCAAAGAAGATGGATATCTTGTAGTATTAAGCAGATATCAAAAGATGTATCACCGATGAAAGTTGAAACCGCAACTATATTATTTCGTTATACATGTTCTCTTGACATATCGACTATGTATCAACGGTGATATATGTTGTCAATGTTATATGGAAATGATTAATGTGAAACCTGTATATCACGCCTAGTTATCAACCTACGAAATATGATATATGACAGTAGCTGGCTGAAAGTAAGACCATGTATCACAAGTGAGCATTGATGTTACATCTGTCTTGTTGACATATGTACAATGCATCATTATCATCATCATCATCATCATCATCATAAAATCATCATCATCATCATCATCATCATCATCAGCAGCAGCAGCAGCAGCAGCATCATCATCGTCATCATCATCGTCATCATCATCCAAGCAATTTGCTCAAATAAATAGCACGCTGTGGCGAAAAAATATTGGATATACGTTGACAACGTCGACAAATCGATTACCTCTATTCATTATACGTTATTTTCGCAAAGCGATGCAATATACATGACGCTGGAGCGGAGGGGAGGTTAAATGCAACTGTTTATTGATACAATTGCATTGTGTGTGTCGTTGTATAAAAAATCCATTTAAACATGCATATCTCGCAACACAACCGACAAGATAGCATATCTACATGAAGGTCTGATTCAATGAGAGGTAGGCTGCTTCTCTTTGTTTGAAACTTTTGTTTATCAAAATTTTAGTTCATTTACAAGAGCAGTGTGATATGAGTGAGGTATTTGTCACATTGCATCACAATTATAACATTCCAATTTCATATTGCGAACTCACTTCATTATTTACAAAATGTGTTGTGTCTGTTAGATCTACGGGAAGCCTCCATCTACTAAACAATTAAAAAAACCTTTATATCACTGGATCTGTCAGATGTGGTGCAAGGCATATACACGCCATGCAGGGCCTATATTGGTCAGTGCGCTGATTCTCGTCTGGCTCAAAATGAACCACAACACCTTTCCAAAAGTGTTTAGTTTTTCTGGAACAATCTCTGCTGGTCATGTTACTGGTTCGAGCAACAGCCAATCAGCTCGTCAAGACGTTACTTTGATTGGGAGAGAATTGATATATGGCAAAACCCGAACTTGACCGAAACCTTTGAAAAGGGCGCTAAATGTAACAGAATCAATGATAACAACTGAGATGCTTGCTACATTTCACAACGTTATGGAGCAGGCCAACATCACCTATTTTATGGCTGGAGGAACCCTACTTTGATCATAGAGACACCATGGTCGCATACCGTGGGGTAACGACGCTTATGTGTATAAACGGGACTCACACAAATCAAGTGTGTGGTTAATAAAGTACTAGCTGGCTCCGCAATACCAGCTTTACGATGCTGGAATTGGATGGAAAGTTTTTCCCTTCTAGGGTAGAGTCATTCGCAAAAGTCACCCATGGCACTTTCCTTTTCTTTATTCGTGCATTTTGGATGAAAATGCCGATCTTATGTGGGATATCGATCCCTTTTTTGCAAAAACATTTAAATTTCCCAAAAGATTCATATTTCCACTAAGACTTCGGCCATTCAATGGTTTGATGCTATGGGCTCCGAGCAAAACCAATGAAATACTCAACTTATTTACAGACCCGAACGAGTGCTTTAGTGTCCCCTGGAATCACCGTAATGAACGATCGACCAGAGTAAAGTTAGGTGTACCATCATCTAACCTAAGAGACGCATATCCATTTGTATTGAGCCAAACCAGACATTTGAGGTCATGCAACTGGCGGGACGAAACGTCAGCTTCTTTGACCCTTAATATTGTTAAACAGATATCACTACATATTTATGTTATGGGTTGTTAAGTGAGATTTATTTTGATGTAATGAGTAATCATTCGGGACCAATCGTCAACCTCATTGAACCATATTTTGGTGTTTACAAATCGATGCACATATATGAAGCAGCTCCGCGGTATATATATATGTATATATATATTTTTATATATATATAGAGAGATAGATATATAGAGAGAGGATATAGAGATAGAGATATATTTATATATAGATAGAGAGAGATATATAGAGAGGAGAGGAGAGAGGGCAGATAGAGAGAGGGAGAGGGAGATCTCTATAAAGAGAGAGAGACAGAGAGAGACATAGAGAGATAACATACAGATATAGGAGAGACACACACATAGAGATATATATATGCAGAGAGAGAGAGAGACAGAGATATATATATATATATATAGAGATAGAGAGAGAGATAGATATATATAGAGATATATAGAGATATATATATAGAGATAGAGATAGATATATATATCTAGACTAGAGAGATATCTAGATATATAGATATATAGATCTCTAGAGAGACATACACATATATAGATATATATATATATATATCATATATAGATAGATATAGGAGATATCTTTCTCTATATACATATATATATATAAATATATATATAGATATACATATATATATATATATCTATATATATATATATCTCATATATATATATATATATATATATATATATATATATATATATATATATATATATATATATATATATATATATATATATATATATATATATATATATATAAGACGGTTGTTTAGGCTTGGGTTATTGTTATACTGACGTATAATTATTGGGGGTTGTTGGCTGGTAGTCGCTAGTTGGTGTTATATGTACGAAAAGAAGAATCTTTGTCGCTGGATTAAATTGTGTCTGGTTTACGCATAACCAGATATTGAAATATTTTGCTCTTTGCCAACATAATTTTTGAGAGCAGTATTTAATACAAAATGAGAGCCACAAGATTGAAACAGATAGTCGACAGGGGAGGTCGATATTGTTATCGTAATTCTGGTAATAATTTTGGCAGCCGTTTTGGGAACTTGTGTTGATGCGGCTATATAGCCCGCTGATAAAATCGTAGACATGTGCTTGACCTTTACTGATAATTTAATTAAAACGAAAATCGCATCGCATAAAGTGAGCTAGAGTCAGGGTCTCAGCCAGTATTTGTAAACTGCCCGCCCGTACCATCCCAACCCTGTCCATCACCTTATGACCAGCTATTTATCATAACGTAGTTTGTTGGCTTTCGTGAACGTTATGATGTTATATCATGAGAACATATCGATGGCACTCGTTGAATTTATATTTCAAGTTACTGTAAATGTCTCGCGATCTGACGGTATGATTCATTGATAACACGATCATTCTTCGACTAAAATGTATTAAAGTCACCGCGATGTGACAACACCATAGGGCTTTCTTTGCACATTTCCCTTAACGCGATTATGACAGTTTGCACGACGTTAACATGCGCCGGTACAAGCATACACGGGAAATAAACAGTCAAAGACTTTGCGTCGTTATGATATTTCACCCAATTACAATTTGTGAGCTTCATTCCCGATCCAACAGTGCAGACCAAACGTATATTGCATCGTGGGAAAAGTGATACCGCGAGGTAGACATTTCAGAATGATACGTCAATCGACGTGCACAATTTATACCACCCTTCTAGTTGTCATTATTCTTACAAACCTCGAACTATAACATCGACATGGACTGGGACCTTGTTTTGCAAGGAAGCGAAGCTGGCGATTACTCCATTCACCATCGTTTTAGTGCTATGACGCTGATTAAACCCAATGCGTAATTAAAAGCGTTATCAAGCAGAACAGTATTTATTGTGATCGTAGATGAGCAGCCAGCTGTTTAAACTGGCTTTCTAATTCCTGGGAAGCGTGTATGGAGGGGCGGCTTTACGGGTGGACGGGCTTTAGGGGAGAAATCCAGTCCGTCCAAGTCGATGACTCACCCGTCAAATGGACTGGTGCGCTGGTCTCTGGCTAAGACCTTAGCCTAGGGTGTACACATATGGACACGGTATCTGATTTTAGATACAAAGGTAGCGTAGTCATTTTACCTTTCTCTCCTGAACCCTTTCTTATTTTGACTCATACTTTCTCCTCGGTTGGTATGCTGGATTAGAAAAACGGTCATAACGCTTCGTCTGCTGAGAGCAGAGGAAAAGTTGCCTCACTCTATCGAGGTATGTGAACATTTGCGAAAGCTAATTTGTATTTGCCACACATTAATTTGTACAATTAATGGTCTGTGTATAACAGAATGTATTAATGAACTGCGCATATATTTCAATATGATGGTATTTCACAGCTAATACCTACAACAACCTGAACCGACAACTACCACACATCAACCATCAGCCCACATCGACCTCATCCTGTATTGACCAACATCTCACATCGGCCACTGCTGCCATCGACCACCACCCCACATCGACAACCCTACATCAACCGCCGTTCAAACATCGACCATCAGCCCACAACAACCACTTCTTCACAAAAATCACGAACCCACATCACCCAACATCGTACATTAACCACGACCGCAAAAAGTCTTTTCTGTTCAGTAAAATTGTTCCATTCCTTTGCATGCTCGCGGGGCTAAAGGACAGCCATTATAGGGGTATTGCTTGTGCGCTGATTCTTATGTGGCTCATACAACACCACTACACCTTTACACACACACACACACACACACACACACACACACACACACACACACACACACACACACACACACACACACACACACACACACACACACACACACACACACACACACACACACACACACACACACACACACACACACACACACATACATACATACATACATACATACATACATACATACATACATACATACATACATACATACATACATACATACATACAACATACATACATACATACATACATACATACATACATACATACATACATACAAGCATACAAGCATACATGACTGTTTTTATTTACCGTGTATGCTTGTTTGCCAGGGCAGGTTAACGTCGTGCAAACTGTCATTATTGCGTAAAGAGTAATGTGAAAAAAATGCCCTACGGTGTAAACTGTTGTCACGTCCCGGTGACTTTAAAACAGTTTTCGTCGAAGAATGATCGTGTTATCAACGAATCATAACGTCTGATCGCGAGACATTTACGGTAACTTAAAATATACATTCAACGAGTGCCATCATGATGTTCTCATGCAATAACATCCTAACGTTCACAAAAGCCTATCAACTACGCTATGATAAACAACTTGTCATAACGTGATGGACAGGGTTTGGGCAAAGATCTTGTTATAATAAGATGCCCGACCCGGCATTTCGCCCGACAAATTCCATGACACCGTATAGGCAGCGCCCCCTATTTTTGTGAGAACTACTCGACGCAAAGCCGCCAACCAACTTCGTTATGACTTGCGAATATGTCTGACGGGAAGTCAAACACAAAAGGGCATTTCTACGCTGCAATTAACTGTTTCAATTGACGAAGGCCTTTCCAACAAGGAAGCGAATTTTCTGGTATATGTTTCTGACTATATTGCTAGGAAATTAAGAGAAACGTTGTGTGCAACATGCAGAAACAAAATTTCTGTATTCAATAATATACATGACCCTGCATATGATTTTTGTTCACAAGACGAATACGTGCAGGGGAAGGGCTGATTGTCCCATGCAAATCACTAGTAGATGCATTGTGGGCTTGAGGAACATCATTGACACAGTATCTTACTGTAAGCAAGTGAAAGCCAGGGTTGTAACCATTCTTGCTAAAGAGGTCCCTTTACAGCACCTAAATCATGAATCATGCAAGTGCCATGTTGCTGTAATGTGCGTTATGGTGAACATCAGGTTGCATCATTCCTTGAGAGAGGCTAACCGTAACACACACACACACACACACACACACACATATATAGATATATATATATATATATATATATATATATATATATATAGATAGAGAGAGATATATAGAGAGAGAGATAGAGAGAGAGAGAGAGAGAGAGAGAGAGAGGGAGATCAGAGATATATATATAGATCTAATAGAAAGATAGATAGAGATACATATAGAGAGAGATAGAGAGGCACATGTATATATATATATTTTCATATATATATACAGAGACATATATAGATATACATACATACACATTTATATAAATATAGATGTATGTATATATATATATTTTTATATATCTAGGCTTATATATATACATGTATATATATATATATATTTATCTATCTAAATAGATATATAGAGATATATATACACATACATATATGAGAGATATATATAGATATAGATATATATATATATATATAGATATATCTCTCTAGATATATATATATATATATATATATATATATATATATATATATATATATATATATATATATATATATAAGTATATCTCGTGTTTATACATTGACTTCAGAAGTTAGCTCTCTATTAGGCAACCAAGCGATGAGGTGAAGAGAGTGAAGAGCAGTGAACCTAAGATGGATCCCTTGGGCACGTCACAACTGACAATTTTAGGGATAAACTTTTCCATATATACGTTGCTTTCGGTCTTCAAGATATGTGATGAACCAATTAAGCGCTGTATTCCGCACACCAATGCTTTGATATACTTGTATAAGACACCTATTATCCACTGTGTCAAACGCAGCGGATAAGTCTAATAGCGCCAACACTACAGCCCTCTACTAGCCCAGTGCATCGATAATGTCGTTTTTGACTTTCACCAGTGCTGTTTCAGTGCTGTTATCATGTCTATTAGCTGGCTGGTATGGTTCCATCAAATTGTGCTTTTTCAGATATATGCCGATTTGTGCAGCCACCATCATTTCTAATAGCATTGATGCGAAGGCTAGATTTGAAATTGGCCGGTAATTTGGAAGTGTGTTTTTTGTTTAGTTTTTTGAGGAGTGGGATAACCAGTGCAGATATTAGAAAGTCGGAGAAAACTCCTGTTGGTTCTGATCTGTCAATAATACATTTGCGAACAGGGGCGATTTGCTGAATATTTTCCTTCACAAATGATAATGGGAATTGGTCCAGGTTACTCTTTTTGCTACGACATGATAATATTGTCTTTGTACACTCGCGCTTTGTTATAAGCACAAATTGATCAAATGAACATCCCTTTAAAGTCAGATCCTCAGATCTTGGTGTATGTTTATATGATATGGAGCTATTGATCTTTTTTATTTCACCAATGAAGAACTCCTTAACCCCTTAAGTGTTTCCGACGAGTAAATTATGCATTGTTTCCTGCGGGTTAACTCGTCAATACACCCTCACCCATTTCACAGCTGTTTCCGTCGAGTTAACTCACCCACATAAAATTTGCGAAAAATAGTAAAATACATGAATTTAATTGAACACTGGGAGAAAATTAAGGGTATATACGGATTGAACAGTGAAGGGGTTAATTGACCATATGCGCTTATAGAGAAATCACTGCACCTCATTCAGTCACAATATGGGTTTATTACAGTTCAGTGCAACTAGAGCTTTCAGCGCATACCAAAATAGTTCCGCAAATGCTGTCGGTGTAAAAAGCACATCGTTAGACAGCAATTCCCAACGCGTCCAACCTCATCATATATGCGAGCATATACGATGTCGACCGTTTGCCTTAGATTGCTATCACTTAGTCTAGTAGCTCATTATGTTAACGCTGCAGCATATTGCCAGATACTGAACAATACTATTACCTTGAGCTCGGTGCAACCAGCACTGTCTCACGAGAGTCATAATATACATTTCATACATTTGACACTGTCTCAGCTTGCTAACCTATGGATGAAATAAATGTATTTTACCGTGAATTGTAGAAGTACCATCACCAGCTTTTGTTTTATTGATACTGCGTAACGCTCGATGCGAGTTTTGAAAACCCTAAAATATATAAATGTATATATATATATATATACATAAATACATATATATATATATATTCACTAACTGAAATGTACCATCTGTGACGCATGATAACGAAACCACGTATCTCACTTTGTATATAAAATCTACGTGTCAATACTATTTGGGCTCAGCAGCCTTCAGTGAAATGCACTAGTTTGAAAACAAACTGATGGTGTCTATTCGAGATTGGGCGATAGGGCTATAAAGGGATTCAGATTTACATTCCCGCTATGATTCAGTACGAGTTTATAGGCATACCACTATGATGTAAAACAGAGTCGATACCAGATTGCGCATGTTCAACAAGAAACCTCGGCTGCAATCATACACTGCATTCTAATGGCTCGGTGATCATCGTTTACGGCACTGGAACATCGCAGTCGTCTTGTCGATGGATGAGCCAGCCAAACTTCTCAACTGTGAAAACATGCATGCCATTATCGTCATTCTTTTTCCGTTTGTGTTTGGCCTTCCCCACCACTTTAGCCCAAGTATCTTCGTCAGATATTTCTTTGGTTTCTTTGGCAGTTATCGCATTATAGTCATTTCTCTGAGTGTCACATGGTTGAGCTGTGGCCGCATCAGCCGGTAAACGCGCAACACTCTCCGAAGTCTGTCTATCCTCAGCAGGACTGGACAATGTGCGATCGTCCACAGTGTTCGAAGGAATTCGATCTTCTGTCACATTGTGAGAATTGCCTGCTTCTCTGACCGAGGTTGAAACGGTGTGTAAGGGGCTGGTTGAGACACTATTTCTGGTTTGTGCTCCCACAGGTGCAGGCTCGGTTTGGCTCAATTTAGTTTCAATCGCGCTCGCAGCATGGTTTAAAACATGAGTGTTTTCATTTTGAAGGCGCATAGATACCTCAAGTAAGTTGACTTCATCCCGAGTTTTCTGGATGAGGTTCAGCAATGATGACACATCAATGCTGTTGAACGTGATTGGCGTTAGTTTTTGCAAATCCCTAGCAACAAAAACTGGTTAACTCGCACTGTTTTCAAGCATAAGTTTGACTATGTCCTCAATGTTCATAGCGTTTTTCTTGGGTCCCTTCCTTGCTTTGAACCGTCCGATGTTTTGTTCGGTACAAAGATCGAAGAGTCCTTTTTTTAGCATTCAATTTCACTTTCACTGTATGTAGTTGTGCATAATTGAATTATCATATCAGGCGCGATGACATCTAGTTTGTTTTGAACAAAACAAAGTAATTCATCAATAGTAATATTGTCAGCCATATTAACCTATTATCGTCCACTAGACGACGACGCAGATAAAGTCTCCGAACTAGTAGTTTGCTATCAAATAACTGATCATTCAGGGCTATGAAATGCCTCTTAATAATTGTAGCGGGTAATTCGGAAGCAAAACCAATACTATTTGGGCTCAGCAGCCTTCAGTGAAATGCACTAGTTTGAAAACAAACAAACTGATGGTGTCTATTCGAGATGGGCGATAGGGCTATAAAGGGATTCAGATTTACAATTCCCGCTATGATTCAGTACGAGTTTATAGGCATACCACTATGATGTAAAAACAGAGTCGATACCAGATTGCGCATGTTCAACAAGAAACCTCGGCTGCAATCATACACTGCATTCTAATGGCTCGGTGATCATCGTTTACGGCACTGGAACATCGCAGTCGTCTTGTCGATGGATGAGCCAGCCAAACTTCTCAACTGTGAAAACATGCATGCCATTATCGTCATTCTTTTTCCGTTTGTGTTTGGCCTTCCCCACCACTTTAGCCCAAGTATCTTCGTCAGATATTTCTTTGGTTTCTTTGGCAGTTATCGGCATTATAGTCATTTCTCTGAGTGAGTCACATGGTTGAGCTGTGGCCGCATCAGCCGGTAAAACGCGCAACACTCTCCGAAGTCTGTCTTCCTCAGCAGGACTGGACAATGTGCGATCGTCCACAGTGTTCGAAGGAATTCGATCTTCTGTCACATTGTGAGAATTGCCTGCTTCTCTGACCGAGGTTGAAACGGTGTGTAAGGGGCTGGTTGAGACACTATTTCTGGTTTGTGCTCCCACAGGTGCAGGCTCGGTTTGGCTCAATTTAGTTTCAATCGCGCTCGCAGCATGGTTTAAAACATGAGTGTTTTCATTTTGAAGGCGCATAGATACCTCAAGTAAGTTGACTTCATCCCGAGTTTTCTGGATGAGGTTCAGCAATGATGACACATCAATGCTGTTGAACGTGATTGGCGTTAGTTTTTGCAAATCCCTAGCAACAAAAACTGGTTAACTCGCACTGTTTTCAAGCATAAGTTTGACTATGTCCTCAATGTTCATAGCGTTTTTCTTGGGTCCCTTCCTTGCTTTGAACCGTCCGATGTTTTGTTCGGTACAAAGATTCCTTTTTTTAGCATTCAATTTCACTTTCACTGTATGTAGTTGTGCATAATTGAATTATCATATCAGGCGCGATGACATCTAGTTTGTTTTGAACAAAACAAAGTAATTCATCAATAGTAATATTGTCAGCCATATTAACCTATTATCGTCCACTAGACGACGACGCAGATAAAGTCTCCGAACTAGTAGTTTGCTATCAAATAACTGATCATTCAGGGCTATGAAATGCCTCTTAATAATTGTAGCGGGTAATTCGGAAGCAAAACTCAAGGGAATGGCAGAGAATTAGCAACGACAAACATACCACTTCCCGCCATAATAGAATATATATATATATATATATAGAGATAGATATAGATAGATATATAGATATATATATATATAGATAGAATCTATATATATATATATATATATATAATATATATATATTATCTATCTATATCTCTCTCCTCTCTATATATATATATATATCTCATCTATGTATGTATATATATTAATATCTCATAATTAGCCATATTCTTCACCGGCCAGGCGGCTAGTAACCCTGAAATTCTACAGGCCCTTCCAACTTTTTACCGGCCCTACTTTTTCAGTTATAAATACAGTGCTCTCTTAGCTTTTCATCCTCTCCAAATTTGCGCTTGTTAGGCAACGATGGTTTAGTACCGCGAACATAGCGTCACATAGACAACGTTAGTTGTGTAACGTTTTCTGTGCGCTTATCTATGCTGTCGGTTTATTTAACAGTTTGGTTTCCGTTTATAAACCATGGGTCAACAAATGAAATTACATAAAACATGATAGTTTACGGCCGGGAAGCTTTCTTATCTTATGTGTTTGTCGGGTTTATGGTTCAAGCGCCGCTTAATCACGCGAGCCCTGCTGCTTTTGTATTGAACCTGGGCGCGAGGTGTATGCGGGGAAAAAAATCTACCCACCCATAATTCGTATATGACCCAGGATTTAGGATCGGCTCCTTTGCTTGGCCGTTAGATAAGTGTACCTTCATTGAGATAAAAAACTACTGCTGGACTTGGACTGAGTCCAAAGTCTATCAAGGCTTTAACATTCTCATACTGTAGTTGTCACTTAGTAAAGCAGTCCTTTTTTGAGCGAATACTGTTCAGGTGTTCGGCAGAGATCAGCAGCGTAATAACTGCGCAGGGAATTGCATTAGTGAGTATTCATCTTGTTCCTGAAATCATATAATCTATATCTAACTTAAACTCTTTTACACAACATTCAAGCTCAGCAATATCCCCTTCTGTGTTCATGTCGATATCTAACACCCCTGTTTATTCAATTGGCTGGTATATACAGCGCGCAAAAATCCACGTAATGAAATCACTCTGTAAGGTGGGTCTATATCATTCACAGTCCACTGAACTGTGTAAAAGCAGGAGCCCCCAATTTTTTTCTGGTGCTTTCTAATGCTTCGTCTTTTTCTTGTTGGATCAGTGCAGTTTGGATCAATTAAAACAGTTTTGTATACTGTGACATATCTGGCCTAAATTTACCCCTTTATTTGGGTATATTATATCACCTTGACTTAAACGATTGATAAATTTTCAAGCGAAATTGAGGCAACAGTTTTCACGAAATTAGTTTAATTAAAGGTGTAATAAATAACTTGTTAAATTCCTGGAGATTGTTGTATTCCAATGACTCACTTTTGGACTTTTACTCCGTCTGCGAACATAATGCCACCTAATAGTACATGCTATTGTCAAGGCGTAAATCAGTGCACCAGAGCGATGCAAATATTCATAAAATGCTGGCATTTGAATAGTTTGGGCGTATTGATGCGAGAGAAAATGCCGTTCATTATTGTTATGTCACAATTTGAAATATATCTGTTCATGACGTCAAGGTGGCAGAGATCGCTTGTTCAAATCCTTCTACGCTCATGGTATATGCATTACAACTATATTTTTGAGGAATTTCTATGTCTATATACCCATTGTCAATACAAATGCATGCATCAACATAACTTTGTCCTCTCTAAATATCCCAAATCTCATCATGATATAAATGTGGCCGACCCGGTATAAACATGCTGTGAACCATAACAACCCGCTATATACCATAAACCCCATGTAAACAATACACCTGTTGAGAACCATAAATCTACTGTGAATCATACAACTGCTTTAAAACATAACAAACTGTGAACTATAAATGGCTCGCTATCAGACGGTATGATTCATTGATAACACGATCATTCTTTGATTTAAATGTCACCCAGACGTGACAACAGTTTTCACTGCAGCGCTTTCCTTTCACATCACCCTTATCACGATAATGACAGTTTGCACGACGTTAGCCTGCACTGGAACAAGCATACGCGGGAAATAAAAACTTAGTCAAAGACTTCGCGTCGTTATGATATTTCATCAAATGGCAATTTGGGAGCTTTATTCCTGAGCCAACAGTGCAGACCAAACGTATATTTTATCGTGGGAAGAGCGATACTGCGAGGCAGACAATTCTGAATGATGCTCCAATTGACCGTGCACAATGTATGCCACACTTCTAGTTGTCAATATTCTTACAAACCTTGAACATATCGTGTATCATTTTAGAGAAGGTATAACATCGGCATGGACTGGGACCTTGTTTTGCGAGGAGGCGAAGCTGGTCGTAACTCCATTCACCATCGTTAAAGTATTATGAGGCTGATTAAACCCCAAGCGTCATTAAAAGCGTTATCAAACAGAACAGTATTTATTTTGATCGTAGATGAGCGACCAGCGTGCTGCACCGCTGTTTGTCTTTAAATGAGCTGTGTATACTGGATTGGCTAATTCCTTGTATCCGGCTTGGGAGGCGCGGACGGAGGTGCGGGGGTACGGGTGTACGGGTTTAAGGGGGAAATTCCAGCCGTCCTAATCGACTACTCACCCGTCAAATGGACGGGTGGACTGGTCTCTGGCTAAGACTAGGGTGCACATGCATGGACATGGTATCTGCTTTTAGATACAAAGGTAGCGAGTCATTTTGCCTGTCTCTCTTGAACACTTCCTATTTTGACTCATACTTTCTCTTCAGTTAGTATTCTGGTTAAGAAAAATGTTCATAACGCTTCGTCTGCTCATAGAGCAGAAAAAAAGTTGCTTTGCTCTATCTAGGTATGTGAAAATTTGCGAAAGCTCATTTGTATTTGCTAGAGAGAGCAACACATTAATTTATACAATTACTTGCATGAAATGCTGGCCTGTATATAACATAATGTATCGATGAACTGCTCATTTACTTAGGGAACTATTGCAATATGTTGGTATTGCGCTGCTAATACCTACAACAACCTGAAACGACAACTACCCCACATCAACCAAAAGCCCACATCAACACTCATCCTGCATCGACCAACATCTCACATCAGTCACTGCTCCCATAGACCACCACCCCACATCGACCACCCTTCATCAACCGCTGTCCAAACATTGACCACCACCATCCATTGACCACCACCCCACATCGATCACTAGCCCACATCGACCACCATCCCACATTAACCGCCGTCAAACATCGACTACCAGCCCACAACGACCACTACTTCACCAAAACCATCAAAACCCACATCACCCACCATTGTATTATACCCACGCAAAAATTCATCAAAGATGGGGAGTTCTGTTCAATAAAATTGTTCCATTCATTTGCATGCTCGACGGAGCTAACCAGAGCCATTATCAGGGTTATTGCCCTCTCGTTCGAGCGCAAAAATATGATTCACCCGCCTGTGCATGCTCCGGGAGCTCGCTAAGGCAGGTATGTATGTATGTATGTATGTATGATATGTATGTAATGTATGTATGTATGTATGTATGTATGTATGTATGTATGTATGTATGTTTGTATGTATGTAGTATGTTTGTATGTATGTATGTATGTATGTATGTATGTATGTATGTATGTATGTATGTATGTATGTATGGTATGTATGTATGTAGGTATGTATGTATGTATGTATTTGGGTTAGGTATGTATGTATGTATGTATGTATGTATGTATGTATGTATTGTATGTATGTATGTATGTATGTATGTATGTATGTATGTATGTATGTATGTCTGTATGTATGTAGTATGTATGTATTTGGGGAATGTATGTATGTCTGTAGTAGTATGTATGTATGTATGTATGTATGTATGTATGTATGTATGTATGTATGTATGTATGTATGTATGTATGTATGTATGTATGTATGTATGTATGTATGTATGTATGTATGTATGTATGTATGTATGTATGTATGTATGTATGTATGTATGTATGTAGGTATGTATGTATGTATGTATGTATGTATGTATGTATGTATGTATGTGTATGTATGTATGTATGTAGTATGTATGTATGTATGTATGTATGTATGTATGTTGTATGGTATGTATGTATGTATGTATGTATGTATGTATGTATGTATGTATGTATGTATGTATGTATGTATGTATGTATGTATGTATGTATGTATGTATGTATGTATGTATGTATGTATGTATGTATGTATGTATGTATGTATGTATGTATGTATGTATGTATGTATGTATGTATGTATGTATGTATGTATTAACGTATGTATGTATGTATGTTTATGCATGTATGTATGTATGTATGTATGTATGTATGTATGTATGTATGTATGTATGTATGTATGTATGTATGTATGTATGTATGAATGTATGTATGTATGTATGTATGTATGTATGTATGTATATGTATGTATGTATGTATGTATGTATGTGGTATGTATGTATATGTATGTATGTATGTATGTATGTATGTATGTATGTATGTATGTGTATGTATGTATGTATGTGTGTATGTATGTGTATGTATGTATGTATGTATGTATGTATGTATGTATGTATGTATGTATGTATGTATGTATGTATGTATGTATGTATGTATGTATGTATGTATGTATGTATGTATGTATGTATGTATGTATGTATGTATGTATGTATGTTTATGTATGTATGTATGTATGTATGTATGTATATGTATGTATGTATGTGTCTGTGTATGTATGTATGTATGTATGTATGTATGTATGTATGTATGTATGTATGTATGTATGTATGTATGTATGTGTATGTATGTATGTATGTATGTATGTATGTATGTATGTATGTATGTATGTATGTATGTATGTATGTATGTATGTATGTATGTATGTATGTATGTATGTATGTATGTATGTATGTATGTATGTATGTATGTATGTATGTATGTATGTATGTATGTATGTATGTATGTATGTATGTATGTATGTATTTATGTATGTATGTAAGTATGTATGTATGTTTGTGTAGTATGTATGTATGTATGTATGTATGTATGTAGGTATGTATGTATGTATGTATGTATGTATGTATGTATGTATGTAGGTGTATGTATGTATGTATGTATGTAGGTATGTATGTATGTATGTAGTATGTATGTATGTATGTATGTATGTATGTATGTATGTATGTATGTATGATGTATGTATGTATCTGTATGTATGTATGTATGTATGTAGTGTGTATGTATGTATTGTATGTGGGAATGTATGTATGTATGTCTGTGTATGTATGTATGTATGTATGTATGTATGTATGTATGTATGTATGTATGTATGTATGTATGTATGTATGTATGTATGTATGTATGTATGTATGTATGTATGTATGTATGTATGTATGTATGTATATGTTTGTATGTATGTATCGTTTATAAAATGGCAAATATCGGTTAAATAGTTTAATAATTTGTCAATCGATACAATATACAGCGCAAATCGACTTTTAAGAAATGTGTGTGTGAATGACGTCACTCCCGGTACGGAATGCATCATTGTTCAAGTGGAAGAGAAATCGGTAATGATTGCCATAATTGCGATTCACCCAGAGCCTAACTATTATTCGGCCAACCGTCGTGGAACATTTTGTCATCATAGCAGTAGTAAAACTTTACTTTGAATGGGATGAAAGTATCGTAATTTGTTTCAGCTCGTCGCCAAGATCATCAATTGGTAAATTGAACTCTTGGATGCATTTTGATTTACTTGTTCACTAAAATGATCGAGTTTTTAATTTGGTTTGAGGCAATAATTCATGTAATGTCTCTTATTCACATTATTATTGTCACATCGATGAAAAACGGTCCATATTGGCTCTTTAACAGCTGGCAAACGACCTCAATATATTAAGCAAACGACACACATGACAGCGCGTGAAAAAAAATGTGAGTTCCGCCAAGCATCGCATAAAGTGAGGTAGAGTCAGGGTCTCAGCCAGTATTTGTAAAACACTGCCCGCCCGTACCATCCCAACCCTGTCCATCACCTTATGACCAGCTATTTATCATAACGTAGTTTGTTGCCTTTCGTGAACGTTATGATGTTATATCATGAGAACATATTGATGGCACTCGTTGAATTTATATTTCAAGTTACTGTAAATGTCTCGCGATCTGACGGAATGAATCATTGATAACACGATCATTCTTCGACTAAAATGTATTAAAGTCACCGCAATGTGACAACACCATAGGGCTTTCTTTGCACATTACCCTTAACGCGATTATGACAGTTTGCACGACGTTAACATGCGC
>CM067352.1:23358635-23445706 GCA_034190875.2 Urechis unicinctus | reverse complement strand
TTGCGAGGAGGCGAAGGGGTAGTGAACTCCATTCACCATCGTTAAAGTATTATGAGGCTGATTAAACCCCAAGCGTCATTAAAAGCGTTATCAAACAGAACAGTATTTATTTTGATCGTAGATGAGAGCGACCAGCGTGCTGCCACCTGCTGTTTGTCTTTAAATGAGCTGTGTATACTGGATTGGCTAATTCCTTGTATCCGGCTTGGGAGGCGCGGACGGAGGTGCGGGGGTACGGGTGTACGGGTTTAAGGGGGAAATTCCAGCCGTCCTAATCGACTACTCACCCGTCAAATGGACGGGTGGACTGGTCTCTGGCTAAGACTAGGGTGCACATGCATGGGACATGGTTATCTGCTTTTGTTTGAGATACAAGGTAGCGAGTCATTTTGCCTGTCTCTCTTGAACACTTCCTATTTTGACTCATACTTTCCTCTTCAGTTAGTATTCTGGTTAAGAAAAATGTTCATAACGCTTCGTCTGCTCATAGAGCAGCAAAAAAAAAGTTGCTTTGCTCTATCTAGGATGTGAAACTTTGCGAAAGCTCATTTGTATTTGCTAAGAGAGCAACACATTAATTTATACAATTACTTGCATGAAATGCTGGCCTTTATATAACATAATGTATCGATGAACTGCTCATTTACTTAGGGAACTTATTGCAATATGTTGGTATTGCGCTGCTAATACCTACAACAACCTGAAACGACAACTACACCACCCCACATCAACCAAAAGCCCACATCAACACTCATCCTGCATCGACCAACATCTCACATCAGTCACTGCTCCCATAGACCACCACCCCACATCGACCACCCTTCATCAACCGCTGTCCAAACATTGACCACCACCATCCATTCCATTGACCACCACCCCACATCGATCACTAGCCCACATCGACCACCATCCCACATTAACCGCCGTCCAAACATCGACTACCAGCCCACAACGACCACTACTTCACCAAAACCATCAACCCACATCACCCACCATTGTACATTAACCACGCAAAAATTCATCAAGATGGGGAGTTTCTGTTCAATAAATTGTTCCATTCATTTGCATGCTCGCGGGAGCTAAGGCAGAGCCATTATAGGGTTATTGCCCTCTCGCCCGAGCGCTCTGTCATGTATGTATGTATGTATGTATGTCTCTTTCTGTATGTATGTCTGTATGTATGTATGTCTGTCTGTATGTCTGTATGTCTATGTCATGTCTGTATGTCTGTCTGTATGTATGTATGTCTGTCTGTCTGTATGTATGTATGTGTCTGTCTGTGTCTGTATGTATGTCTGTCTGTCTGTCTGTATGTCTGTCTGTACTGTCTGTCTGTCTGTCTGTCTGTCTGTCTGTCTGTCTGTCTGTCTGTCTGTCTGTCTGTCTGTATGTCTGTCTGTCTCTGTCTGTCTGTCTGTCTGTATGTATGTCTGTCTGTCTGTCTGTCTGTCTGTCTGTCTGTCTGTCTGTCTGTATGTCTGTCTGTCTGTCTGTCTGTCTGTCTGTGTGTCTGTCTGTGTCTGTATGTCTGTCTGTGTGTCTGTATGTCTGTCTGTCTGTCTGTATGTCTGTCTGTCTGTCTGTCTGTCTGTCTGTCTGTCTGTCTGTCTGTATGTCTGTCTGTCTGTCTGTCTGTCTGTCTGTCTGTCTGGTCTGTCTGTCTGAAAATGGCAAATATCGGTTAAATAGTTTAATAATTTGTCAATCGATACAATATACAGCGCAAATCGACTTTTAAGAAATGTGTGTGAATGACGTCACTCCCGGTACGGAATGCATCATTGTTCAAGTGGAAGAGAAATCGGTAATGATTGCCATAATTGCGATTCACCCAGAGCCTAACTATTATTCGGCCAACCGTCGTGGAACATTTTGTCATCATAGCAGTAGTAAAACTTACTTTGAATGGGATGAAAGTATCGTAATTTTGTTTCAGCTCGTCGCCAAGATCATCAATTGGTAAATTGAACTCTTGGATGCATTTTGATTTACTTGTTCACTAAAATGATCGAGTTTTTAATTTGGTTTGAGGCAATAATTCATGTAATGTCTCTTATTCACATTATGTCACATCGATGAAAACGGTCCATATTGGCTCTTTAACAGCTGGCAAACGACCTCAATATATTAAGCAAACGACACACATGACAGCGCGTGAAAATGTGAGTTCCGCCAAGCATCGCATAAAGTGAGGTAGAGTCAGGGTCTCAGCCAGTATTTGTAAACTGCCCGCCCGTACCATCCCAACCCTGTCCATCACCTTATGACCAGCTATTTATCATAACGTAGTTTGTTGCCTTTCGTGAACGTTATGATGTTATATCATGAGAACATATTGATGGCACTCGTTGAATTTATATTTCAAGTTACTGTAAATGTCTCGCGATCTGACGGAATGAATCATTGATAACACGATCATTCTTCGACTAAAATGTATTAAAGTCACCGCAATGTGACAACACCATAGGGCTTTCTTTGCACATTACCCTTAACGCGATTATGACAGTTTGCACGACGTTAACATGCGCCGGCACAAGCATACACGGGAAATAAAAACATAAAAACAGTCAAAGACTTTGCGTCGTTATGATATTTCACCCAATTGCAATTTGTGAGCTTCATTCCCGATCCAACAGTGCAGACCAAACGTATATTGCATCGTGGGAAAAGTGATACCGCGAGGTAGACATTTCAGAATGATACGTCAATCGACGTGCACAATTTATACCACCCTTCTAGTTGTCATTATTCTTACAAACCTCGAACTATAACATCGACATGGACTGGGACCTTGTTTTGCAAGGAGGCGAAGCTGGCCATTACTCCATTCACCATCGTTTCAGTGTTATGACGCTGATTAAACCCAATGCGTAATTAAAAGCGTTATCAAACAGAACAGTATTTATTTTGATCGTAGATGAGCGGCCAGCTGTTTATACTGGCTTTCTAATTCCTGGGAAGCGTGTATGGAGGGGCGGCTTTACGGGTGGACGGGCTACAGGGGGGAAATCCAGTCCGTCCAAGTCGATGACTCACCCGTCAAATGGACTGGTGCGCTGGTCTCTGGCTAAGACCTTAGCCTAGGGTGTACACATATGGACACGGTATCTGCTTTTAGATACAAAGGTAGCGGAGTCATTTTACCTTTCTCTCCTGAACCCTTTCTTATTTTGACTCATACTTTCTCCTCGGCTGGATTAGAAAAACGATCATAATGCTTCGTCTGCTGACAGAGCAGAGAAAAAGTTGCCTCATTCTATCGAGGTATGTGAGCATTTGCGAAAGCTCATTTGTATTGGCTAGAGAGAGCCACACATTAATTTGTACAATTAATGGTCTGTGTATAACAGAATGTATTAATGAACTGCGCATATATTTCAATATGTTAGTATTTCACAGCTAATACCTACAACAACCTGAACCGACAACTACCACACATCAACCATCAGCCCACATCGACCCCCATCCTGTATTGACCAACATCTCACATCGGCCACTGCTGCCATCGACCACCACCCCACATCGACAACCCTACATCAACCGCCGTTCAAACATCGACCATCAGCCCACAACGACCACTTCTTCACAAAAATCACGAACCCACATCACCCAACATCGTACATTAACCACGACCGCAAAAAGTCATTTCTGTTCAATAAAATTGTTCCATTCCTTTGCATGCTCGCGGGGCTAAGGGACAGCCATTATAGGGGTATTGCTTGTGCGCTGATTCTTATGTGGCTCATAAAACACCACTACACCTTTACACACACACACACACACACACACACACACACACACACACACACACACACACACACACACACACACACACACACACACACACACACACACAAACACACACACACACACACACACACACACACACACACACACACACACACACACACACACACACATATATATATATATATATATCTATATATAGATATATATATCTATATATATATATATATATATATATGTGTATACCATATATATGTATATATATAAATAATATATATATATATACATATATATATATATATATATATATTGCACATGTATATATAATTATATTTTCATATATATATATATATAGATACATACATACACTTTATATAAATACATATGTATATATATATATTATATATATATGCTTATATATATATACATGTATATATATATATTTATATATATAAATATATATATATACATACATATATGTATATATATATATGTATTTATATATATATATATATGTACATATATATATATATATATATATATATATATATATAGATAGAGATATATATATATATGTATATATATATAAGTATATATGTTTATACATTGACTTCAGAAGTTAGTATTAGGCAACCAAGCGATGAGGTGAAGAAAGTGAAGGGCAGTGATCCTAAGATGGATCCCTGGGACACGTCACAACTGACAATTTTAGGGATAAACTTTTCCATATATACGTTGCTTTCGGCCTTCAAGATATGTGATGAACCAATTAAGCGCTGTATTCCACACACCAATGCTTTGATATACTTGTATAAGACACCTATTATCCACTGTGTCAAACGCAGCGGATAAGTCTAAGAGCGCCAACACTACAGCCCTCTGCTAGCCCAGTGCATCGATAATGTCGTTTTTGACTTTCACCAGTGCTGTTTCAGTGCTGTTATCATGTCTATTAGCTGGCTGGTATGGTTCCATCAAATTGTGCTTTTTCAGATATATGCCGAGTTGTGCAGCCACCATCATTTCTAATAGCATTGATGCGAAGGCTAGATTTGAAATTGGCCGGTAATTTGGAAGTGTGTTTTTTGTTTAGTTTTTTGAGGAGAGGGATAACCAGTGCAGATTTTAGAAAGTCTGAGAAAATTCCTGTTGGTTCTGATCTGTCAATAATACATTTGCGAACAGGGGCGATTTGCTGAATATTTTCCTTCACAAATGATAATGGGAATTGGTCCAGGTTACACTTTTTGCTACGACATGATAATATTGTCTTTGTACACTCGCGCTTTGTTATAAGCACAAATTGATCAAATGAACATCCCTTTAAAGTCAGATCCTCAGATCTTGGTGTATGTTTATATGATATGGAGCTATTGATCTTTTTTATTTCACCAATGAAGAACTCCTTAACCCCTTAAGTGTTTCCGACGAGTAAACTATGCATTGTTTCCTGCGGGTTAACTCGTCAATACACCCTCACCCATTTCACAGCTGTTTCCGTCGAGTTAACTCACCCACATAAAATTTGTGAAAAATAGTAAAATACATGAATTTAATTGAACACTGGGAGAAAATAAAGGGTATATACGGATTGAACAGTGAAGGGGTTAATTGACCATATGCGCTTATAGAGAAATCACTGCACCTCATTCAGTCACAATATGGGTTTATTACAGTTCAGTGCAACTAGAGCTTTCAGCGCATACCAAAATAGTTCCGCAAATGCTGTCGGTGTAAAAAGCACATCGTTAGACAGCAATTCCAAACGCGTCCAACCTCATCATATATGCGAGCCTATACGATGTCGACCGTTTGCCTTAGATTGCTATCATTTAGTCTAGTAGCTCATTATGTTAACGCTGCAGCATATTGCCAGATACTGAACAATACTATTACCTTGAGCTCGGTGCAACCAGCACTGTCTCACGAGAGTCATAATATACATTTCATACATTTGACACTGTCTCAGCTTGCTAACCTATGGATGAAATAAATGTATTTTACCGTGAATTGTAGAAGTACCATCACCAGCTTTTGTTTTATTGATACTGCGTAACGCTCGATGCGAGTTTTGAAAACCCTAAAATATATAAATGTATATATATATACATAAATAAATACATATATATATATATATATATCACTAACTGAATTGTACCATCTGTGACGCATGATAACGAAACCACGTATCTCACTTTGTATATAAAATCTACGTGTCAATACTATTTGGGCTCAGCAGCCTTCAGTGAAATGCACTAGATTGAAAACAAACTGATGGTGTCTCTATTCGAGATTGAGCGATAGGGCTATAAAGGGATTCAGATTTACATTCCCGCTATGATTCAGTACGAGTTTATAGGTATACCACTATGATGTAAAACAGAGTCGACACCAGATTGCGCATGTTCAACAAGAAACCTCGGCTGCAATCATACACTGCATTCTAATGGCTCGGTGATCATCGTTTACGGCACTGGAACATCGCAGTCGTCCTGTCGATGGATGAGCCAGCCAAACTTCTCAACTGTGAAAACATGCATGCCATTATCGTCATTCTTTTCCGTTTGTGTTTGGCCTTCCCCACCACTTTAGCCCAAGTATCTTCGTCAGAAATTTCTTTAGTTTCTTTGGCAGTTATCGCATTATAGTCATTTCTCTGAGTGTCACATGGTTGAGCTGTGGCCGCATCAGCCGGTAAACGTGCAACACTCTCCGAAGTCTGTCTATCCTCAGCAGGACTGGACAATGTGCGATCGTCCACAGTGTTCGAAGGAATTCGATCTTCTGTCACATTGTGAGAATTGCCTGCTTCTTTGACCGAGGTTGAAACGGTGTGTAAGGGGCTAGTTGAGACACTATTTCTGGTTTGTGCTCCCACAGGTGCAGGCTCGGTTTGGCTCAATTTAGTTTCAATCGCGCTCGCAGCATGGTTTAAAACATGAGTGTTTTCATTTTGAAGGCGCATAGATACCTCAAGTAAGTTGACTTCATCCCGAGTTTTCTGGACGAGGTTCAGCAATGATGACACATCAATGCTGTTGAACGTGATTGGCGTTAGTTTTTGCAAATCCCTAGCAACAAAAACTGGTTAACTCGCACTGTTTTCAAGCATAAGTTTGACTATGTCCTCAATGTTCATAGCGTTTTTCTTGGGTCCCTTCCTTGCTTTGAACCGTCCGATGTTTTGTTCGGTACAAAGATCGAAGAGTCTTTTTTTTAGCATTCAATTTCACTTTCACTGTATGTAGTTGTGCATAATTGAATTATCATATCGGGCGCGATGACATCTAGTTTGTTTTGAACAAAACAAAGTAATTCATAAATAGTAATATTGTCAGCCATATTAACCTATTATTGCCCACTAGACGACGACGCAGATAAAGTCTCCGAACTAGTAGTTTGCTATCAAATAACTGATCATACAGGGCTACGAAATGCCTCTTAATAATTGTAGCGGGTAATTCGGAAGCAAAACTAAAGGGAATGGCAGAAAATTAGCAACGACAAACGTACCACTTCCCGCCATATATATATATATATATATATATATATATATATATATATATATATATATATATATATATATATATATATATATATATATATATATATATATATATATATATATATAGCATATACGATGTCGACCGATAGATATATATATATATATATATATATATATATATATATATATATATATATATATATATATATATATATTATATATATATATATATATATATATATATATATATATATATATATATCTATATATATCATAATTAGCCATATTCTTCACCGGCCAGGCCGGCTGGTAACCCTGAAATTCTACAGGGCCTTCCAACTTTTTACCGGCCCTACTTTTTCAGTTATTAATACAGTGCTCTCTTAGCTTTTCATCCTCTCCAAATTTGCGCTTGTTAGGCAACGATGGTTTAGTACCGCGAACATAGCGTCACATAGACAACTTCAGAAATTGCATACTTTTAAATAATCACATGCCGTTATATGGGCTTGCTTACCGACGACGTTGAAGCCAACAAACAAACATACAAACCGGGTTGATCGCCATAACTTAGCGAAGGGATTCGCCAAATTAAAAATTTGTCAACAGGCAGGAAATGGGGAGCCTGGTTGATTTGTTGTTGCCAAGCAATCATTCAACTTATTAAGGTCAGTTGGTGCATGTTTTTTTTAAATGTGTGAGGCTGCCATTAGATAGCTTGGGAGGCAATGGGATGAGTTTTTGTCTAACTTGTTGAACGTTTGCGCCCCAAAATTGAATACCGACTGCAGCCAGCTGATAACTGATCTATGTATACAGTTTTCACCAATTAACGAGGTACGTTAGTTGTGTAACGTTTTCTGTGCGCTTATCTATGCTGTCGGTTTATTTAACAGTTTGGTTTCCGTTTATAAACCATGGGTCAACAAATGTAATCACATAAAACATGATAGTTTACGGCCGGGAAGCTTTCTTATCTTATGTGTTTGTCGGGTTTATGGTTCAAGCGCCGCTTAATCACGCGAGCCCTGCTGCTTTTGTATTGAACCTGGGCGCGAGGTGTATGCGGGGAAAAAAATCTACCCACCCATAATTCGTATATGACCCAGGATTTAGGATCGGCTCCTTTACTTGGCCGTTAGATAAGTGTACCTTCATTGAGATAAGAAACTACTGCTGGACTTGGAGTGAGTCCAAAGTCTATCAAGGCTTTAACATTCTCATACTGTAGTTGTCACTTAGTAAAGCAGTCTTTTTTTGAGCGAATACTGTTCAGGTGTTCGGCAGAGATCAGCAGCGTAATAACTGCGCAGGGAATTGCATTTGTGAGTATTCATCTTGTTCCTGAAATCATATAATCTATATCTAACTTAAACTCTTTTATGCAACATTCAAGCTCAGCAATATCCCCTTCTGTGTTCATTTCGATATCTAACACCCCTGTTTATTCAATTGGCTGGTATATACAGCGCGCAAAAATCCACGTAATGAAATCACTCTGTAAGGTGGGTCCACTGAACTGTGTAAAAGCAGGAGCCCCCAATTTTTTTCTGATGCTTTCTAATGCTTCGTCTTTTTCTTGTTGGATCAGTGCATTTTGGATCAATTAAAACAGTTTTGTATACTGTGACATATCTGGCCTAAATTTACCCCTTTATTTGGGTATATTATATCACCTTGGCTTAAACGAGTCATGATACCACATATCGTTTTTTTACCATAATGGTCAATAGCCGATTGATAAATTTTCAAGCGAAATTGAGGCAACAGTTTTCACGAAATTAGTTTAATTAAAGGTGTAATAAATAACTTGTTAAATTCCTGGAGATTGTTGTATTCCAATGACTCACTTTTGGACTTTTACTCCTTCTGCGAACATAATGCCTCCTAATAGTACATGCTATTGTCAAGGCGTAAATCAGTGCACCAGAGCGATGCAAATATTCATAAAATGCTGGCATTTGAATAGTTTGGGCGTATTGATGCGAGAGAAAATGCCTTTCATTATTGTTATTTCACAATTTGAAATATATCTGTTCATGACGTCAAGGTGGCAGAGATCGCTTGTTCAAATCCTACGCTCATGGTATATGCATTACAACTATATTTTTGAGGAATTTCTATGTCTATATACCCATTGTCAATACAAATGCATGCATCAGCATAACTTTGTCCTCTCTAAATATCCCAAATCTCATCATGATATAAATGTGGCCGACCCGGTATAAACATGCTGTGAACCATAACAAACTGCTATATACCATAAACCCTCTGTAAACAATACACCTGTTGAGAACCATAAATCTACTGTGAATCATACAACTGCTTTAAAACATAACAAACTGTGAACTATAAATGGCTCGCTATCAGACGGTATGATTCATTGATAACACGATCATTCTTTGATTTAAATGTCACCCAGACGTGACAACAGTTTTCACTGCAGCGCTTTCCTTTCACATCACCCTTATCACGATAATGACAGTTTGCACGACGTTAGCCTGCCCTGGAACAATCATACGCGGGAAATAAAAACTTAGTCAAAGACTTCGCGTCGTTATGATATTTCACCCCAATTGCAATTTCTGAGATTCATTCCCGAGCCAACAGTGCAGACCAAACGTATATTTTATCGTGGGAAGAGCGATACTGCGAGGCAGACAATTCTGAATGATGCTCCAATTGACCGTGCACAATGTATGCCACACTTCTAGTTGTCAATATTCTTACAAACCTTGAACATATCGTGTATCATTTTAGAGAAGGTATAACATCGGCATGGACTGGGACCTTGTTTTGCGAGGAGGCGAAGCTGGTCGTAACTCCATTCACCATCGTTAAAGTATTGTGAGGCTGATTAAACCCCAAGCGTCATTAAAAGCGTTATCAAACTGAACAGTATTTATTTTGATCGTAGATGAGCGACCAGCGTGCTGCACCATTGTTTGTCTTTAAATGAGCTGTGTATACTGGATTGGCTAATTCCTTGTATCCGGCTTGGGAGGCGCGGACGGAGGTGCGGGTGTACGGGTGTACGGGCTTAAGGGGGAAATTCCAGCCGTCCTTATCGACTACTCACCCGTCAAATGGACGGGTGGACTGGTCTCTGGCTAAGACTAGGGTGCACATGCATGGACATGGTATCTGCTTTTAGATACAAAGGTAGCGAGTCTTTTTGCCTGTCTCTCTTGAACACTTCCTATTTTGACTCATACTTTCTCTTCAGTTAGTATTCTGGTTAAGAGAAAATGTTCATAACGCTTCGTCTGCTCATAGAGCAGAAAAAAAGTTGCTTTGCTCTATCTAGGTATGTGAAAATTTACGAAAGCTCATTTGTATTTGCTAGAGAGAGCCACACATTAATTTATACAATTACTTGCCTGAAATGCTGGCCTGTATATAACATAATGTATCGATGAACTGCTCATTTACTTAGGGAACTATTGCAATATGTTGGTATTGCGCTGCTAATACCTACAACAACCTGAAACGACAACTACCCCACATCAACCAAAAGCCCACATCAACACTCATCCTGCATCGACCAACATCTCACATCAGTCACTGCTCCCATCGACCACCACCCCACATCGACCACCCTACATCAACCGCTGTCCAAACATTGACCACCACCATCCATTGACCACCACCCCACATCGATCACCAGCCCACATCGACCACCATCCCACATTAACCGCCGTCCAAACATCGACTACCAGCCCACAACGACCACTACTTCACCAAAACCATCAACCCACATCACCCACCATTGTACATTAACCACGCAAAAAGTCATCAAGACGGGGAGTTCTGTTCAATAAAATTGTTCCATTCATTTGCATGCTCGCGGGAGCTAAGGCACAGCCATTATAGGGTTATAGCCCTCTCGCCGGAGCACAAACTATGTTCACCCGCCTATGTATGTATGTATGTATGTATGTATGTATGTATGTATGTATGTATGTATGTATGTATGTATGTATGTATGTATGTATGTATGTATGTATGTATGTATGTATGTATGTATGTATGTATGTATGTATGTATGTATGTATGTATGTATGTATGTATGTATGTATGTATGTATGTATGTATGTATGTATGCATGTATGTATGTATCTATGTATGTATGTATGTTTGTATGTATGTATGTATGTATGTATGTATGTATGTATGTATGTATGTATGTATGTATGTATGTATGTATGTATGTATGTATGTATGTGTGTATGTATGTATGTATGTATGTATGTATGTATGTATGTATGTATGTATGTATGTATGTATGTATGTATGTATGTATGTATGTATGTGTGTGTGTGTGTGTGTATGTATGTATGTGTGTGTGTGTGTATGTATGTATGTATGTATGTATGTATGTATGTATGTATGTATGTATGTATGTATGTATGTATGTATGTATGTATGTATGTATGTATGTATGTATGTATGTATGTATGTATGTATGTATGTATGTATGTATGTGTGAATGTATGTATGTATGTATGTAGCTACGTTAACAGCTGGTTCCCGTGCCGTAGCAGTAAACTGCGTCGCCTATCGACCCACAGGTTGTGTGTTCGATACCAAGTTGTGCAAATATTGGTAAAGTACACGAAGCAATGATCTCTTTTGGATATGCGTCATTCATCAGCCAACGCTACGCGATGTAATGCCCATGACGCTTGAGCAGCTGGGTCTTTAAATCTTTTTATTTTGTTTTATTCATATCGTTGCAATGTGTGGTCGTTCACAGGTAAATGATCCCTTTAGCTCTTCACATCTCGCAACGAAACTGACAAGACAACATCTCTACATGAAGGTCTGAATCAAGTAGAGGTAATCTGCTTGTCTCTGGTGGCAATTTTGTTTCGAACTGTTAGTGTCTTTATTCGACGAAACTTGTACCACAGAGCAGTGGGATATGATTGAGGTATTTGTCACACGACATCGTAACTTTCCAATGTCACATTGCAGCACTCTTTTAAAACGCAACATTATTCAGCATATTTGTGTGTCTGTTAGATCTTCGGAAAACCTCCATCATCAACACAATTAGAAAAATGTGGCGGAAGGCACACGCCCGCTTTGCTGTGACGACTGTGGTCTGTGCGCTGCTTCTTGTGTGGCTCATAATGAACCACTACACCTTTCCACAAGTGCCTAGTTTTCCTGGAATCATCTCTGCTGGTAATGTTGCTGGTTCGAGTAACAGCCAATCAGCTCGTCCAGAGGTTACTTTGATTGGGAGAGAATTAATATATGGCAAAACCCAAACTTTACCGGAACCTTTCAAACCGGCGTTAAATGTCACAGAATCACTGATAATAACTGATATGCTTGCTACATTGCACAACGTTATGGAGCAGGCCAACCTCACCTACTTTATGGCTGGAGGAACCCTACTTGGATCATGGAGACACCATGGTCGCATACCCTGGGATAACGACGCTGATGTGTATATACGTGACATGGACAAACCAAGTGTGTGGTCGATTAAGTCTAAGCTGGCTCCACAATACCAGCTTTACGATGCTGGAATTAGATGGAAAGTGTTTCCCTTCGAGGGTAGAGCCATTCGCAAAGATGCCCCATGGCACTTTCCTTTTCTTGATTTGTGCATTTTGGATGAAAATGCTACTCATATGTGGGACATCGATCCCGGTTTTGCGAAAACATATATATATCCCAAAAGACTGATATTTCCACTTGGACTTCGGCCTTTCAATGGTTTGATGCTAAGGGCTCCAAGGAAAACCATTGAAATAATCAGCATAACTACCGACCCGAACGAGTGCTTTAGTGGCACCTGGGATCACCGTGCTGAATGGTACACCAGAGTAAAGTTAAGGGTACCATGCTCTAACCTAAAAAAGGCTTATCCATTCGTACTGAGATACCCGAATCAGACAGTGGAGGTCCTGCAACTGGCTGGGCGAATCATCAGCTCCGTTGATCCTTGATTTTAGTTTGTTATTCACAAACCAATATATGTATATATATATATATATATATATATATATATATATATATATATATATATATATATATATATATATATATATATATATATATATATATATATATATATATATATATATATATATATATATATATATATATATATATATATATGTATATATGGAATTATCTTTTTATGCTTATGTCTTCCTGGGTAAAACGCAAAGCTTGTTGGTAACGATGTAGTAATGTCCATCGACTAACTATAATATTGATTCAAACGCCTGCTGAGCATTAAAAAAATGCCAGCTAATCTTCCCTTGGCTTGCACCTTGCTCAAGTAAGATTAAAATACCCACAACCACGCATTGCAAAAGACTATTGCCTCTCACAGCATCAAGGGTCGCATAATCGTATTAATAGTATCGCGTGGTATGTGGGTTGTCTGCCTGTTGTAGAAAACCTGATCAATGGCATTAAACAATTCATGTACCAATGCATAATAAATATTTGCACGTCCGCCATGCTGTCTCTTTAATGATGATGACTGGAACGGTGGTTGGTATATTCTTCACTATATTTTGTACAAATCTACAGCATCAAAGCAATTATCGTGAAAAATGTATTAACAGTATACGTGAGATCTTTTGAGACAACGCACTAGCAACATACAACAGACAACAATATAAGACAAAACATAAGTTTGACGACTACGAACCCCTTTGAAGTCATTTTGGTCCTCAACTACACCTCGCTACAGCGTTGTACACAAGTTATCATCTGGCTGAGATCTCGTTACGCAATTGACCAGGGAGAATCAAGTGGTTCTCCGACATGCATTTCTATTCGCTTCATTGTGAGAAGTTGAATTAGAATATATACGGAAAGCATACTGTAATTGAACCGATTGGCCACACACCCGTGATTTTGGAAATTCCGCGTAACTTACATTAATGCGAGTATATGAAATTATGCATGTAAATGTAGAGACATGAATATATATATATATATATATATATATATATATATATATATATATATATATATATATATATATATATATATATATATATATATATATATATATATATATATATATATATATATACCTTAATATGACCCTGACTGCTAATTACCGATATTGAAGTCTTTCATTCCAATATCGAGCTTTCTTTGTCAACAGTAATACTGTAACCCGTACAACAGTAAAGCTACGTGCTGAATTACTGTTCATCTTTTGTTTCAAAAACCATGTTCCAGAGACTATAGCGTTGACTGTATATTTGCTTTATGCATTCAATTATTCTTAAACTGTAGTTAAGATGAGATAGAAATTACGTTGCTTGCACATAAAAGAGCGAAATTGAGGCAACAGTTTTCACGAAAATAGTTCAATAAAGGTGTAATAAATAACTTAAATTCCTAGGGATTGTTGCATTCCAATGACTCACTTTTGGACTTTTACGCCGTCTGGATACGTTAAACTAAGTTCAAAACACGCCCCCCCCCCCCCCCCCCCCCCGACACAAACTGGAAATGGCACTGCAATCGACAATGCCAAGGGTAGGTCTATTACAGGGTAGGTCTATTACGGGGTAGAATTGAGGAATTACGGAAATCTTTATGACATTGGGTGATATTTATATTGACAGATTATCGATGATTATTTCGACAGAAGCTGTGCTGGCTGCTAATGAAAGAGCTATACGAACTCATATGCGATTTGGAAGACTGCAAACGGTTTACAATTATAGATTATCTGAAGATGTACCCAACCTCAACCAGTATATATTTGAAGAATGCGATTCAGCCTTTAAAATCAACGAGAGTTAAGGATTCTTATTACGTCACAAAGAAACAGATGAATTGCGGTACTTTCACTCGTCATTTTACAACAATCGAATGCTACCAACACCTCCAGTTGTGCGGAATGCGATTTTGACAGGGCTTTGGATGAAATAACACAAACAGACATCTTGACCTACGCCCAGAACCAACGACCGGATTCGAAATGGAGTGTAGAGGTAATGACTAATTTGACCATCTTTGTGAACCCAATCGATGAGCCTGCGATCGGCTACCCACCACCTGTTATGCCGGAACACCTGAAAAGAAACAGAGCCATCTACTTGTTAGAGCGAAGTCTAAAAACGGGTTAACTGTATCAAGACCGATTGTGCTTTTTCAGGGCACTGGCCATACACAGAGGAGCAAAAATCACAAGTCTAGAGAACCCAGCTGAAACATTGTTAAAGACTGCTTACCCAAAACAAAAGAAAAAACATTTGAAGATGTCGAAAGATTAGCAAAACAATTCAAAGTGAACATCATCGTTTACACGCTAGACGAGAATCGAGTGTGTCTGTAAGTAATTAAACAGAAGTTACATCATAAACGATCTAATCATTTGATATCGAAATGGAAATATGGGATGTGATCGTTTTGTTATATGTGTTTCAGGTACCTACTTTGGTCAAGCGTACAAAATTCGCCTCATGTGCATTAAAACGGACCATGTACTGTTTTTGGATATCACCAACTTTATTGCACCTGATATACATACGACAAATACCTACGAGCCTTTCAATGTGAACAGAAAAAGGGATATTTCCCATATGAATGGGTGACACTCAATCGTTTGAACAATACAGAATTACCACCCCATGCAGCTTTTTACAGTGCGTTAAAACAAGAAAACATAACAGCTGACCAATACGCTGAATGTCAAGAAGCGTGGAAAGCAGGTCATATGCAGACTTTTAAAGATTTTTGATATATTACAACAATTAAGATGTCGAACCTTTTCTGGAAGCCATAGAGAAACAGAGTCGTTTTTACAGCGAGAGAGGTATAGATATGTTGAAGGATGGATTATCAGTACCTGGATTAACCATGCGATATTTATTTCAAGACTTGGAAGATTATTTTACCTTACCCGAAGAAAAAAAAAACGACATCTATTGGTTGATAAAAAATGGAATAGTGGGCGGACCCTCAATCATCTTTCATCGTTACCACGAAACTTACATCAGACGTGAACAGAACGGAAATGAAGCGAAGTTGTGTGAAGGAATCGTGGGTTACGATGCCAACGCGCTGTATCTGTGGGCGCTGTCTCAACCCATGCCAGCCAACTTTCCTATCCGAAGACACGCGCCTGTGTTTAAACCAATTCAGACCCGAAAAGGCGGAATAGTGGATGAATGGTTGGCTTGGATAGCACATAGCTCACAAAACCAAATACAACACAGTCTAAACAGAGGGGAAAAAAGAATAGGAGCCCGGCGATTACCCATAGATGGTTGGTGCGAAGAAACTCAAACAGTATATCAGTTTCACTGATGTGTATGGTATTGTTGTCCATGTCTGAAATTGACCCATAGCCCCATCAGTGGAAAACTAATGAGTGATTTATGTGCTGAAACAGAAAGAAATACCCGGTATTTGAGATTAGGATATAATGTCGTAGTTGAATGGGCCTGTGAATGGACGAAAAATGGAAAACAGACCCTCACATCAAAGTGTTTACGTAAAGTCGACCTCAACCACCCCGAACCGCTTTGACGGAAAAACAGCTCATAGCCAATATACGTGACAAACCTTTTTTGGAATGGCTGAAGTAGATATACACGTACCAGAAACTCTTAAAGACTATTTTAGTGAAATGACCTCTCTATTCAAAAACATTGAACTGACCCGAGATGAAATGGGACCCTTTATGCGAGAGTTTGCCGAACAACGGGACATTATGAAAGTGGAACATGGCCTGGTGATCACAAAGATATACCAAACACTGGAGTATGAACCCACAGCCTGTTTCATACGATTTGCCGAGACCGTATCAGACGCCAGGTATGTACGAATACACGAATGGAGTTATATGTTATACTCTTGTAAGCGTTGTATTTTATTTTTTGATAATGTTCTTGTTTGTGTGTAGACGTGGGGGTGATGTCGACCCGAGTCAGACCGTTATAGCCAAAACTTTTAAGCTACTTTGGAAATTCGGCATATGGTAAATATACTAAAATGTATTTATTTAATTGTTATTTTCAAATTTATTTCAAATTTGTGATTTGAAGAAAAAAAAATACCCATCAAGTGCTTATGTGTTTTTCTATGTTTGTAGGTAAATGCGTCACGGATAAAGCTAAACACCGTGATGCCAGATACGCCGCCCATCGAGAGGGTCACAAATTGATCAACAACAAAAGATTCAGAGCCTTGAACGAATTAACCCCCAACCTATTTGAATTCGACATGGCCAAAACCACCATTGATCTTAACTTTCCCCAACAAATAGGCTATTTTGTTTATCAATACTCCAAATTAAGAATGCTTGAATTTTACTATGATTTTATTGACAACTATGTCGTGAGATCTGATTTTGCCTATGAATAGATGGACACTGATAGTATTTATATTGCCCTTAGTAGTAGTCATCTAACGGATGTCATCAAACCCAACATGAGAGAGCAATTTTACCGAGATTACTCTCAGTGGATGATCACACCAACAACTTTTTACAGTGTAAAATGAACGGAACCCCGTGGGTACCTCAACCGTGCTGTGTGACCCGCCAAAAATATGACAAACGTACCCTGGGGTTATTTAAAGAGGAGTGAAGTGGAGATGGTTTTATCGGACTGTGCAGTAAAACCTATTACTGTTATGGAACTACGGATAAAACCTCGTGTAAAGGACTCAATAAACGTCATGACGAACTGAACAAGGAGAAATATATGAATGTGCTGAGAGAACAAAAATCGGGTCGCGGTGTGAACTGTGGTTTTTCGCGTTAACAAAAACACAATGTATTCGTATACACAAATTAGAGATGGATTAAGTTATTTTTACCTTAGAGAATTGTGAGTGCAGATGGTGTAAGCACTAAACCGTTAGATGTGTGATACGTTAATATGCTATTTAAGAAATTGATATGTGTTATTATGCTATAAATTGAAACTAAGGTATTATGTAATCGGTGGATGTGCGCTCTGTAAGAAATTGATGTTTAAATGCTGTGTGAGAAACTAAGAATAAAAATATCGTATATTTTCAACACGCGTTGTTTATTTGTCTTGTATTAAACATGTCACCAGCTTATCGTTGGTTGAATAATCGTCGGTAAATACATCCAGCAATTGGTTCAAACTTATTCAAGACCTCGTCTCTTTAAGTAATTCAAACTATACAGTCCACAAGTACTGGAATTGAAGTCTTGTAATGTCTTAGAATTATAGGTCCAGCTCACACAATGCTTGTTCAAGAACTTGGCAAATACGTTATGAATAGGAGGTAGTCCATAAGAATCAAAATATTCGCCTCTTTCATTATGATCAATGAAAATAGCGACCCAGTCCTCGACATTTTTGGAAGTGGGATCGGTGTTACAAACAAAACCGCTGGGTTAATTGACATGGCTGGGTAATTTATTCCGCGCGCAGTAGCTCGAGTGAAAGCGTCTTTTGTAAGAGCTCGTGTATTTGTCTGGTATCCATTGTTAGGCAGTGTAATCAAACAGAACGTTACGGTTTCGGTCAATTTGAATCATATTTTCAAATTTGGCATACAATTCGTTTTTCCATTTCGCAAATTTAAATGGAAAATGGGTAAACAACCCATTTACCATTTTTGTAGTTGGCGAACACATATGGAAAATGGGTTTACTTCCGTTTTCGTTTCCCTGTCATAATTTCACAATCTTAAAGTCGAAAATGGAGAAAGGGTTCACTGCCGTTTCCATTTTCGATTTTGTAAGTTCATCAATCAAGGGACGCTCCCTGGTGGTTGAAACAGTACGCACGCCGCGATTAAGCATGGCGTCTGCGCTAGATGAATTCGGCGATGTTATTGTGAGAAGGTTATAAGATGGACACTCTTATGCAGTGATTTCTGAGCATTTGATTCATCCCGGAGTTCAGAGGGGTTCATCCGCTGCTAATATCCATAAATACTGCTTAGATAACGGAATAAACCCCAGGAGCGCTACCATTCCTGATGAAACTTTGGTGTCAACCGCTGTGGAACAAGTAAGTGTCATTGGTCGGGAGTCCTTAGCAATTTGAATTAATATGGTTTGCGTAGACTTCACATATTGTTATATGTGGTTGGTTTATGGCACAGGTGGGACCTACGTGTGGAAGGAAATTGATGACAGGCTACCTATCATCACAGGGCATGCAAGTTGCTGAAGCCAGAGTTGGTTTGGCTCTCAAGAGGACCAGTCAACAGTACCACAGAGAGAGACAACAGTGTTCATGCAAATTAAATCGCGAGGATAATAGAATGTAACTGCAAGGTATTCATAGTTATGAAGCTTCAGCTAACATCATTTTCATCCAATGTTATATAATGTGCACTGTAAGTACACAGATAGCCCACAGTTTAAATTATTTTTCCCATTGTATACTTGCAGCGCATTAGGAACAAGAACAGCATACCATATCATGCTGCTTACTTTGGACACAAACTGCATCTAGACCAGAATGAAACGCTGGTGTGACACATATGGTGGCAGTGGACGGCTACAGCAGTCAGATAGTGGCCCATTCAACAATGCCAAGGAGAAGTAACCTCACAATGTATGAAGATATCATCAGGTGAATATGGCCCAATAGGATGATGGTTAGAGCATACATTCATCCTGCAGATGTGTTTTATATTATTGCCCAGTCGTGATGGACAAAACCCGCCAAGGACCACAGTTACCTTGACCTTATTTCTGCTTCTGGCACCCTAGTTGTATTCAAAATAGGGAGAGTAGTTAATAAAAGTCTCAATTGATTTGGTTCCTTGTGCACAATTTATAGCATAGATGCATGCATCAACAATACCATTTTCTGACAACTACACATATGAGCACTGTCAGTGCTCTTCACTTTGTATCTAATATACTCAGCTAGTTGATTATAACTTTACCCAGATATCTTTAGTGGAAATCTTGTGTCACGTATACTCTATGCTAATATTTAAATTTTAATGTAAACTTTTTTTTCAGGACCTCTGTTTTGTATGAAGGTACGGATGGATCATGGAAGAGAGTTCTGCTAGTGTCTCTTCATGCAAGAGAAAAATGAGCGTTTCCGCTTCAACAGAAACCGGGCAGCATTCATCCAATCCCAGTCTAAACATGTAAGTAGTAGCAAGCAAATAATGTGAGTTCTTATTTATTGGCCCTGTATAACATAGATTTGGGAATTTTCAGATGGTTAAAAATACAATGAAATACCAGGTTACTACTTAATTGTACACCTTAATTTCAAACATAAATAGCCTAACAGGCAACTACTGACTGAAACGTGTTGCTAACATATGTGAATGTCCATATTTCACCTTTGCATATTACACAGGTCAGAGCCTCTGTAAGCTCTCTGATCTGGCTGGGTTGGAGTGGCAGGATTACAGCTGCAGCACCTCTCGCCTCCACCTCGCGAATATCCCTGGTCATGGCCATGAGAGCCCGCACCCTATCTTCCACCTCATCCAGGTCATCATTACCTCTGGCTGCAGTTCTTCTGCAAGACATACAAAAATAGAAAAATTGATATGGGTACCATGTATCTATAAACAAATCATTACATTTGTCAGGTGTTGTATATGCAGAGTTAACTGCTGCAGAAAATTTATCTATCATTTTTATATTATTGTCACGCCCTTTACACACAGATTGGAAACCTGAATACCATCCCAACAGTAGTGTCTGCTTTCCTCTCTGTGTAGTTGTTATGATATTAGTTATAATTTATGATTGAAACCAAATAAATCTTCAAGGTTAGTATCAACTAAAACAGCTAAAATCTTTATTTTTAATGGCTCAAGAGTTTATCACCTTCTCTTTGGCGCCCTTAACCCCAAAAAGTCATTACAGACATCATCAGGACAGGCCTTGATGATGCGCGACTGCATCTGCCAGAAATCTTTGGCTGCATGTACAAAACATCTCATTGTAGTCATACATAATTTATGATAAAGAATTAGCATGAAATCACCATACCAAAACAATGCATGAACTATTTTCAGCAGACAGCTGGATTAAAGCATGATTCAAATTCTCCAATTACCTTGTGTAGCTGGGCAGTTTTGGATCTCCTGGTGTTTACTGTCCAGGAGAACAAATGCCTCATCTTCACAATTGAGGCTCTCTGCCACCTTTGCACTGACTGCAGGCACACTGTAATCGCCCTCTCTTAGGGCCACAAATGTAGTCCTGCTTGATATTAGCTTGTTGCCCTCCAACTCAACAATCTGAATTTTTCGGAAAATATGAATATCGAGTAAAACTTTGATTATAATAATAAACATACACTAGGTGACTGAAACAGGTTGTATTTTATTTATACAACAGTTTATACACATTCCCACCTCCTTACTGTCCGCCGACCAGGCATTTGGAAGGTGGGGCGATGTCCTGCACAAGGAAAATACAAAAGTTTGTTATGCATCTTAAACACAAGGAGGCACTCTCAAGTATAAGTTAAAGTCACAAAGCGGTAATGACATTAGATTAGATTGGAAACCGTTACATTGTAATGAGCAATGCACAGTACATAAAATAGTAGCCACTTATTTCTAAATATAAGCTCATTACATCTATTAAATAGATCGATTACATTATACTAACTATTTGCGGAAAACCCCTGGTGATTCGGCTGGGAGGCTGGGGTTGCCAATCAAGCAGGCGAACCACCATACTGAGCAGGCGAACCACCATCCTGAGCCCGGTTTGGTGGTGGCACAGGCGTTTGGGGCTGAGTAGGATTGACTGGTTGTGGTGTTGTTCTGGGGGTTCCAGTCACTTTATATTGGGCCCCCAAGTTCACTTTGAACTCAAAAGTTCCATCTTCCGACATAATGCCTTGGTGGTGTCATCAATCAGATACACCATCTCATTGCTGTCCAGCTGCAATGAGCATGTTAAAAATATTGTTACAGAAGTTACAATATATAATGCGATTAGATTTAAAACAGGTCTGCAGGTGTTATTTTCATTATTTCGACATGGTTAATGCATTTAGTTCTTCTTATGTGACATTTGGGTCGGGACTGCGTCTATTATAATGAGAGGCATGATAAACACTGTGAGGTGGGCGTTGGGTTTTGGCCTGTTTTGGGGATAAAGATGTGCTACCAGGTCCATACAAAAAAAACACGTGATAGGACTATATACAACATTGTATACGCATTTATATAAATGAACTCTCAAATCACAGAAAAAAATGTTGGCTAGATTCCTTGTTGTAGTGTCAGACAGATCGAGTGTGATTCGCTTGCTGTCACAATAAAACACGGACTTCTTTTGGCGTTGAATGACTGATAAGATACTCAAATTATTTTTGCCGCTAGGATTAGCGCAAAGCGCGCGATCTCAGGGATCCTTCTTTAACTGAAATCGAATTATCCGATCGAAAATAGGAAACCCATTTTCCATTTTGGTTTTTCGGTTAATGAAATCGAATATCGGGAAACGCAAAATGGAATGTATACCCATTTTCTATATGTGTTCGCAAAATACAAAAATAGTAAATGGGTTGTTTACCCATTTTCCATTTATAAATGTGAAATTGAAAAACGAATTATCGGTATATACCTTGATTTACTAGCAAGCTATATCACGGCTAACCGCGGCCTAAACGACAGCTAAGCTCTGTCGATTTGGACAAACACGTTTAGTAAGCAACATGTCGTCACAGGTAACGAACACGTCACTGGAGACAACGAATTGACAGGAGGCAGTAGAAAGGGTGACTAGAGGACCCCCCTCCCTCCCCCGTCCAAAACGCAGCTCTAAAAGCCAATCAGAATAGGCTTCTTAGAGAGCTCCTGAGGCCACGCTTACATTGGCTACAGACGAGGAATGTGCTGTGGATGAAAAGCCTTCAGTCATGGAAAGGCCTCCTCATTTTGGCCGACATGGTAGTCTGGCATCGCTGGGCAGTTTGGACTAGCATGGTGGTAATCAAAAACACACATCGCCTCTCTTAAACAACCGTAGGTTGCTGCTGATGCTCACAAAAGTCAGTCAGCCCAGAACGTACAATTAAACGAACCCTTTCATAAGGATTAATGCGATAAACAAATTTATCCACATGATAGCACCAAGTACTGAGCGAAAATGTTCGTCAATGAGTTGTAACACGGTGCAGTTGTTTCTGGTGCATCAATAGGTCACGCCAAGGTCAGCAAGATGACTTCAAGCCACGCGACCTGGCCATGGCTGTTGCCGATGTAGCCCTAGCCATGTCCACACAGGATATGGTAATCAAACGAGGGATTATACCAGGGGATATACTGAAGTGATGGCCTTCATTTCCACGCGACAAATGTTGACAAGGGGCGAAGGTGGAACCAGAGAGACGGAATACATTTCCTTTGCTTTAACTATACAACTTATTTCAAAAGCATAGACAACTAATTGACATATTGCTTCAGATTATTCATGTATCTAGCCTACCGCCAGTTTACATTCTGGATATGGCACAGACTGGGCAAAAGAAACAGGAAAGTACAGGCAGCCTGTGTGGTAACAGCTGTTAGAGAATCCTTCCCTGACCCGGGCGGCAAATATACAGGTTATCTACAATGGAGCGGAAGATTTCTTGGTCAGGTTGAATCGACACCTGTGAGCACCTACGAGAAGATCCTTTTCAGGTTTCTCGTAGTGGGAGGCAATAGGTGCTGGGACAGTCCTATCCTCTGCAAGGACCTCAGCAAGTATGTAGCTTGGGTATTTTTGCCTGAGATCAAGCACCTCAGCAATTAACTGATGTACATGGTCTTAAGCAAATCAATGTTATTCATATTTCATGATAGTCATATAATAAGCTAGTTACATTATATGCCCATATTGAATTGGGTAACAATGTTTGTGCATATGAAACTTATTTAGGTTTCGGTGATAAATGTCAAAATAACTTGTGTTTCGTTTTAGATTAATGCGTGTACACACCAAAAGAAATTGGTACTTTGACAGGTTTGACAACTGGGTTTCCTTGTCTGGCTTTGGGGTAAGACACTCTCCATTGGGACTGACCTCCTTGGGTGATGGCTGGAGCTCTGTTCGAGTTTTCATTGAAGTGAATAACTGCTAGGAGCAATCTGGATACATATATAGCAGGTTGATAACATATTGCCAAGTAAGAATTGAAACTTGAGCACATAATTCTACAAAGAACATTACAGCTGTCACTACACAAATGTGCTAAACTTCCATACAACCCCAGTTCAAATATATACAGCAGAATTTCAAAATATGTTATTTGATTGGTATGACCTGGCCTCAATGGTGGCATAGGGATAGGAATATGACCACTTTGTGATATGATTCTACGCTTGATGTCTGCTCTGATGGGGAAAGCCAATGTCATTTAGGAGATGCTTGCTGGAGACTATCAATTCCAACTCTTTGTGTGGTTTCGATCCTATTTATGGTTAACACATATATCAATACAGATTACATTTCTTTGGTAAATTAGTACCATAGGGGCATGGATTTTACCATTACGACTCATTTAATTACACTACCACTGAAGTAAATATTTCTATATAAACTTATATGATTAAAAACTAATACCGACCCTTCAGTATTCACTTCCTGTCCTCTAGTAGTGCATGCTCACATTCAGGGTACAGCTCCCCATGCCCCACGTGCTCATTGACGATATCCCTAGTGACAGGGAACCACTTAGCACTGACCAGATCCGCATCTCCATCACTTGAGGCAGCACACCAGTGAACATGATTGGAAATGCTTCTGGCCCACTTACTCAGGATGTTGCAGTCTTTTCTTTTCCCTTTGGCCAGTATTTTCTTCTTGATCCCTTCATTTACAAATAAGTGTGTATTTGTATTTAATGCTAACATATAAATTTGGTATGCTAACATGCTAAATATTCTTTAAATTGTTACACGGAGTGTTGTGTCGGCTTAAGTCACACAAAGAAACTAACCTTTGGCAACATGCCACACATCAAACCAATGTTGGACTGTAGGTTGCTCTTCCCTCATGTACCTTTTCACTCCCAAATGTCTGTCAGAAGTGATGGATTCAACGGTCAAGCCATTCTCAGACAGGGATTTCAAAGCAAGTTTCAGGCCAGCTAACTCCATAGCATTTGAATTTTTAACTTGGTTGCTCTGAAAGAAATTAATAGGCAATTGATAGTGCAATCGACATTAACGAATCTATCATATACTGGTCATAAATTGTAACTATTATACCTGAACAAGTTGCTGGTCTAGAACCTTCGATGTCTTTATAGGTCCATCAGGGTCGACTCCAACGTGGCTAAAGAGAGTCGGTATAGCTTCTTTTCGGAGCCTAGTTTTCTTACGAAATCCTAGACTTTTGAGCAGCTCTGGGTCAGTCTCATAACCACCATTCTCGCAATGATCAGAACATAGAACTGTCGTAAGGCCTAAGGGTAGGTCTCCAGTGTTTACGCTTGACTTTCGACACCCAAATGCGGCGCATTTTGCTGTCTTTGGGAAACAGACAAAAACTCACGCCTGACTTCTCATTGTTCCGACATCCGAACGCACAACAACAAGGCATAATCCATACCGAGAAACGCACCTGACCGGGAAGAAAGACGAGTAAGTCACACGCTGTCAACCAACCGTGAAGGCTGAAGATGGCGAGGAATACTCGAAAACAACCCAAATGACGTCACTAACCGGAAATTCACGAATTTTACCGAGCGGTATCTTGTCAGATTCGACGTGGAAAATGTACATTTAAAAATCATTTTTCGAAAAGAAAAAAAAGCGCGCAGTCACCTTATTTTGGTTACGATACCCTTTTACAACATAGAACTTTGGAAAAATGGAATAAAAAAATCATTGTATTTGACCTTTAACAGCACACAAAGAATCTTCAAGATCGTCTCTCACAAACCACATTTTCTTTGCTTTAGAAGCCGAAGAAGCGATGATAATACTAACCTAAGTAAACTGCTGGTTCCCGTGGCGTAGTGGTAAACTGCGTCGCTTATCCACCCGCAGGTTGTGTGTTCTATGCGAACGTGTGATAATATTGGATATACATTGACACAGTGCCAGAATCATCTTTTTAATAATGCGTCATTCATCAGCCAACGATACGCGATGTAATATACATGATGCTGGAGAAGCGGGGTCTTTTTATTCATATCGTTGCAAAGTGTGGTCGTTGACAGTTAAATGATCCATTTAACTCTCCACATCTAGCAAAGCAACTGACAAGACAACATCTCTACATGTAGGTCTGAATAAAGGAGATGTTATCTGCTTGTCTCTGTCAGCAATTGTTTTCGAAATGTTAGTGCTTTATTCATTGAAACTTGTACAATAGAGCGGAGGGATATATTATTGAGGTATTTGTCACATAGCATCATAATTATAACTTTCCAATGTCACATTGCGGCTCCCTTTAAAGTCACATCATTATTCAGAATTTACGTGTGTCTGTTAGATATATATATATATATATATATATATATATATATATATATATATATATATATATATATATATATATATATATATATATATATATATATATTTATTATAAAATAGTTCAATAGTCATAAAAATCAGCTCAGCTGTTGCCATTGACAGTACGAATAGCCTTCTCAAAAACTCAGATGAAAAAATTGTGGTGGCACGAAAATTGGAAACAAAAGTGAAATGGAATCAACCAGGTTTCAAACACCGGCCTTTCACATGGAAAACAAAAGCTCTGCCGCTACGCCACGAGTTACATACGCTACGATGACGACACCACTAGTTAAGTACGGATTTAATGTGCAGGGGAATAGAAATCGGAGGCTAACGTGGCGTAACTCCGTCGTGAATGATCGTATCGTAGTAATTGTTTCTGTACTAAACTTTGCATAACCCGTGGTGATGGCATAACAATTACCAAAGCTGATAAGCAAGATTTTGATCAAACAACGGCGCTATGATTTGTTGAGTTCTCATGGACTATTCTGTCATCATAATGGTTCTTTTCGAGTAAAATTTAAATTGTTTTTATAACTTTAACGTTAGGTTTCTCGTAGTGGGAGGCAATAGGTGCTGGGACAGTCCTGTCCTCTGCAAGGACCTCAGCAAGTATGTAGCTTGGGTATTTTTGCCTGAGATCAAGCACCTCAGCAATTAACTGATGTACATGGTCTTAAGCAAATCAATGTTATTCATATTTCATGATAGTCATAAAATAAGCTAGTTACATTATATGCCCATATTGAATTGGGTAACAATGTTTGTGCATATGAAACCTATTTAGGTTTCGGTGATAAATGTCAAAATAACTTGTGTTTCATTTTAGATTAATGCATGTACACACCAAAAGAAATTGGTACTTTGACAGGTTTGACAACTGGGTTTCCTTGTCTGGCTTTGGGGTAAGACACTCTCCATTGGGACTGATCTCCTTGGGTGATGGCTGGAGCTCTGTTCGAGTTTTCATTGAAGTGAATAACTGCTAGGAGCAATCTGGATACATATATAGCAGGTTGATAACATATTGCCAAGTAAGAATTGAAACTTGAGCACATAATTCTACAAAGAACATTACAGCTGTCACTACACAAATGTGCTAAACTTCCATACAACCCCAGTTCAAATATATACAGCAGAATGTCAAAATATGTTATTTGATTGGTATGACCTGGCCTCCATGGTGGCATAGGGATAGGAATATGACCACTTTGTGATATGATTCTAGGCTTGATGTCTGCTCTGATGGGGAAAGCCTGCCAATGTCATTTAGGAGATGCTTGCTGGAGACTATCAATTCCAACGCTTTGTGTGGTTTCGATCCTATTTATGGTTAACACATATATCAATACAGATTACATTTCTTTGGTAAATTAGTACCATAGGGGCATGGATTTTACCATTACGACTCATTTAATTACACTACCACTGAAGTAAATATTTCTATATAAACTTATATGATTAAAAACTAATACCGACCCTTCAGTATTCACTTCCTGTCCTCTAGTAGTGCATGCTCACATTCAGGGTACAGCTCCCCATGCCCCACGTGCTCATTGACGATATCCCTAGTGACAGGGAACCACTTAGCACTGACCAGATCCGCATCTCCATCACTTGAGGCAGCACACCAGTGAACATGATTGGAATGCTTCTGGCCCACTTACTCAGGATGTTGCAGTCTTTTCTTTTCCCTTTGGCCAGTATTTTCTTCTTGATCCCTTCATTTACAAATAAGTGTGTATTTGTATTTAATGCTAACATATAAATTTGGTATGCTAACATGCTAAATATTCTTTAAATTGTTACACGGAGTGTTGTGTCGGCTTAAGTCACACAAAGAAACTAACCTTTGGCAACATGCCACACATCAAACCAATGTTGGACTGTAGGTTGCTCTTCCCTCATGTACCTTTTCACTCCCAAATGTCTGTCAGAAGTGATGGATTCAACGGTCAAGCCATTCTCAGACAGGGATTTCAAAGCAAGTTTCAGGCCAGCTAACTCCATAGCATTTGAATTTTTAACTTGGTTGCTCTGAAAGAAATTAATAGGCAATTGATAGTGCAATCGACATTAACGAATCTATCATATACTGGTCATAAATTGTAACTATTATACCTGAACAAGTTGCTGGTCTAGAACCTTCGATGTCTTTATAGGTCCATCAGGGTCGACTCCAACGTGGCTAAAGAGAGTCGGTATAGCTTCTTTTCGGAGCCTAGTTTTCTTACGAAATCCTAGACTTTTGAGCAGCTCTGGGTCAGTCTCATAACCACCATTCTCGCAATGATCAGAACATAGAACTGTCGTAAGGCCTAAGGGTAGGTCTCCAGTGTTTACGCTTGACTTTCGACACCCAAATGCGGCGCATTTTGCTGTCTTTGGGAAACAGACAAAAACTCACGCCTGACTTCTCATTGTTCCGACATCCGAACGCACAACAACAAGGCATAATCCATACCGAGAAACGCACCTGACCGGGAAGAAAGACGAGTAAGTCACACGCTGTCAACCAACCGTGAAGGCTGAAGATGGCGAGGAATACTCGAAAACAACCCAAATGACGTCACTAACCGGAAATTCACGAATTTTACCGAGCGGTATCTTGTCAGATTCGACGTGGAAAATGTACATTTAAAAATCATTTTTCGAAAAGAAAAAAAAGCGCGCAGTCACCTTATTTTGGTTACGATACCCTTTTACAACATAGAACTTTGGAAAAATGGAATAAAAAAATCATTGTATTTGACCTTTAACAGCACACAAAGAATCTTCAAGATCGTCTCTCACAAACCACATTTTCTTTGCTTTAGAAGCCGAAGAAGCGATGATAATACTAACCTAAGTAAACTGCTGGTTCCCGTGGCGTAGTGGTAAACTGCGTCGCTTATCCACCCGCAGGTTGTGTGTTCTATGCGAACGTGTGATAATATTGGATATACATTGACACAGTGCCAGAATCATCTTTTTAATAATGCGTCATTCATCAGCCAACGATACGCGATGTAATATACATGATGCTGGAGAAGCGGGGTCTTTTTATTCATATCGTTGCAAAGTGTGGTCGTTGACAGTTAAATGATCCATTTAACTCTCCACATCTAGCAAAGCAACTGACAAGACAACATCTCTACATGTAGGTCTGAATAAAGGAGATGTTATCTGCTTGTCTCTGTCAGCAATTGTTTTCGAAATGTTAGTGCTTTATTCATTGAAACTTGTACAATAGAGCGGAGGGATATTATTGAGGTATTTGTCACATAGCATCATAATTATAACTTTCCAATGTCACATTGCGGCTCCCTTTAAAGTCACATCATTATTCAGAATTTACGTGTGTTAGATGTTAGATATATATATATATATATATATATATATATATATATATATATATATATATATATATATATATATATATATATATATTTATATAAATAGTTCAATAGTCATAAAAATCAGCTCAGCTGTTGCCATTGACAGTACGAATAGCCTTCTCAAAAACTCAGATGAAAAAATTGTGGTGGCACGAAAATTGGAAACAAAAGTGAAATGGAATCAACCAGGTTTCAAACACCGGCCTTTCACATGGAAAACAAAAGCTCTGCCGCTACGCCACGAGTTACATACGCTACGATGACGACACCACTAGTTAAGTACGGATTTAATGTGCAGGGGAATAGAAATCGGAGGCTAACGTGGCGTAACTCCGGTCGTGAATGATCGTATCGTAGTAATTGTTTCTGTACTAAACTTTGCATAACCCGTGGTGATGGCATAACAATTACCAAAGCTGATAAGCAAGATTTTGATCAAACAACGGCGCTATGATTTGTTGAGTTCTCATGGACTATTCTGTCATCATAATGGTTCTTTTCGAGTAAAATTTAAATTGTTTTTATAACTTTAACGTTAGGTTTCTCGTAGTGGGAGGCAATAGGTGCTGGGACAGTCCTGTCCTCTGCAAGGACCTCAGCAAGTATGTAGCTTGGGTATTTTTGCCTGAGATCAAGCACCTCAGCAATTAACTGATGTACATGGTCTTAAGCAAATCAATGTTATTCATATTTCATGATAGTCATAAAATAAGCTAGTTACATTATATGCCCATATTGAATTGGGTAACAATGTTTGTGCATATGAAACCTATTTAGGTTTCGGTGATAAATGTCAAAATAACTTGTGTTTCATTTTAGATTAATGCATGTACACACCAAAAGAAATTGGTACTTTGACAGGTTTGACAACTGGGTTTCCTTGTCTGGCTTTGGGGTAAGACACTCTCCATTGGGACTGATCTCCTTGGGTGATGGCTGGAGCTCTGTTCGAGTTTTCATTGAAGTGAATAACTGCTAGGAGCAATCTGGATACATATATAGCAGGTTGATAACATATTGCCAAGTAAGAATTGAAACTTGAGCACATAATTCTACAAAGAACATTACAGCTGTCACTACACAAATGTGCTAAACTTCCATACAACCCCAGTTCAAATATATACAGCAGAATGTCAAAATATGTTATTTGATTGGTATGACCTGGCCTCCATGGTGGCATAGGGATAGGAATATGACCACTTTGTGATATGATTCTAGGCTTGATGTCTGCTCTGATGGGGAAAGCCTGCCAATGTCATTTAGGAGATGCTTGCTGGAGACTATCAATTCCAACGCTTTGTGTGGTTTCGATCCTATTTATGGTTAACACATATATCAATACAGATTACATTTCTTTGGTAAATTAGTACCATAGGGGCATGGATTTTACCATTACGACTCATTTAATTACACTACCACTGAAGTAAATATTTCTATATAAACTTATATGATTAAAAACTAATACCGACCCTTCAGTATTCACTTCCTGTCCTCTAGTAGTGCATGCTCACATTCAGGGTACAGCTCCCCATGCCCCACGTGCTCATTGACGATATCCCTAGTGACAGGGAACCACTTAGCACTGACCAGATCCGCATCTCCATCACTTGAGGCAGCACACCAGTGAACATGATTGGAAATGCTTCTGGCCCACTTACTCAGGATGTTGCAGTCTTTTCTTTTCCCTTTGGCCAGTATTTTCTTCTTGATCCCTTCATTTACAAATAAGTGTGTATTTGTATTTAATGCTAACATATAAATTTGGTATGCTAACATGCTAAATATTCTTTAAATTGTTACACGGAGTGTTGTGTCGGCTTAAGTCACACAAAGAAACTAACCTTTGGCAACATGCCACACATCAAACCAATGTTGGACTGTAGGTTGCTCTTCCCTCATGTACCTTTTCACTCCCAAATGTCTGTCAGAAGTGATGGATTCAACGGTCAAGCCATTCTCAGACAGGGATTTCAAAGCAAGTTTCAGGCCAGCTAACTCCATAGCATTTGAATTTTTAACTTGGTTGCTCTGAAAGAAATTAATAGGCAATTGATAGTGCAATCGACATTAACGAATCTATCATATACTGGTCATAAATTGTAACTATTATACCTGAACAAGTTGCTGGTCTAGAACCTTCGATGTCTTTATAGGTCCATCAGGGTCGACTCCAACGTGGCTAAAGAGAGTCGGTATAGCTTCTTTTCGGAGCCTAGTTTTCTTACGAAATCCTAGACTTTTGAGCAGCTCTGGGTCAGTCTCATAACCACCATTCTCGCAATGATCAGAACATAGAACTGTCGTAAGGCCTAAGGGTAGGTCTCCAGTGTTTACGCTTGACTTTCGACACCCAAATGCGGCGCATTTTGCTGTCTTTGGGAAACAGACAAAAACTCACGCCTGACTTCTCATTGTTCCGACATCCGAACGCACAACAACAAGGCATAATCCATACCGAGAAACGCACCTGACCGGGAAGAAAGACGAGTAAGTCACACGCTGTCAACCAACCGTGAAGGCTGAAGATGGCGAGGAATACTCGAAAACAACCCAAATGACGTCACTAACCGGAAATTCACGAATTTTACCGAGCGGTATCTTGTCAGATTCGACGTGGAAAATGTACATTTAAAAATCATTTTTCGAAAAGAAAAAAAAAGCGCGCAGTCACCTTATTTTGGTTACGATACCCTTTTACAACATAGAACTTTGGAAAAATGGAATAAAAAAATCATTGTATTTGACCTTTAACAGCACACAAAGAATCTTCAAGATCGTCTCTCACAAACCACATTTTCTTTGCTTTAGAAGCCGAAGAAGCGATGATAATACTAACCTAAGTAAACTGCTGGTTCCCGTGGCGTAGTGGTAAACTGCGTCGCTTATCCACCCGCAGGTTGTGTGTTCTATGCGAACGTGTGATAATATTGGATATACATTGACACAGTGCCAGAATCATCTTTTTAATAATGCGTCATTCATCAGCCAACGATACGCGATGTAATATACATGATGCTGGAGAAGCGGGGTCTTTTTATTCATATCGTTGCAAAGTGTGGTCGTTGACAGTTAAATGATCCATTTAACTCTCCACATCTAGCAAAGCAACTGACAAGACAACATCTCTACATGTAGGTCTGAATAAAGGAGATGTTATCTGCTTGTCTCTGTCAGCAATTGTTTTCGAAATGTTAGTGCTTTATTCATTGAAACTTGTACAATAGAGCGGAGGGATATTATTGAGGTATTTGTCACATAGCATCATAATTATAACTTTCCAATGTCACATTGCGGCTCCCTTTAAAGTCACATCATTATTCAGAATTTACGTGTGTCTGTTAGATATATATATATATATATATATATATATATATATATATATATATATATATATATATATATATATATATATATATATATATTTATATAAATAGTTCAATAGTCATAAAAATCAGCAGCTCAGCTGTTGCCATTGACAGTACGAATAGCCTTCTCAAAAACTCAGATGAAAAAATTGTGGTGGCACGAAAATTGGAAACAAAAGTGAAATGGAATCAACCAGGTTTCAAACACCGGCCTTTCACATGGAAAACAAAAGCTCTGCCGCTACGCCACGAGTTACATACGCTACGATGACGACACCACTAGTTAAGTACGGATTTAATGTGCAGGGGAATAGAAATCGGAGGCTAACGTGGCGTAACTCCGTCGTGAATGATCGTATCGTAGTAATTGTTTCTGTACTAAACTTTGCATAACCCGTGGTGATGGCATAACAATTACCAAAGCTGATAAGCAAGATTTTGATCAAACAACGGCGCTATGATTTGTTGAGTTCTCATGGACTATTCTGTCATCATAATGGTTCTTTTCGAGTAAAATTTAAATTGTTTTTATAACTTTAACGTTAGGTTTCTCGTAGTGGGAGGCAATAGGTGCTGGGACAGTCCTGTCCTCTGCAAGGACCTCAGCAAGTATGTAGCTTGGGTATTTTTGCCTGAGATCAAGCACCTCAGCAATTAACTGATGTACATGGTCTTAAGCAAATCAATGTTATTCATATTTCATGATAGTCATAAAATAAGCTAGTTACATTATATGCCCATATTGAATTGGGTAACAATGTTTGTGCATATGAAACCTATTTAGGTTTCGGTGATAAATGTCAAAATAACTTGTGTTTCATTTTAGATTAATGCATGTACACACCAAAAGAAATTGGTACTTTGACAGGTTTGACAACTGGGTTTCCTTGTCTGGCTTTGGGGTAAGACACTCTCCATTGGGACTGATCTCCTTGGGTGATGGCTGGAGCTCTGTTCGAGTTTTCATTGAAGTGAATAACTGCTAGGAGCAATCTGGATACATATATAGCAGGTTGATAACATATTGCCAAGTAAGAATTGAAACTTGAGCACATAATTCTACAAAGAACATTACAGCTGTCACTACACAAATGTGCTAAACTTCCATACAACCCCAGTTCAAATATATACAGCAGAATGTCAAAATATGTTATTTGATTGGTATGACCTGGCCTCCATGGTGGCATAGGGATAGGAATATGACCACTTTGTGATATGATTCTAGGCTTGATGTCTGCTCTGATGGGGAAAGCCTGCCAATGTCATTTAGGAGATGCTTGCTGGAGACTATCAATTCCAACGCTTTGTGTGGTTTCGATCCTATTTATGGTTAACACATATATCAATACAGATTACATTTCTTTGGTAAATTAGTACCATAGGGGCATGGATTTTACCATTACGACTCATTTAATTACACTACCACTGAAGTAAATATTTCTATATAAACTTATATGATTAAAAACTAATACCGACCCTTCAGTATTCACTTCCTGTCCTCTAGTAGTGCATGCTCACATTCAGGGTACAGCTCCCCATGCCCCACGTGCTCATTGACGATATCCCTAGTGACAGGGAACCACTTAGCACTGACCAGATCCGCATCTCCATCACTTGAGGCAGCACACCAGTGAACATGATTGGAAATGCTTCTGGCCCACTTACTCAGGATGTTGCAGTCTTTTCTTTTCCCTTTGGCCAGTATTTTCTTCTTGATCCCTTCATTTACAAATAAGTGTGTATTTGTATTTAATGCTAACATATAAATTTGGTATGCTAACATGCTAAATATTCTTTAAATTGTTACACGGAGTGTTGTGTCGGCTTAAGTCACACAAAGAAACTAACCTTTGGCAACATGCCACACATCAAACCAATGTTGGACTGTAGGTTGCTCTTCCCTCATGTACCTTTTCACTCCCAAATGTCTGTCAGAAGTGATGGATTCAACGGTCAAGCCATTCTCAGACAGGGATTTCAAAGCAAGTTTCAGGCCAGCTAACTCCATAGCATTTGAATTTTTAACTTGGTTGCTCTGAAAGAAATTAATAGGCAATTGATAGTGCAATCGACATTAACGAATCTATCATATACTGGTCATAAATTGTAACTATTATACCTGAACAAGTTGCTGGTCTAGAACCTTCGATGTCTTTATAGGTCCATCAGGGTCGACTCCAACGTGGCTAAAGAGAGTCGGTATAGCTTCTTTTCGGAGCCTAGTTTTCTTACGAAATCCTAGACTTTTGAGCAGCTCTGGGTCAGTCTCATAACCACCATTCTCGCAATGATCAGAACATAGAACTGTCGTAAGGCCTAAGGGTAGGTCTCCAGTGTTTACGCTTGACTTTCGACACCCAAATGCGGCGCATTTTGCTGTCTTTGGGAAACAGACAAAAACTCACGCCTGACTTCTCATTGTTCCGACATCCGAACGCACAACAACAAGGCATAATCCATACCGAGAAACGCACCTGACCGGGAAGAAAGACGAGTAAGTCACACGCTGTCAACCAACCGTGAAGGCTGAAGATGGCGAGGAATACTCGAAAACAACCCAAATGACGTCACTAACCGGAAATTCACGAATTTTACCGAGCGGTATCTTGTCAGATTCGACGTGGAAAATGTACATTTAAAAATCATTTTTCGAAAAGAAAAAAAAAAGCGCGCAGTCACCTTATTTTGGTTACGATACCCTTTTACAACATAGAACTTTGGAAAAATGGAATAAAAAAATCATTGTATTTGACCTTTAACAGCACACAAAGAATCTTCAAGATCGTCTCTCACAAACCACATTTTCTTTGCTTTAGAAGCCGAAGAAGCGATGATAATACTAACCTAAGTAAACTGCTGGTTCCCGTGGCGTAGTGGTAAACTGCGTCGCTTATCCACCCGCAGGTTGTGTGTTCTATGCGAACGTGTGATAATATTGGATATACATTGACACAGTGCCAGAATCATCTTTTTAATAATGCGTCATTCATCAGCCAACGATACGCGATGTAATATACATGATGCTGGAGAAGCGGGGTCTTTTTATTCATATCGTTGCAAAGTGTGGTCGTTGACAGTTAAATGATCCATTTAACTCTCCACATCTAGCAAAGCAACTGACAAGACAACATCTCTACATGTAGGTCTGAATAAAGGAGATGTTATCTGCTTGTCTCTGTCAGCAATTGTTTTCGAAATGTTAGTGCTTTATTCATTGAAACTTGTACAATAGAGCGGAGGGATATTATTGAGGTATTTGTCACATAGCATCATAATTATAACTTTCCAATGTCACATTGCGGCTCCCTTTAAAGTCACATCATTATTCAGAATTTACGTGTGTCTGTTAGATATATATATATATATATATATATATATATATATATATATATATATATATATATATATATATATATATATATATTTATATAAATAGTTCAATAGTCATAAAAATCAGCTCAGCTGTTGCCATTGACAGTACGAATAGCCTTCTCAAAAACTCAGATGAAAAAATTGTGGTGGCACGAAAATTGGAAAACAAAAGTGAAATGGAATCAACCAGGTTTCAAACACCGGCCTTTCACATGGAAAACAAAAGCTCTGCCGCTACGCCACGAGTTACATACGCTACGATGACGACACCACTAGTTAAGTACGGATTTAATGTGCAGGGGAATAGAAATCGGAGGCTAACGTGGCGTAACTCCGTCGTGAATGATCGTATCGTAGTAATTGTTTCTGTACTAAACTTTGCATAACCCGTGGTGATGGCATAACAATTACCAAAGCTGATAAGCAAGATTTTGATCAAACAACGGCGCTATGATTTGTTGAGTTCTCATGGACTATTCTGTCATCATAATGGTTCTTTTCGAGTAAAATTTAAATTGTTTTTATAACTTTAACGTTAGGTTTCTCGTAGTGGGAGGCAATAGGTGCTGGGACAGTCCTGTCCTCTGCAAGGACCTCAGCAAGTATGTAGCTTGGGTATTTTTGCCTGAGATCAAGCACCTCAGCAATTAACTGATGTACATGGTCTTAAGCAAATCAATGTTATTCATATTTCATGATAGTCATAAAATAAGCTAGTTACATTATATGCCCATATTGAATTGGGTAACAATGTTTGTGCATATGAAACCTATTTAGGTTTCGGTGATAAATGTCAAAATAACTTGTGTTTCATTTTAGATTAATGCATGTACACACCAAAAGAAATTGGTACTTTGACAGGTTTGACAACTGGGTTTCCTTGTCTGGCTTTGGGGTAAGACACTCTCCCATTGGGACTGATCTCCTTGGGTGATGGCTGGAGCTCTGTTCGAGTTTTCATTGAAGTGAATAACTGCTAGGAGCAATCTGGATACATATATAGCAGGTTGATAACATATTGCCAAGTAAGAATTGAAACTTGAGCACATAATTCTACAAAGAACATTACAGCTGTCACTACACAAATGTGCTAAACTTCCATACAACCCCAGTTCAAATATATACAGCAGAATGTCAAAATATGTTATTTGATTGGTATGACCTGGCCTCCATGGTGGCATAGGGATAGGAATATGACCACTTTGTGATATGATTCTAGGCTTGATGTCTGCTCTGATGGGGAAAGCCTGCCAATGTCATTTAGGAGATGCTTGCTGGAGACTATCAATTCCAACGCTTTGTGTGGTTTCGATCCTATTTATGGTTAACACATATATCAATACAGATTACATTTCTTTGGTAAATTAGTACCATAGGGGCATGGATTTTACCATTACGACTCATTTAATTACACTACCACTGAAGTAAATATTTCTATATAAACTTATATGATTAAAAACTAATACCGACCCTTCAGTATTCACTTCCTGTCCTCTAGTAGTGCATGCTCACATTCAGGGTACAGCTCCCCATGCCCCACGTGCTCATTGACGATATCCCTAGTGACAGGGAACCACTTAGCACTGACCAGATCCGCATCTCCATCACTTGAGGCAGCACACCCAGTGAACATGATTGGAAATGCTTCTGGCCCACTTACTCAGGATGTTGCAGTCTTTTCTTTTCCCTTTGGCCAGTATTTTCTTCTTGATCCCTTCATTTACAAATAAGTGTGTATTTGTATTTAATGCTAACATATAAATTTGGTATGCTAACATGCTAAATATTCTTTAAATTGTTACACGGAGTGTTGTGTCGGCTTAAGTCACACAAAGAAACTAACCTTTGGCAACATGCCACACATCAAACCAATGTTGGACTGTAGGTTGCTCTTCCCTCATGTACCTTTTCACTCCCAAATGTCTGTCAGAAGTGATGGATTCAACGGTCAAGCCATTCTCAGACAGGGATTTCAAAGCAAGTTTCAGGCCAGCTAACTCCATAGCATTTGAATTTTTAACTTGGTTGCTCTGAAAGAAATTAATAGGCAATTGATAGTGCAATCGACATTAACGAATCTATCATATACTGGTCATAAATTGTAACTATTATACCTGAACAAGTTGCTGGTCTAGAACCTTCGATGTCTTTATAGGTCCATCAGGGTCGACTCCAACGTGGCTAAAGAGAGTCGGTATAGCTTCTTTTCGGAGCCTAGTTTTCTTACGAAATCCTAGACTTTTGAGCAGCTCTGGGTCAGTCTCATAACCACCATTCTCGCAATGATCAGAACATAGAACTGTCGTAAGGCCTAAGGGTAGGTCTCCAGTGTTTACGCTTGACTTTCGACACCCAAATGCGGCGCATTTTGCTGTCTTTGGGAAACAGACAAAAACTCACGCCTGACTTCTCATTGTTCCGACATCCGAACGCACAACAACAAGGCATAATCCATACCGAGAAACGCACCTGACCGGGAAGAAAGACGAGTAAGTCACACGCTGTCAACCAACCGTGAAGGCTGAAGATGGCGAGGAATACTCGAAAACAACCCAAATGACGTCACTAACCGGAAATTCACGAATTTTACCGAGCGGTATCTTGTCAGATTCGACGTGGAAAATGTACATTTAAAAATCATTTTTCGAAAAGAAAAAAAAAAGCGCGCAGTCACCTTATTTTGGTTACGATACCCTTTTACAACATAGAACTTTGGAAAAATGGAATAAAAAAATCATTGTATTTGACCTTTAACAGCACACAAAGAATCTTCAAGATCGTCTCTCACAAACCACATTTTCTTTGCTTTAGAAGCCGAAGAAGCGATGATAATACTAACCTAAGTAAACTGCTGGTTCCCGTGGCGTAGTGGTAAACTGCGTCGCTTATCCACCCGCAGGTTGTGTGTTCTATGCGAACGTGTGATAATATTGGATATACATTGACACAGTGCCAGAATCATCTTTTTAATAATGCGTCATTCATCAGCCAACGATACGCGATGTAATATACATGATGCTGGAGAAGCGGGGTCTTTTTATTCATATCGTTGCAAAGTGTGGTCGTTGACAGTTAAATGATCCATTTAACTCTCCACATCTAGCAAAGCAACTGACAAGACAACATCTCTACATGTAGGTCTGAATAAAGGAGATGTTATCTGCTTGTCTCTGTCAGCAATTGTTTTCGAAATGTTAGTGCTTTATTCATTGAAACTTGTACAATAGAGCGGAGGGATATTATTGAGGTATTTGTCACATAGCATCATAATTATAACTTTCCAATGTCACATTGCGGCTCCCTTTAAAGTCACATCATTATTCAGAATTTACGTGTGTCTGTTAGATATATATATATATATATATATATATATATATATATATATATATATATATATATATATATATATATATATTATTTATATAAATAGTTCAATAGTCATAAAAATCAGCTCAGCTGTTGCCATTGACAGTACGAATAGCCTTCTCAAAAACTCAGATGAAAAAATTGTGGTGGCACGAAAATTGGAAACAAAAGTGAAATGGAATCAACCAGGTTTCAAACACCGGCCTTTCACATGGAAAACAAAAGCTCTGCCGCTACGCCACGAGTTACATACGCTACGATGACGACACCACTAGTTAAGTACGGATTTAATGTGCAGGGGAATAGAAATCGGAGGCTAACGTGGCGTAACTCCGTCGTGAATGATCGTATCGTAGTAATTGTTTCTGTACTAAACTTTGCATAACCCGTGGTGATGGCATAACAATTACCAAAGCTGATAAGCAAGATTTTGATCAAACAACGGCGCTATGATTTGTTGAGTTCTCATGGACTATTCTGTCATCATAATGGTTCTTTTCGAGTAAAATTTAAATTGTTTTTATAACTTTAACGTTAGGTTTCTCGTAGTGGGAGGCAATAGGTGCTGGGACAGTCCTGTCCTCTGCAAGGACCTCAGCAAGTATGTAGCTTGGGTATTTTTGCCTGAGATCAAGCACCTCAGCAATTAACTGATGTACATGGTCTTAAGCAAATCAATGTTATTCATATTTCATGATAGTCATAAAATAAGCTAGTTACATTATATGCCCATATTGAATTGGGTAACAATGTTTGTGCATATGAAAACCTATTTAGGTTTCGGTGATAAATGTCAAAATAACTTGTGTTTCATTTTAGATTAATGCATGTACACACCAAAAGAAATTGGTACTTTGACAGGTTTGACAACTGGGTTTCCTTGTCTGGCTTTGGGGTAAGACACTCTCCATTGGGACTGATCTCCTTGGGTGATGGCTGGAGCTCTGTTCGAGTTTTCATTGAAGTGAATAACTGCTAGGAGCAATCTGGATACATATATAGCAGGTTGATAACATATTGCCAAGTAAGAATTGAAACTTGAGCACATAATTCTACAAAGAACATTACAGCTGTCACTACACAAATGTGCTAAACTTCCATACAACCCCAGTTCAAATATATACAGCAGAATGTCAAAATATGTTATTTGATTGGTATGACCTGGCCTCCATGGTGGCATAGGGATAGGAATATGACCACTTTGTGATATGATTCTAGGCTTGATGTCTGCTCTGATGGGGAAAGCCTGCCAATGTCATTTAGGAGATGCTTGCTGGAGACTATCAATTCCAACGCTTTGTGTGGTTTCGATCCTATTTATGGTTAACACATATATCAATACAGATTACATTTCTTTGGTAAATTAGTACCATAGGGGCATGGATTTTACCATTACGACTCATTTAATTACACTACCACTGAAGTAAATATTTCTATATAAACTTATATGATTAAAAACTAATACCGACCCTTCAGTATTCACTTCCTGTCCTCTAGTAGTGCATGCTCACATTCAGGGTACAGCTCCCCATGCCCCACGTGCTCATTGACGATATCCCTAGTGACAGGGAACCACTTAGCACTGACCAGATCCGCATCTCCATCACTTGAGGCAGCACACCAGTGAACATGATTGGAAATGCTTCTGGCCCACTTACTCAGGATGTTGCAGTCTTTTCTTTTCCCTTTGGCCAGTATTTTCTTCTTGATCCCTTCATTTACAAATAAGTGTGTATTTGTATTTAATGCTAACATATAAATTTGGTATGCTAACATGCTAAATATTCTTTAAATTGTTACACGGAGTGTTGTGTCGGCTTAAGTCACACAAAGAAACTAACCTTTGGCAACATGCCACACATCAAACCAATGTTGGACTGTAGGTAGCTCTTCCCTCATGTACCTTTTCACTCCCAAATGTCTGTCAGAAGTGATGGATTCAACGGTCAAGCCATTCTCAGACAGGGATTTCAAAGCAAGTTTCAGGCCAGCTAACTCCATAGCATTTGAATTTTTAACTTGGTTGCTCTGAAAGAAATTAATAGGCAATTGATAGTGCAATCGACATTAACGAATCTATCATATACTGGTCATAAATTGTAACTATTATACCTGAACAAGTTGCTGGTCTAGAACCTTCGATGTCTTTATAGGTCCATCAGGGTCGACTCCAACGTGGCTAAAGAGAGTCGGTATAGCTTCTTTTCGGAGCCTAGTTTTCTTACGAAATCCTAGACTTTTGAGCAGCTCTGGGTCAGTCTCATAACCACCATTCTCGCAATGATCAGAACATAGAACTGTCGTAAGGCCTAAGGGTAGGTCTCCAGTGTTTACGCTTGACTTTCGACACCCAAATGCGGCGCATTTTGCTGTCTTTGGGAAACAGACAAAAACTCACGCCTGACTTCTCATTGTTCCGACATCCGAACGCACAACAACAAGGCATAATCCATACCGAGAAACGCACCTGACCGGGAAGAAAGACGAGTAAGTCACACGCTGTCAACCAACCGTGAAGGCTGAAGATGGCGAGGAATACTCGAAAACAACCCAAATGACGTCACTAACCGGAAATTCACGAATTTTACCGAGCGGTATCTTGTCAGATTCGACGTGGAAAATGTACATTTAAAAATCATTTTTCGAAAAGAAAAAAAAGCGCGCAGTCACCTTATTTTGGTTACGATACCCTTTTACAACATAGAACTTTGGAAAAAATGGAATAAAAAAATCATTGTATTTGACCTTTAACAGCACACAAAGAATCTTCAAGATCGTCTCTCACAAACCACATTTTCTTTGCTTTAGAAGCCGAAGAAGCGATGATAATACTAACCTAAGTAAACTGCTGGTTCCCGTGGCGTAGTGGTAAACTGCGTCGCTTATCCACCCGCAGGTTGTGTGTTCTATGCGAACGTGTGATAATATTGGGTATACATTGACACAGTGCCAGAATCATCTTTTTAATAATGCGTCATTCATCAGCCAACGATACGCGATGTAATATAATATACATGATGCTGGAGAAGCGGGGTCTTTTTATTCATATCGTTGCAAAGTGTGGTCGTTGACAGTTAAATGATCCATTTAACTCTCCACATCTAGCAAAGCAACTGACAAGACAACATCTCTACATGTAGGTCTGAATAAAGGAGATGTTATCTGCTTGTCTCTGTCAGCAATTGTTTTCGAAATGTTAGTGCTTTATTCATTGAAACTTGTACAATAGAGCGGAGCGATATTATTGAGGTATTTGTCACATAGCATCATAATTATAACTTTCCAATGTCACATTGCGGCTCCCTTTAAAGTCACATCATTATTCAGAAAATTGGTTAAATAAAAGTGAAATGGAATATATATATATATATATATATATATATATATTTCAAATATATATATATATATATATATATATATATATATATATATATATACCGGCCTTTCATATATATATATATATATATTTATATAAATGGTTCAATAGTCAAAAGCTCAGCTGTTGCCATTGACAGTACGCCTTCTCAAAAACTCAGATGAAAAAATTGTGGTGGCACGAAAATTGGAAACGTGAAATGGAATACGATTTCAAACACCGACGGAAAACAAAAGCTCTGCTACGTTTAAGTACGATGACGATTTACGGATTTAATGTGCAGGGGAATAGAAATCGGAGGCTAACGTGGCGTAACTCCGTCGTGAATGATCGTATCGTAGTAATTGTTTCTGTACTAAACTTTGCATAACCCGTGGTGATGGCATAACAATTACCAAAGCTGATAAGCAAGATTTTGATCAAACAACGGCGCTATGATTTGTTGAGTTCTCATGGACTATTCTGTCATCATAATGGTTCTTTTCGAGTAAAATTTAAATTGTTTTTATAACTTTAACGTTGGTTAGCTTCTCAATAAATGTTTGTAAACTTTTTTGGGGCAGGCGATTCCGGTCGCAATTTGTGTTGATATTTCGGCAACAATGTTGTCAAGAACCCAAACTCTTGTTTTCGACCTTGACCTCAAACTAAGGTCAAGGTCATTGAAAATGTAAAAATCTAAAATCCTCAATATGTCCGGGGATTACTGGTCTATCTTTATAAATTTGACACCACTTTGTAGCCTCATTCAATTCGAAAAATCTTGGTATCAGTCCACATTTGTATATAATTAACCCAAGAAATTCAATTGCCTATAAATCAATTAATAACCGACCGATGGCATCAAATATTTCGCGAAGGTTGTCGGTTACATCGCAAAACGTCATGGTTGTTGATGACGTCATTTCCGGTACGGAACGCATTAATGGTCCAGCAAATGATATATCGGTATGTCATCAAAACCATTCACCCAGAGCCGGTCTATGATTCTGCCAGTTCGCATAGATGATTTTGTCATACTAGCGGTTGTAAAACTTATTTAGAATGTGATGATCGTATCGTAATGCAGTTTTAGCTCGTCGCTAAGTTCCTCAATAGGTAAATTGAATTCGTGCTATAAAGTTGGTAAGCTTCTTAATAAATGTTGGTTAACTTTTATTTGGCAGGCACTTCCGGTATTTTTTTTTTTAAGGTCGGCAACAATGTTGCGCAGAACTCAGGCTCTATTTTTTTACAATGACCTCAAACTATGGTCAAGGTCATCGAAAATGTGAAAATCTAAAATCCCGGGGATTATTGTTCCATCTTTAAACAATTAACACCACTTTGTAGCTAGCTTAATTCAATTACAGATTTCTGTGTGATATCTCCTGTTGTAAAAATTCAATGGTTTTCCTAAGCGCCTAAGGTCGAAAAATCGTGTTCTCAGTCCAAATTAACCCAAGAAATTCAATCGCCTATAAATCCATTAATAACCGTCTGATGGCGACACAGTTTTTGTCGTAGGTTGTCAGTGACATGGTTTGTTACATCGAAAAATTTCGTGGTTGTTGATGACGTCATTTACGGTACGGAACGCATTAATACTTCAGCAAATGATAAATCGTTAATGAAAAACTAGTTTTTGAATAACTCCGTTAAAAATGGTTGGAGCTTTACAAAATGTACATCCTTTTATAACTCAATCTAGTGGCCAACTTTGTCTGAATATATGTTAGAACAAAAAAAACAATCGTTTTTCCAAACGCCTCAGGTTGGAAAATCGTGGTATCAAATGTTAACAAAAGTTTCATGAATATTTCGAGCGCTTAGAAAATCGTCAATAAAAGTCGGATGGCAATAAAATTTGGGCCACATGTTCCCAGTGACAGCTCAATGTGCATCCTAGGATTTTATGGATGTCGATGTCATCACTTCCGGTTACTAATGCATCAAACATTCGAAAAATAGTCGCAAGTTTCGATACTAATGTCTCCGTGGATAATACTCCCTATTTTTCAAAAGCTTACATATTATTGAAGTATAAAGCAATTGCAAACATTGTTTATATGTAATTGTAAATAATACATATTTTATAAATTCCAGCGGAAGTTAACGTGCCGTTTCACTGTCGTTGATGGCCGTATCGTTAATGGCCCGCTCTTTTCTGAACAAATAACTCTTTACATGTAGTTGAAAATTCCGGATAGTTTTAAAAAGTAAAATAGTGTGGTGGTGGCACAAAATAGGGTTACTAGGTATAACGTCACATCGATGAAAACGGTACAAACTGGCTCCTTAAAGTTTAGGCAAGGCACTCGCCCCTGGTGTTTTGATGTTCTGATGCCACCTTAGGGGCGAGGGGCCGCATGGCAGAATCATTAAGGATATAGGCAAAGTTGCTTCACTCCATCCAGGTATGTGAACATTTGCGTAAGCTCGTTTTAATATACTAGAGTGTGATCAACTCGAGAGTTACACACATTACTTTATGTAATTATTTGCATGAACTGCTGACCTGCATGTAACAGAATGTATCGATGGAATGCTCACATATTTGTGGAACTATTTTAAAATGTTGGTATTGCGCGACTAATATCTACAACCACATGAACCGGCAAGTTCCCCACATCAATTCCCATCGACCACCACCCCACATCAACCGCCATCCAAACATCCACCACCACCACCCATAGACCATCACCCCATATCGACCAGCACCCAACTTCGACCACGACCCCATATCCACTTACACCAGACATCGACCACCATCCCACACCGACCATCATCCCGTATCAACCACCATCCCACATCGGCCACTGCCCCCATCGACCACCACCCCACATCGACCACTACCCCACATCAAACACCGTCCAATTATCAGCCACCGCCACCTATCGGCCATTACCACACATAGACCATCGACCAATATCGACCAGTATGCAAACAGTAATAATCGTGAAAATGGTGATATGAAAGGAAAGCGTTGCGCTGTAAACTGATTTCACGTCGGGGTGACATTCTCATCAAAGAATTATCGTGTTATCAATGAATCATACCGTTTGATAGCGAGACGTTTACGTTAACGTGAAATATAAATTGAACGAGTGCCATCTTAAAGTTCGTCCGAAATAACATCATAACGTTCACTATAGCCAACAAACTACGTTATGATATAAACATGGTCATAACGTGATGCTCGGGGCTGGGGTGGGGTTGGGCGGCAATATTCAAATGTATGTATGTATGTATGTATGTATGTATGTATGTATGTATGTATGTATGTATGTATGTATGTATGTATGTATGTATGTATGTATGTATGTATGTCTGTATGTCTGTATGTCTGTATGTATGTGTGTCTGTATTTATGTATGTATGTATGTATGTATGTATGTATGTATGTATGTATGTATGTATGTATGTATGTATGTATGTATGTATGTATGTATGTATGTATGTATGTATGTATGTATGCATGTATGCATGTGTGCATGTATGCGTGTGTGTGTGTGTGTGTGCGTGTGTGCGTGCGTTTGTCGCGTGCATGCGTTCGTGTGTTCGTGCGTGCGTGCGTACGTTTATGTATGTATGCATGTATGTATGTATGTATGTATGTATGTATGTATGTATGTATGTATGTATGTATGTATGTATGTATGTATGTATGTATGTATGTATGTATGTATGTATGTATGTATGTATGTATGTATGTATGTATGCATGTATGTATGTATGCATGTATTTATGTATGCATGCATGTATGTATGTATGTATGTATGTATGTATGTATGTATGTATGTATGTATGTATGTATGTATGTATGTATGTATGTATGTATGTATGTATGTATGTATGTATGTATGTATGTATGTATGTATGTATGTATGTATGTATGTATGTATGTATGTATGTATGTATGTATGTATGTATGTATGTATGTATGTATGTATGTATGTATGTATGTATGTATGTATGTATGTATGTATGTATGTATGTATGTATGTATGTATGTATGTATGTATGTTTCTATTTATGTATGTAGCTACGTTAACAGCTGGTAGAGTGCCTTAGTGGTAAACTGCGTCGCCTATCGACCCACAGGTTGTGGGTTCGATACCAAGGTGTGCATTTATTGGTAAAGTGCACGAAACAAGGATGCTGGAGCAGCGGGATCTTTAAATTCAGCTTTTGATTTATATCGTTGCAATGGTTTGTCGTTGACAGTTAAATAATCGCTTTAGCCCTTCACATCTCGCAACGAAACTGACATGAAGGTCTGAATCAAGTGTCTTTATTCGACAAAACGTGTATCATAGAGCAGTGGGATATGATTGAGTTATTTGACAAATGGCATCATAACTTTCCACTGTCACATTGCAGGTCTCTGTTAAAACGCATCATTATTCAGAATTTCTGTGTGTCTGTTAGATCTTCGGGAAGCCTCCATCAGCAACACAATAAGAAAAATGTGGCGGAAGGCATACACCCGCTTTGCAGTGACTACGTTTGTCTGTGCGCTGCTTCTAGTGTGGCTCATAATGAACCATTACACCTTCATACAAGTATCTAGTTTTCCGGGAACCATCTCTACTGATCATGTTGCTGGTTCGAGCAACAGCCAATTAGCTCGTCCAGAGGTTTCTTTGATTGGGAGAGATTTAACATATGGCAAAACCCGAACTTTACCGGAACTTTTCAAACCGGCGTTAAATGTAACCGATAATAACTGAGATGCTTGCTAAATTGCACAACGTTATGGAGCTGGCCAACCTCACCTACTTTATGGCTGGAGGAACCCTACTTGGATCATGGAGACACCATGGTCGCATACCGTGGGATAACGACGCTGATGTGTATATACGAGACTCGGACAAACCAAGTGTGTGGTTAATTAAGTCCATGATGCTGGATATAGATGGAAAATATTTCCTTTCGAGGGTACAGCCATTCGCAAGGGTGCCCTATGGCACTTTCCTTTTCTTGATTTGCGCATCTTGGATGAAAATGCCGATCATATGTGGGATATATATATATTATATATATATATATATATATATAGATATATAGAGATAGATATATATAGAGATATAGATAGAGAGATAGATATAGAGATATCTATATCTAGAGATCTATAGAGATATAGAGAGATATATATCTCTATAGACATATACAGAAATATATATATATCCATAAATATATATATAGAGCTACATATATATATATATATAAATATATATCTTTATATATATATATACGTATATATATATGTATATGTGTATATATTTATATATATATGAATATACATATATATATATCTCTGTAAATAAATATAAATATATATAATATAAATATAAATATATTTATATATATATAAATATGTATACATATATTATATACGTATATATATATGCAATATATATACATTGAAATATGCATATATTTTTGTAAATATATATACATATATATTTATTAATAATATATAATATATATATATATATATATGTATGTACATATATATACATATATATGTTAATATACATTTACTTATACAGTTGAGTATCCCTTATCCGGAATTCCGAAATCCGGAAACTTCCGAAATCCGGATTTTTTTGGGCAGGCACCGTTGTGAAGACACAGTGAAATTGTTCGAAGATTACAGGTCCCAATAAACGACAGACAGTTGTGGTCTGACTTCGGCGGCAAGGGGTTTGTGGTGGGGTCGTTATCAAGGTGCTTAGATTAGTTGCACCTTCTCAGCCGACAATGGGGGGTCTCTTAAATTAGAATGAATGCTAAAACCGTGCGCCTCATGCAGTAAAACGACCTTGGCAAAGCTTATTTCGATTTCTCATATGCGCTGAGCATCAGATCATCAAAAGGCCAGGGGCGAGTGTCTAGCCGATAAAATGACCACAACACGCTAATTAGCATTAGCATCAGTGATGTTCTGTTGATCTGTTATATGCCTCACATCGTTCATTTAGAAAAGAGTGCAGGACCTCGGGTCGTTTTCTCAGCTGACATTGTCTTTAGCCTGTGTCCAAGCTTGTATGCCTCAACGACTAAAAAGGGTCTAAATTTGATTTAATCCCCGCTCAATCGCGTCGCTTTGACTGTTTCGTTAGATTCCCCATCACGAAATAATGCTGAGGTACGCTTGCGACTGTTAGCGCACCCTTTTTTAAAGAAATTTTTCCGATTTTTTTATTGTCGAGGGTCGTTGAGTCGATATTTACCATGTTAAGGCGGAGGTGGACATAGCTCCGGTCGAACGGTAACATGAATTTATACCACAAACGTCTTGTAGGGCTAAGGTGGACAAGGCGGTGTTCGTTTGGAAAACCGCAACGTTATGATTTACACAGGGTTGTGCATCTCCAAACTTCCGCAATGCATGATAATGGGAGTGTAGAAAGGCTTACTTATTCCTATCGCTTGGTTTGTTCTATTACAGGAACAACTGTATCAGTATCAGACGATAGCCCCTTACGAATGATCTTACCATTTGATAAAACGGTATATCCACAGCTTGAGCCTCTTGAGGTTTTCAACCCTGGCCCCATCACCAAACGACCACTCATATCCTCTGCGAAGGGAGCCCCTTGCTTCTGCCCAAATAGTAATGAGGTGTTTCGTTTGTGAGTTCATATTCGTTTTACTGGACATTTACATAATCTACCACAGGGATACTTCCAAGGCAGGTAAGACCGTCAGTGAGGCAGTGTCTATTGGGAATCAAACCTAGGGTTATAAAATATGCTGGTAAAATGCAACGAATCGCAGATATATAATAGCTTGTCATTTTCTTTGTCTATCATCACCGTGATGATACCACGATCATGGCGGTGGGTCTGCAGAGACTATTGCAAAGCCTCCAACACCGCACCTTTGCACCTGAAACAATATGTACGACGTAATTGCTTCACAGGCCTCGGTGTTATAGTGAAACAGTTGATGGGACCATGCGAACGTTTATGAGATCTTTGCACGGAAGGAAAAAGAAATAAAACCCACAACATATACTAGTAGGTAATCTGCGTATGAGTCACAATAGACCAGATTACGACTTACTGTAATCTATATTCATCAGTGTTACCGATACAAGGCATACTGGGTGTGCTTCAAACTCAATAAACTAGCGACTACCCGAGATTGACTTACTGTTCAGGTCTGAAAGTGCTAGTCTTTGTCTTGGTATAACTTCACGAATGAACCGGAAGCAATATGTACGAAACACATCGAACTTTGTAATATATTTATACATTTGATAGGACCATGAAAACTCATTGATGTAAGAATACAAAAAAGAGTCCCCAAAAATATAATCTGTGCTGGAGTCCCCATAGACCAGTTTACGACTGACAGTTAACCATAGGCTGTTGGAATGACACATTATATGGTCGACACTGCTTTGTCATGCGACAATATCAATTAATCCAATGGTCGTCTGAACGTATGTATAATGTATAATTAAGGCGACCCCTTTTCGTACTATGACAATGTAACTGTTTTTCTGATCATTTACAACAAAGTTGTTTTTAATTTTTATGGTGCAAAAATGTATTTGTTATTAATATATGCGACATTTGATTCTATTCATGATTCCCATTTGCGAACTTTGAATTACGCAAATATATCAGATGTTATTTCCTCTATTACTGGGGTTTGTGCCATGGGACACTTATGTATCAATATGTGTTTGTCTGCTGCCATGCGTTATATTCAATAAGTATGAAACGCATGGATGGCACTTCCACCTCCTGTCGCGAGTCTCAAGTCGCGAGTCACAAGCGTTGTCTGTGCTTAACTCCAAGCTTCAATCATCGCATGTCACGGCAATGATAGTGGAGACGTAATTGTGAACAGTGAGATTTGTCATCAATCATCGAACGATAGTGGTTTACAGCGCCAGGAGGGGATGCTATAGCATGATGGTAATTTGGGATCAATCTGCCATATATTCGTTGTGTCTTGCCACTATTTATGCCCCATGGCTGGTATTAATCAGAATCCACTCATGAACTAAATTTTGCACGTCACAAGAGTTAGTCGCCGCTTCCCGCACCCGAATTTGGGAATACATTGCACCAGATCGCCACACCAGATGACTTGTTTCTTTTATAAAATAATCGTTTTTTGTTAGTTTTACTAATTCAATATATAAGCATTTAAATCGTAGTGTAATCATAATTAATAATATTAATGCGAACTGATGAAGCAAATAGGAATGTTTGTTGGACGTGGCTTTTTTAGCATTCACATTGTGTTATTGAATGAATGATTCTATAACAGACTACACGTGTCTGACATCCATAGGACCAATAACAGCCAGATAATGCGCATCGTACCGGTGCAATAGTAGAGGCTACCGGTAGGACGACCGCGCGCCACGCTGTGATAAGATCATCAATCATCCGAACATATGCGCTGATGAGACACAGTTATTGAAGGTCTAATATATTAACATTGGCTAGATTGACCTTGCAATAATGATTAATCAAAGAGTTAAACATATTTGAATATGGTAATAAATTGTATTATATTATAGCAAGATTGAACGTTACGTTCTAAAATGATTTACTAAGCGGATATAATTGTAATAATGGAACATATTATTCTGTTGCACCTGACTCGGACCAATTGTGCTGTCATATTTTAATTGCAATTTAACCATTTGCACAGTACCAACGATCGTTTTACACCCATCCATGAAGCCTGAAATAGGCTACGCTTGTGACATTGTCTTGAATCTACAAACGTCACCGGAAAGTAATGCGATCGCTTCATTCAAGCGACTAGCAAAAGGCGCATCGTGAGCATCAGTCAACACATGCGCGTAAGCTTCAGCCAACAGATGCCCGTGAGCATCAGTCAACAGATGTCCGTCTCGGTGACATTGTGCGCATGGGTGATACTCCTATGGGTAGATAGAGCACAACTGCGATCTCTAATGTGGTATTCTCGATTTTATGCATTAACACACGAGGTGGGGCTTCATGGGGGAATGGAGCCGTGGTTCCTGAGGCATCAAAACAAGGTGATGCTTTTCTATGCTATACGAATTAAATCGACAGACACCCAGCTGTCATCACTGGCGATGGTAGGTTTACAACTTGCCAAATTAAGCTTAGATTAGAAATTAGATGAAATGCTACATGTTACGGAATAGTGAAAATATGCATACCAGTCAAAATAGGCTGCTTTCTATGTCAGTAGTGAAAGTGACTGGTATCATGTTACTATTCAGCTAGGCTGTCTGTGATGCCAAGTGACCCTCAATGCGGGTGTATTTTTCTCCGCTAACCATTATCACTGAATAAGTTAATTTGTTATGCCTTAATCACGTTACTATAGTCATTTGTAGAACCCATTTGTATATATATATATATATATATATATATATATATATATATATATATAGAGATATATATATATATATATATAGATATATATATATATATATATATAGATATATATATATATATATATATAGATATATATATATATATAAAAAAAAAAATATATATATCTCTCTATAGGGGTATATATATATATATTTATATATATGTAGATATATATATATATATATATATATATATATATATATCCCTATATACATATATATAAATATATATAGATATATATACATATATGTATATATGTCTGTGTGTGTAAATGCAACACTGAGGCACGTTAATGTGCGATATATAATAGCATTAACAAGAGTGCGAACTGAAGTTTCCGCCGTAAATGTGTATTGTGTAAACTCATTATATCTTTGACGGCTTCCCCATCCTTTAGAAGTCCGTTGTTGTGTCGTGTATGCAGCATACAAGATATGCACTTTGTTTAATGTTAGTCCTGTCACGACGACCAACGACAACCGCGGTAGCAGCCCACTATTCCATTAGTCATGCTTTGCAGCATCCTGATGCCTCTGCAATCTACCCCGATTGCCTTAGCAATGCCGCTGGTTCAAAGTGCAACAGCTACTAATTTTCTCCGCATGTCGCTGGCCATATGATCGATACGATTTTGTCACAAATCTCGTGCATTAGCTCAGCTATTTATAGGTAAAGGAGCCACAAAAGAAAGAAGTTGTGATACTATTCACAATGAAGTTTTTCCCTCATACTTGTCTAACCTAATTGCATCAAAGCAATGACAATATGAATAATATGGACACAGTAAGTTGGTATGATAACTAAGTAACTTGACATCTAGCCCTGTATGTGTGTTATGCACCACCTCACTCAATGGAACAATGATTCACAACGCTTTGCTGGCAAGGGTTATAGCATAACATAATTTAATCAACCACTATGTGTAAGATTACAATGCTAGCTTCTCTAATTTTGAGATAATTGCAAAGAATGAAATGCTGTTTTAAAGTGAATTGTACCGTTTGAATATGTCCTATCTAACAGCTATACCTTAAGACACTTTACGGTAATAATGCAGAAGTGCGTTATTGCAGAGAGATGACATAATACAAAACGCATCGCGTGACATAAAACTAACGATACCTCCTGATTCATCGTTATTATTTCTATAAGATAAAATCGTTGTCAAGGCATTCATTATTGAATGTTTCTGTTTCTCACAATACCCATATTACATACCGTACACCTCTATGTCTATACAGAGGAAAATTCTCAACAGGGGACGGCTCTGGAAAATCAAAGGCTGTGAAAAGGTGAGCCACAATTCTGAGGACATTATTTGTGTAACAAAATATTCATTTATTAATGCATCTACTCGACATCTTGTGTTAATTTTTTGGTAGCCATGGTACCGACATAAAAGTTTGCGAGAAAAATGTGGTGCACAGGAGCAATCATTTGTTTTCAGTGAGAACCTTTGGAAGGACCGCCACCTTGGTTCTATGCATACTTAAAATATCAATTTATGATCACCGTTTCCATAACAAAACCCAAATATATAATTGAAAGAATGGCAGCAGGGTTGTTATTTTTCTTCAAAATACGTTATTTGTAAAACAAATAGTAAACTAGTCGCTCAATTATCTTTCTTACTATTAAGTTATTTCTTCAGGGGATTGAAACGTTTTTGGGCATCATTAGCGAAAAATCTTGGTTGGTTAAAGAAAAGTTTGGTTGCAAATGCATCGACTAGTCACCTTTCTGCATCCGTGATATTTGGATATTTGAAAAATAGGTTTCTGGTGAGGTAAATGAATTAAATCAAACGAAACATCGTGAATTGTAGGCAACATGCACCTAAGGTTCTGTTACCATCAGGATTGTATTTTGGTCGCTTCTCATAGGTCATCACTAGATACTAGGTGCGTTGATCCAAATGTGATAGCAAAAGTTTTTTTCTTGCGAAAAATTACCCGTATTTTACAGCAATCATTCAAAATATGTTTCCTGGAAAATCTGAGAGGACAACAAAATTGGAGTGTCGAGAGCCTTGCTGCTAAAACCAACACATCTTAGAACATTCATTCCACAGATATTGACTACAATCAACCCACAAATACGTCCGACGATTGGACTGAGATATTCGCAGGTTTCAATACCAATATACATGCCAATCCTTTCATAACAAATTAAAATCCAATTAACTTTTTCTATGTGAGTGAGCTGAAATAAGAGACTCAGCAAAGTGATCGTATACGAAAACTCTCGTACAAGCAACATTGCTTGCGATACTCATAAACAATAACAATAACATATCAGACGAATGAGACTCCTATGGTGCTCATTCACAGGTTTATACACACTTCTCTTATTTATATCAGCAGCAGGTATTATGCACACATTACGGTCATTGTGTCAAAATGTATATAATTATAGGGCTAATTATAAGTGCTAGGGAAAGTAGCGTTTTTTTATACATATTGAATCTACTCAGTGCTTTATTTATAACTAGCATGGCTACTCTCCCAACCCTGAGATAAGTTCGTCTATAATTTTTTGTCTTTCAGGGCAACAAAAAATATGCTTTAACTGAATTTCAAACTTCGCCACAGAAGGGATAGAGTTCTCTTGCTTAATACCAAGCTGGTTTATTGGCTCCATTATATTATTACCCCAACATATGAATTTAGACGAACATTACTCATGTCATAAGGTTTGTTACGTCACACCCAGTGTTTGAGATGTTCCAGCAATCAATTTTGCAATGCATGTATCATTCCTTGTCCCCTGCACAGTTGTAAATTCGTTGTAGCCACTTATGTGTCACATAAATTTGACTCCTTATTATCATTTAATGTTTAATCATAACAGCATGACATGCTACATGGTACACAATGGTATAAATATATATGCGTGGCCAGAATAACCCATGTGTTGGTGAGTCATCCAATGAGGTCCGATACTTTACATGTGCTCCGGACAATATCATAGGTTTTAAATGTGTTGTCATTAAAGTATCACATATTATTGCCTAGAAGTGCAATGTATTTCATTGAAGATAATTATTTGGTGGCATCTATTACGGGCTGTAAGAAATGATGTGGTTTTATCTCGCATTAATCACTGGATCCCTTGTACATTATGAATCATATTTTAAATGGTTGTTAAATACAGTCCAGAAAATTACCACATTGAAACATTTAATTGAAAGTCTTTTACATTTAGTCTACATTATTGTTGGCATCTATGCGGACTATTTATCTATATTTTCCCGTTTTAATCAGATGGATCCCTTGTAATATCAATTGCATTGTAATTGAGAGGACCGTTTATACATCCCACGCACAAACATCTAATACCTACGATATGCATTAATATAGCGATCATAATTCATGTATCTGCCTCACAAGAAAACGCACTCTATCAATTATGGTTGCATAGCAGAATTGTCTAGTTAAGTCAGTACTTTAGCATATGACTCGGGTAACATAATGCAACGACATAAAAGCATTCAGACGTCAGTTATATCTTTACGATGTATGTGATCACTGTATGAGCAACATATATATTCCCATAACTCACACTGGATTGATTGAAATGGAGTTAATATGCCATTAGTAAGAAGCAATTTATTTTATATCGGACTTGTTATTAGAGAAATATAATAAAATGCAATGACACATAGTACATATATATATAGCAAATTGCAGTTTGGGCTCTGATGTACTAACAGAGTTTTTATATGATTTAATTTGTAAGCATATATTGGTGAAGCTGATTAAACATTGAGGCAACATTGTCGAGTATGATTGGGCTTCTCATAGAAGGCTTATATTTGTTCGTAGCATATGCAATACAATATAATTGGCCCTGCTCTTGGTTAATATTTCAATTTGAAACTTGCATAAGCCTGATGACAATTTATTCCTACCGATTCTTAATATATGTATGTATATGTGTATATATATATAATATATATATATATATATATATATATATATATATATATATATATATATATAAAAATATATATACATGTATGTATATGTATATATACATATATATATATATCTGCATATATATATACATCTATCTATATATATATATTTTATATATTCATGTATATATATAAATTGATATAAGTATATATATAATTATATATACATAAATACATATATATATATGTATATATATATATATATACATTTATATATATGTATATAGACATTTATATATCTATATACGTTTATATATACATAAATATATATATACATATATATATACTTATATATCTCTATATATATAAATATTGATATAAATATGAATACATATATATATATATGTCTTTATATATATATGTGTATTTATATCTATCTCTCTATCTCTCTATCTCTATATCTCTCTCTCTCTCTATCTCTATATCTCTCTCTCTCTATATCTATATCTCTCTCTATCTCTCTATCTCCTCTCTCTCTCTCTCTCTCTCTCTCTCTCTCTCTATCTATATATATCTATATATATATCCCATTGCATTGGTAACAGACAAGAAAATTAGGTTCTTTTGTGCAATCTCAGCTATATTTTATTTGGTCTATTATCAACGAAACAATATGAATGTCGACTGTTAAAGCGATAATTCAACAGAGATTACTCGCAGTCGGGACATATCTTGCGTTACAGCTGATGTATCGACACAGAAGATTGAGCCGACTAGGACGAATGCATAATAGCTTTTGTCCTTCATCAATGCAATGAATTCGTCATGCTCTGCTTATTCATATTGGAATCACATAGTTTGAGGAATGATGTTCTATGAGGTTCATAACTGGCTTCATACATTGATGACCACTAGATAGTGAATGGCCTAGCCTTTGTTCAGTTGATTAGGTTAGTGTATTCAACGTTACCTACTACGGATATGATATGGACGATAAACAAATGAATGAAACGCATCACTGGTGTTCTTTCTAGCTTTTAGCAACGATATATCACGGCGGCCATAGATGAAGAGGAGGGCGGTGCATGGACAGTACCCTTTCAGTACAATAAACCAGCGATTGCCTCCAGGTCGGGGTCGCACCGTGATATCAATTTACAATTCGTCTATGATAAACTGCTTTGATATTCACAAAATATTTGTTAAAAATGCGATCGACAGTGTGACGCCATTCGAATATGGAATTCATTGTGTGGCTGTACTGCTCTATTGTAATATATTCATACGACCCTTTGCTGAAATAATGCTGATGTCAAAAAGGTGGAGCATCCAAAATGTCGTGTGACGAATGGCCATGCACATTCAAGTTTATATATTAGATAACACAGTCAATATCGATCATGTGATCATATTGATACGAGAGCGCCTTTATATTCCCGTTATTATTGTACATTACAATACAAGGCATCCAAAAATAAAGAAGTGAAGAGGATTGCGATAATCATTTGATAAAACCTGTCACGAAGGACGTTCCTATTACTCAGTATTTCAATCGAAAATTAATGAAAAAGTCCACGGCTATCAAACATTGCGCTTCGTAATAATCATTAACAAACCTAATTTATTGCTTCTCATTGTATGTTCAGTCCGATAAAGTATTGTTAAGATATGTGCTGCTGATAATCTCGACCGAAAAAGGTCATGAATCAATCATGTGTGCGAAAGTTTTTGTTACTTAATGATTGAGGTCGGGTTGAATCATAGACAGGTATATATGCGACAGCGATACAATGCATCCAATGTACCCCTGAATGGAAAAAAACAATCTCGAAACGTGCCCACAACTTGCCGACAACAACAATGTAGTTAAAGACCCAGTGTCAGCATGGTTCAGATGAATGGGTTACTTGTGTTAACTTCATGCATAGAACGCATTCGATCGCGCGATCACAAATTACACACGGGATTCATCTGTCTTTGAGCCGTTCGTCCATGGTTCCTTAATTAATGAATGAAGAAAGTACTTAGATATATATAATATTCATATATGTTTAAATATATATATATATATATATATATATATATATATATATATATATATATATATATATATATATATATATATATATATATATATATATATATATATATATATATATATATATATATATATATATATATATATATATATATACATATACGTTGAATTATCGGCTAACTTACCACCTCAACATATGGGTGCAGCATGATGGAATCGTAATAATGGGCTAATGTTTATATTTGCCAAATATGGGTCATTTTGGCCGATCGGTTCAATAAAATGGTGCTGAATCATGTTGTGCTGAACAGAACTCTAATATACCCGATTACAACGCATGCCGTCAGAGTGGTGCATTTTTACTACTGCTCATACCAAATAAGGATACAGATTAATTAATTGAATACAACCACATGTTTGAACGCATTCATATGGGTGTTAATATGATCATTTATGGCATTAATCAAAAAATCAAAACTGATCCTAGGTTCAATTGATGGTCCACGGTACTACGTTAGTAAATGGTATGGCCAAAAAACACAAACAGATGCAAGGCCAATTATCCATGGCATGTTTACATTGATACTGTCTGAAATAGTTTGCTCTAGTGGCTATACTAAAGGGGGGCCACATGCACATGCGTATCTAATTTCTAGCTAAGAATGTGCTTACCCATGTGGCAGCTAATGGATTAAATAATGGTCACATAGAGTCGCATGTATTACCGGAGGCAGCATTCAGCACAGAATTGATTGCTGCTGCATGCCTTGTGGTGCATCCCGTAAACAGCCGGTGCATTCTAAATTGACATTAGTGATGTAGGTCATGCTATCAAGCCAAAATATCATAATGTTGAATAAACATTTATCACCATTCGCATTTCGGATAGAAAGCTATGGTACAATATTTCATTGAGGAACATGCGTTCCTGAATAATCCCCGTGTTGCATGGGCGATTTTTATTTTGATAGAGCAACCACAGAGTAATATTTAGTTTGTGTTTCAGAATGTTGCAAACGTTTCTTGGTAATGTGTGATGTAGGCATATTATCGCTGCAACATTTGATGTGCGTAGCAGTCATGCATTTTTCTTTGTCTGAAGAAGGGTATTTGTAACCGGTCAAGTGAAAATGCATACAAATTACAGTTGTTAGTACAAAATATGCATTGTCGCTTTAACTGCGACTCATCGGCACATTTATGTGGATAGTAATGGAAGTAATTGTGAAGAAGGAATATATACACAACTGTGAGAATACTAGATATTGGTAAATTCGCGAAGGTAGTCAACAATAGGCATGAAAAGAAGGCCAGGGGTATTATAGGGTTTGGTCTAATATATAAGAATTGGTTGGTGAATTACATGTGTCACTCAAGAAATTCCATTTTGTTAAATGAGAGGCCTGTCACTCTCCAAACGCCTTCACTCATTTACACGATTAATATTGCACTACAGTTCCTGCCAAATGCATTTACATCAGTAATGACGTGTTTTTGAAGTGTTTTTATGCTCTTGTTTAAAGTGACGCAGGCCAATATAGACAAAGGCAACATCTCGTGGTGGTAAGCTTACACTCTGTCTGATAAATTTTATCTTTAGCTAACAAATTTGACACAGCTGTGTGGCAGCTTATACGAGCCGACACATTAATCCATTTGGGATGATAGATCGCACCTGAACATCACAATTATCCTTAATGTTGAAATATTATACTGTATCGAAGCATATTTGATAATGCAGGCAAAACATCAGTACACATTGCTAATTCGCCTTATGTAGATACGTCACAGCTTTATTTTTGCCAGGAACTATAATGTGTAGAATGTAAGTACATACTTTTAGTACAAATTGTCAGAAAAGGCGTTGCTATTTAATGTGGCGATTCATTTATTGCCCTTGATCATTTCTGCCATATTGCCCTTAATATGGTGATTAATTTAAGCTACAGAATCACGTTATGAGCATTTAGATGCATAGGCGGATATAATGCACAACATTGAATGCTATTATTTTACGAATATGCTACATACCATGTGAATGTACAGAGCGGGTATATGCATACAATACGTAATCAATGATTCTTATTTGTATGCCTATTATACTAGGTAGTACTTAGTAAAATTTAAGGCAAATACGACAAGATACCGACAAATTAAATTTCGCTCGCTTTGGGGCCATAACATGTGTTTTACTTGTTAAATAGACACTTTATGCAAAATAATAGAGTAACGGCCCCGTAGACAGCGCGACGTCTTCCGTAAAAAAATATATTGGATTATTCCATTAGCATTTCTTTCTCCACTAGTTCATGCCAATGTGGTAATATTGCGCGGTTAATACTTGACATAATTAAAATCTTATTTTCAGCGATTTAACGCATAAGGTATACAGAAATGTATTGGTACGGATGCCGAGCCTGCAATTAAGTATCACACCCCTCTATTCGCTCATGGTATGTATATATTGGTGATATCGGTGCAATCATAATGATAATGTTGGAACAAGATTGTTTGCCCGAATGCGAATAGTGATTTCTCACCTAAACACATAGGTTAACAATCAGTTGTAATCAATTGTTTTTGATGAAAATTTAATGAAACAATTCACTTGCTCCCGAGTTTGACCAATTGTGCACATGGTACATTTCCATTTGCCCTTTTGTGCTATGTCCGTGATTACAATACACGTACATAATATGTTTGGAATATGATGACTCTAAATGATCTCAAGTGTACAAAGGTCACCAGAAAGTAATGTGATTGTTAGCGTCGAACGTTCAGCAACATGAGCGGGGTCATCACCAGTCGGGCAACTGGATGATACTACTATCCTCGGGTCTCAATAACGCAGGTCTCTGTCAAGGTGGGGGACGTCATCGTGCACATTGACTCAACAGGTATCAAAACAAGGCGGTGCTTTGCGAGGTCATGCGCGGAGCATAAGAAAATACATGGGCCAGCAGTACTAGGGTCGTCGAGTTTATTAGCAGCCACAATCGAGCTTGAGATAAATGCTACGTATTATGTTCTGCTAAATATGTGTATCGTGCAAATATGCTTTCAATATTATCATGTGTTACTGGAAACCACACACACACTTCATATGCCTTTCAATCACCATATGCATTGATCCCGGGTCAATAAACGAGGTCAGTATTAGTTTGCTATTTTGTGGATGCGGCGTGTACTTGCTGATTGAAGCACACTTTGTTTGTCCGATGATGAAATATTTTTACCAATATATTAACTGTTTGTATTAAAAAGAGATTTTCCAGCACACTATATATGTGTGGAGCTGCTTGTATAACTATAATATGCAAAAGCTGTCGCGTGCGGTTGTGACTGAAAATCAGGTCATTGTTGCATTTAGCATATTGAGTGCACTGTGACATTATCCTGCCCAATGTTGTTTGTCACGGTGTTGTTTGCCAAATTATTAATTGCTCGTCGATGCTTACTGACTTTTTGCAAAAGATAATCACAGTTCACAAGTAATGGTGTACATTATATGATGATCAATGGTTTGCCGGCTCATCTTCATGCGACCATTGATAGAATGAGTATTAAATGCTATTCATATGTGGTTTTAATGCAGTGAATTGTACTTAACATAAAATCAAAGGGGTGGAATTCTTATGTGCAGCAGATGAAACTTCAAAGAGCTTTCCTGCGCTTTCCCGGGATTCTGTTTCTTTACATTGCAATACATTGTGCATGATTATACCGATATTGCAGTAATAACTATTTGGCTCTACATTCGAGATATACTGCATAAAGCATTTGACTGCTGCCAACTTCGCAAATATATCAGCGCAATCCCTGCGAACGCGAATGTATCATAACAGAGGTTCCATAAAGGCATGCATGTACATAGATTAATAGCTTTTGTGTTTAATTGAACGAAACTAAAAAGCGCATGTGCCATTTTCTAATTGAACAAATTGAATATGCAAGCTACAATCATACAAATATGTGAGCTTGGCTTCCATTGATTGCCTATAATTCGATCATTTCATTCTTGAATATTGGCTACTTATACCTTGCGCCAACAGAAGATCCAGTGGCAGTGCTTCGAGACAGGCTTGGTGCCTGACATTGGATTGAGTCGTACGGAACATGGAATTCCAACTAAAGCTTGCCATCTCATGTATGCTGCAGAAACGTACTAGAGCCATGCTAATAGAGAGAATAAAAGCAAATCTTTGTTTTAATTTTGCTGTCATCGATGCGCGATTTCTTCTGTGCCGTGCGTAAGGTTTTCTTGAAATGGATTCGTGGATAGACATTGAAAAGAGGTCACAAAGCAACACAATTTAGTGTAGGTGCTGCTCAAAGAGATGATTATGAAAGTGCGCGCATCAAAGGATGCTTGGTGACTAGCGAAGCCATTGAGTGATCATATCTTTAAAAAATAAATATATATACATTTCGTAGTACCCAACCAATCATTGGTGCTATGAATAGCGATAATCGCAGGTTCAAAAGCGCAATTACACCTGTATTCACGAAACATATAAAGCGGTTGATCATTATTAATCGAAGCTTAGCAAGATAGGCCGATTACATTTTACACTCCATTAAATTCTCGTAGGAGGCTTCATGTAAAGCCACGCTTGCTCAGGATAGTCTGGCCTCACATAAATGCTGGTTTGCCTTTAGGCACGTATTCCCAATCAGCTTTCGTTTATGCTTTTCGCAATATCATTTTGTGAACACACTTCTCAATTGCTGCTCTGATTGGACAATTGATGTGTCACAATAACAATACGATAGGTAACAACATTACTCATATAATCAAATGCGCTTCATTCAAATGTATGACTCGAATAGGAGATTGATGAATGTAATTGTAAACCCGATGAATTGGGGCAATTGTCTTGTTCGATGTTCCTCAGTTGTGTGCGTGCTTTAAGTCATCTCTGTATTTTCACACGAATGTTGATTGGGTTGGTGGCGTTACTGCTTCTCCCATGGAGACTAATATGGGCTTTTGTGATCAATAAAAGCATTTGTCATAACGCAGTCATCTGTTACCACAACCATGAAATCCGACCTGTAGCTGTTTGTCTGCTCTATGACGGAAGAAGATGACAGAATTCATATTACAGGTTTCAAAATTGAGACACTGATACAATATATTATTCGTCATGGTTTTGATAATGGATTTATCGTACTACCATATGAGCACTTAAGCTAGGATTGCTGTGTAAGTGTGTATATGCGCTGTAACTGTTAGATATTGCAATTGATGCAGTCTTTAAAGGAGTCAATAAAAAGGTAATGAAGAATAAACCCAAGGCTATATAATTCAAACGTTAGAAGATAAGGACAGATCGTAATAAACGGTCCCATTCGTCTGCAGATGCTGAATGAGAACCAAAGAATAATCGCTAATTCGTCGTCGCGCATGCGAGGGCCCAACCTACATTGCTCTTTGTTGTTACGGTTAATATTTTAGGCTCCTTTCAACCCTAGGCGACATGAAAAAAATTGTGTTTTGCTTGCACCACGCAAAAGCCAGTTATACTTAAATCGATTGTTATTCTAGTGGCACCGTGCATTCTCAATTGATCAAGTAAAATTGTCTAGTTTACCTTCTACGCAAAACAATATACCCATAAAATGACGAATCTCGGTGTACTGTTCTTTTTATGTTCGGACATTTGTTTGGTTATAATCGGTGTTTTGTGTTACTCGTGAACAACAATGTATCCTTATTGTATGTAGGTTGAGGCAAATATCCACCTGTATCGCTTTCATATATATTCATCTTTATCCCTGGTATGTGAATTATTTGTATCCCTGCGCCAACGGTAATAATACGGCGGTTATATTGTTATAATGTAGCATTATGTACCTGCCAATATGCACATTGGCTGACTGGGATTGCCATAAATGTGAAACTGTTTTATAGTCATTTGATATTCCCACTGTTCACACTAATGTATTGATAAGTTGAAACTTGTTTGAGATATTAACACCACTGCATTGAAATGAATTTATCCCGATGTCATGTCTACCATACCATATTCCACCCAAATACAAATCAGTGGTATGTTGCGATATTATGATCATTTTAGCACACGAATTCAAGACCGCATGCAAACAGCAATGTCTTGCCCACAACACATAGTTGTCAATCTTTTGTCTCTGAATATAATTGCATCTATTTAATAACACACCTCTGTCTTTCATCGTGAGTGTGTGCGTGTGTCGGGATTAGTATGCCCGTGCGAGCATGATTGCATGTGTGAAACGGTTACCAAGAACAAATGTGTTCGTTAACGTCAAACGCCATGCAAACGACGTGATCATATGTCATCTGGTGCTATGGAAGTAACACTGTGCAGCTGAGTTAAACTCATGTGGTGGGATTTAACTAGAGTGTAGCAATAAGGTGTTGTGAGCTCGGGATAAGTGACTCAGCAATCACATGATATATCCATAATATCTGTCACATATATCTAGCTGCATAATTTTTGGTGAAATTCGATAGTTCAACAATGGATAAACAAATTCAAGTAAGTTAGTTCGCTCGGAATATTTTGTATACCCTTTTCACCCAACACATTAATGGTGAATGTTACATTCTAAAGTTGGGACGTATATTCGAGTTTATAAAAACACACACCCTATATATTTAACGCATATTTCCAACGGAAAAACTTGACTTTCAAATATACAACACTCGCGGCATATCATTTATAGAAAACTGACGTACCAATGCAGGCCCGTAACCAGGGGGGGGGGGGGGGGGGGGTCGAGGGGTTCGAACCGCCCACTTTGCCCGGAAAGGTCCGCCTTACTCTAGCTCATTTGTGTATATATAGATATATCGTGTATCGATGGTGCCTTTGATTATGGTCTTATAGCCGCATCAGTATGAGCCAGGAGAAAAGTCCACAATTGAGGGGGAAAGAACCCCCCCCCACTAAAAATCCTGGCTACGGGCCTGCAATGGTTCATATTTTGTCATTCTGTGTGCACTATATAACCAACTCAAACACCGATTATGTTACCGAACAGCTTATTGGAAATCTAAGATTAGAGCGCGTTGGTCTTGACCTGTGATTAAGATGATTACTAAATATGTTGTAATACTTCGCTGGTGGAAGTGCCTAACCTTCATCTCCTTTACTTCTGAAATGTGGATACGAAATCGTGCGTTGGGTTTTAATGATGTAATAGTAAAGTTATGTCTGGTATTCGTTGTACTCAATGACAACGCATCAACACATAATTTGGGACTATTACTTTACATGGAAACTAAAATTTCTATTCATAACATAAAGAGTACATTTATTGCAAGGAATGTTTGGCACATAATCAAAATCAACGGTTATGGAAGTAGGGCGTTTCATAACGATAGACAGATTAACAATAGCCGCGAGGAAAGTAATGGCCGAAAATGAAAGGCCCAAGCTGCTGCATGTTTAAGACGTCAGCAGAAATCCATTTGTTATCCACAACTTGGAGATGAAATACCATACAGGCTAGTGTATGTGCACCTCCAACCAATTATATCCAGTAAGCGAGTGTATCACGTGGAACTTATATATAACAAAAATAACATTCAATAACACGAGGGTAACACGCGGACTTGATATCAAACAACAAATAGCATCCAATAACATGCTAAGGGTACCAAGTGGACCTCATATCAAATAAGAAGTAACATCCACTAACTTAGACGGGGAGGGAGTTGGTGGTATCACATGGACCTGATATAAAATAAAATCCAATAACTTGGCGAGGTTATCAAGTGGAACTGCTATCAAACCAAAAATTACATTTAATAACGTAGAGGTATATTTGCTGCCTGTCGTTGCTTGGGGTATTGATAAATATGCTGTTGCTTCAAGAGCTTAAGTGAGCGCACCATAGTATATCAAATAAAGCTTATAGCATATCGAATATAGCTTGTGCAGGGATATATGTGGCAAATACAATAGTTCATATAACGTCGCATAGCCCATCGCTAATTTTAGGCATTGCACATAATGTAATCTGACAGTCCATTGGTTATGCTTTAATTATTCAACCGATATCAGTTTCACCGTTTTATGTCAGTGAGGCGTGCTATCTCATTGCGTCGAGGCTGTACAAATAACAGACGTTTTGTTCTTAGCCAATGACGCATGTAGCCGTAATGTCGCCATAAACCTTTTTCAAAGCAACATATAAATCTCTCACTTCCTCGGTTGTCTTAAAATGTGTTATTGGCATTATCAAAACTCTCTGAGCTTACTCGATGATTAGTATCAGACAACCGAAACACAGAACAACCATTCTTATCTTCAATTACCTGAGCAAGCAAGCTAGTATGCAGCTTATTGTTGTTCGGATGTGATGTATTGCGCTCATCAATTTAGCTAAAAGGACCGTCTTATGCATGAGCAAGCAACATCCAGTGCTAGTCATCATCATCAATATACATTAGCAGCGTTAAATGGATCATTTATATAATGATTAAGTCAGTAATATATGTATAATGCTTAGGTCAAATCTCTGAAGTAATTGTTAGGCTTCTATTTGAACAAACAATAATGTATCCTAGATAGAGCGAATTTTATCGATATTTTAAAATAGATTTCAATCAACGCGTGATGCATCCGATCTGCCCTAAATCACCACCAATGTTCATGAGAGTCAATTGAAAAATACCATCGTCACTGCCACGAATATATGTGCAACTGTTCATAAATAAGCAATTGGCTCGAAGTCATTAAAGACGACGCTTTTCCACCAGCTATTGGCTCCGTACGGAATAAGATACCAGCACTAACGCGTTTGCTGTTTAACGTTATTGATGTCTGCATTTTTTTCTATTAGCTCCTGAAACACACACCCATCATAAAACGCATATTGTATTTGTGCGGCAAATGTTGCTTGAGACAATGTGCATTGGTAGCATCAGCAAATAATGATTCTCAGCAATAGTCGTGAAGTAGGGCGGGGAGCTAATTTCAGTGTAGTTCAACTATGAGTCTCACTTGATTAAAATGCAAGCCACATATCACGCAATCAGTTTAATCTGGCAAAGCAATGTAGCAGCCAGGCCAATTTTTATGGGGCCTAAAAACAAAACGTTCGTTTATACAGCACACATAATTGTTTGGTGATAAAAGGAATCAGCCCGTTCCGCAGTTCACAATCCGCGTGAATATATCAAAATATCCCAGGCATCAATGGATTCTAAGATTCATTTTGTCATCGGGTATTTCAAATCAGTGTCAAGCCCCGTTTAAAAGAGGTAAATAATTACATTAATGTAGAAATATAGTCACTATATAACAAATACATGTCGAGTCCATAATAAATAGGTTATCAATGATATTTACGTAGATAAAGAGTAACTACGTCAAGTGTTCTGATTTTCACTTGTGATATAATATCCCTATTATAGCATCCCGTTTTTCGTTATCACGGTGTTCCTTTACTTTTAACAACACTTCAAATGATTATGCCCTGATTGGCATGATTATAAAGAGGATTAGGAGGGTTCAGTCAGGATTTGTTAGGAAATGATTATATTGGTGGTTACAAAATATTCCCTCAGATAAAGAGTCAGTGTATTGCGGGCTCAGTGTGCGTGGCTAAGTTCTGTGCATTGCCCGCCTTTCTTCAGGCGATTGAAGCTTACTAGCTTCGGGTAGTTGCGTCATCAGCTGTAGGAACGTTCTAATGTACGCGCTCTGTGGTAGTTTTGCCAACCATAGCGATGTTTTCCCTCGCTTTATGATCGACGCGGGCTGGTCAGTACCACTCTGACGGCATTGTTGTGGTAGCATACAGCATGTTCGAGTTAATCGTTTCAACGCTGTAATTGTATCGCCAGGCATTGTCAATATGCAGGTGCTGATCAATAGATGTCAGGGATTCACGTATGTGGTAACTGCTACTACGCCATTCAATATAATCTGTTCGGTTTTTTTTAAAATTTCGAGATTGCCACAAGAAGCAACGATTGACGAGAGGCCATGCTCCTGCAGTATATTAGATATACTATATTTGATATCGTTCTCGAATATTACATTTCTATGCCACGACACTAATGAATCATGAAGATTGCTACGTGCATCAATACCGACATTGCAAATGAGTGAATTTCTATGGAATTCTGTTAAGAGATGTACAGCACACTTTCTGTTGTCACTTGATGAAGCAAGGCTTCTTGCATCCCTCCAATTACCATGTCTGAGACGATCCGTTTCCTTTTTCAATGCTTTATTAATAATGCACGCAGCGTTCGCAGAAGTCATGACACATGACAAATACTGTAAAGAATATATCGGCCAGCAGAGAATATTACACAGGATGGTTCTCGATATAACAATTCCTGTCATGAATTACTCAGGAACTGCTCCATCAATTATTGAACGATACGAATCGTAGGACAAAAGGCAGGATGAATGCTGTCACAGAGTTGCATGACGGATGCTCACAAAAGCCTCCCAGGAAGGAAATGAACATCGCCATATCTCTTACAATATCGATGTGGTAAATCAAATGGATGCGAATCGAAAATGTATCAGCGGAACAATACTATCTATTTTAGTAATAGAGGTTCTTCAAGCATATCTGCCATATCTGAGTTGAAATGTGTCAGTTTGTCTGAGGCCCGGTGATAGGAAATAAAACACGCTCGGGTTATGTTGCACTACTGGGAGGCAGTGTCACAATGGAATCAAACATAGCGGGATAACATTTTACCGCTTGACTGCGATTAGCTGCTTATTTCCCTCAAGTACTGCACTTTATAGGACTATAGGCACTCTCATGAGATTATTGATGGACAAGGCGACGAAAGTCATCCCCCAATAATTAGCTGTGGGTAATCTGCGCTTGCTTCAGAATATACCAGTTGAGGGCTAGTTGTTAACCGCACTTGTTATTGTAACTAATACCTTGAGCTCTTGACACTGTGCAATCATAAGTACTTAAGACTGCCATATAAACTTCGATGAGGCAGCATAAAGATTAACAAATGTCCACAACTGATTACATCTGGACAAAACCTCGAGATAATCCTTTTTCGTGCTATGCACAAATGTTTGTGCCCTTCAGACTGACATACTATAATTACAGCAGTGAACTTACTGACCAGTGCAAGCAGAAATCGAACATATTTGATTTGCATAAATGGCGGTGGTCCGTAATGCTTCACATGATGCCTTGATATTATATACAACTCAGCTGCGATTTGCCGCTAAACTTATACTTTATATATATCGTCCTGCCTTTTTATGTCTCCATATTTATGTTTATGATAACGTTGCGTTACCCAAGTTTTGATATTGTACAACTCCGATTTGCCGCTAAACTAATAGTTCAGACGCGGTGCTGTTTGTCTCGTTCATGATAATTACCTAGTCATAACGTTGATCACCTAGTCATAAACGTTTTACACCTGGCGAAATGTGTACGGGGTTATTTCCCTCAAGGCTTTTGTGTTAAAATTTAGCAGTTTATGGGACCATGTACATTATGAGATATTTTATGGGCATGACTACAAAAGTAACCACGCAATATATAGCAGTTGGTATTCAGCGCTTGTCTCACAAGATACAAGTTAATGGCTGGTTATAAAGCTCACTCACCATTGAAACTAATACTTAGAGTGCTTGACACTGTGCATCAATGAAAACTTAGGACTACCTTATATGCTTTCTATGAAGCATTATAAAGATTGCCAACTGCTCATGAAACCTAAAGAGAAATGTATTTCATGATTCTTGGAATAAACTTTTGTGCCGCTTCGAATCGTAAAAAAGGAGTGGTCTGTTCTGGTAATATATCCAATAAGCCCGTGTTTGAATTTTGCGTTTCGGTGGTCCGCAGTGTTTCTCGTTCTAAGATGCCTAGGGAAATCATTTATAGCAGGAATGTTATTAGCTCTTTATAAGGCATTTTTAATCGGTAATCGTTCTCAGGCAGTGATGTAAGAGTTCATAGCCTATTTCTCTGGTTGTAATGTAATGATTACTTGTTTGAATTGTTTTGTACGTTGCTTTTGTATGGCAATATTTTGTCGAAATAATAGTTCAGACGCTAGAGGGAACATAACGCTTATGCATATAATTATCAAACCTGGTTAAATCAATATTGTACTTGTCATAACCGAAATGTCATAATATCTCTCATTATTATAATGTTATGTTTTACTGTCATAACGTTAATAATCTTCGCTCTTATTGTACTGAACTTTGAACAATCACTGCCAATTATTAATTATTGTGGCCCGACTTGCCTGAACAGTCAGCGTTCAGAGAATCAAATGCCGCGGCCTCGTGCTAACTACGTATTACGGAAGCTGTATGTTCGTCTGAATGTGTTCATTAATTTTAACTATGCATATAAAATTCGTTGAGTGTCCCACTCAGCAAAATATTCCTTAAACATTCCCGCAACAATAGGGGAGAAATTCATTGTTGTACGCTGTTCACACCATACGAGTCTTATTATTTGCATATGTAAAGACCAAAAGCCCAATCAATATTGACATGTTTGACATTCTCTGTAAAGCATGAACATCTATTTATTATACAAAAGTTTTGTCTTATCAAACCAAATATGTAACGTGATTATGTGAGTAACATTAGAGCATATAAGTATAATGGTCATCGTTGGTGAAGCATACTGCAAGAACGATACGGGCATTGAATATGAATTATCAGCCATATTCCGTGCGGCTATTGAAATCTGCAGCAACGTCAGTGGAGGAGCGATCACGTGCCCTGCGACCTGAATCTCGCCCTCTCTCTCTCTCTGTATCTCTCTCTCTCTCTCTCTCTCTCTCTCTCTCTCTCTCTCTCTCTCTCTCTCTCTCTCTCTCTCTCTCTCTTCTCTTTCTTTCTTTCTTTCTTTCTTTCTCTCTCTCGCTTCTTCTTTCTCACTCCCCCCCTTTCTCACCCTAAGTAAATAAGCATTTCTATATATATATATATATATTCTGCTTCTTTAATTGCATCCATCCCATGATGTATTAAGCGACTGCAGCATTGTTCTCGCCACTGTGTGTTCTTTAATATCCACGAAATGCATTGAATTGCTGTTATTGATCTGGTCCGGAGGATGAAGGCCCAGCTGTACACCCCGCTCTATTAATCTTGGTAGAAATAGCTGTGACAAGGTTGCAATAGAGTGGCTGTAGTTTCCGTTGGCACTGTATGTTCGGGCACTGTATGTTCAGCTTAGTCAATATTATCGCCTTTGGCTTAAATAATGATTTGTCGCACAATCCAATTACTACAGTGCAAATAACACATATGTCATATATATATATATATATATATATATATATATATATATATATATATATATATATATATATATATATATATATATATATATATATATATATATATATATATATATATATATATGAATATTCGTCAAGTGCGATATGCATTAATGCTAAAAGTTCAAAATAGCTACGGTAATAAAGGGACGGCAATGTGTTATGAGGAGTTCTATTCATCTAGCACTAGGGCACTCATCTGAAACTAATGCTCTCCTTGGTTGCTGTTCGTTTGAAACACTGCTGCTACCTCTGGATTTCCAGCATTGACTGACCCAGTGTTGTGTAATGTATAATACATCGTATGGCATTACACTATTGAGGATTAATGGTGGCAAACTTGAAAACCCGAGAGCAGCACCCTGCATTTGCTATTACCACTCTTTGCCCTAGAGGGCATGAGGAATAATTGAGTGCTACAGCAGTAATGAGACCAGTTGGAAAATTCGCAAGTTGGTTCTATCCTCTATTTGCTGTCAAACGTGATTCATCACCATACATGAAACAAGCTGGCTCGATGCAAAATCATTGGTACGAATCACATGTAGCCTGTGGCTTTCATTTTGAAGCTTTGGAGAGCTGTGGTGCGCTTGAGGGTTGAGCTTAGACTGCTGCTGCCTGGCCATCTTGTAGCTGGCCCGCTTTTGTTGATTAACAGCTTTACTAGTAGCGAGGGTTGCGTGATATTTAAGGCGCAGTCGCAAGAAACTTATAGTTTACGCCACACCACCGCTCTTCTCAAGACACTGACAAGTTATCCATTTTCCGTTTTTGGTTTTATAGCAATTATATTACTTACTTACAGGTCTGAATGTGAACATTTCCTCCTGGGAGGTTGCGGAACGTCCTTAAAAGTTAATCGGATCATTTGATATGCTGATTTATCTCCACACTACGTGTACCAGTGTTACATCTTGCCTTAGTTGACATTGATATATGTTTTAAACGTTCCAATGATTCAAAGATGGACGAATATGGAAATTAATAAAATCAGATTTCTATTTTTAGATATTAATCCATATAATGTACAGTTTTCTAAAACTGTTGCGCGTGTTTTCATTATTTTCGTACAATGAAATCGATGCCCCTCATAGTATCACATGCAGTTAGCCAATGCCGTTGAATTGGGCTTTTAAAGAAAATTATCTTTGGTTGATGGTGTCTTTAATAAATAAAGTCTGTTTCTGATTCTATATCTTGTACACAGATAGAGTAGTGATTGCCCAAAGAGGTGAGAGTTTCTACATAGGCCTTGCCCAGTAGTTTTGTCAAATCTGTAGATAATACGTGACATCCAACTAACTCGATGCATATGGTGAATCGCGGGCTGCAAACCAAAAGGACTACACATACAAAAGTCGCCATTGTGCATGACCATGGTTTATGATCTCAGCTTGTGTGCAATGATTTGTTCACAATCAGGATATGATTCTAAATTATTGAAGAGCACACGTTTTGGGATAAAAGACGAAATTGATTTTTGTCAGTAGATAGCGTGGGATGCATATATCAGCGCCCGGAATGATATAAATATCATCATAAATCATTTCGCATGACATTGACTGAAAATGTCGTTGAGGTAAATCATCTAAATGTGAGTCGGAAATGTGGCTTACAGAAACGACCTTTTGTCTCCCTCATTTGCTCCAATAGATGGCATTTCAGTGGAGCCCAACGCTATCTCTAAGAGAACATCTAGTTCTTGTGATTTATGAACCACCTTTGTGGTGATCGAAATGCAGTCGTATTTCATGACCATAGCTACATATCAAGCTGCCACTTCCTGAATTTGTTCGAATCAAACATCATATGTTCGGTGATAAAGGCATCCATACATATGTATGCATTACTCACATATATCTTTAAAATAAACGAAGTGCCCCAAAGTTTGGCACATCATAGCAATAGATAAGTTTACGATGAAGTGCATGACCTAAGAAATGACGGTATTGAGGAGGTACTGGCATCATTTGTGCTCCATAACCAAGCAGTTTGAGTTCGTAACGAGAATATATTATAGACTCTGATGCGTTTTACGCAAGGTGGCTGATACCAAAGGACACTTTGCTCTGAAACTATTCGGATGCTGTTAAAGCGTGTCTACATACTACTCAATGAAATACTGAAAGCCTTATGTTCTTCTTAAGCAGTCAATCGACCTGTTTTCAGATTATAATCACAATTAAATTAGCATCATTTATGATCCACGAGTAAGTTGATAGAAAGAGATCATCGTGCATAATTCGTATCCGTGGTCTATTGAAATGAAACATCCGTCCATGAATAAGCTACCGCCCTATCTTTTAAACCTTGCTCCGGGCACAATGGTTAGCGCATAATCTGCATTGATGAGTAAATTTGCCATTCATGCATTTACAATCAACAATGGGCGTTATGTAAAACTTCCGTTTTTTGTATCAAGTGCGATATGCATTAATGCTATAAGTTCAAAATAGCTACGGTAATAAAGGGACGACAATGTGTTATGAGGAGTTCTATTCATCTAGCACTAGGGCACTCATCTGAAACTAATGCTCTCCTTGGTTGCTGTTCGTTTGAAACACTGCTGCTACCTCTGGATTTCCAGCATTGACTGACCCAGTGTTGTGTAATGTATAATACATCGTATGGCATTACACAATTGAGGATTAATGGTGGCAAACTTGAAAACCCGAGAGCAGCACCCTGCATTTGCTATTACCACTCTTTGCCCCAGAGGGCATGAGGAATAATTGAGTGCTACAGCAGTAATGAGACCAGTTGGAAAATTCGCAAATTGGTTCTATCCTCTATTTGCTGTCAAACGTGATTCATCACCATACATGAAACAAGCTGGCTCGATGCAAAATCATTGGTACGAATCACATGTAGCCTGTGGCTTTCATTTTGAAGCTTTGGAGAGCTGTGGTGCGCTTGAGGGTTGAGCTTAGACTGCTGCTGCCTGGCCATCTTGTAGCTGGCCCGCTTTTGTTGATTAACAGCTTTACTAGTAGCGAGGGTTGCGTGATATTTAAGGCGCAGTCGCAAGAAACTTATAGTTTACGCCACACCACGCTCTTCTCAAGACACTGACAAGTTATCCATTTTCCGTTTTTGGTTTTATAGCAATTATATTACTTACTTACAGGTCTGAATGTGAACATTTCCTCCTGGGAGGTTGCGGAACGTCCTTAAAAGTTAATCGGATCATTTGATATGTTGATTTATCTCCACACTACGTGTACCAGTGTTACATCTTGTCTTAGTTGACATTGATATATGTTTTAAACGTTCCAATGATTCAAAGATGGACGAATATGGAAATTAATAAATCAGATTTCTATTTTTAGATATTACTCCATATCATGTACAGTTTTCTAAAACTGTTGCGCGTGTTTTCATTATTTTTGTACAATGAAATCGATGCCCCTCATAGTATCACATGCAGTTAGCCAATGCCGTTGAATTGGGCTTTTAAAGAAAATTATCGTTGGTTGATGGTGTCTTTAATTAATAAAGTCTGTGTCTGATTCTATATCTTGTACACAGATAGAGTAGTGATTGCCCAAAGAGGTGACAGATTCTACACAAGCCTTGCCCAGTAGTTTTGTCAAATCTGTAGATAATACGTGACATCCAACTAACTCGATGCATATGGTGAATCGCGGGCCGCAAAACAAAAGGACTACACATACAAAAGTCGCCATTGTGCATGACCATGGTTTATGATCTCAGCTTGTGTGCAATGATTTGTTCACAATCAGGATAAGATTCTAAATTATTGAAGAGCACACGTTTTGGGATAAAAGACGAAATTGATTTTGTCAGTAGATAGCGTGGGATGCATATATCAGCACCCGGAATGATATAAATATCATCATAAATCATTTCGCATGACATTGACTGAAAATGTCGTTGAGGTAAATCATCTAAATGTGAGTCGGAAATGTGGCTTACAGAAACGACCTTTTGTCTCCCTCATTTGCTCCAATAGATGGCATTTCAGTGGAGCCCAACGCTATCTCTAAGAGAACATCTAGTTCTTGTGATTTATGAACCACCTTTGTGGCGATCGAAATGCAGTCGTATTTCATGACCATAGCTACATATTAAGCTGCCACTTCCTGAATTGAATTGTTCGGTACATCAAACATCATATGCAGCACTCGGTGATAAAGGCAGCCAGGGTACCTATGTCTGCATTACTTACATATCTCTTTACAATAAACGAAGTGGCCCAAAGTTTGGCACATCACAGCAATAGATAAGTTTACGGTGAAGTGCATGACCTAAGAAATGGCGGTATTGAGGAGGTACTGGCATCATTTGTGCTCCTTAACCAAGCAGTTTGAGTTCGTTACGAGAATATATTATTGACTCGTTAGATGCGTTTTAAGCAAGGTGGCTGATACCAAAGGACACTTTGCCCTGGAACTATGCGGATGCTGCTAAAGCGTGTCTACATACTACTCAATGAAATACTGAAAGCCTTATGTTCTTCTTAAGCAGTCAATCGACCTGTTTTCAGATTATAATCACAATTAAATTGGAATCATTTATGATCCACGAGTAAATTGATAGAAAGAGATCATCGTGCATAATTCGTATCCGTGGTCTATTGAAATGAAAAATCCGTCCATGAATAAGCTACCGCCCTATCTTTTAAACCTTGCTCCGGGCACAATGGTTAGCGCATAATCTGCATGGATGAGTAAATTAGCCATTCATGCATTTACAATCAACAATGGGCGTTCTGTAAAACTTCCGTTTTTTGCATATTTAATATCAAATGGTTTTTTCACACGAAAATACATCTTTGCGGAACAATTATATATATATATATATATATATATATATATATATATATATATATATATATATATATATATATATATATATATATATATATATATATATATATATATATATATATATATATATATATATATATATTATACTTTGCGGCACAAATTAGAAGATGGCATCACTTAAATCTGCGTTAAACTTAATAATGTAAGACGAAATGATCCCTGATTTCCTTATATGGGGCTGAACAGTCTCTTTAATATGACAAGTTAATAGATGCGTGGTAATGTATTGTCTCATATATTTACCGCAGAGGCCGCTGTGATTAATACCAATTGTTACTGAATGCGTTTCAGCTGGCATTGTCACAACGACAACAACATAGGGACGGCCAAAAAAACAGCTAACCAATTGCAATAACAATCATTAAGTATGCGTACACAGTAATTGACCAAAAATGCAGTATGTTCCGTCAAATATTTAACAAACAAGTATTATCAAACACTCCATTGGCCATTGGCTAGGCATTGTAACCCATGGGTGGCAAACAAAACCTGATATAGCCATCGATAAGAAGCCATAATAGCACGCTGCTAATAGAGCGCAATGGACTATTTGACCTATTTGCTTCTGATAGGTGAATTTCCTTGACGTTGGTTATCGTATTTCCCTTCGTAGGCAATTTATGACATTTTATCATGTAAAGCCGACACCTGAGAAATCACCGTCAGAAAGCGTTTTAGGAGTCAAATTACCTTGGTCCTTTAACGGACTGGTGATATTCTAATTCGAAAATGTTTCGTTCGCGAGCTGTCACGTTATTACATTATAGAGTGAAGGAACACTAAAGGCCCAGTACGGCCACTTACAAATTGGCGAAATTAGCATCCGTATAAGAAATATTGCCGGAGCTACGGGTGCCTCAAACTTCCCATACTTCAGGTTATCAATTGTTAATTATGACAGCTATTGCTTAATTTCAGCTTGCGTTTTACCTCTAGAAAAGCTAACAGAGGCTGGGCGAGAAAGCTTGTGTAAAGCGTGAAGAAATTCGCAGTGAGGATATTTCTATTTTTTGAAAATTAATCTTAGCTTTGTCGGGCTTACAAAAATGCTAGCAGTTGGTCAATAAAATAGTCTCTAAGCAAGCACATCGGTTGTTTTTAGTTAGAAGCACACTCAGCATGCCAATAATCTGAATCCATGATAAATGTGGCTAACTGCAGTCGCTCATCTCATAAACGTTTTTCATGGTCCCACCCGACTGTTACAATATAATAAAGAAGACTACATGTATATATATATATATATATATATATATATATATATATATATATATATATATATATATATATATATATATATATATATATATATACATATATATATATATATATATATTTATATATATATATATATTTTAATTGTGCTCTTGCTTTACATACCCGAGCCGACATCAATACAATAATAAATCACAATGTTAACATTACCACCTCTCGGGGAAACCTCTTGCAGTATTAATTACCTGTATAGTTTATCAAATGTACTAGTCAACCATGTGGGGGACATCAATCAGAGTAAACAAATCTTACATGATGATTCCGGGATCTGATGACCAATGTCCATGAAAAATTGTAAGCGGGCAAATTAATCACTATTCACATAAAACAACTGAACTGATCCGCAATCATAGCAATTCACGGAAGCGGAAAAAAGACTTTTCCGGCTATCATATTATCCTTTCAATATATTCTATCCAGTTAACGTTCGGACGAGTGTTTAACATTTAATAACTACCGTTGGCACGACGTCACTGTGACTAACATGAACGCGGACCAGAACATAATATGCAAAGTATATTGCCGCTACCGCCATTGTCAGATTTTTAAGTTATGCTGCTACTGATGGGCACGGGTATGAAATAAACCACACTGAAAAGATTTCTTGGAATATGTATTATTTTTATAAGAATATGATTAGATATTCAATGTAAATATCCAATAGGCTAAGGAGACCAGAACGTCTTTTTATATTGTCTAGCTTAACGTAATGTTTAGGGCCAAGTGCCAGACATAAATTGGAACGGGTAAAACACGGATATTTTCTAAATCTAATGCAAGTGTCGTAATAAACCTGTCAAGCAAGGGTATTGCAATCTCTACGGTGGTTTCCATACTGAATTTATTAACGCAACAGTTGCTATTTTTTTAGCATAAAGGGACGCGGTCGTTTTATCGTTGGCATAAACAATGTGTTGCTTGGCGATGCTCGACACTTAAAGCTGACCCGCCACAAGCCTACATTATACGCGTCGGTAGGTTGAGTTTCCGTTAAATATAGATATCGGCTACTAGTGAACAACAGGGTTTATCTCCACATTGTCTGTTGCGCAGAAATGCTGCGATAGCTTCGTGGATAAGATTAAAGTATGTTTCTGTAGTATTTTATGGATCTGCCACGATATCGTACGCTGACTTCTGTCTAGGCCTAAGTCTCATAGTAACTTACTGTCAAATCAGCTAGAAATATGATTAAGCTTTACAACATGGTCCTTGCTGATGATGACGCCTACTGCTACGGACGCCTACTCCTGAAGCTTTCTTTACTGATGGCGTCGACTTCGATATCGCTGCACTTCTAGGCATTCAATAGTTGTTAGTAACTTCTAGTGGAAAACATGTAAATATCTTATATGGTCGGTGCAATTCATAGTTCGACTATTCCGAATAAGAACACTTTTCATTTCGTATTGTTCATTTTTCAGAGTGATTGGAAACTGCATGACACAAATGCTTTGATAAATATCTACGGCTTTGATAAATATATAACCTACGGAAGACATATGCTGCGGTATTCATGATGCGGAAACTGCGTCGGATAATTTATACGACAATAAAAACAGCGGCGTGTAAAATATGTATTTCTGATATGTATTCACAAAATATACTGGCAAAAAGCGGTTGCAGTATCAATTAGCTATATAGTTTGTGGAATGTATTAGTCAACTATGTATATATATATATATATATATATATATATATATATATATATATATATATATATATATATATCTATATATATATATATATATATAGATATATATATAAAATATATATATATATATATACATGTATATATGTATATATATATATACATATATATTTATATATATATATATATATAATATTTTATATCACGCTGCTGAATGAACGCAATATAAAATTTTATCCATTAGCTTACAAGTTAGTTTTCTTTCCATCGTCAGTATTTCCCTCCGAAAGATATGTATGACCTTTAATCATGTAAAGGCGACACTTGCGATATCAACATGGACAAGCGTTTTAGGAGTCAGACTACCTATGTCATGCAACGAGCAAGCAATATTCAAACCCAAATGGATTTCCTAAGCAAGTTGACACTTTGGTACATTATTGAGTAATCAAACACCAAACACGGTCATTCGTGTAGTGACCGATCACGCAACCCTTGTTAGTGATATTGCCGGAACTAAGTGAGGATTCCAAATGAATCAAGCTTTTAAACAGTTATAGCGAGTAAGAAGGCGGACGCTAATGTGCGTGCATGCCGACATGTTGCATGTGTTAGCCCTTGACAAATGAGCTATTCCATTCTACTTCCGTTTGATCTCCTACGTGGAGAGTAAATTAATCAATATTGTGCAATATTCCCACAGAGAGAGGTTGCCGTGATTTACACCAATTATATTAACAGTTTATGCCCAAACGATAACTAAATGGTCCGAATGGCACAAATGTTCACGTCCGACATGATACAAGATTTGAAGAATTCGTCCTACCTTAAATTTGCTTCGGTTTTGTGGACTAATTAGCTACCAGCGATTGGTGAGATTTGTAATGTCTGTTAACACGCCGAGCACCCTGGGTACTTGTAAGAATCATGAGCGTGGTTCATTATTAGTCGTATAATGATCTGTGACCGAATATTGTTTATGCTGTGGGATTTACATCTGCTATCTTGGAATAATCTGGTCACAAAGTCTTCATGGTCCTATCCAATGATTCACTCTAAAACAAAGGTCAATGCGGCATTTGCATCGTGTATTTTCGTTCGAATAGTTTTAAATAGTCAATATAAGACGAATAAAACGAATATCAGACACCTACTACATTAGTAGCATGATGCCAATATCTGCACAATTATACTAGCTATTTCATTTTCCGTTCATCCGCTCCAAACTTGTTCTGAAGAGATTACCTGTGTTGTTAATGCCATATGCTTTATTTACTGATTTGCTTTACAGTCAGAGCAGCAAAAAACGCGAGAAAACATTAAAAAAGTGTTTATCAAGTTACCTTTCTTGGGCTAAACAAATGTGGGCAGTTAGTCAAATTCATTTACGTAAGCAAACAGGCCCACTGGTGAGTCTTTAGTCTCAGAATACCAATTGTTGGAAATAATGATAAATGGGGCTCACAAACACTTTCTCTGCAATCTATTATCTCATAAAACTTTTCAGGCCTAAACCGTAATTGCTTCAGCTGCGTTGGTTCTGACTTAATGGCTTGGTTTATGGCCCGAAAATTGCAGCCACTTTAACGCCACTGTAACAAAGTAGCCTTTAGCACGTTTTTAAACTAGGATGATGCTTTATTCTTCTTGCTGACAACCTAAAATAGCAGTCAATTATAGCGTTACAGTTGTTTTCTTTTTCGATCAAGCTACTGCCATTGTCAAGAAGTGGCTCGGTTATGACCAAAGCATTTAACAAAAGCAAAAAATTAATTTTTATTGCGCCTATTTGTTCTAGAAATTTTTCGCCCAAAAATCCAGTGTTATGTGTCCTATATTGTAATGCATGAGTTATAAATAGCACAGATGATATGGCACTCGCAATCGAATGTTTACCTTCATGTTCACTTATCATTGAGGTTAATAAAGCGCGGACGTGGTATGAAATAAATCGGAAGTAAATAATCAAGTATTTTAAAATTCAACATTTCAGCTCTGGTTTCAAATTTATCGACGTTGCTTTGCTAGTATAACCGAACACGATAAATATGTTTTCTTGAATCGGCAGATGTTTGGCATGATATGGTTGACACATTTTACATTGGTAGAGAATTCCTGTTTGACAGAATTTGGTGAATTCACAAGCTCAATACCTTTGGAGTTATCGAAAGTGACTTTATTGGGTCTAATGGAGAAATATGGGACGTTGGAGTGTCTAGCTATAGTATTCTGGAAGAAACAAACGAAATAGTCGATACAAAGACTCCCCTTCAACTGTAAATGCATCGCTGTTTGCGTGGCAACAGTTTCAACATATGCTAGGTGGACATATCACTTACTTTGGCCGCAATCTATACACGAATAAAATGCTTTACATGGATATTACTTCTTTGCCCGACTTTCAATGTGATGCATATGTAATTGCTCTTATCATGATATCGGTCAACCTCGCAACAGCGGTAGATTACATCTAAGTAAGTCAACATAAGACTTGATTGACACTAGCATATGGTTAGGTGTACACCTCGCACAAGCCATAGTCCATTGTCGTGTTCTATCCATTCATAATAAACTGTAACCACTTGTTCAATAGTAGCATAATGCAAGGTTTATAATCGTTAACATTCCTTCATGATGGTGGAAACGTTTCTAATCATTCGCCTTTGTTCCCGTTGAAACAGAGAACTCATCTCATATCCAGCCTGCTGATAGGCGTTTAACGTTTGCATATTCATCCAGTTTTTCTGACTGCTGAAGGACGTTTTATTGTCCGTCATAGGACATGAGTCATTTGATATCTAAGGATAGGTTGGATAATGAGTACAAACAATGATAAAGACAGAGTAAACCACGCTAAGATCGGCATCAAATACGCGTGTCTATTAACAAATCTTGCTCTAAAATCAGATCACAGAAGATATCTCATTAGCCGATCACTAATATGTAGATGTAAATAGCTCCTAAAACACACAGTTTACAAACTGCTTTGACACAATATAGCACATATCGAGGCATATGTCGTCTTGTACTTGTGGTTCACACTATATTAGACTGAGCGTGTATCTTTTCTCAAAACATCTGAAGAGAAATAATCATAATAACTGATCTGGTTTATTTGAACAGAGAGATAATCGACGCAGGGAAGTCATCTGGTATAGTCAATGGTCGATATTTGGTGCGGTCAAGGGCCGACATTAGGTCTGGTGAATAACCAACATTTGGTGTGGTTAAAGACCATCATTTGGTGCATTCAATGACTGACATTTAATGCGGTCAAGGATCGTCATCTAGTGTGGTCGAGGACAAATATTTGGCGCGGTGAATGACCGACATCTGGTGCGATGAATGGCCGACATTTTAGGCAGTCGAGGATTGACATTTGTTGCGATCAACTAATGAGTTGCCTGGCAGACGTTACAGATATGTGCCAAATATACGGTTAAGTTTGGTTTGGATTCTAAATGTCAATTGCACCACCATAACAGAGATGTCTTTTACGCACATATTATATAACAAAAGTACAGCCCTTCAAGCCATGCGTAGTTGTTTTTTATTTATTGAATTGTACTATTCAATGAAGAAACAAATCAACACATTTTGAATGAAGAGAGCCATCAGGACACATTTAGTACACATAACAAACCGCAATTAGCAAGCACAATAGCGAGAAGGAAATCACCGAAGGAATATTCGTGCGGCCAGTGTGATATAAACCGTTGATAGCTTGTGGATCTGTTGAGCAATCGTGCTCTGTTATTGTCAGAGACTGCGTTAACATAATTTAATAATAGTATTTGATTGCTTCAGCTTTTGCGCACTGGCTTTAGTCTGTTTTAACTTACATGTCAGATAAGGCCAACAGTCTTGAAATTTAACAGTAAGATACAGTGAAAAACGGATTTGCAGCTGCAGTTCGTCTTATCCTTTGTCTATTATCACTATAATGTGTCCACCACAGAGGACCGTGTGTCGTCGGTAAGGGCCATGTTCCAAAACTATAAAGCCTGCAGCAATATCTGCAAAGCAATCGCCTCATAGGCCTCTGTGATGTAGTGCAGCAAATAAATGAATTTTATGATAGGTGTTACCCAATAGTGAAGAAATAAAGCCCACAGCATATACTACAAGGTAATCTGTGTATGAGTTACAATAGACAACTATGCGACTGGTCGCCATCCACATTCATCATTGTTACCGTAACATGGCATACTGGGTGTGCTTCAAACATTTAAACATAAACATATGCATATGTTATATATATATATTTAAACAGCAATGTAATGTATGTCGAGTGTAGTCAGAACCTTTAAACTGCATAATCAATAGCAACTCCCGTTACCCGTACAAATGATTGTTCTTGATGACGTGAGGCAGGGGTATTTTACGAATTGGTCTTAAACATAAGAATTGGTTGTCACTCAAGAGAATATACTTGATGAATGAGAGGCCTGTCCCTCTCCAAACGCTTCTAAGCTATAACCTGCAAAATGCCTTTACATCAGTAATGACATGTTTTTGCGGTGTTAGATATAACATGTATAACGTGACACAGGCCAACATGGTCAGAGACAACAGTTTGTGATGGTAAGCTTACAATCTGTCTGATAAATGTTATCTCTTAGAATAGAAATTGGACGGCACATTTTTCAATTTGCGATGATAGATCGCACGTAAAAAGCATTTAGTAAAATTATCCATGGCATATTATTCAAAACATTATACTGTACAGAAGCATATTTGATAATACAGACCAAACATTAGTACACATTGCTAATTCGCCTTATGTAGATACGTCACAGCTTTATTATTGCCAGGAATTATAATGTGTGGAATGTGAGTACATACTTTTAGAACAGAGATAACTTATTGTCTGAAAAGGCGTTGCTATTTAATGTGGCGATGCATTTATTGCCCTAGGGTCTCATTTCTGTCATATTACATAATGTGTACCATTAATTTATGCTGGGGCACAGACACACACGTAATGAGCATTTAGATTCATAAGCGGATATAATGCACAGCATGAAATGCTATTATTTTACGAATATGCAACATACTATGTGAATGTACATGGCGGGTATATGCATACTATACGTAATCAATGATTCGTATTTGAATACCGCTAAGAATGTCGTGCGACTGACTATATATGTCTTTGCATCGAATAAGGAACATCTACCATCTATGATAGTTTAGCAAGAATGTCGTTCTGTTCCTATGAGCAGTGTTTCTGACATCAGTTACATGCATATAAAACATATGCCTCACTCTGGAATACTTTTCCTCACTAGCTCTCAACGAAATCAAGAATGCCGTCATTTAATTTTTGGCATTTTATAATGCAAGCGGTGGTATGAGCACTTCGTTTTAGTCCGAGCTATTGTTACCAATATCTATCATGGACATAAATTATAGCGACAGAAAACGATGAAACCGTCGCAGCTGTATCAAAACAAATATGACACTTAATATGGACAAATTCAGCGTGGTTTGTTTGCCAGTGCATGCTGTTATACTTCCGTATATTTGACGCATATATGACAATATACCGAAATAATAAGTTTCGCTCGCTTTGGGGTCATAACATGTTATTTATTTGTTATATATGGCTCTTTATGCAAAATAATACAGAAACTGCCCTGTAGTCAGCGCGACTTCTTCCGCAAAATATATTGGATTGCCTTCCTTTATTCCACAAGTTTTCGTCTTAGTGGTGATATTGCGCGGTAAATGCCTTGGGACGGATGCCTAGCCTGCAATTGAGTATCACGCCCCTCTCTGTGCTGATGCTATGAATATATTGGTGATATCGGAGCAATCATAATGATAATTTTTTAACATGATTTTTGGCCAGAATGCAAAGAGCGACGTCACCAAAACACATAGTTTTACAATCAGTTGTAAACAGATTTGTTTGATGAAAATGTTAAAAACAATTCACTCACTTGCTTCCGACATTGACCAATTGTGCACATGCAACATTTTTATATGCCCTTTTGTGCAATGTCCTTGATCAATATACACATACATAATATATTTGGAATAGGATGATTCTAGATGATCTCAAGTGTACAAAGGTCACCAGAAAGTGATGTGATTTTTAGTTTCAAACGTATTAACATGAACGACGTCATTATATAAAGTAGCTCTCAATGTACTTAACACACTTAAATGTAACCTTTCTGAAAGTGTCACTTATCATTCGATATAGATTTAAATAAACTATTGATAGCCTCTAGATGACTTACGTACATCACAAATCAATCATTGGATCCCTGGTGCATTGAATGGACTTAAGTGGTAATCCAATTATTGCAGATCAATTGGATATTGAATATCATGCAGACAAGGGTATTATGTGCAACTGATGCCAAACCAAACGAGATATCTGGTATTATTTTCGCACAATTTGTATCGCGTGTCGTTGTATCGGGTTTTCGATACATGTTGTTATAAATTGGTTCGAATGCTGCCTAACCACTGGAAACAGAATTTTACTTTTGTCCAGGTCAGTTATTTTATGATGTAAATATGCATCAGAAGCATTTCTTTATGTTGATACAGATCAAAAGTTTCTATTTATCTACGTTTGCAACCTTATACGAAAACAATCTGATGCAGCTCATTTGCTTTGGAGACACATTGAAACCGTAGAATTTAACTTTGACTGCACTGTTAAGGAATATTTGTGTGACAATGGTTTTGTCGATATGCAATTCCATTTTAAGCGCTACAGAAAGCAACAATTAACTCGAGGATCCATGCCTAATGGTTGATGCAGCTTATTGATTTATGATATTTTCCCAGAATTGCACCTGCATATTTTGTGCGATCACAAAACAAGCCAGGGCACATAAAACAATAAGAACGTATCCTGCTGAAAAAGCATACGTATTTTGCCATTTGTCTATGCTGTACAATAACACCAGGAAATGCTGATTCAATTATTGAACAAAGCAAATCCTGGGAGGCAAGGCATAATAGATGTTGTCACGAAGTTGCACGGTAGATGGTCACAAAGGCACCACGAAAGGATATGAACGTCGCCATATCTCATCTTGTAAGGCGTTGTTTTATAATAAAAAATAATAATATTAATGTGAGTCG
>CM067352.1:23353373-23358535 GCA_034190875.2 Urechis unicinctus | reverse complement strand
GTGTATCGCCTGAGAACCCAGAGGATGTATATGGTACAAACCGAGGTATGATATGGCATGTATTGCTGGTATCTGACTTATGTTCAGTCGATCAAAGCCATCAGGTCGGTATTAAAGAGATGCATATATGTGGCTGCGTTTTACAGAAGCAGTACGCCTTTCTCTACAATGCAGTGTTAGAGGGAATTGAAACGAGGATTGGTGAAGTTGAGGTTCGCAGCGCTCAGTTCATTGCCCAGTATGATACATGTTCCAAGAGAAACAGCATACGCCAACCAGAATCTGTTACAAGAGCAATATGAGGTAAGGTCTTAACTGATGGCTGGTGAACATTACTAAACGATATTGGCAGTTTAATTTCCATAGCAATATGCCTCGCTCTCTAGGTGATGTGCAACCTCAAGCCACAAGCAGCACCCGGAACAACCAGTGACGACACGAACGTGGGCAAGAACAGATTTCCTGGTATTGTAACAGGTAACACGTTCCTTTCCTGCCATATAGATTTGCTTATCATTTCCTCAGCATTAAGTTAAACAGTTGATAAAAGTGTGTCAATAAAGACCTACCTTATGATATTTATCTGTTGCGCAGCGTCGCAATCAGCGTTCGTTGATATCGGCTGAGAAATAGGTCGATAATAATACAACATATAATCTGTTTACTTAGCATAATGTGGATTGTTGCTGCCAGGTGACAAATATCGTCCACGATTGTCGACGCCATACTCACATGGCAATGATTACATCAATGCTGTCTTTGTTGACGTGAGTTCCGGGAATTGAACTGTATGAGATTAAAGCACCATTTACGGACGTTTTAACATTTAAATACTCGAATGAAATCACGTACTTGATAATAGTAACTTTCCATTGAATAGATGGATAATTGCATCAAATCATTTAACCTTTTTGGTGGTAATTCAGAGCTTTGAGTCGCGGAACTCGACGATTCTGACTCAGACTCCTTTACCCAATACGGTGGTGGACTTCTGGAGGATGGTGTATGATCATAACTGCAGCTGCATTGTAATGCTCCATGATACATACAGCAGTGACGAGGTAGACAAATGACAACAACTGACAACATATAGCTTTGTCACATATTGGTGGTTTCACATCTAGCGGTGATTCACTAACAATTGATGCTTCTGCTGTTGATGAATGTTGTTTGTGAACTGAATGATTGCTCACATGGTACTTGTATTACGCGGCGTCAGTTCAAATGTCGCATACACATTATGTTATTTAAGAATGTTATTATTCAACAGACATGCGGGAATTACTTTTCCCAATCGATGAAGGTGATAAAGAGAAGTATGGACCTATTCAGGTAGAAAATGTCGGTTTGGAACGACTCGTGAACCCCAAAATGGTCATTCGCACCCTGTGTGTGACGAAACATCGACGATTGGTAATAATTACTTGATGCAAAACTACAGATATGTACAATAGAAAACGCCCAATCGAAACAAATGTCCAAAGGCGCAATATATACTCGAATTCTATGAAATTAATTGTCGGTGTTAGTCGTTAAGTTTGTCTGAATCATCTACAGATTGGCGATGCATCGCTAACGGTTCGGCAGTTCCAGTTATTAGGATGGGGAAATCAGGACATAATTCTACCTCAGCCCAAAGATTTCCTTGCTTTGACTGAGAAAGTGGACGAATGGCGACGTCATCAGACGAGCGGGGCCACAGTAGTGCACTGCATGTGAGGACCGATCACAAACGTGTCGATTGTACTTCAATCAATTATAACGTAACGACGGTAATGATCACGAATGAAAGACTTGTGTGATCTTTTACAGCGACGGCGCTGAGCGGAGCGGACTCTTTGCAACCGGAAGTTACATGCTAGATATCCTTAAAGCAGAACAGGAAGTAGCTGTGTTACTTGCATCGCGCTACATCACGTCCAGACGACCTCAAGCCATGCAAACACTGGTAAACTCGTTTACGCTATTACAAAACTCCCTCTGAAAGTCGTCGAAGCATCGATATATAGTTTACATTCTCCATGTGTAATCATGACAACTCATATTGCTGTTGCAGGAGCATTACCAGTTCATGTTTGAGTTGGCCAAATGCTACTTAGCCGACTTCCACATTTATGGTAACGTCTGAACTACAGCAGCAAACAACCAGCCTTGGTCCATTATTAATGGGGTTTAGCATATCAGTTATTACATGAACGTCCACTTTATCACATATCTAACATCGCAGCTTGCGACTTTGTTCCATCGTTTGTTTAAACATGAGCGCTAATTTTGATGCATGCAACATACTGACAATTGAATGAGCGTATAGTTTACCTGTGAATTATCTTGCTACATGTCTTTAGTATTATATTGCTTATTGGTGAAATTATATTTCATAGTTGCCCGTGTTATTTTGATGTTGCCGTAGATAAATGCAGATAGCCATTTGCCTTGTAGTTTTTTTTTATAAATGTGCAATGTACTTCGGTTTGAATTAAATCTGTTCTTGATAGTGATTATTTCCCGGCTATTAGATAATGTTTGACTTGCATGTAGCTTCTTTCGCCTGTGGGAAAACAATTGATGTGTTCCGTACTTTTTTCTACCTGGTCGACTGTGCATAACATCTATTTGATACGTTTTATTTGCAAAATATTTTGTTTGAGTGAAAATAAGGCACCACTGGTTTGCATTCTAACATGTTTACAATATTACTTGTGCTTGGTTTTAACCATGTGGTCCCTAAAGCCTAAACGGAAATATTGATCCTCAAAGCTTAAAGCAAATAAACATTTTAAAGAAATAAATGGCGTGTTTTTAATGGTTCACGGTAGGTAATGATAAACTGTGACTTTGTATAATTCGATGAAAGTCAGCCGCTTTTTTATCATGCTGTAATCGTTAACAAGAAGATTAAAAGAAAGTTCTCTACAAACCGTTATTTAATTCAGGGCATGGCCAATGACTCGTGTTGACTTCTGACAAGTTGTATATTCCAAGGTGAGTTACATAGATCAGTGGTTAAACAATGGGTTAAAGTTGATAAATTAATCTCCCGGTGTTTATGAGTGATACAGTTTTTAAGGAAAGACGATATCGACCTATTCTGAAGTAATGAGGGATTTAACCATGAACTCTATCTACTCGATCTGCACGCTATCGCCACAGTATCTCTTCAAATTGGGGCTTAAAACATATATTCACGAATCATAGTAACATACATGTAGTTCACACGGCTAGTATATAGTAAGGGCGCTTTTGTGTACTCATGCGTCCTTTAAAGCAACGCAATTTAACAAATGGCAAACTAAGTCTGCTCTGATGATTGATGTGCCTGTGGTGTCCTGTATCCCTGACGATAAGCTTGCTCCACTAATGATGATGTAGCAGTGGTGTCCTGTATTACAGATTGACATGCTGGTCTCTACTGATGATTGATGTAGCTGTGGTGTCCTGTATTACAGACTGACATGCTAGTCTCTACTGATGATTGATGTAGCTGTGGTGTCCTGTATTACAGACTCACACGCTGGTCTCTACTGATGAATTATGTAGCTGTGGGGTCCTGTATTACAGACTGACATGCTGATCTCTACTGATGATTGATGTAGCTGTGGTGTCCTGTATTACAGACTCACAACCTGGTTTCTACTGATTATTGATGCAGCTGAGGTGTCCTGTATTACAGACTCACATGCTGTTTTCTACTGATGATTGATGTAGCTGTGGTGTCCTGTATTACAGACACACACACTGGTCTCCACTGATGATTAATGTAGCTGAGGGGTCCAGTATTACAGACTGACATGCTGGTCTCTACTGATGATTGATGTAGCTGTGGTGTCCTGTATTACAGACTTACATGCTGGTCTCTACTGATGATCGATGTAGCTGTGGTGTCCTGTAAAACGGACTGACATTGATTACTTCAGCTTTAATTTACTATTTGTGGTGAATGTTTAACAAGTAGTAAAAGCAATATTATTTCACCATAAATTAAAGATTTATTAACATTGACAGGTGGGGGAGATGAGAGGCTTCATTTCAATGGCCAGGAATTTCTCCAAGGTGTTAACAATTGCCGAGCACGTTCCGCTTGATATATTGTACAGGTCGGCAAGAAAGATATTGGACAGATCCATTCGTAGTTTCATCATAACTAAGGTCATTTCATCCAGAGCAGAGAGCTTTCTGGTTGGGCAACTTCTTTTCGGTGTTACAGCAAATGCTCTGGGGGCTTAAGTTGAGTTGAGTTGCTTTTTGACCCCACTCCAGTATTTTAATTTGGGCACTTTGAGTTCTGAATATTGAAAAAGGTCAAATAAACTCTGCCTGGACGGAAAGCCTGTGTTCTGCGTCGGTTGACAAAAATTTGGATGTAATTTTTGAACTCTTGGTTTTGTCTTCAGACTTCTTCTTGGATTGCACCTGCTTCGCTTCCTATAACTGTGACCGCAGTTGCATCACCTCTTTTTGCTTTTCCAGACATCCAATACACCTACAGTTTTCCTGACAATTGCACGTGAAGGTGTAGGAATGATCTGCATTCACTACAGGCTCAACATTGTTCACACACATTTTCATACCTCTGAGTTCAGAACATTCAACTGGCAAACACGGAGGGATAATATCACGCACTTTGGCAGATGTATATTGCGTAGGTCGATCTTTCGGTGGAGGGCGGCGCATTTTGGGTTCTGGTGTTAAGTAGCCTAGGTTGCTAACTGGAGACAGGCATTCTTCAGAAGGATGTCCATCCACAAAATGTGACGAACAAATGCGGTCATCGTCAGATGGAGTCCAGTTTTTCCCCGTCTTTTCGTTTTTACGATTGACAGCTTTGATCCACTTAGCCCGCATTTGAGGATCACGACGATGGGTAGTAAAAGGGTGCTAAGTGAAAGGGTGCGGGCAAGTGCAACCAGCCGACACATAATTACATTGATGGCTTTCACAAAATGTTTTCTTCCAACGAGTTAGTCGATAATTGCTGTTGCCACAACCAACTATCGCGCGAATTCGACCCATTTTCTAATTATGGTTGATCACTTGACTTGCGTACTTCAGAATTGTCTTGTATAAAGCACACCAGACGTGGAGTTGGAGTGGAATGATTTTGTGTTATTTGGTGCTGATTATATTCTCTCAGCTGGTAGGTCAGAGCGTCTCAATGAACATCA
>CM067352.1:23165873-23348373 GCA_034190875.2 Urechis unicinctus | reverse complement strand
ATTTCTCTAAATTAAAGATACAAAAGTAAGTATAATGCTTACATTTAATTTGATATTATTATGATTATATAAAAATTCATAACTCATGATCATCCTCTAAAAAGTCTGTAAAATCTCGATAATGTACCATAATTACCTATTCTACATCCGGCTCCTTATCAGTCGATCAGTGCTTTGTTACCAGCAGGTCGTGGTTGCCCCTGTATAGATCCCCAAGACACGGGTCAGCAGGCTTCCCTCACGCGACGTTACCTGCGAAAATATTCTTCCAGTGAAAATAGAATCCTACTTTCATTATCAAGATAAAGCCATGTATCAAAATACAATATCTATATAATACGTGAATAGCACAAATGTCTAAAACTTATATGAAGCCCTCAGTTCATGTGACGCATGCAGTCTGAGGGTTTTTTGAAACACACCTGAACATATACTGAGGTGTGGTTGATTTGAATTAATACTTGAGTGAGTCGACATATTGACTCAGCACAATCTGGTCATAGGGGCGCACCTTTCAAGTGTATCAAAATCCATCGCGGGCTCAGTGAAGTGAATCTCAGCTAGGGTAGTTTTGTGAATCTCAGCTGAAGTAGGATAGGCAGTCCCAAAAAAAGAAAGTATACCGACAAAATACGCTGGGTATACTTGCGAGTTAAGTCAGTACAGTATGGTTGAAGTGACGGCTCTCAGAATTTTCTTAGGAATATGTTGGATTTCAGTGAAAAGACAGCAGGTACAAGGTGAGTGTATTGTCTTAAAGATATATCACGTCACGTTAAGATATTTACAACTGTATTACATCGGCGAGAACACTCATCCCCGTCGCATATTCACCCAGGCTATTTGTGTGCTGCTGAGGCTCTCCCTATCACCTAATATTCGCCCAACTGGTACTGTTTGGGAACACTGGTCATTAAGTAAATGAGTACATGCGACACTCGGGAGCCACCTAGCGATTTATGAGATGTTCAGGGTGGTAAATAGCAGTTGATGTGCTTCCTAGCGGGACATAACTTATCAGGTGTACTTCACAAACTAGTGCCAGTCGTTGAGGGGCTTAACCTTTTAAAGATAAGCGTCGGGAGGGCGATGTGTATTTTACACCGAGTTTGGTCGTTAAGGAATAAGAATTAGAGGCCAGTTACCTTGGACAGCACTTGATTTCGTGATGTACCTCTCATCAGTATATTCGTACCATCGCTAAGCTTTATGTTACTTTGATATCTTGACTGTCAGCACGACACCACCTCGTTACCCAAGACGTCCCACTTTACCTCCAACCCCCACCACCCCCCTCCGCCGCTTTGGTTAGAGACGGGTCCCGCTTTCGCAAACTTTGTTCACCTTTAAACAAGCTGCTTTTGAGATGAACATTCCAACTAGGTGCTGTCTACGATGTCGCTGTGTAAGGAAGCCGATCGCCATGAATTTGTTCCCTTTCTGTATTTACCATCTGTACGTCCATAATGACCTCTCTAAATCCGTCATTTGTTGCAGCTTGTATATTCGGAAATCAGCCGGGCTGTTCTTTTCCATGTAATTGCGCTAACGATGATGTCTGCGATGAAACAAGCGGTGCGTGTCCTGGTGCATGTAGACAGGGGAAACCACGACCTGCTGGTAACGAGGCATTGTTCGACTGGCGAGGACCAGGATGTAGGAAAGGTAATTATGATGGCAGTTAGTATACAAATTTGATTAACTTCTAACATTAGAATGATAATTGGGTCGCTACATAAAATATATAGCTGTGTTCAAAACAATTTATAGCAAACGTTCACAGGCAACGTCGCGTATAAGAAGTCCGCCACACAGAAAGGGCAGTTTTGCGATCCTAACAACGCCGTTGATGGTCTGCTGCCTCCGCCGGAAAGCAATGACTGCGCTCACACAGCCTTTGGGCCAGGCAATGCATGGTGGATGGTAGATCTTGAGGGCCATTACAGCATAGACAACATAACAGTACGTACGTACGTATGTATGTATGCATGTATGTATGTATGTATGTATGTATGTATGTATGTATGTATGTATGTATGTATGTATGTATGTATGTATGTATGTATGTATGTATGTATGTATGTATGTGTGTATGTATGTATGTATGTATGTATGTATGTATGTATGTATGTATGTATGTATGTATGTATGTATGTATGTATGTATGTATGTATGTATGTATGTATGTATGTATGTATGTATGTATGTATGTATGTATGTATGTATGTATGTATGTATGAATGTATGTATGTATGTATGTACGTGTGTTTGTACGTAGGCATCGATTTATATGATGATTCATTCATTATTTGTTTCTTGTACTTGTGTCACAATCACTATAGATATCTTGCAATGATGTAGTTTGTATTATAATACTTTGCAGTTAACATATTACGTCATTGGTTTTTGTAGGTAGTGATTGTTGGTGTTGTTTCAGCTGGAGAGAGGACAGGCTACTTTAACATCCGGGTCGGAAACAACAGTAACTTCACCAACAACGCCCTGTGTGTTTACTACGCGGGTCCTGTGCCTGATGGAGGTAACGTAACTCTGTCTTGTACCTCAGGTCTCGTCGCTCGCTATGTTTCAATGGAGAGAACAGGAGACGGTACAGATCCCAATATTATCAATATCTGTGAGATGGTTGTGATGGGACATGAAAGTGTCCAGACAGGTTAGTCAGTACTGAACATCGGCTCCTGTCATTTAATGTCAAGTGGGCACAATAACTGATATTGCAGTACTTTTGTCATGCTATTAGTAACTGACTGTACGAACATATCTGCACGTATTTAATTTTCATTACCACAACTACAGAATACTCCACACTGCTTAAGAGGGCTGCGATTTGTACTACGTTGATATATTCTTAGGCATCTAGTAGTGATTTTGCTTCCGGTATAAACATGTATGATCCATAATGATTTACATATTACTCGCATTACATTAGACTGGTTATCAATTCAGACTGCATCCGATGTGTTTCTTCGTGTGATGACATCGTCGGCTGTAGCGAATGCTCAGGGTTTAAACCACCCCACTGCACGACACGTGAGAATACATACGTCTACTATAAAGATGTCAACATTTTCTATCCTTCCATTTGATGTCACGGCTAATTTTGTACACGGTCTGATTGCTTCGACACTGCTATACTGGTCATAATTATCGCTAAATTACGTTGGTTGAAGCGTGCGAGGCTGGTCGCTACGGGATCAACTGTGAGTCGTCCTGCTCTGAGCATCACTGTAAAGGAGGATCTACGGCGTGCAATAAGATGAATGGAGGATGTCCTGATGGATGTCAAGACTGGTATCTAGGAGATCAATGCATCACACATATCAGTCAGTAGATCGATGATATTCCTGTTGAACCCTCATTTAGCTGTAAAATCGGGCTTTATTAATTCCTATCATTCTCTCTATACAAATATGGTATGTGTGGCACAACGATAAGTCTGTGATTCGTTCAAAACTTGCGCTTTTTGGCTGATGTTGGACACCAAGGGCAACCCCCACCCGCTCCCTCTCTCTGTAACGCCCCGTAACACCAGCCTAAACACTTCTCATAACGCTCGGTAATGCTAGCCTACATACACCCGCATACCGCGCTGCATACCCCTAAACATCGTGGTTTCGTAATTCTTCAACGGCCCGCTTCAGTTCTTGTTTTGTAATAAGCAAAACACATTTATTATAACAGTATGCCTTATTTTCTATGTAATACACAGAGGAATCCAGTCTCAACCATCAGACAGCTATATCAGGAGCCGCTGTCAGCTCCTCACAAATCAGAGTGACGTGGGGAGGAGATGATGAAGTAATAGCGAATCTGGCTAAGTACTACGGCTACCTGGTCCAGTATAAAACTAATACAGACCTCAACTTCTTCCCGGGACCGAATGTATCTCACGAAGCTGGTGAGGCTGGTTACAGCGCCATCATCAGGGAGTTGATCCACAACACCGTGTACACACTGAGAGTAAGTGTGTACAGACAGCAGGGAAATCTACACCAGGTGTCACAATGGCCGACACGGGAAGTGATGGTTAAGACATCATGTCAGGGTATGTGTTATTCAATCACTCCACTATGCAGCCTTTGTACGTGGCGATGCTATTGCACAACTACGCCCATGTGTATGTGATAGAAGAATTGTTTCCACAAGATTTAATTATGATATGTGAAAATTGCATGCAACGATTAAGACATCATGCAATGGTATGCATTATATCATTAATCCACTATGCGGTGTTAATTCATAACTGGTGGATCACATTCCAATAATTAGTCAATGTCATAACAATCCGACACTAAACGCTATGATTGTCATGAATCTGAACACAGCATTTTGATTTCAGCCCTGACCAAGTCATGTTATTAAATAGAACACTTTGCTTTCAGTTCCTGACCAAGTCACACAAATGAACATAACAATCAGCGTCGTTGTAAACGTAGAGTGGCAGGCAAGTGAAAAACGAATGAGATCCCAGCCAATCGACCAGTTTCATATGTAAATTTGTATGCAGGTCTAGTGAAACAATGGACACTAATTTGCTTTAACTTATCCAGTCCCACAAAGACCATCAATGTCTTGAAGTAAGTGACATCATGTCATCCCGCATTTAGGTAAAAAAGATTTATAAACCCTGTCTAGTTTTCAAACGGGTTTTATGGAATGACCCGGACGAATTCTCTGTGCGACGCAGTTGATTGAAAAATTATTAGATCAGTGAATCATGTCCAAAGACGGGTTAATTAAGATTGGAAAGTCTTAGATCTGTAAGAGTACCCCAAAGGTGGGTTCAATGAGGTCAGTCAGGTATGGCTTTCACATCTCGCCTTTATATATTTGAAGCCAGACAGGAGGCAAACAGTTAACAGACAAACATTCTTATCACAATCAGGAAGTACATGTTGAAGGCTGGACTTTTAGCAAATATATCTTTGTCCAACAGTCAGCGCCATCTGGATGTGACAATATCTCGTCCATCCACGTCCTCTACAGACGCATAGGAGCTGAAGAGTGGATGACACAGGACGTCATGGACCCCACCACGTCCACCAGCGTCAGTATCGCTGACGTCACTGGTGGTCAATGGGAAGTCAAGGTCCGCGTTTTCAACAATGAAAACATCTCCTCAGATTCCATGTCTGAGACGTTTACTATACCCGGTAATCCACCGACAGCAACAGAGACTACACAGAATAAGGGACTTCCGGGTATTGAAAACGTCATTTCCATTATTCATTGAAGTTTCACATTACAGATACTGCTCTCAGAATCCAATATACCGTATATAAATTGAACGTTGATGCAATTGCTTATTTAATATATCCCCCAGTAGAATGATGTATGCGATACGGTACAACCGAGCATATGGCGATACTCTACGTCGACATGTCCACGAACCTGAGGCATTCCATGATTGATATCATTGTTTCGTTGTAACCTTCCAGAAACAGGAAATCCAACAGGAGTCATAGCAGGTGCTGTCGCAGGTGGCCTGTTGCTTCTAGTCATAGTCATCGTTGTCGTCTGTTGGAGGGAAGGCTTGCTGTCAAGATGATTTGCGCATGGTCGAGCTTACACGTAGAGCAAGTCAACACATGCTATGCTTACAATTGGCCTGTGATTGCACCAGCGCAATACAGTAAGGTATTGAACCATAATTTAAAGGGATCTTACTATCAACATTTACAGAAGACGCAGCAAGCGGCATTCTAACACAGAGGGGGAGGACAACATGGCGGCCGCCCATCGTCGTGAGTAGTCCCCTGGTATTATTTCAATGGTGTGTTTAGTTTTACTGTATCAAACGACGGCCAATCTCTTCATATTGCCTGTCTCCAGTTAGCTTTGAACCCATTGTGTGAAGTGTCGGACGTGTCAGTGGACAAGCCAGTAGGTGTCGTTGGGCCTGTAAGTAAACCCTCAATAGCTTCTAAACCCGTGGGCTTATCTAGACCATCGTCGGCATCAGCATCATCATCAACAGCAGCAGAAGCAGTGAGAAAGCAGGAAATGACACCACCACAGTCTGAACCCGCTTCACGACCTCCTGGTTCTGACCACCACATACAAGTTCTACCACCAGCTGTGCAAATCGCTCCGCCAACCTCAGGAAGTCTTTTCAACGCACCTATCTCTATTACACAACTAAAGGCACAGATCAATGAGCTCACACAGCCTATACCAAAGGAACATGTCCAAAAAACTAAGGATGGAAAGAAAGATATCATCGATGGATTTGGCAGAGAATTTGACGTCAGTACATTGTCGCTCAGATTTTGCAATGGCATTGTACATAGGCTGTTCTCTGACAGTATTATAAGCTGAGCTGTATGTGAAGCATTATCACAAACAGGGAACCTGCTCATTGATATAATCAATCATGATAAAGTATGGTGTCAAAATCGAACCTTGTCGATATACCTTGCCGGTTAGTTTAGTCTTAAGATGCCTAGACATATTGACAATATAGTTTAATGTTATCCAATTGCAGGATTTACCCGGAGCAGATTTCAAAACCCGGGAGTCTGGTCGTTCACAAGCTAACATGGCCAAGAATAGGTTTAAAAACATTCAGCCATGTGAGTCCAGTTTCTTTCTTCCCAAATCGCACGATGTGCACTTGTTCCAATAATGGGTATCTTAATATCAAAAGTTTTCTAGTAATCTAAATTGTAACAGTAATAGTTGACATGTTCATTCGGGAATTATGACTAAAGACTTTTATATTGGAGTATTTTAGCTGGTAGATAGTGGGATGCCATAGTGCATGTTCTGGTCATCGCAGACTTGGTTGCTTGATTTTGAAGAGTTACCGTCAATAAACACTCATGCATCTACAGATGATGACTCTCGTGTTAAGATAGAAGCAACGGAAGAACTCAGCCGATCGGACTACATCAACGCAAGTTACATAACGGTAGATATTTGATTAGCTGCGATATTGCAATTAAATTAGTATATTTCATGCATTACGCTGATCGAGAATTTATAATTTTATATCTGTTTACACAGGGGTACCCTAAGATTTCCAATCACCACATAGCTGCTCAATGTGAGTTCATTCTGCACCTTCAAGCTTGGGGTGATTCTATATGGTTATTTCAGCTACCACTGTACATAAGACAGTCGCACCCGCTTCATACTTTCAAAGGGGATTTTATGACCCACCTGTTCCAGTGACTAATTGTTTTGTTGTTGTTGTTAATCGTCAAAATGAGCTGTGTTATCGCATTAAACAGGGACAGATACAACAGTGAATCAGTAGAAAGAGAGGGATGTAGGGACACTATGTTGAGAAATATGTAGGGAAATATGTTGAGGTGTGTGTTGTGGCAAGAAAGGGATAAACTGTGTTTGGTGCGAAAAGGGAAATTTATTGCTGGTGTGTTGTGTGACCAGGGCTTGGGACAGATAAGGGGTGGGGTCTTAGAATGACTCTTTATAAGACAATGCATCATATGAGTTCACCAATTATCATTGTTAATAATTTTTATTGCTATTATAAATATTATTTTTATTACTACTATTATTTAGATGGACGACTCTCTAGTCGATTGTTTGGTGTAGGACCCACGGAGGACACTGTGTTGGCGTTCTGGTTCATGATATGGCAACAAGGTTGCAACCGCATTGTGATGCTGACCCGACATAACGAGGGAGGCAAGGTGATCTGCCTTCGTTTTAATAGCTTCTGCAGTAAAACAATGCTAGTTTCAAAAGAATATTGTCTTCTCGATTAGCTTTGTACAAACTTGAGGTTTATATTCGATGATTTATGTGTGTCTGTAGAAAAAGTGCGTGATGTATTGGCCAGATGACAAGGAGAATGTGAAAGTCTGTGGACCGTTCAGGATCTCCCTGGTGGTGTCTGAAGTCCACGCGGACTACGCCTTCGACTGTGTTACAAGGTACCACTGCGCATGGGAGGTTCATAACATTAACTTGTTGCCACACATCTAATGTCTGACCTGGTGTAAATAATGTTGCTTAAAAATTGTGTACCAGGATGAAATGAGAGAGATTCACCAGCTTCATTTCTTAGCATGGGAAGACAAGAAATGTCCAGAGCATAACTGCCCACTGCTGGCATTCAGAGGAAGGGTGTTAAAGTTGCCGTGTGACGTCACTGGTCCTCTTATTGTGCACTGCAGGTCAGTCCCTGATTAGTGGCTGGGTATCATCTGAAAAGTACTGCCCTGAACTATATTTGAAGGAGAACTTGTTTATCGCAAAGTCGCCTGCAGGTAATGGCACAACAGGCTTGTTAATGGTTCCGGCTAACTTTTCAGTGCTGGTGTAGGGCGTACAGGGACGTACATTGGCTTGGATTACCTGCTGAATCAGGCCAAGTGTGAAGGTCGTGTAGACGTGTTCGTTTGTGTGTATCGCCTTAGAACCCAGAGGAAGTATATGGTACAAACCGAGGTATGATATGGCATGTATTGCTTGTATCTGACCTATGTTCAGTCGAACAAAGCCATCAGGTCGGTATTAAAGATATGCATATATGTGGCTGCGTTTTACAGAAGCAGTACGCCTTTCTCTACAATGCAGTGGTAGAGGGAATTGAAACGAGGCTTGGTGAAATTGAAGTTCACAGCGCTCAGTTCATTGCCCAGTATGATACCATGTTCCAAGAAACAGCATACGTCAACCACAATTTGTAACAAGAGCAATATGAGGTAATGTCTTAACTGATGGCTGGTGAACATTACTGGATGATATGAGCAGTTTAATTACTATAGCAATATGCCTCGCTATCCAGGTGATGTGCAACCTCAAGCCACAAGCAGCACCCGGAACAGCCAGTGACGACACGAACGTGGGCAAGAACAGATTTCCTGATATTGTAGCAGGTAACACGTTCCTTTCCTGCCATATAGATTTGCTTATCATTTCCTCAGCATTAAGTTAAACAGTTGAATAAAGTGTGTCAATAGAGACTTACCTTATGATATTTATCTGCTGCGCAGGGTCGCAATCAGCGTTCGTTGATATCGGCTGAGAAATAGGTCGATAATAATACAACATATAATCTGTTTACTTAGCATAATGTGGATTGTTGCTGCCAGGTGACAAATATCGTCCACGATTGTCGACGCCATACTCACATGGCAATGATTACATCAATGCTGTCTTTGTTGACGTGAGTTCCGGGAATTGAACTGTATGAGATTGAAGCACCATTCACGGACGTTTTAACATTAAATACTCGAATGAAATCACGTACTTGATAATAGTAACTTTCCATTGAATAGATGGATAATTGCATCAAATCATTTAACCTTTTTGGTGGTAATTCAGAGCTTTGAGTCGCGGAACTCGACGATTCTGACTCAGACTCCTTTACCCAATACGGTGGTGGACTTCTGGAGGATGGTGTATGATCATAACTGCAGCTGCATTGTAATGCTCCATGATACATACAGCAGTGACGAGGTAGACAAATGACAACAACTGACAACATATAGCTTTGTCACGTATTGGTGGTTTCACATCTAGCGGTGATTCACTAACAGTTGATGCTTCTGCTATTGATGAATGTTGTTTGTAAACTGAATGATTGCTCACATGGTACTTGTATTACGGCGTCAGTTCAAATGTCGCAACACATTATGTTACGTCATGTTATTATTCAACAGACATGCGGGAATTACTTCCCAATCGATGAAGGTGATAAAGAGAAGTATGGACCTATTCAGGTAGAAAATGTCGGTTTGGAACGACTCGTGAACCCCAAAATGGTCATTCGCACCCTGTGTGTGACGAAACATCGACGATTGGTAATAATTACTTGATGCAAAACTACAGATATGTACAATAGAAAACGCCCAATCGAAACAAATGTCCAAAGGCGCAATATATACTCGAATTCTATGAAATTAATTGTCGGTGTTAGTCGTTAAGTTTGTCTGAATCATCTACAGATTGGCGATGCATCGCTAACGGTTCGGCAGTTCCAGTTATTAGGATGGGGAAATCAGGACATAATTGTACCTCAGCCCAAAGATTTCATTGCTTTGACTGAGAAAGTGGACGAATGGCGACGTCATCAGACGAGCGGGGCCACAGTAGTGCACTGCATGTGAGGACCGATCACAAACGTGTCGATAGTACCTCAATCAATTATAACGTAACGACGGTAATGATCACGAATGAAAGACTTGTGTGATCTTTTACAGCGACGGCGCTGAGCGGAGCGGACTCTTCGCAACCGGAAGTTACATGCTTGATATCCTGAAAGCAGAACAGGAAGTAGCTGTGTTGCTTGCATCGCGCTACATCACGTCCAGACGCCCTCAAGCCATGCAAACACTGGTAAACTCGTTTACGCTATTACAAAACTCCCTCTGACCGTCGACTTAGCATCATTGTATAATTTACATTCTCCTTGCGTAATCATCACAACTCATATTGCTGTTGCAGGAGCATTACCAGTTCATGTTTGAGTTGGCCAAATGCTACTTAGCCAACTTCCACATTTATGGTAACGTCTGAACTACAGCAACGAACAACCAGCCTTGTTCCATTATTAATGGGGTTTAGCATATCAGTTATTTCACGAACGTCCACTTCATTACATCTCTAACATCGCAGCTTGCGACTTTGTTCCATCGTTTGTTTAAACATGAGCGCTAATTTCGATGCATGCAACATACTGACAATTGAATGAGCGTATAGTTTACCTGTGAATTATCTTGCTACATGTCTTTAGTATTATGTTGCTTATTGGTGAAATTATATTTCATAGTTGCACGTGTTATTTTGATGTTGCCGTAGATAAATGCAGATAGCCACTTGCTTTGCAGTTTGTTTTGATAAATGTGCAATGTACTTCGGTTTGAATTAAATCTGTTCTTGATAGTGATTATTTCCCGGCTATTAGATAATGTTTGACTTGCATGTAGCTTTTTTTCGCCTGTGGGAAAACAATTAATGTGTTCCGTACTTTTTTCTACCTGGTCGACTGTGTATAACATCTATTTGATACGTTTTATTTGCAAAATATTTTTTTCGAGTGAAAATAAGGCATCACTGGTTTGCATTCTAACTTGTTTACAATATTAACTTGTGATTGGTTTTAACCATGTGGTCCCTAAAACCTAGACGGAAATATTGATCCTCAAAGCTTAAAGCAAATAAACATTTTAAAGAAATAAATGGCGTGTTTTTAATGGTTCACGGTAGTTAATGATAAACTGTGACTTTGTATAATTCGATGAAAAGTCAGCCGCTTTTTTATCATACTGTAATCGTTAACAAGAAGATTAAAAGAAAGTTATCTACAAACCGTTATTTAATTCAGGGCCAATGACTCGTGTTGACTTCGGACACGTTGTATATTCCAAGGTGAGTTACATAGATCAGTGGGTTAAACAATGGGTTAAAGTTGATAAATAAATCTCCCGGTGTTTATGAGTGATACAGTTTTTAAGGAAAGACGATATCGACCTATTCTGAAGTAATAAGGGATTTAACCATGAAATATATCCACTCGATCTGCACGCTATCGCCACAGTATCTCTTCAAATTGGGGCTTAAAGCATATATTCACGAAACATAGTAACATACATGTAGTTCACACGGCTAGTATATAGGGCGCTTTTGTGTACTCATGCGTCCTTTAAAGCAACGCAATTTAACAAATGGCAAACTAAGTCTGCTCTGATGATTGATGTGCCTGTGGTGTCCTGTATCCCTGACGATAAGCTTGCTCCACTAATGATGATGTAGCAGTGGTGTCCTGTATTACAGATTGACATGCTGGTCTCTACTGATGATTGATGTAGCTGTGGTGTCCTGTATTACAGACTGACATGCTAGTCTCTACTGATGATTGATGTAGCTGTGGTGTCCCGTATTACAGACTCACATGCTGGTCTCTACTGATGATTGATGTAGCTGTGGTGTCATGTATTACAGACTCAGCTGTGCTGACTCTCTGCTGGTCTGATGATTAATGTAGCTGTGGGGTCCTGTATTACAGCCTCACATGCTGGTCTCTACTGATGATTGATGTAGCTGTGGTGTCCTGTATTACAGACTCACATGCTGGTCTCTACTGATGATTGATGTAGCTGTGGTGTCCTGTACTACAGACTCACATGCTGGTCTCTACTGATGATTGATGTAGCTGTGGTGTCCTGTATTACAGACTCACATACTGGTCTCTACTGATGATTGATGTAGCTGTGGTGTCATGTACTACAGACTCACATGCCGGTCTCTACTGATGATTTATGTAGCTGTGGGGTCCTGTATTACAGACTCACACGCTGGTCTCTACGGTTGGTTGATGTAGCTGTGGTGTCCTGTATTACAGACTGACATGCTGGTCTCAACTGATGATTGATGTAGCTGTGGTGTCCTGTATTACAGACTCACAACCTGGTTTCTACTGATGATTGATGTAGCTGTGGTGTCCTTCATTACAGACTCACATGCTGGTCTCTACTGATGATTGATGAAGCTGTGGTGTCCTGCATTACAGACCCACAAGCTAGTGTCTACTGATGATTGATGTAGCTGTGGTGTCCTGCATTACAGACTCACATGCTGGTCTCTACTGATGATTGATGAAGCTATGGTGTCCTGTATTACAGACTCACAAGCTGGTGTCTACTGATGATTGATGTAGCGATGGTGTCCTGTATTACCGACTCACATGCTGGTCTCTGATGATGATTGATGTAGCTGTGGTGTCCTGTATTACAGACTCACACGCTGGTCTCTACTGATGATTTATGTAGCTGTGGGGTCCTGTATTACAGACTGACATGCTGATCTCTACTGATGATTGATGTAGCTGTGGTGTCCTGTATTACAGACTCACAACCTGGTTTCTACTGATTATTGATGCAGCTGAGGTGTCCTGTATTACAGACTTACATGCTGGTCTCTACTGATGATTGATGTAGCTGTGGTGTCCTGTATTACAGACACACACACTGGTCTCCACTGATGATTAATGTAGCTGAGGGGTCCTGTATTACAGACTGACATGCTGGTCTCTACTGATGATTGATGTAGCTGTGGTGTCCTGTATTACAGACTTACATGCTGGTCTCTACTGATGATCGATGTAGCTGTGGTGTCCTGTAAAACGGACTGACATTGTTTACTTCAGCTTTAATTTGCTATTTGTGGTGAATGTTTAACAAGTTGTAAAAGCAATATTATTTCACTATAAATTAAAGATTTATTAACATTGACAGGTGGGGGAGATGAGAGGCTTCATTTCAAAGGCCAGGAATTTCACCAAGGTGTTAACAATTGCCGAGCACGTTCCGCTTGATATATTGTACAGGTCGGTAAGAAAGATATTGGACAGATCCATTCGTAGTTTCATCATAACTAACGTCATTTCATCCAGAGCAGAGAGCTTTCTGGTTGGGCCACTTCTTTTCGGTGTTACAGCAAATGCTCTGGGGGCTTAAGTTGAGTTGAGTTGCTTTTTGACCCCACTCCAGTATTTTAATTTGGGCACTTTGAGTTCTGAATATTGAAAAAGGTCAAATAAACTCTGCCTGGACGGAAAGCCTGTGTTCTGCATCTGTTGACAAAAATTTGGATGTAATTTTTGAACTCTTGGTTTTGTTTTCAGACTTCTTCTTGGATTGCACCTGCTTCGCTTCCTCTAACTGTGACCGCAGTTGCATCACCACTTTTTGCTTTTCCAGACATCCAATACACCTACAGTTTTCTTGACAATTGCACGTGAAGGTGTAGGAATGATCTGCATTCATTACAGGCTCAACATTGTTCACACACATTTTCATACCTCTGAGTTCAGAACATTCAACTGGCAAACACGGAGGGATAATATCACGCACGTTGGCAGATGTATATTGCGTAGGTCGATCTTTCGGTGGAGGGCGGCGCATTTTGGGTTCTGGTGTTACGTAGCCTAGGTTGCTAACTGGAGACAGGCATTCTTCAGAAGGATGTCCATCCACAAAATGTGACGAACAAATGCGGTCATCGTCAGATGGAGTCCAGTTTTTCCCCGTCTTTTCGTTTTTACGATTGACAGCTTTGATCCACTTAGCCCGCATTTGAGGATCACGACGATGGGTAGTAAAATGGTGCTAAGTGAAAGGGTGCGGGCAAGTGCAACCAGCCGACCCATAATTACATTGATGGCTTTCACAAAATGTTTTCTTCCAACGAGTTAGTCGATAATTGCTGTTGCCACAACCAACTATCGCGCGAATTCGACCCATTTTCTAATTATGGTTGATCACTTGACTTGCGTACTTCAGAATTGTCTTGTATAAAGCACACCAGACGTGGAGTTGGAGTGGAATGATTTTGTGTTATTTGGTGCTGATTATATTCTCTCAGCTGGTAGGTCAGAGCGTCTCAATGAACATCAAAGGACTGCATTACACTGTATGCAAAAGTATATTTCATTGTACAGTTTGTAGGGTGTTACGTCTTTAACCGCAGCTGTAGCGGCATTTGGAGCTTTATTTTGAGGTGGTACGTCAAAGTGACGCAAGTCTTTGTGCCAGGACGGGAACAGGAACGATTTTGACGTTCAACATATAAGCTTTCAAGACTTGTGATCAACTCAACCAGACGGCCAGGACTGGAGGAGCAACGGTTTTGACGTTTAACATATTAGTTTTCAAGACCTCATGTGATTGACTCAAAACGCTCAGCTTTATTTGAAAGGCTGGAGATCAAGTAAACTTTGTGAATATTGTTACATGCATCTTAATTATGTACATGTATTAGTTAATTACCTAATTACAAAGAAAAATTAGAAGTCAATGATCGTGGACGCTGCCTGCCTCGCAAGTTTTCCAGAATTCACCTTTGACCCCGCACATCGGCGCATGCGCAGTCGGAACTCCGAAGGGGTCTATGGAAGTGAAAACTCTTCTTGTGAACGCCCGATATCGCTCACAACAACAGATTTGGTTCCAAATGTAGGCCATAATATATTTGCATAATTAAATCGTTCAAAGCCAATCACATTTCAGAAAATTATGTCATAAAATGCAAAAACAGCAGAGAGTGGGGGCACGACTGGCTATGTGTACCTCAATCGAGGTGCGCCGTACTTGGAACGAAGTACATACTTTGTTTGAGGTACGTACTTCCTTCTGCAGTCAGTCCGCGACCTGTTAACTCGAGCATAACACAGGCACGACCACCTCAGAGCGGCGGTTCCTTCTCTGTTGCTGTCGCGATTGGTGACACTAAAAAGCGTGTTAAGGCCGGGTAGTCGAGCACCTCAGTTAAGTAGATATCTAGTCTTCACTTTATATGACAACAATAACAGAGACAGATATGACGCTGGTGTAACTAAGTCGCACCTCAGTTAAGTAGATATCTAGTCAATAGACAGAGACTTCCCATTAAGTGACAACAATATGAACCCTATTTAACAGAGACAGCGATAGAGATATAAAGCTGGTGTAACTAAGTCGTGCCGGTGGCAATGACATCCGGAGTAAGTAATATCACCCCTGTATTGGGTTCACGACACACGACGTCAATGACGGTAAATACTCGGCCTCTGGTGTAACAACACAGCCCCGGTAATAGACCTCCATGACGTTTATGTAAGTGATTCGTCCGTGCTCGACTATCCCAGTACTACATCTTTCAAGCTCAGCAGCCTACTTCTGTTTCCCAAACAAAGCATGTGGTTCAACATCACAGCCCACGTCCAGAAGCAGGGTCATATTGCCAGGATATGTTTTCTGTCGTTAGCACCAACTAGAACTTGGTTTTTTATCAAACAATTCGCCCATGTGTTAAGAACTCCATCTCAAACACAGCGCATTTATCCAAATTTGACCCCGCTCCGCTTTGATTTACGGTTGGTTGACCTTTAACGTGTTGTGATTTGTTGTGCCTCAATTTGTGTGTATATTGGAGACTCCCGTTTTACGTTCCTGAAGTACCGAGAAACCATCTCCACATTGATAAATACCCTTGTATATCCGTCATTTGTCGCACCTCGTATATTCGGAAGTCAGCCGGGCTGTTCTTTTCTATGTAATTGCGCCAACCATGATGTCCGCAATGAAACCAGCGATGCATGTCCTGGCGGAAGTAGACAGGGGCAACCAAGATCTGTTGTATGTATGTATGTATGTATGTATGTATGTATGTATGTATGTATGTATGTATGTATGTATGTATGTATGTATGTATGTATGTATGTATGTATGTATGTATGTATGTATGTATGTATGTATGTATGTATGTATGTATGTATGTATGTATGTATGTATGTATGTATGTATGTATGTATGTATGTATGTGTATGTATGTATGTATGTATGTATGTATGTATGTATGTATGTATGTCTGTCTGTATGTATGTATGTATGTATGTATGTATGTATGTATGTATGTATGTATGTATGTATGTATGTATGTATGTATGTATGTATGTATGTATGTATGTATGTATGTATGTATGTCTGTATGTATGTATGTGTATGTATGTATGTATGTATGTATGTATGTCTGTATGTATGTATGTCTGTATGTCTGTCTGTATGTATGTATGTATGTCTGTCTGTCTGTATGTATGTATGTATGTCTGTATGTATGTATGTATGTATGTATGTATGTATGTATGTATGTATGCATGTATGTATGTATGTATGTATTTATGCTAGCATATATCTATGTATGTATGTCTATGCATGATTATCGGAATCTTATCGTGCTTTTGTATTTGTATATGCGCACATTGAAGCATATTTCTTCTATGCAGAGAGCATTGATTGATTGTGTTGCTCCAGGTTGGGCCAGAACGGGCTACTTTAACATCCGGGTTGATAACAGCAGTGACTTTCCAGACGACGCCCTGTGTGAATACTAAGAGGGTCCGGTTCCTGATGGAGGGAACGTGATTCTGTTCTGTACCCCACGCCTTGTCGGCCGCTATGTCACAATGCAGAGGACTGGAGACGTGTTGATCCCCAAATTATCTGCACCTGGGAGATGGCTGTGATGGGGCATGAAAGCATCCAGGTAGGTAAGTTAACTCGGTGGACGGGTTGAGTTCAATTGTAGATACTTCCTTTCTTCCCGATGTATTGTGATTGTTAAAGCCGTCGTTTTGTTGGAATAATAACAGTTGCTTATATTGTCTGAATCAGCCCTGATAGACTTACGTAAGGCAGCAACCGATTGGTATTCACTGCTGCTGAACATGTCCATATATGTTGCTCAACTTGTTACGACTCCTATGACGGTGTCACTACATGGCTTACTCAACCGACAGTGTTGAGGATTTAGTGCTGGAATTGCTTTCTATATAAACTTCACTCGTGTGAATTCGCATTTTCTTATAAGACTTATTCATTAATTTATTTCATACTGCCTCCAGATGTCGCTCCTCTTGAGATGACATCGTCGGCTGTAGAGAATGCACCGGGTTTATACCAACAAACTGCAAGGCACCTACTTATACTGCCCCCACTTCCACAGGGTTTATACCGCCAAATTGCAGGACACGTGCAAACAACAGGGTTGCACTGGTTGCTTCCACCACCGACTGAATGTTGAAGGTTGTGATCCAAATATTTAGCTGTTGGTGTTGTTACCATTAATGGATGATGAAAAGTGTGATATTTCCTGACTTGCCGTTTAGCTGGTCGTTGATATGGACATATCGATTTACTTTAAATCATTCCATTGTTGCAAGAAACTCAAGTTAACATATCATCCTGTCACATTATGTATTAGACAACGTGGTGTTTCAGAGTTAAAGGCCTGGACGTCTTTAGGTAAGGTTAATATAGGGTCAAACAGAAATCCAACGCGAGTGTGTTATAGAGTGCTCGCAAAGGTTTGGAAATAGGAGAGTCAGCATACTGGTCAGAGTACTGATATGCTTAACATGCGGACCATATAACACATTAATGTTGGTGTGACGTTAAACCTTATAATGATTAAACTTAACGTGCGGCTCAATACCTCGACTACATTCTGCGGTATGAATACTAATAGTAAGCTGTGTGGATTGTCAGCAAGGATAAATGTGATTGGGAATGGGTTATATTTAAGCTGGGGAACAGTCGTATGAGTGGCAAATGGGAATACAAAACAAACCAACGTATTGTAATACTATGGTGCAACTACACGCCACCAAGTTGAAGAGACTGTAGCAACCAACAACCCCGTTATGTAAAGTGGTCTGGCTACGCCAGGTGTTAATGAGCTAACGGTGGATGTCCTGTGAACTAGTTATTTGATATGGAAAGCCAATAATTGCACATTGTACTCACATCACTTGCTGGTGGTTTTTCATAGGTGCTTCTCATCTACGCATGATGGATAAGCGTTCTAGATCAATGGCTGATATACACGCACAATTAAAGCATTGATGCAATGTATCTCATTCAAGTTACTAGCTGAAACCATTCACTTTTGTCGACTTGACTAACAAATGCGCCACACAGTTGATATAAGATAGAAATATGATAAGCTCATTCATTGTACGTAAAGCCGTCTTATCTCCTGACAGGGACCATAGAGAGCATGGCAGCACGAATGGTTAATGGGGGACATTGTCGGAGTGCATTACGGCTATTTTAAGCTGGAGCCAGCCACTTTAATCTGGAGTCAGCCACTTAAACCTGGCGGCGACCTCTTTAAGTAGGAACCAGCAGCCTTAACAGCCACCTTAACCTGGAGGTGGCCACCTTAACTTGAAGACGACCACCTTGACTTGGAGGTAGCCACCTTATCCTTGGGGTGCACAATACCTTAACTGGGAGGCTGCCATGGAAATAAGCAACCTAATTATGGAGTCAGCCACCTTAATCTGGAGGCGGCCTCCTTAAGCTGGAACTAAACACCTTAACCTGGAGCCAGCAACCTTAACCTGGAGGCGGCCGCATCAAACTGATGCCAGACACCTTAATCTGGAGGCGGCTACGTTAAATCTGAGCTAGCCATTTTATCCTGGAGCTAAAAACGACTATTATTCGAACAAACAAACAAATAACAAACAACTGGAGCCAGCCACATTAACTTCGAGGAGGCCACTTTAACCTGGAGGTAGCCACCTTAATTTGGAGGCGGCCACTTTAACCTAGAGGCGGCCGCTTTAAGCTGGAACCGGCCAATTTAACTTGGAGACAGCCACCTTAACTTGGAGGTGGCCACCTTTACCTGGAGGTAGCCATTTTAACCATTATCTTGTACCGACACCCCCACTCTTGCTATGCCACAGAACCATTTTGTCCTCAATCTAAACATTTGGAAAAAAACAAAAGCCACGGTATTTCTCTAAATTAAAGATACAAAAGTAAGTATAATGCTTACATTTAATTTGATATTATTATAACTATATAAAAATTCATAACTCATTATTATCATCTAAAAGTCTGTAAAATCTCGATAATGTGTCATAATTACCTATTCTACATCCGGCTCCTTGTCAGTCAAACAGTGCTTTGTTACCAGCAGGTCGTGGTTGCCCCTGTATAGATCCCCAGGACACGGGTCAGCAGGTTTCCCTCACGCGACGTTGCCTGCGAAAATATACTTCCAGTGAAAATAGAATCCTACTTGCATTATCAATATATAGCCAAGTATCAAAACGCAATATCTATATAATGCGTGAATAGCCCAAATGTCTAAAGCTTATCTGAAGCCCTCAATTCATATGACGCATACAGCCTGAGTGTTTTTTCAAACACACCTGAACATCTACTGAGGAGTGGTTGATTTGAATTAATACTTGAGTGAGTTGACATATTGACTCAACAAAATCTGGTCATAGGGGCGCAGCTTTCAAGTGTATCAAAATCCATCACGGGCTCAGTGAAGTGAATCTCAGCTAGGGTAGTTTTGTGAATCTCAACTGAAGTAGGATAGGCAGTCCCAAAAAAAGAAAGTATACCGACAAAATACGCTGGGTATACTTGCGAGGTAAGTCAGTACAATATGGTTGGAGTAACGGCTCTCAGAATTTTCTTAGGAATATGTTGTATCTCAGTGAAAAGACAGCAGGTACAAGGTGAGTGCATTGTCTTAAAGATATATAATGTCACGTTAAGATATTTACAACTGTATTACATCGACGAGTACACTCATCCCCATCGCATATTCACCCAGTCTATCTGTGTGCTGATTGGACTCTCCCTATCACCTAATATTTGCCCCATTGATACTGTTTGGGAACACTGGTCATTAAGTTAATGAGTATATGCGACACTCGGGAGCCACCTAGCGGTGTGTGAGATGTTCAGGGCGGTAAGGAGAAGTTGAGGTGCTTCCTAGAGAGGCATAGCTTATCATGTATACTTCACAAACTAGTGCCAGTCTTTAAGGGGCGTAACCTTTTAAAAATAAGTATTTAAGGCCGGGTAGGCGATGTGTATGTTAGTTTGGCCGTTAGGGAATTGCAATAAGAATCCGGTTACCATGGGCAGCACTCATCAGTATATTCGTAACATCGCTAAGCTCCATGTTGCTTTGATATCACTGCTGTCAGCCTGACACCACCTCGTTACACAAGACGTCCCATTTTACCTTCCACCCCCAACCTCCCTCCGCCACTTCGGTTAAGGACGGGTCCCGCTCTCACAACCTTTAAACAAGCTGTCTTTGAGATGAACATTCCAACAAGGTGCTGTCTGCGATGTCACTGTGTAAAGAAGCGGATCTCTATGAATTTATTCCCTATTACACTTGCTGTATTTGCGGAAAGACCAGCTGTACGTCCATAATGACCTCTCAATAGCTGTTATTTGTTACAGCTTGTATATTCGGAAGTCAGCCGGACTGTTCTTTTCCATGTAATTGCGCCAACGATGATGTTTGTGATGAAACAATTGGTGCGTGTCCTGGTGGATGTAGACAGGGGCAACCAAAACCTGCTGGTAACGAGGCACAGTTCGACTGGCGAGGACCAGGATGTAGGATAGGTACTTATGACAGCAGTTAGATAGTATACAAATTAAATTAACTTCTAATAATAAAATAATAATTTGGATGCTACATTAAATAGATAGTTGTGTTCCAAACAATTGAAAGCAAACGTTCACAGGCAACATTGCGTATAAGAAGACCGCCACACAGAAAGGGCAATATTGGGACCCTAACAACGCCGTTGATGGTCTGCTGCCTCCGTCTGACATCCCTCGCTGCGCTCACATAGCCGTGGAGGGAGGCAATGCATGGTGGATGGTAGATCTTGAGGGCCATTATAGCATAGACAACATAACAGTATTCAACAGGGGGCAAGGTAAGTATGCTTACGAGCACATATACACGCAAATAAACATACATAAAATTTGTATGCATAGATATTTGTATGTATGTATGTATGTATGTATGTATGTATGTATGTATGTATGTATGTATGTATGTATGTATGTATGTATGTATGTATGTATGTATGTATGTATGTATGTATGTATGTATGTATGTATGTATGTATGTATGTATGTATGTATGTATGTATGTATGTATGTATGTATGTATGTATGTATGTATGTATGTATGTATGTATGTATGTCTGTGTATGTATGTATGTATGTATGTATGTGTCTGTCTGTATGTATGTATGTATGTATGTATGTACGTGTATGTATGTATGTATGTATGTCTGTATGTCTGTATGTATGTATGTATGTATGTATGTCTATATGTCTGTATGTATGTCTGTATGTATGTTTGTATGTATGTATGTATGTATGTATGTATGTATGTATGTATGTCTGTATGTATGTATGTCTGTATGTATGTATGTATGTATGTATGTATGTATGTATGTATGTCTGTATGTATGTATGTATGTATGTATGTATGTATGTATGTATGTATGTATGTCCTATGTATGTATGTATGTATGTATGTATGTACGTGTGTTTTCATGTAGGCATCGATTTATATATTGATGCATTCATTATTTGTTTCTTGTACTTGTGTCACAATCACTAAAGGTATCTTGCAATGATGCAGTTTGTATTATAATACTTTGCAGTTATCATATAACGTCATTGGTTTTTGTGGGTAGTGATTGTTTGTGTTGTTTCAGCTGGACACAGGACAGGCTACTTTAACATCCGGGTCGGAAACAACAGTAACTTCACCAACAACACCCTGTGTGTATACTACGAGGGTCCGGTGCCTGATGGAGGCAACGTAACTCTGTCTTGTACCTCAGATCTCCTCGGTCGCTATGTTTCAATGGAGAGAACAGGAGGCGGAAGAGAACCCAATATTATCAATATCTGTGAGATGGTTGTGATGGGACATGAAAGTGTTCAGACAGGTTAGTCAGTACTGAACATCGGCTCCTGTCATTTAAAGTGGGTACAATGACTGATATTGCAGTACTTTTGTCATGCTATTAGTAATTGACTGAACGAGCATATCTGCGTGGATTGTAATTATTCATTAAGACAACTACAGATTAGTCCAAACTGCCTACGAGGAATGCGATGTACTAGGCTGATATATTTTTAGGCATCTAGTAAGATTTCGTTTCCAATATAAACATGTACGATCCCTAATGATTAACATGTATCTTGCATTACATATAATCATTAGACTGGTTATAAATTCAGACTGCGACCGCTGTGTTTCTTCGTGTGACGACATCGTCGGCTGTAGAGAATGCTCAGGGTTTAAACCACCTCACTGCGCGACACGTGAGAATACATACGTCTACAATAAAGATGTCAACATTTTCTATCCTTCCCTTTGATGTCACGACTAATTTTGTACACGGTCTGAATGCTGCACCACTGCTATACTGATCATAATTATTGCTCAATTACGTTGGTTGAAGGTTGCGAGGTTGGTCGCTACGGGATCAACTGTGAGTCGTCCTGCTCTGAGCATCACTGTGAAGGAGGATCTACGATGTGCAATAACATAAATGGAGGATGTCCTGATGGATGTCAAGACTGGTATCTAGGAGATCAATGCATCACACATATCAGTCAGTAGATCGTTGATATTCCTGTTGAACCCTCATTTAGCTGTAAAATGGGGCTTTATTAATTCCTATCATTCTCTCTATACAAATATGGTATGAGTGTCACAACGATAAGTCTGTGATTCGTTCAAAACTTGCGCTTTTTGGCTGATTTTGGACACCAAGGGCAACCTCCACCCGCTCCCTCTCTCTGTATCGCCCCGCAACACCAGCCTAAACACTTCTGATAGCGCTCGGTAATGCTAGCCTACATACACCCGCATATCGCCCTGCATGCCCCTAAACACCGTGGTTTCGTAATTCTTCAACGGCCCGCTTCAGTTCTTGTTTTGTAAAAAGCAAAACACATTTATGATAACAGTATGCCTTATTTTCTATGTAATACACGCACAGAGGAATCAAGTCTCAACCATCAGACAGCTATATCAGGAGCCGCTGTCAGCTCCTCACAAATCAGACTGACGTGGGGAGGAGATGATGACGTAATAGCGAACCTGGCTCAGTACTACGGCTACCTAGTCCAGTATAAAACCAATACAGACCTCGACTTCCTTCCGGGACCGAATGTATCTCACGTAGCTGGTGAAGCTGAGTACAGCGCCATCATCAGGGAGTTGATCCACAACACCGTGTACACACTGAGAGTAAGCGTGTACAGACAACAGGGAGATCTATTCGAGGTGTCACCAAGGTCGACACGGGAAGTGATGGTTAAGACATCATGTCGGGGTATGTGTTATTTCATCACTCCACTATGCAGCCTTTTTATGTGGCGATGCTATTGCACAACTACGCCCATGTGTATGTGATGGAAGAATTGTTTCCACAAGATTTAATTATGATATGTGAAAATTACATGCAACGATTAAGACATCATGCAATGGTATGCATTATATCATCAATCCACCACACGGTGTTAATTCATAACTGGTGGATCACATTCCAATAATTAGTCAATGTCATAACAATCCGACACTAAACGCTATGATTGTCATGAAACTGAACACAGTATTTTGATTTCTGCCCTGACCAAGTTATGTTATTAAATAGAACACTTTGCTTTCAGTTCCTGACCAAGTCACATAAATGAACATAACAATCAGCGTCGTTGTAAACGTAGAGTGGCAGGCAAGTGAAAAACGAATGAGATCCTAGCCAATCGACGCTTCTCCTCCCCAGTTTCATATGTAAAGTTGTATGCAGGTCTAGTGAAACAATGGACACTAATTTAGTTTAACTTATCCAGTCCCACAAAGACCATCAATGTCTTGAACTAAGCGACGTCATGTCATCCCGCATTTAGGTAAAAAAGATTTATAAACCCTGTCTAGTTTTCAAACGGGTTTTATGGAATGACCCAGACGAATTCTCTGTGCCACGCAGTTGATTGAAAAAATTGTTAGGTCAGTGAATCATGTCCAAAGACGGGTTAATTAAGATTGGAAAGTCTAAGACCTGTGAGAGTACCCCTAAGGCGGGTTCAAAAATGTCAGTCAGGTATGGCTTTCACATCTCGCCTTTATATATTTGAAGCCAGACAGGAGGCAAACGGTTAACAGACAAAAGATCCTTATCACAATCATGAAGTACATGTTGAAGGCTAGACTTGTAGCAAATATGTCTTTGTCCAACAGTCAGCGCCATCTGGATGTGACAATATCTCGTCCATCCACGTCTTCTACAGACGCAAAGGAGCTGAAGAGTGGATGACGCAGGATGTCAAGGACCCCACCACGTCCACCAGCGTCAGTATCGCTGACGTCACTGGTGGTCAATGGGAAGTCAAGGTCCGCGTTTTTCAACAATGAAAACATCTATCAGATTCCCATGTCCGAGACGTTTACTATACCCGCTAATCCACCGCCAGCAACAGAGACTACACAGAATAAGGGACTTCCGGGTATTGAAAACGTCATTTCCATTATTCATTAAGTTTCACATTACAGATATAAGCATTGCTCCATACATTATATGTTTGTTAAATGCTGATAGGTCTTTAAAAGCTTTGTAAAGCAAAACGTTTGATTCGTTGTTGCTATGCAACCTCCCAAGACCAATTTGAATATCATGCATTCTGTGAGTTGGTCATTTTGCAGATTGCTCTTGCAGCACGTGCGAGCGTCTGACTATTTCGTTTGCAGTTCTCTTTGGTATTTCTGCTCTGGTTAATCTTGGCATTATATCGAGTTGTATCTGGGGTAAAATTGGCCAAGAACAAAGCAAATTGCCACCTAAAACACCTGAGGAGTCTCCCCATGCAGGTACCACCAGTTTATAACCCGGCTGGTCACTATGAAGGATTAGTGGCGAGTTGTTATATCTAACATGCGTGATAAGGCGCTATGGTTTGTCAGCTAATGTCCCACTCTTCTTCCATTCTGGTACATTCAGGGACAGATGTCCACAGCACCAGAAGGTCCGTATGATGAGCTCCGTATGGACGAGATTCGAGCACCAGTCGAACCAGAGTATGAGCAGATGTAACAACACTACTCCATATGGATGAGAGCAAGGTACCAGACTCGGGGCGCGAAACAATATTATAACTGAAGTCCCTTGTTTTGTTTGCATAAACGCTGCTGTACTTAATTCCTATAATCACCATTAATGTGGTAGGAGTATTCTGTCTAATATGCACATTAGTTGAATGTTCGCAAATAGCGTTGTCAAACATTGTTGCTCTTATTATAAAACTACCATCTTGCAGTAAAATCAGCTGGTGACAGCTTAGATATCATTTGCATTAGAAACGAAGGTTTACTGAAGCTTGTAGGTAAAACCCTCATAGGTTCACGCTGCTGTGTGTGTTTATGGTACTTAACCTGATTTTACGACATGCTTTTGATATTGACGTCCACTAAATGAACATACATCTTATCATTTGAATCAATTGCAGGCCATCGGGTTGTGTTAGTTTAGATCGCGCTTCTCATTATATGAAATAAGTAAATGTACTGATAAAAACATTGGACTATGTCGATAGAATTTTCTACTGGCCGTTTGGTTCCATCAAAACTTCTTCCTGGGCATATTATCCTTGACACCCTGCAACAGCTGCAGTCAAATTACAGATGTTGAATTAATCAAATTGGCGCCGGGACGCATTGTAGTAGAGGCTCTTTCCTGTCACTATACTGAGGCGGGGGCAGGGTATGTCACTGTAGGTTAAAGAAGGATAATTACCAAGTTTATTTACAGTATATTTCTGTGAAGCGTGACAGCCCCACTGTTTTAGACGCACCTACTTATACTGCCCCCACTTCCACAGGGTTGCACTAGTTGCTTCCACCACCGACTGAATGTTGCAGGTTGTGATCCAAATATTTAGTTGTTTGGGTTTGTTACCAGTAATGGATGCACATGCAACACTCGCTCTATCAGTTGGTGCGAAAGTAATTGAAAACCAATGTTCTTTTGCATAATAAAAACAATTATTGAAAAGTGTGATATTTCCTGAATTGCCGTTTAGCTGGTCGTTGATATGGACAAATCGGGGTCGCTTAACTTTAATCCATTCCATTGTTGTAAGAAACCCCATTAACATATCATCCGGTCATATTTGTATTAGACAACGTGGTGTTACAGAGCAAAAGGCCTGGACGTCTTTAGGTAAGGTTAATATAGGGTTAAAACAAAATTCCAACGTGAGTGTGTTATAGAGTGCCAGCAAAGGTGTGGAGAATAGGAGAGTCAGCACACTGGTCAGAGCACTGATATGCTTAACATGCGGACCATATAACACATTAATGTTGGTGTGCCGTTTATCCCTATACTTACCGTAACGTGCGGCTCAATACCCCGACTACATTCTGCGATGAATGTGAATGACAATGGGTTATGTTAAAGTAGGGAAACAGTCGTATGAGTGGTATTGGAATGAGAATACATGACACATCAAAGTATTGTAATACTATGGTGCAAGTTATATGCTACCATGTTGAAGAGACTCTAACAACCAACAACCCTGTTATGTAACGTGATGTGGCTACGCCAGGTGTCAATGACCTGTGAACTAGTTATTTTGATATGGAAAACAAGTAATTGCACATTCTACTCACATCACTTGCCGGTCTTTTTTTTTGGTGTTTTCTCATCTTTGCATGATGAATAAGCGTTAAGGCGATGCTATTGCACAACTACGCCCATGTGTATGTGATGGAAGAATTGTTTCCACAAGATTTAATTATGATATGTGAAAATTACATGCAACGATTAAGACATCATGCAATGGTATGCATTATATCATCAATCCACCACACGGTGTTAATTCATAACTGGTGGATCACATTCCAATAATTAGTCAATGTCATAACAATCCGACACTAAACGCTATGATTGTCATGAAACTGAACACAGTATTTTGATTTCTGCCCTGACCAAGTTATGTTATTAAATAGAACACTTTGCTTTCAGTTCCTGACCAAGTCACATAAATGAACATAACAATCAGCGTCGTTGTAAACGTAGAGTGGCAGGCAAGTGAAAAACGAATGAGATCCTAGCCAATCGACGCTTCTCCTCCCCAGTTTCATATGTAAAGTTGTATGCAGGTCTAGTGAAACAATGGACACTAATTTAGTTTAACTTATCCAGTCCCACAAAGACCATCAATGTCTTGAACTAAGCGACGTCATGTCATCCCGCATTTAGGTAAAAAAGATTTATAAACCCTGTCTAGTTTTCAAACGGGTTTTATGGAATGACCCAGACGAATTCTCTGTGCCACGCAGTTGATTGAAAAAATTGTTAGGTCAGTGAATCATGTCCAAAGACGGGTTAATTAAGATTGGAAAGTCTAAGACCTGTGAGAGTACCCCTAAGGCGGGTTCAAAAATGTCAGTCAGGTATGGCTTTCACATCTCGCCTTTATATATTTGAAGCCAGACAGGAGGCAAACGGTTAACAGACAAAGATCCTTATCACAATCAGGAAGTACATGTTGAAGGCTAGACTTGTAGCAAATATGTCTTTGTCCAACAGTCAGCGCCATCTGGATGTGACAATATCTCGTCCATCCACGTCTTCTACAGACGCAAAGGAGCTGAAGAGTGGATGACGCAGGATGTCAAGGACCCCACCACGTCCACCAGCGTCAGTATCGCTGACGTCACTGGTGGTCAATGGGAAGTCAAGGTCCGCGTTTTCAACAATGAAAACATCTACTCAGATTCCATGTCCGAGACGTTTACTATACCCGCTAATCCACCGCCAGCAACAGAGACTACACAGAATAAGGGACTTCCGGGTATTGAAAACGTCATTTCCATTATTCATTAAGTTTCACATTACAGATATAAGCATTGCTCCATACATTATATGTTTGTTAAATGCTGATAGGTCTTTAAAAGCTTTGTAAAGCAAAACGTTTGATTCGTTGTTGCTATGCAACCTCCCAAGACCAATTTGAATATCATGCATTCTGTGAGTTGGTCATTTTGCAGATTGCTCTTGCAGCACGTGCGAGCGTCTGACTATTTCGTTTGCAGTTCTCTTTGGTATTTCTGCTCTGGTTAATCTTGGCATTATATCGAGTTGTATCTGGGGTAAAATTGGCCAAGAACAAAGCAAATTGCCACCTAAAACACCTGAGGAGTCTCCCCATGCAGGTACCACCAGTTATAACCCGGCTGGTCACTATGAAGGATTAGTGGCGAGTTGTTATATCTAACATGCGTGATAAGGCGCTATGGTTTGTCAGCTAATGTCCCACTCTTCTTCCATTCTGGTACATTCAGGGACAGATGTCCACAGCACCAGAAGGTCCGTATGATGAGCTCCGTATGGACGAGATTCGAGCACCAGTCGAACCAGAGTATGAGCAGATGTAACAACACTACTCCATATGGATGAGAGCAAGGTACCAGACTCGGGGCGCGAAACAATATTATAACTGAAGTCCCTTGTTTTGTTTGCATAAACGCTGCTGTACTTAATTCCTATAATCACCATTAATGTGGTAGGAGTATTCTGTCTAATATGCACATTAGTTGAATGTTCGCAAATAGCGTTGTCAAACATTGTTGCTCTTATTATAAACTACCATCTTGCAGTAAAATCAGCTGGTGACAGCTTAGATATCATTTGCATTAGAAACGAAGGTTTACTGAAGCTTGTAGGTAAAACCCTCATAGGTTCACGCTGCTGTGTGTGTTTATGGTACTTAACCTGATTTTACGACATGCTTTTGATATTGACGTCCACTAAATGAACATACATCTTATCATTTGAATCAATTGCAGGCCATCGGGTTGTGTTAGTTTAGATCGCGCTTCTCATTATATGAAATAAGTAAATGTACTGATAAAACATTGGACTATGTCGATAGAATTTCTACTGGCCGTTTGGTTCCATCAAAACTTCTTCCTGGGCATATTATCCTTGACACCCTGCAACAGCTGCAGTCAAATTACAGATGTTGAATTAATCAAATTGGCGCCGGGACGCATTGTAGTAGAGGCTCTTTCCTGTCACTATACTGAGGCGGGGCAGGGTATGTCACTGTAGGTTAAAGAAGGATAATTACCAAGTTTATTTACAGTATATTTCTGTGAAGCGTGACAGCCCCACTGTTTAGACGCACCTACTTATACTGCCCCCACTTCCACAGGGTTGCACTAGTTGCTTCCACCACCGACTGAATGTTGCAGGTTGTGATCCAAATATTTAGTTGTTTGGGTTGTTACCAGTAATGGATGCACATGCAACACTCGCTCTATCAGTTGGTGCGAAAGTAATTGAAAACCAATGTTCTTTTGCATAATAAAAACAATTATTGAAAAGTGTGATATTTCCTGAATTGCCGTTTAGCTGGTCGTTGATATGGACAAATCGGGGTCGCTTAACTTTAATCCATTCCATTGTTGTAAGAAACCCCATTAACATATCATCCGGTCATATTTTGTATTAGACAACGTGGTGTTACAGAGCAAAAGGCCTGGACGTCTTTAGGTAAGGTTAATATAGGGTTAAACAAAATTCCAACGTGAGTGTGTTATAGAGTGCCAGCAAAGGTGTGGAGAATAGGAGAGTCAGCACACTGGTCAGAGCACTGATATGCTTAACATGCGGACCATATAACACATTAATGTTGGTGTGCCGTTTATCCCTATACTTACCGTAACGTGCGGCTCAATACCCCGACTACATTCTGCGATGAATGTGAATGACAATGGGTTATGTTAAAGTAGGGAAACAGTCGTATGAGTGGTATTGGAATGAGAATACATGACACATCAAAGTATTGTAATACTATGGTGCAAGTTATATGCTACCATGTTGAAGAGACTCTAACAACCAACAACCCTGTTATGTAACGTGATGTGGCTACGCCAGGTGTCAATGACCTGTGAACTAGTTATTTGATATGGAAAACAAGTAATTGCACATTCTACTCACATCACTTGCCGGTCTTTTTTTTATGGTGTTTCTCATCTTTGCATGATGAATAAGCGTTAAAGATCCATACCTAACATACACGCACCACTAAATCATTGATACAACGTTTCTCATTCATGTTACTAGCTCAAACCATTCACTTTTGTCGACTTGACTAACAAAAGTGCCCACAGTTGATATATAAGCCAGAAATCTGATAAGCTCATTAAATGTACGCGAAGCCCCTGATCTACTGTCAGGGTCCATAGAGAGCATGACAGCACCAATGGACTTGTTAATGGGGGAGATTGTCGTGGTGCAATACGGTTGTATAGGAACGTTACATTCCTTGTAAGTTGACCAGAGTAAGGCACGCCTGCAAAGGAACATTGTCCTTTGTTGTTGTAGCATGAACTGGAGTCGATCAGTCCGCTGATGGTTCTGAAAATACCACGTGTGGTATTGACTGAAGTTTGCTATGATTGACTAACATAAGTTAGGTGCCAAGCCGATTCGCTGTGACGTTTTAGCATTTGGTGAGCAACAGTGGGCAAAGGTACAAGACGTTAAAGTAATCCGAGGTAACAAACGAAACTTTGAGACTTCAGTGTACCATGGTGTTATTGTTAATCTGCCTGAGCAACCTGGAGAAACAGATGGCTATCATTCCATCTGCTACAAAAACTTCACAGCAGCTCCAACTACTAGTACTCCTTCAGATGACGCTGATACTGCTAAGAGCAGGATTCAGCATCTACGCTCTGCTTCAGTTGAAGAAAAGCCATCAACTTCAGGGATATTTCCACCAAACTGTTTGTTTTGTGGAAACTCAAAGAAACGCAAGAAAGGTCTGCATGAAGTTGCTGGTGCTTGTGAAACACTCGAAGCTATCCAAAGCATTCAGGAAGCGGCTTTGACTTTGAATGACTCAAAGATCCTGTCGAAAATCAGTGGTATCGATCTTGTTGCAAAAGAAGTGAAATATCATCATTCCTGTAAAAGTGCGTACCTGATGTCTGCTGCAAGAGCTAAAAATAGTGTCAAGGAAAGTGTTGACGCTTGTACAGATGTGCATGCCTGTCCATCTGCAATTCTTGACATTCAAGGATATGTAGAACAGTCCATCATAGTCAACCAAAGACCTGAACTTCTGACATCTGTATATGCTAGGTATTTGGACTTATGTGCAATCTCCTCAGAAACACCTCTCAGTACTGCTCAAAACCTCATGCGAAACTTGTCTAAAAGGTTTGGTAACAAGCTTAAGTTTCATTCTCCTTTTGGGAAAAAATTGGGATTGATCCTGTACAATTCTGAAACAGCTGATGATGAACGTATAGTAACCAAGGCAGCACTCATACTCCGAAAGCACATACTCAGTGTACCAAAGAAGGATTTGCCAGAAAATCCTTCTTTGGATGACCTAAAAGAAGGCGATGTAATCCCACCACCCCTGCTCTCAACGTTCTTCACCAGCTTGTATTGTGGGCAAAATCCAAAGAATAGCACACAGCAAGCAATGCGTCGGGTTAGGTCATCCTGTGATGATGCACTGTTCATTGCCAGAAAGGGTACGGTCAAGCCTGCTGAGCAAGTGGCTCTGGGAGTTGCAATAAAATCTGTCACAGGTAGCAAAAAGGTTGTGCAGGTGTTAAATCGGTTTGGCCATTGCATAAATTACAACTGCCTGGAGGAGTTAGAAACTGAAACTGCTGAGCAACTACAAGAGAGACAGCTTGCACACTTAAAGGGCAACCTATGGGCCTTGCATTTGAAAATTTCGACGAGCTGACTAACACCTTATCTGGGGCAGATACATTGCATGACACAATGGGTATTATGTATCAGAATATCCCAGCTGCATCTGAAATAGCCCAACCTGTTGAAGCCAACACAGACTTGCCGTCAGTACCAGGTAGAAAGAACAGGAAGAGGTCGTTGGAGACCGAAGATGTACTCCTTGTTCCTTATAGGATGAAACCAAAAATGAATGTATTCAGCTACAAAAAGACAGATGTTTACAACCTTCAAGATGTCAGTGCAGCTGCTAAAAACTTAGATTTGGTCTGGATGATGAGCCATGCTCTTAATGTAGGCAAAATTCCAATGTGGGTCGGATTCAATGCCAGCAGGTACCAAGACAACTTACCAAAGCAAGAGGTCCGCTACATGCCGAACTTACGCCAGCCAATCACCAGTCTTGATGTGATTCAGGAAACCCTCATCACAGCCCAAAGATGTGCAAAGGAGTGTGACTTAAATGCTACAAAACCGGCAATGCAAATTCAGGCCACAGAAAAACCCAGATTCGATAACGTGTTGGTCATGCCTGGAACATTTTATATTGAGATGGCCTTCTTAATGGCCATTGGGAAGATCATCTCAGATTCTGGAGGACCTGACATGCTCACAGACACAGATGTTCTTGCCCCTGGTTCATTGAATGGCTTTCTGTCTGGCAAGCATTTTAATCGGTGCAAACGGCTCCACCCAATATTGGCCCTTTCTTTTGAAATCCTGCATTTCAAGACATTTCTGAAGACATACGAAGAAAAAGACGAGCTTGAGAAACTCATGAACATTGCGAGTCATTCAGACACTGCACTTGAATCTGTGGGCGAATCAGATGTCTTCATCACTGCTTCTGCTGCCTATACCAAGTACTCGGACGAAACAAGATCTGGAGTACATGGCTGCACCGCCCAGTTCTGGATGATGTACATTGATTACATTCGTCTGTATCACACTCTAGAAAGGGCAACCAGAACCAATGATATTGACCTCTACATCTACCCATTGACACCCTTGATAGGCCTCTTCTTTGCCACAAACCATGTAAACTACTCCCGTTGGCTGACGAAGTTCCAACTTGACTTAATGAATATCGATGATTCACACCCTGGACTTAGAAAGATCCTTGATGAAGGAACATTTACCATCCGCAGAACTGAACATGCTTTCAGCCGTGTGCCTGTGGATCTTACATTGGAACATACGGTCAACGCTGATGCAGCATCTCGGCTCACTGGTATAACATCTGCCACAAACAGTTACTCTGCTTGTCTGCGCTGGATGATCACAAAATCTACTCGTGCCTCATTTACAAGTCTAGTGCAGGAGATGGCGGGATTGATTGAAAAGACGACGATGTTGCAGCTGAGCTTCGACCTTCAAGAATTGAACGCGACATTTCAGACTTGAAGAAAGTCATGAAACACATACAAGATTCCTGCAACCCCTTTGAGATGGATAAAGAATCTGAATCAAAAGACAAACTCTTCAACATCAACACAGGGAAGGCCACCAGCCATGAGATCAGTGAAAGTCTGTTGAAAATACCAGAGACCGGTCAGGCACGACATCAAGATTTCCTGGACACCTGCATAGCTGACGCAAAGAGATTTGAAGAGAAGATAACCAAGGCAAAACTTAAGACCTTTACTGATGATAGTGCAAGAAACCATAAAGCTGAGGACGAACGAATAACAGAACTCAAGGGTACAAGAGATCTAATGGGCCGCCTCGTAATACTTGCAACGAAACGGAATCTGGACTTGCCTTTCATTTTTGAATTCCCACTCACTCCATTCCCTTTGTCCATGTGTAGCACAGATGGGACAATGGCGAAAACAGACAAGAGTGCCCTCTTCAACCTGCTTGAGTCGAAGGTTCATGGAGATGCCAGTCCTGGATTGACCAGAGCCTGCATTATTGATGGCCAATTCCTCCTTCATACACTTCCTCCGAATCTACCAGCTACCTATGGAGGCCTCGCAAGAAGTATTTTAATCCAGACAGTTGCGTTGTGCAAAAAAGAAGTCCATCTTATCTTTGATGATTACCCTCAGCCATCCCTAAAAGACACAGAAAGAGGAAGGAGGGGCATAGATGAACGGGAGTTCGCCATTACTGGTCCTGAACAAAAACGACCTAAGGACATGGAGAAAGCGCTGAAATCGAGATCATTCAAGACACAGCTTCCCAAGTTCCTGGCGAAGGAGTGGCAAAACAAGGCATATCGACCAATACTAGGTGACTGTCAGCTACATCTTGACATCCCAGGGGAGACCCATCATTATTATGTTGCCAACGGCATTCTCAGACACGATTCTGATGACGATTGCAGGAAAGAGGCTGACACCAAGATAGTTCTTCATGCCAAGGTAGTGGATGATGACAGAAAACAAGGAGCCATAGTCGTTCGGGCATCAGACACAGATATAGCAGTCATCTTGTTGTATCACTGCAACAAGTTCAAGTCGCCAATATGGATGGATGTTGGAACGTCATCCAAGAACAACCGGAGATACATTAGCATCACCAACATTCATGAAGTACTCGGACCTCAGATATGCGCTGCACTACCAGGATTCCATGCATTTACTGGGTGTGACTACACCAGCGCATTTGTTCGCAAAGGAAAGGTCAGACCATTGGCCAAGTTGGAAAAGAACAAGGAAGCCCAAAAAGCTTTCCACAGCCTAGCAACAGACAAACAACAGAGTCTAAGAACCCAGATGACCCTTCAAACGTTCACCACAACTATGTACGGAGCCAAGGAAAACACCAAGTTGACATTAAATGAACATAGGTACAAGATGTTTGAAAAAGGCTATGGACCAAAGTCCTTGTCAAAGAATCCATTGGAAAAGTTGAAAGGAATAAATGCTAGTGCTATTCCCCCTTGTGAGGCAGAGCTGAATGTGCATTTGAAAAGCTGCATTTGTTGCACAAATGTGGGCAAAGGCAGATTCTGCTGAAATCCAACAACACCCAGATGCATCAAATGGTTGGGATCTCGAAAATGGATGTTACATGCCAATATGGCATGAAGGACCCCAGATGCCAGGTACCCTTATTCCGGAACAAGGCGAGGTCGTCAATGATGATGATGAAAACGCTGAAGATGTAGACATGACAATCTCTTCTGATGACGAGTCAGACTGGACAGAAGAAGAGGATTATGCTGCCTGTGACCTTTAACACCTTGTTCCACTTTGACCCCTGCAATGGCAGCTAAATTGCTCGTTATTTACATTCATGAAACACAAAAAATAATCTGTAGTTCTTAATGATGAGGCTAGCCGTGTATTTCAGAAGCATGGCTTTGCATCATTTGCTTTGACCGCATTCAACCAAAAGGAAACTCAGTGATAAAAATGATGTTTCAGGGAAATGCTTGCCTTCCTAGTGATATTTGGGGAAAATGGAATAATTCTTTTCGTTACTTTGTATGCCACAATCATTGTCTTTTGGCATAGACCTTACTTTAAATATACACTATTTACCCAACTTAAAATGAGTACAATTATGTAGATGAAGCACTTGAGATGTTTCTTTGTACTGGTGATGAGCACTGCATGCCAAGTTCTCCTGTTTGTTGAAGACATAGGCCTACAATATGTATATAGCCAAATTTTGCAAAGACAATAAATTCGATGTAGCATGTATGTAACTGGATAATGTTTGGGTTAATATTCAAAATATGGTGCATTGCTAATCAACACTGTGGAATCAGCTCGGCCTGCAATAAAGAAAATAAGGCGAATTTCTGCATTTTTCTGCAAAATGTTTTAAGGGGACAAGAATTCAGTCATTAGCATGGGAGATGCAAGTCTCTCTATTTCAGGAAGTCACTTCATGTGTGTGTATACCCCAATCACCCTTCATTATGGTCAAAATCGATCAGCAAGTCCAACAACTTACTGTATGTTGCATGAGTCACTAGTGATGTAGTTTCTCATTGTTTGTCTTTTCAGTAAAAAAATCATTTACTAGAATTTTAATTAAAATCTATGTACCTGAACACAAAACTGTCGAGTTTTTTCGATCTTCCCCTTTGACTCCTTCTTAAGGGGTCACGGTACAGGTTTTGGCACTTAAGAATCCACTTTTCCTAGTTGGGTAAACCTACCAAATCCATTATCGAAGGTTTCGTTGATGTACTCAATTATGCTAATTAAATTGCTAATTAGCGCTAATTAGTGGCTTTCTTAAATGGATTAAGTACAGGAGTTGCAGGTTAAGAAAGATGGATCTTCATTTACAACCTAAAAATGAACATTTCAGCATTGGTTTCATACATGTACTCAGTTATGCTAATTATAGCCCTGGTTGAACTGACCCTGACCTTTGACCCCTTCTTAAGGGGTCACGGTACAGGTTTTGGCACTTAAGAATCCACTTTTCTTAGTTGGGTGAACCTACCAAATCCATTAGCGAAGGTTTCGTTGATGTACTCAATTATGTTAATTAAATTGCTAATTAGCGCTAATTAGTGGCTTTCTTAAATGGATTAAGTACAGGAGTTGAGGGTTAAGAAAGATGGATCTTTATTTAGACCCTAAAAATGAACATTTTATCATTGGTTTCATACATGTACTCAGTTATGCTAATTAAATCTAAATTTGGGATATTTTGAGTGGCTCCCCCTAGAGTTGGTACAGGCGTGGAAACTTAAGAATGGCCATTTGATTGTACATTGACCCTAATCAACATGTTGCATGCCTCAAACCTTTTGTACTTGCAATGCTAAACAAAACTCCATGGGCTCCTGGACTATTAGTTTAGATCGTGTTTCACATTATATGAAATAAGTAAATGTATTGATATAACATTAGACTATGTCAATAGAATTTCTACTGGGCGTTTGGTTCCATCAAAACTTTTTCCTGGGCATATTATCCTTGACACCCTGCAACAGCTGCAGTTAAATTACAGATGTTGAATTAATCAAATTGGCGCCGGGACGCATTGTAGTAAAGGCTCTTTCCTGTCACTATACTGAGGCGGGGCAGGGTATGTCACTGTAGGTTAAAGGAGGGTAATTACCAAGTTTATTTACAGAATATTTCTGTGAAGCGTGACAGCCCCACCGTTTAGACGCACCTACTTATACTGCCCCCACTTCCACAGGGTTGCACTAGTTGCTTCCACCACCGACTGAATGTTGCAGGTTGTGATCCAAATATTTAGTTGTTTGGGTTGTTACCAGTAATGGATGCACATGCAACACTCGCTCTATCAGTTGGTGCGAAAGTAATTGAAAACCAATGTTCTTTTGCATAATAAAAACAATTATTGAAAAGTGTGATATTTCCTGAATTGCCGCTTAGCTGGTCGTTGATATGGACAAATCGGGGTCGCTTAACTTTAATCCATTCCATTGTTGTTAGAAACCCCATTAACATATCATCCGGTCATATTTTGTATTAGACAACGTGGTGTTTCAGAGTAAAAGGCCTGGACTTCTTTAGGTAAGGTTAATATAGGGTTAAACAAAATTCCAACGTGAGTGTGTTATAGAGTGCCAGCAAAGGTGTGGAGAATAGGAGAGTCAGCACACTGGTCAGAGTACTGATATGCTTAACATGCGGACCATATAACAGATTAATGTTGGTGTGCCGTTTATCCCTATACTTACATTAACGTGCGGCTCAATACGCCGACTACATTCTGCGATGAATGTGAATGACAATGGGTTATGTTAAAGTAGGGAAACAGTCGTATGAGTGGCATTGGAATGAGAATATATGGCACATCAAAGTATTGTAATACTATGGTACAGGTTATATGCTACCATGTTGAAGAGACTCTAACAACCAACAATCCCGTTATGTAACTTACACGATGTATCCCATCATTTCATCTCTTCTATCAACAGGAGGGTGTACAGTCAAGTAAATTATATCCTATTGGCTGAGTTAAGGTACCTAACCCCTACCAGCTTAATATATACAACTCACCTCATTAATAAAAGCACCAGACTGTTTACACATTGCTACGCCATTCGAAGCACTCTCCGTGTCCTTTCGTCACTAGGCAACATGTTCCACATCGAGAAGTGGCCTTTACCCAAGACACAAGCTCATGTGTGCTCCTATTGCAACAGTAAAACATCCCCGACCACCTATCTAATGTGGGTAGCAGCTAGCTACTGTCGACAAGAGCAGGATAAACACATCCCATTAAATTACAGCGAGAATAGTCATGGTCTGTTTTTGCTGTCTGGCATCTAAATTATTATCATTTTGTATGAAAAGGAGATCTAAAATAAGTATCTGACTTCATAAAATGTCGTTGAATTAAATATATGTGTTAGGTGGAGCGGATTTGAGTCGGCGATTGCTCGACCTTGGGGAGGCCACTTTAAGCTCTACACTTATACCTGGATCCTGCAACGGGGCAACTTGTGCGATAAAGTGTCATTTTGTCTTAAATATCAACATTGCAAAATAGCAGAAGCTATTGGATTTTTTCAAGCATAAAATACATAAGTAATCTAAATGCCTGCAGCTGATGAAAGGTTGTATTGTTCTGCTGCGTTGAATTTCTTTTAGTTGGTCGTTTTATCATAAGACTATCACTTTTGTTCGATGTAATGTATGCCTCATCGGCCACGTTATGTGGGTTAATGACACTTTACAAAGCTATATTTAAATTTTTCATTGGGAGCCACATTGGGCATGGAAGTATCAACATTCTTCAAAATGTGATAGTTTGCTGCTGGACATCGTGGACGGAGGACATAAGCTATCATATGACGCAGGATATAAGTATGCAATTATCAGGACTTGACATGACCTCATGAAATACTTTGAATAAAATTGCTATTTGACGTCCAGCCACATGTGAACCAGCGATCTTTCTCAGCCAGGAGGTGGCCACTTCAAGCTCGGGCCAGCCATCCTAATCTAGAGGCGGCCACCTGGAGATCATTTTAAGCTGGAGACAGTGACCTTAACCTGGAGTCGACCACCTTAACTGGTAGGTAGCCGCTTTAAGACCAGCAACCTTAACAGCCACCTTAACATGGCGGTGGCGACCTTAACATGAGGGCGACTACCTTAACCTGGAGGTAGCCACCTTATCCTGGAAGTGGACATTACCTTAACCTGGAGGCGGCCTCCTAGTGCTGGAACCAAACACCTTAACCTGGAGCCAGCATCCTTAACCTGGAAGCGGCCACTTCAAGCCGCTCCAAGCCACCTTAACCTGGGGGCGGCTGCTTCAAGCTTGAGCCAGCCACCTCAACCTGGAGGCGGCTACGTTAAACTTGAGCTAGCCGTCTTATCCTGGAGCCAGCCACCTTAACTTCGAGGCGGCCACCTTAACCTGGAGGTAGCCACCTTAACTTGGAGGCGGCCACCTTAACCTGGAGGCGGCTGCTTCAAGCTTGAGTCAGCCATCTCAACCTGAAGGCGGCTATGTTAAACTTGAGCTAGCCGTCTTATCCTGGAGCCAGCCGCCTTAACTTCGAGGCGCCACCTTAACCTGGAGGTAGCCACCTTAACTTGGAGGCGGCCACCTTAACCTGGAGGCGGCTGCTTCAAGCTTGAGTCAGCCATCCCAACCTGGTGGCGGCTATGTTAAACTTGAGCTAGCCGTCTTATCCTGGAGCCAGCCACCTTAACTTTGAGGTAGCCACCTTAACTTGGAGACAGCCACCTTAACTTGGAGGTGGCCACCTTTACCTGCAGGAAGCCATTTTAACCATTACAATATCTTGTTCCGCCACCCCCACTCTTGCTATGCCACAGAACCATTTTGTCCTCAATCTAAACATTTGAAAAAAAAAACAAAGCCACGGTATTTCTCTCAATTAAAGATACAAAAGTAAGTATAATGCTTACATTTAATTTGATATTATTATAACTATATAAAACTTCATAACTCATGATCATCCTCTAAAAGTCTGTAAAATCTCGATAATGTACCATAATAACCTATTCTACATCCGGCTCCTTGTCAGTCGAACAGTGCTATGTTACCAGCATGTCGTGGTTGCCCCTGTATAGATCCCAAGGACACGGGTCAGCAGGTTTCCCTCACGCGACGTTGCCTGCGAAAATATACTTCAAGTGAAAATAGAATCCTACTTCCATTATCAAGATAAAGCCATGTATCAAAACACAATATCTATATAATGCGTGAATAGCACAAATGTCTAAAACTTATATGAAGCCCTCAGTTCATGTGACGCATGCAGTCTGAGGGTTTTTTCAAACACACCTGAACATATACTGAGGTGTGGTTGATTTTAATTAATACTTGAGTGAGTCGACATATTGACTCACTACAATCTGGTCATAGGGGCGCACCTTTCAAGCGTATCAAAATCCATCACGGGCTCAGTGAAGTGAATCTCAGCTAGGGTAGTTTTGTGAATCTCAGCTGAAGTAGGATAGGCAGTCCCAAAAAAGAATGTATACCGACAATATACGCTGGGTTGCGAGTTAAGTCAGTACAGTATGGTTGGAGTAACGGCTCTCAGAATTTTCTTAGGAATATGTTGGATTTCAGTGAAAAGACAGCAGGTACAAGGTGAGTGTATTGTCTTAAAGATATATCACGTCACGTTAAGATATTTACAACTGTATTACATCGGCGAGAACACACATCCCCGTCGCATATTTACCGAGGCTATCTGTGTGCTGCTGAGGCTCTCCCTATCACCTTATGTTCGCCCAACTGGTACAGTTTGGGAACACTGGTCATTAAGTAATTGAGTATATGCGACACTCGGGAGCCACCAAGCGGTTTGTGAGATGTTCAGGGTGGTAAATAGCAGTTGATGTGCTTCCTAGCGGGGCATAACTTATCAGGTGTACTTCACGAACTAGTGCCAGTTGTTGAGGGGCTTAACCTTTTAGAGATAAGCGTCGGGAGGGCGATGTGTATTTTACACCGAGTTAGGTCGTTAAGGAATAAGAATTAGAGGCCGGTTACCTTGGACAGCACTTGATTTCGTGATCTCATCAGTATATTCGTACATCGCTGAGCTTCATGTTACTTTGATATCTTGACTGTCAGCAAGACACCACCCCGTTACCCAAGACGTCCCACTTTACGTTCCCCACCACCCCCCATCCCGCTTTCGCAACCTTTATTCACCTTTAAACAAGCTGCCTTTGAATTGAACATTCCAACAAGGTGCTGTCTACGATGTCGCTGTGTACGGAAGCCGATCTCCATGAATTTGTTCCCTTTCTGTATTTGCCATAATGACCTCTCTATGGCGTTATTTGTTGCAGCTTGTATATTCGGCAGTCAGCCGAGCTGTTCTTTTCCATGTAATTGCGCTAATGATGATGTCTGCGATGAAACAACTGGTGCGTGTCCTGGTGGATGTAGACAGGGGCAACCAAGACCTGCTGGTAACGAGGCACTGTTCGACTGGCGAGGACCAGGATGTAGGATAGGTAATTATGATGGCAGTTAGTATACAAATTTAATTTACTTCTAACATAAGAATGATAATTGGGTCGCTACATAAAATATATAGTTGTGTTCAAAACAATTTGTAGCAAACGTTCACAGGCAACATTGCGTATAAGAAGACCGCCACACAGAGAGGGGAGTTTTGGGACCCTAACAACGCCGTTGATGGTCTGCTGCCTCCGCCGGAAAGCAATCACTGCACTCACACAACCTATGGGCCAGGCAATGCATGGTGGATGGTAGATCTTGAGGGCCATTATAGCATAGACAACATAACAGTATTCAACAGGGCGTACGGTAAGTATGCTTACGAGCACATAGATATTTGCATGTATGTATGTATGTATGTATGTATGTATGTATGTATGTATGTATGTATGTATGTATGTATGTATGTATGTATGTATGTATGTATGTATGTATGTATGTATGTATGTATGTATGTATGTATGTATGTATGTATGTATGTATGTATGTATGTATGTATGTATGTATGTATGTATGTATGTATGTATGTATGTGTATGTATGTATGTATGTATGTATGTATGTATGTATGTATGTATGTATGTATGTATGTATGTATGTATGTATGTATGTATGTATGTATGTATGTATGTATGTATGTATGTATGTATGTATGTATGTATGTATGTATGTATGTATGTATGTATGTATGTATGTATGTATGTATGTATGTATGTATGTATGTATGTATGTATGTATGTATGTATGTATGTATGTATGTATGTATGTATGTATGTATGTATGTATGTATGTATGTATGTATGTATGAATGTATGTATGTATGTACGTGCGTTTGCATGTAGGCATCGATTTATATATTGATGCATTCATTATTTGTTTCTTGTACTTGTGTCACAATCACTAAAGGTATCTTGCAATGATGCAGTTTGTATTATAATACTTTGCAGTTATCATATAACGTCATTGGTTTTTGTGGGTAGTGATTGTTTGTGTTGTTTCAGCTGGACACAGGACAGGCTACTTTAACATCCGGGTCGGAAACAACAGTAACTTCAGTAACAACGCCCTGTGTGTATACTACGAGGGTCCGGTGCCTGATGGAGGCAACGTAACTCTGTCTTGTACCTCAGATCTCCTTGGTCGCTATGTTTCAATGGAGAGAACAGGAGGCGGAAGAGAACCCAATATTATCAATATCTGTGAGATGGTTGTGATGGGACATGAAAGTGTTCAGACAGGTTAGTCCGTACTGAACATCGGCTCCTGTCATTTAATGTCAAGTGGGTACAATGACTGATATTGCAGTACTTTTGTCATGCTATTAGTAATTGACTGAACGAGCATATCTGCGTGGATTGTAATTATTCATTTAGACAACTACAGATTAGTCCACACTGCCTACGAGGAATGCGATTTGTACTAGGTGATATATTTTTAGGCATCTAGTAAGATTTCGCTTCCAATATAAACATGTACGATCCCTAATGATTAACATGTATCTTGCATTACATATAATCATTAGACTGGTTATAAATTCAGACTGCGTCCGCTGTGTTTCTTCGTGTGACGACATCGTCGGCTGTAGAGAATGCTCAGGGTTTAAACCACCTCACTGCACGACACGTGAGAATACATACGTCTACAATAAAGATGTCAACATTTTCTATCCTTCCCTTTGATGTCACGACTAATTTTGTACACGGTCTGAATGCTTCACCACGGCTATACTGATCATAATTGTCGTTAAATTACGTTGGTTTAAGCGTGTGAGGCTGGTCGCTATGGGATCAACTGTGAGTCGTCCTGCTCTGAGCATCACTGTGAAGGAGGATCTACGGAGTGCAATAACATAAATGGAGGATGTCCTGATGGATGTCAAGACTGGTATCTAGGAGATCAATGCATCACACATATCAGTCAGTAGATCGTTGATATTCCTTTTGAACCCTCATTTAGCTGTAAAATGGGGCTTTATTAATTCCTATCATTCTCTCTATACAAATATGGTATGAGTGTCACAACGATAAGTCTGTGATTCGTTCAAAACTTGCGCTTTTTGGCTGATTTTGGACACCAAGGGCAACCTCCACCCGCTCCCTCTCTCTGTAACGCCCCGTAACACCAGCCTAAACACTTCTCATAACGCTCGGTAATGCTAGCCTACATACACCCGCATACCGCCCTGCATACCCCTAAACTCCGTGGTTTCGTAATTCTTCAACGGCCCGCTTCAGTTCTTGTTTTGTAAAAAGCAAAACACATTTATGATAACAGTATGCCTTATTTTCTATGTAATACACGCACAGAGGAATCCAGTCTCAACCATCAGACAGCTATATCAGGAGCCGCTGTCAGCTCCTCACAAATCAGAGTGACGTGGGGAGGAGATGATGAAGTAATAGCGAGCCTGGCTCAGTACTACGGCTACCTGGTCCAGTATAAAACCAATACAGACCCCGTCTTCCTCCCGGGACCGAATGTATCTCACGTAGCTGGTGAAGCTGAGTACAGCGCCATCATCAGGGAGTTGATCCACAACACCGTGTACACACTGAGAGTAAGTGTGTACAGAGAACAGGGAGATCTATTCGAGGTGTCACCAAGGCCGACACGGGAAGTGATGGTTAAGACATCATGTCGGGGTATGTGTTATTTCATCACTCCACTATGCAGCCTTTTTACGTGGCGATGCTATTGCACAACTACGCCCATGTGTATGTGATGGAAGAATTGTTTCCACCAGATTTAATTATGATATGTGAAAATTACATGCAACGATTAAGACATCATGCAATGGTATGCATTATATCATCAATACAACACACGGTGTTAATTCATAACTGGTGGATCACATTCCAATAATTAGTCAATGTCATAACAATCCGACACTAAACGCTATCATTGTCATGAAACTGAACACAGCATTTTGATTTCTGCCCTGACCAAGTCATGTTATTAAATAGAACACTTTGCTTTCAGTTCCTGACCAAGTCACACAAATGAACATAACAATCAGCGTCGTTGTATACGTAGAGTGGCAGGCAAGTGAAAAACGAATGAGATCCCAGCCAATCGACGCTTCTCCTCCCCAGTTTCATATGTAAAGTTGTATGCAGGTCTAGTGAAACAATGGACACTAATTTGCTTTAACTTATCCAGTCCCACAAAGACCATCAATGTCTTGAACTAAGTGACGTCATGTCATCCCGAATTTAGGTTAAAAAAGATTTATAAACCCTGTCTAGTTTTCAAACGGGTTTTATGGAATGACCCAGACGAATTATCTGTGCGACGCAGTTGATTGAAAAATTATTAGGTCCGTGAATCATGTCCAAAGACGGGTTAATTAAGATTGGAAAGTCTTAGACCTCTAAGAGTACCCCTAAGGCGGGTTCAATGAGGTCAGTCAGGTATGGCTTTCACATTTCGCGTTTATATATTGAAGCCTGACAGGAGGCAAATGGTTAACAGAAAACATTCTTATCACAATCAGGAAGTACATGTTGAAGGCTGGACTTGTAGCAAATATGTCTTTGTCCAACAGTCAGCGCCATCTGGATGTGACAATATCTCGTCCATCCACGTCCTCTACAGACGCATAGGAGCTGAAGAGTGGATGACGCAGGACGTCATGGATCCCACCACGTCCACCAGCGTCAGTATCGCTGACGTCACTGGTGGTCAATGGGAAGTCAAGGTCCGCGTTTTCAACAATGAAAACATCTCCTCAGATTCCATGTCTGAGACGTTTACTATACCCGGTAATCCACCGACAGCAACAGAGACTACACAGAATAAGGGACTTCCGGGTATTGAAAACGTCATTTACTTTATTCATTGAAGTTTCACATTACAGATACTGCTCTCAGAATCCAAGATACCGTATATAAATTGAACGTTGATGATTTTGCTTATTCAATATATCTCCCAGTAGGATGCTGTATGCGATACGGCACAGCAGAGCATATGGCGATACTCTATGTGGACATGTCCACGAACCTGAGGCATTCCATGATTGATATCATTGTTTAGTTGCAACCTTCCAGAAACAGGAAATCCAACAGGGGTCATAGCAGGTGCTGTCGCAGGTGGCCTGTTGCTTCTAGTCATAGTCATCGTTGTCGTCTGTTGGAGGTAAGGCTTGCTGTCAAGATGATTTGCGCATGGTCAAGTTTACACGTAGAGCAAGTCAACACATGCTATGCTTACAACCATATGCACCACCGCAATACAGTAAGGTATTGAACCAGAATTTAACGGGATCTTACTATTAACATTTTCAGAAGACGCAACAAGCGGCATTCCAACACAGAGGGGGAGGACAACATGGCGGCCGCCCATCGTCGTGAGTAGTCCCCCGGTATTATTTCAATGGTGTATATAGTTTTACTGTATCAAGCGACGGCCAATCTTTTCATATTGCCTGTCTCCTGTTAGCTTTGATCCCATTGTGTGAAGTGTCGGACGTGTCAGTGGACAAGCCAGTAGGTGTCGTTGGGCCTGTAAGTAAACCCACAATAGCTTCTAAACCCGTGGGCTTATCTAGACCATCGTCGGCAGCAGCATCAACATCAGCATCAACACCAGCAGCAGCATTCATCATCAACAGCGGCAGAAGCAGTGAGAAAGCAGGAAATGACACCACCACAGTCTGAACCCGCTTCACGACCTCCTGGTTCTGACCACCACATACAAGTTCTACCACCAGTTGTGCAAATCGCTCCGCCAACCTCAGGAAGTCTTCTCAACGCACCTATCTCTATCACACAACTAAAGGCACACATCAATGAGCTCACACAGCCTATACCGATGGAACATGTCCAAAAAACTAAGGATGGAAAGAAAGATATCATCGATGGATTTGGCAGAGAATTTGACGTCAGTACATTGTCACTCAGATTTTGCAATGGCATTGTACATTGGCTGTTCTCTGACAGTATTATAAGCTGAGCTGTATGTGAAGCATTATCACAAACAGAGAACCTGCTCATTGATATGATCAATCATGATAAAGTACGGTCTAAAAATCGAACCTTGTCGATATACCTTGCCGGTTAGTTTAGTCTTAAGATGCCTAGACATATTGACAATATAGTTTAATGTTATCCAATTGCAGGATTTGCCTGGAGCAGATTTCAAAACCCGGGAGTCTGGTCGTTCACAAGCTAACATGGCCAAGAATAGGTTTAAAAACATTCAGCCATGTGAGTCCAGTTTCTTTCTTTCCAAATCGCACGATGCGCACTTGTTCCAATAATGGGTATCTTAATAGCAAAAGTTTTCCAGTAATCTAAATTGTAACAGTTATAGTTGACATGTTCATTCGGGAATTATGACTAAAGACGTTTATATTGGAGTATTTTAGCTGGTAGATAGTGGGATACCATAGTGCATGTTTTGGTCATCGCAGACTTGGTTTCTTGATTTGGAAGAGTTACCGTCAATAAACACTCATGCATCTACAGATGATGACTCTCGTGTTAAGATAGAAGCAACGGAAGAACTCGGCCGATCGGACTACATCAACGCAAGTTACATAACGGTAGATATTTGATTAGCTGCGATATTGCAATTAAATTAGTATATTTCATGCATTACGCTGATCGAGAATTTATAATTTTATATCTGTTTACACAGGGGTACCCTAAGATTTCCAATCACTACATAGCTGCTCAAGGTGAGTTCATGCTGCACCTTCAAGCTGGGGGTGATTCTATATGGTTATTTCAGCTACCACTGTACATAAGACAGACGTACCCACTTCATACTTTCAAAGGGGATCTTATGACCCACCTGTTCCAGTGACTAATTGTTTTTTTTTTTTTTTTTTTTGTTAATCGTCAAAATGAGCTGTGTTATCGCATTAAACAGGGACAGATACAACAGTGAAACAGTAGAAAGAGAGGGATGTAGGGACACTATGTTGAGAAATATGTAGGGAAATATGTTGAGGTGTGTGTTGTGGCAAGAAAGGGATAAACTGTGTTTGGTGCGAAAAGGGAAATTTATTGCTGGTGTGTTGTGTGACCAGGGCTTGGGACAGGTAAGGGGTAGGGTCTTATAAGACAGTGCACCATATGAGTTGACCGCCATTACCATTGTAATTTATTTTTATTGTTATTATAAATATTATTTTTATCATTATTACTATTATTAAAATGGCCGACTCTCTATTCGAATGTTTGGTGTAGGACCGACGGAGGACACTGTGTTGGCGTTCTGGTTCATGATATGGCAACAAGGTTGCAACCGCATTGTGATGCTGACCCGACATAACGAGGGAGGCAAGGTAATCTGCCTTCGTGTTAATAGCTGCTGCAGTAAAATAATGCTAGTTTCAAAAGAATATTATCTTCTCGATTAGCTTTGTACAAACTTGAGGTTTATATTCGATGATTTATGTGTGCCTGTAGAAAAAGTGCGTGATGTATTGGCCAGATGACAAGGAGAATTTGAAAGTCTGTGGACCATTCAGGATCTCCTTGGTGGTGTCTGAAGTCCACGCGGACTACGCCTACAGGAGACTTCGACTGTGTTACAAGGTACCACTGCATATGGGAGGTTCATAACATTAACTTGTTGCCACACATCTGATATCTGACCTGGTGTAAATAATGTTGCTTAAAAATTGTGTACCAGGATGAAATGAGAGAGATTCACCAGCTTCATTTCTTAGCATGGGAAGACAAGAAATGTCCAGAGCATAACTTCCCACTACTGGCATTCAGAGGAAGGGTGTTAAAATTGCCGTGTGACGTAACTGGTCCTCTTATTGTGCACTGCAGGTCAGTCCCTGATTAGTGGCTGGGTATCACCTGAGAAGTACTGCCCTGAACTATATTTGAAGGAGAACTTGTTCATCGCAAAGTCGCCTGGAGGTAACGGCACAGCAGGCTTGTTAATGGTTCTGGCTAACTTTTCAGTGCTGGTGTAGGGCGTACAGGCACGTACATTGGCTTGGATTACCTGCTGAATCAGGCCAAGTGTGAAGGTCGTGTAGACGTGTTCGTTTGTGTGTATCGCCTGAGAACCCAGAGGATGTATATGGTACAAACCGAGGTATGATATGGCATGTATTACTGGTATCTGACTTATGTTCAGTCGAACAAAGCCATCAGGTCGGTATTAAAGAGATGCATATATGTGGCTGCGTTTTACAGAAGCAGTACGCCTTTCTCTACAATGCAGTGTTAGAGGGAATTGAAACGAGGATTGGTGAAGTTGAGGTTCGCAGCGCTCAGTTCATTGCCCAGTATGATACCATGTTCCAAGAAACAGCATACGTCAACCACAATCTGTTACAAGAGCAATATGAGGTAATGTCTTAACTGATGGCTGGTGAACATTACTGGACGATATGAGCAGTTTAATTACTATAGCAATATGCCTCGCTATCCAGGTGATGTGCAGCCTCAAGCCACAAGCAGCACCCGGAACAGCCAGTGACGACACGAACGTGGGCAAGAACAGATTTCCTGATATTGTAACAGGTAACGCGTTCCTTTCCTGCCATATAGATTTGCTTATCATTTCCTCGGCGTTAAGTTAAACAGTTGAATAAAGTGTGTCAATAGATACCTGCCTTAAGATATTTATCTGCTGCGCAGCGTCGCAATCAGCGTTCGTTGATATCGGCTGAGAAATAGGTTGATAATAATACAACAGATCATCTGTTTACTTAGCATAATGTGGATTGTTGCTGCCAGGTGACAAATATCGTCCACGATTGTCGACGTCATACTCACATGGCAATGATTACATCAATGCTGTCTTTGTTGACGTGAGTTCCGGGAATTGAACTGTATGAGATTGAAGCACCATTCACGGACGTTTTAACATTAAATACTCGAATGAAATCACGTACTTGATAATAGTAACTTTCCATTGAATAGATGGATAATTGCATCAAATCATTTAACCTTTTTGGTGGTAATTCAGAGCTTTGAGTCGCGGAACTCGACGATTCTGACTCAGACTCCTTTACCCAATACGGTGGTGGACTTCTGGAGGCTGGTGTATGATCATAACTGCAGCTGCATTGTAATGCTCCATGATACATACAGCAGTGACGAGGTAGACAAATGACAACAACTGACAACATATAGCTTTGTCACAAATTGGTGGTTTCACATTTAGCGCTGTTACACTGACATTTGATGCTTCTGCTGTTGGTGAATAATGTGTGTAAACTGAATGATTGCTTAGGTGGCGTTAGTTAAAATGTCGCCACACATTTTTCATGTTATTATTCAACAGGCATGCGGGAATTACTTACCAATCGATGAAGGTGATAAAGAGAAGTATGGACCTATTCAGGTGGAAAATGTCGGTTTGGAACGACTCGTGAACCCCAAAATGGTCATTCGCACCCTGTGTGTGACGAAACATCGACGATTGGTAATAATTACTTGATGCAAAACTACAGATAAGTACAATAGAAAACGCCCAATCGGAACAAATGTCCAAAGGCGCAATATATACTCGAATTCTATGGAATTAAGTGTCTGTGCTAGTCGTGGAGTTTGTCTGAACTATCTACAGATTGGCGATGCATCGCTAACGGTTCGGCAGTTCCAGTTATTAGGATGGGGAAATCAGGACATAATTCTACCTCAGCCCAAAGATTTCATTGCCTTGACTGAGAAAGTGGACGAATGGCGATGTCATCAGACGAGCGGGGCCACAGTAGTACACTGCATGTGAGGACCGATCATAAACGTGTCGATAATACCTCAATCAATTATAACGTAACGACGGTAATGATCACGAATGAATGACTTGTGTGATCTTTTACAGCGACGGCGCTGAGCGAAGCGGACTATTCGCAACCGGAAGTTACATGCTTGATATCCTGAAAGCAGAACAGGAAGTAGCTGTGTTGCTTGCATCGCGCTACATCACGTCCAGACGACCTCAAGCCATGCAAACACTGGTAAACTCGTTTACGCTATTACAAACCACCTCTGAACGTCGACGTAGCATCATTGTATAATTTACATTCACCTTGCGTAATCATCACAACTCATATTGCTGTTGCAGGAGCATTACCAGTTCATGTTTGAGTTGGCCAAATGCTACTTAGCCAACTTCCACATTTATGGTAACGTCTGAACAACAGCAGCAAACAAACAGCCTTGTTCCATTATTAATGGGGTTTAGCATATCAGTTATTTCACGAACGTCCACTTATTATATATCTAACATCGCGGCTTGCGACTTTGTTCCATCGTTTGTTTAAACATGAGCGCTAATTTTGATGCATGCACCATACTGACAATTAAATGAGCGTATAGTTTACCTGTGAATTATCTTGCTACATGTTGTTGCTTATTGGTGAAATTATATTTCATAGTTGCACGTGTTATTTTGATGTTGCCATAGATAAATGCAGATATCCACTTGCTTTGCAGTTTGTTTTGATAAATGTGCAATGTACTTGGGTTTGAATTAAGTCTGTTCTTGATAGTGATTATTTCCCGGCTATTAGATAATGTTTGACTTGCATGTAGCTTTTTTCGCCTGTGGAAAAACAATTGATGTGTTCCGTAATTTTTTCTACCTAGTCGACTGTGTATAACATCTATTTGATACGTTTTATTTGCAAAATATTTTTTTAAAGTGAAAATAAGGCATCACTGGTTTGCATTCTAACTTGTTTACAATAGTAACTTGTGATTGGTTTTAACCATGTGGTCCCTAAAACCTAAACGGAAATATTGATCCTCAAAGCTTAAAGCAAATAAACATTTTAAAGAAATAAATGGCGTGTTTTTAATGGTTCACGGTAGTTAATGACAAACTGTGACTTTGTATAATTCGATGAAAAGTCAGCCGTTTATTTATCATACTGTAATCGTTAACGAGAAGTTTAAAAGAAAGTTCTCTACAAACCGCTATTTAATTCAGGGCATGGCCAATGACTCGTGTTGACTTCTGATACGTTGTATATTCCAAGGTGCATTACATAGATCAGTGGGTTAAACAAGATTCATGTAGCTGTGGTGTTCTATATTACAGACTCACATGCTGGTCTCCACTGATGATTGATGTAGCTGTGGTGTCCTGTATTACAGACTCATCTGCTGGTCTCTACTGATGATTGATGTAGCTGTGGTGTCCTGTATTACAGACTCACATGCTGGTCTCTACTGATGATTGATGTAGCTGTGGTGTCCTGTATTACAGACTCATATGCTGGTCTCTACTGATGATTTATGTAGCTGTGGTGTCCTGTATTACAGACTCCTGAACTGGTCTCTACTGATGATTGATATAGCTGTGGTGTAGTATATTACAGACTCCTCAACTGGTCTCTACTGATGATTGATGTAGCTGTGGTGTTCTATATTACAGACTCATCTGCTGGTCTCCACTGATGATTTGTGTAGCTGTGGTGTCCTGTATCGCAGACTCACATGCTGGTCTCTACTGATGATTGATTCAGCTGTGGTATCCTATATTACAGACTCATCTGCTGGTCTCCACTGATGATTGGTGTAGCCGTGGTGTACAATATTACAGACTCACATACTTGTCTCCACTGATCATTGATGTAGCTGTGGTGTCCTTTAATACAGACTCACATGCTGGTCTCTAATGATGATTGATTTAGCTGTGGTGACCTGTATTACCGACTAACAAGCTTGTCTCTACTGATGATTGATGTAGCTGTGATGTCCTTTATTACAGACTCACATACTGGTCTGTACTGATGATTAATGTAACTGTGGTGTCCTGTATTACAGACTCATCTGCTGGTCTCTACTGATGATTGATGTAGCTGTGATGTCCTGTATTACAGACTCACATGCTGGTTTCTACTGATGATTGATGTAGCTGTGGTGTCCTGTATCCCCGACTCCTAGATATGTTGGTTTCTCAATCTTGGTAAATGTATTGTCGAGATCACTAACTTTTCATCATCTTCGTTGACCATCGGCATTATAGAACCTCTACATACCATGTTGTTAACTCTTTAACACACTAGTACAGACATGTACATTAGTCAACAAGCTTTGCCAGAAACAATATGTGCTTAGAAACAATAGAATCATACAATATTCCGGACTCAATGTCATACAGATATAGAATGTCGCATTCAATCGAATAACAACTCAACTCAAGAAAGTTGTTAGCTCACTCCTATTTTGTTTTGAAATCAAACAGGAATGCAACTCGAGAATAATGGGTTACACAACGTGGTTATATTATGACAGCGATGGATGAGGATGATGGTGATGGGTGGACTGTGATCTATGAGTGTCATTAGCGAGTTAAAACTAAACCATTGTTATTGCCGGATTGCCGACCCACATCCTTAGAACGGAAGTCAAAGGTGGAACCATTGACTTTCCGGGACGAAGCAACATTTGCTGTGTGATAATCGCAGGCAGTTCAGTCTATTTCAGCTGTGCTTATTGAAACCAGTGCCACTGGCGAAGTGCTTACCAAAGAGTTTATAGCTTCGCTATGAGCGCTCATTCAAGCAAATGTGTTAAGACGCCACCTGTGTGCCACGTGTTGCTTTGTCATAGCATCCCTTAAAACCACGTGGAATTATCTTATTAATTCGGAGCATTGCTCGCATCGACCAATCGGATCACTCCATATCTTAAATAGACGTCTATCCCCGAGACGGATCAACAGTCTAGTGTGTTTTTGTTGATTTCAAGGTATCGTCATCTGATGGCGTGGGTGTATTGCATGCAATTTCGTTATCACCACACAGCTTAGCAGCTTTAAACTCTTTGCTCGAGATCTCCACATGTCCCTGACAAGACAACAAATGCTAATTCCCTCGCTCTAGACGGTTATTGACATCAAATATCACCATCTACCGCGCGGACATGACAAATCGAGGACTGAGTAAGAGAAGAACTATTTTCGTATGTGAACCCCAGACCGGGCATTTATTATTTGTTATTTTCGCCATTTTAAGCCTAGTGTGCGACGTGTTTTGGTAGCGGAAAGGCCCTCTTATCACATCTGCCCTGTGTTTCTATGTGTTTCTTTTATCTGACGGTAGCGCCACCTCGCGATGGCTGTGTATTATAATTAGGGAAGCGCAGAACCACACGGAGTAAACCATCCTAACGAAGCTATAAACTGTTTGATTATAGTATATTTATTTTATGATCATCTAAGGCAGTTCATTTTAATATTTGTTATGAATTGCTAAAAAGGTTTGCAATACGTTTGATGTAATGACTTTAGACGTTTGTGATTTGGTCGATGTGATGATCGTAGGCAGCTTGCTTTTTGATTGATGTGATGATCGGAGACAGCTTGCTTTTTGAACGTAGACAGCTTGCTTTTTTATTGATATGAGGATCGTAGACAGCTTGCTTTTTGATTGATGTAATGGTCGTAGACAGATTGCTATTTTATGCCAGGCTGAAACAAATCATCACACATATCCGTTGAAAATGTTCAATTTATTTCCATTGCTGCTTTAATCTTCCGTCGTGTAGTTAACACTGGGTAATCAATGGTACAATGCTCCTAGTTTGCATGGATGGATTAAATAGCAGTATCCACACTTAAGATTAAATATTGTCCATAGCATAGGGTGCATATGTAAGTTGGTTATTAAGCCAATTTACCCCTATTCTAAAATAAATGAACTACACGATTATTCATCCTGTAAATGACAAGCGGAAATAAATCAGCGTATTCCCAGCGGCTGTTCAGTTTGACCAGACAAGTATGTACGAATGCATAAAATTCAGCTGTTAATTATTTAATGGCATATTTGGAAGAGGTCTGAAAAACCATTTTAATCTAAAAACTATTATTCATTTTTGTGTCGTTAATATGTTTGAAATTACATTTCACAGAACGCAGCTAACCATGTCAATGTAATGTCATCCACAGAGTAATCATTATAGCACACGTATCTCTTTGAAGCAAAACACGCCGCTTACGAGCACACGAGGCAAAGTTTTTGCTTTACGTCATAGTAGAACTTTGCAACCGACGATCACATATCAAGTCTTTGAGTGACCCGTCAGAATATACATCATGCGGTGTGTTTTCTGATGCGTTTCACTGATGGAGCAGTTTGTCGGCTTCGTTTATTGCATTAACTCTAATGTAGGATATTAAAGAATATTAAGTGGCCGCCAAGTGTGCGCCTCTCAATGTTGAATCTGCTGTAGATCTTTGTTGATTGTTGCGTTCAGTGAATATCATCATCATGTTGGCTTTAAAGATAAGCAAGGACATTTTGGAAACGCCAGCGGAAGATACGCGATTACCGTTTAAATTGTTCTCTTTTCCCTCAGATAATTTTATAACCTATTATAAGCGACACTTACCGGGTGGTCCAAAAGCTTTAATACGAATAATTGCGTAATCACGACAGCAGCGATGTAGATTAACAGCATAAATGCTTAAATGCAGCGATCATGATTCTAATAAACGACAGATGTAATGCAAATGGCAGGGAGAATAGCCATGTAGTTTATTATATTTATTCGACGCGAACTGCAGTTGCAATAATTGTAACAGTATGTAGTTTGGTGCAGATTTAAAGAAAACCGACCAAGCAATGTGTATATATACGCACATACATGTGTACGTACGTAGGTACATACATACAAGCGTATATATATATATATATATATATATATATATATATATATATATATATATATATATATATATATATATATATATATATATATATATATATATATATATATATATATATATATATATATAAAACAGATATTCATATATATATATATGCGTAAATATATATATATATATATATATATATATATAATATATATATATATATATATATCTATATATCTCTATATATATATATATATATATATATAAATCTATATATCTATATATATCTACATGATTGTGATGTGCTCTCTTATCTTAATAGTGCAATGTCATGTTTTACGTATTGGCAGTGGATGCTTTCATCCAAACCACTATTCACTCTGCGCATTTGGTATCGTTTTGCAAACATCGAATCCACTTTTTTCCCTTTCTGATCCAATGGCTTTATTTAAACCAGACAGCAGGACTACACACTCTATTGACTTTAACCTGTGGCAGTTATTCGGGAGAATTATTTTTAGACGGTATACGAGCTTAAATGGATTTCTTTATCAACTGGCACGTGTGACAAAACTTGTAATGTAATCTTGCTTTTAGGGCTTATTCGGTAGCACCAATAACAATATTGCAAAAGGATGTATGAGTGCGCTTCAAATCGAGCATCAATAAAGCGCATTGCCTTCCAAACTTATGCAAATGTACTGATCATTTGGTAAAACTAATCCCATTTACAGTAGTCCACGTCGTACGGTAAGCACCGACTTTTGGAAATCGTCATGCTTTTCATTTGACTGTTTAATATGGCCAAGCAATGACGACAGATGCATCGCTTTGTTTGCCGAATAGTCAGATATAAATAATGCAATTACACACGAAATGGTGTGGAGTTCTTAGCGCGGTCGGTGCTCTGTAAGTTATATGGAACCATATAGCAGTTTAAAGTCAGTGCAGTAGTTGAAGGACTTCATAACCTTGTCCTATATACCGACATGTTAAACTATATATATATATGTGCGCTGAAGTGGATCATGACATTAAATAGGATGGCGAATCATAATCAATGCGCAGAAACATGACGACCTGTCACTGTGGTCATAATTGAAGACATACAGTGCTTCGTAAAATCTACGCATTAGACCACGCTAATGTCAGGCTTCTGGTGCTTGTCAGAAATATTGCCACATTTGTCCAAAACTGGTTGATGATCCTCGATGATAAATGCGAATGAATTGATAAAGGATGCATGAGGAATAACAGATATTCCCCATTACAATTGGCTATAGCCATTTCAAGTTAATAGAAATACACATTTACGCAAAAAGTTGAACCATTCACCACTGTTCACTGTCTCAAGGTTCTGGGTTCTATGCAACACATCAAAATCAGTTAACGACAAAAGTGGTAGGATTATTTTTAAGCAATAAGAGTTTTCTTGGAGATCAGATTACTGGTATAATACGCGTTCAACGAGAACTCTCTGCTAGTTTGTTTTTATTTCCTGTAAGTAAACTGCAGCCAGGAAAAAATCCACCGAATATAATGTTTTATTATAATGATATATGTGCACTTGCTCGCTGTTACTAAATATGAGTTTGCATGGCGACAATACTTCCTATAGATATGCTTTATAACAATGAGCAGCCATCGTTATATAGGTTTTTATAAATCAGACAGAAATACGTGCCATTACATACGTTACACGTCACAGAACGCGGATATATCAACGTCCATAGCTATATCAAATAGGTTATAACAATAACGATTATACTTCATACATATAATCAAAGCCATTATAAAAGTTGTTTTTACCGCAATCTATCATTTCAGTATTGAACTGGCATTCGGGACTGGCATTGATAAGTTGAAGTAGATGTAGCGTGCATGGATGTTTTCACACAGGTAAACCGTTATGACACTGGAATCTGTAAGATAACAATAATCTCCATCACTAACTCGTCTCAGGGTTAGGCCGATTAAAGGCTGTCAGTGTTTGAGCTATAATATTCCAAGTCATCCGACAATCATGTTCATTTGTTTTCACTCGACAGATATCTTAGACGAGATATTGTCACCTGGTTCCTTGTCAAAACGACGTTCATTAGCCAGGATAATCACCGAACTGCTCCACAATCCTACATTTTGTGCAGCTCAATAGAGGCAGCTTGCAAAAACAATAGTCATCGTTACAGTGCACGCTGCATGGTCGTTTTTGTCAAAAATCCCTTGAAGACAACCGAAACTATTCCAAATGTAGAAAACAAACAAGATATGTCGTCCATTGCCAAGTCACACATCCATAGCTATGAGCTGAAAGTTGAATGGAAAATATTGGGCAATGTATTTGCTGCAATATGCAATTTATGGTTAATATATTTGTGTTTTGAGTATTGTATGTTGCTGGTGCTCCAGATCAATGTGCTCTTGCCTCAGTTTTGCAACTAGACAATCTTTCACTGAATACGTATCGAAACATATGATTGACTGAGCCGAACATACCCGTATATTCATGACAGTAATTTTCAATTGTTATATTTTGTACATGTAACTCAAGACCCTTGTACAGGTCAAGCTCTTCGTCAAAAACAAACATTTCATGATTTTGCATCGAACTCTCAGGGTTATTAGAAATACCTATAGAACCCGCCCCAAAGACATACTTTCAATGAACGAGATAACTGAGATAAGTGAGATCAACAGGTAATGTGGACATCTCCGTGGGCTAACAGAGCATGATAAAGTGCAGTAATGCATTGAACAATGGTAGATAGATAGATATTTCAAGTGATGCCTGAACCAAATATCTAGTAGGTGTTTATCACATTCAAGGTATTGTTATCAGATTCGTTCCATTAATCTTATAAAACCTTCTCTGAATAAGGTCAGCAGCATAAATAGTAGGCGAGTCAATGTAAGGTTTGACCCCCCAAAAATTGCAAGAATAGTTTTTTTTAGTCTTTTTGTGTTCAATTAGCTGAACTTAAGCGCATCCTAAAAGTTTACCAATTTTGAGCCACCGGAAAGTGGTGAAATTACATAATATCCAATATGGCCGCCATTGAATTATTAATGTACAGCAAACCTTTTAATGGTTGGTTTTAGACCCCATAAATGTATTGCAAACATATATAAATGTGATACCTTAGATTCAAATAAGGTCATGATGAATTCACCTGGATGTCCCTATGACGTAGTCTTGCATCATCATGACGTAGTGGGTTGCAGAATAGATCAAGACCGCCAGAACTGGTAGAAAACCAACATTTCGGCTCTTGATAATCAATCAGATGTACATACACAAGGAACCACAACTTGGAAGGGCTATTAAACCATCTACGTCATGGTCATATGCCATACGTCACACATCATAAATTACCAAGATGTCCCAAATAATTGACATAGTACACACCTGAATTTTCTTATCAAGTTCAAGTGTCATTCACACAATATAATTGTTCAAAACACAGCATGGTTATTATCATCACAATCTTCTTCCTCGGAACCGTCTATGGTAGAATAACTATTATGCGGATTGTAACATCGAGTATTACTACAACCTGTTGTACAGTTACAATGGATAACCTTGAGAAGCCTTTCTGGAGCCGCTTTCTGGTCATAACAGGTAACAAAATGTTGTCTTCGCACTTCCAACCCCAGTCCTTTGGGTCCATGTTATCATCCTTTCCCATCCACACCATGATCTGATAAAATGAACGCTGAGAGTAGAACTTTGCCGCAGATTCCGTTGGGGGCAATTTCTCGGGCTTCACAAATGATTTAGCAGATGAAACCTTTTTAGCAAGCAATGTATTTCTAAGGTTTACCAGAGATACGCTTGCTTTTCCTCCAAACAAAGAAACAAAGACTTTGCATCCTGAATCAACTATTGTTGCCTCATTCTGACCAGCTGTAGTAAAGGTCTTTGCACAAGCTCTTATCTGAGAATCATTTTTCATTACTTTTTGGGAAAAGGGATTTCTTGCCAATACCATAAATCCTGGAAGTGCTATCACAACCCGTAAAAACATGTACAAACAGCAGCTGTGAAAATATGTCATTTCCCAAGAGTTCCTTCAGACGGACAATATCATATACATGTTTTGCTTTCTCTTTGTCCGAACGATAGTGAAGTTTCTTGCTGTCCCTCTCAGTGTAATGTAGAAGCAGAATCAGAAGGTCCGTGTCTTCCTCAATCATAGGTGTGTCTCGAACTTTTGCAGATGTTGTTGCTGCCTTCACAATATGAACATCTGCATCTCCAACCACTCTGTTTCAGTTTGTCACTGACGAGGAGGATTGGTTTCTGTTTATTAGAGTCCCTTGATAAGAAATCCTCCATTCTGCCAGAGAAAAAGACGGTATTCATTTCAAAAGACACAAGCGGGTGTGATTTCGTTTGTCGTCTCTGATGTTCATTGTCCTTGATGCTAGGCTCTTCACTGTATCCGTCAAAAACTACTGTGGCTTGTCCATACTTGGAAAGGGTGAGATTGGCATACTCTTCGGCAATTTCCCCGTAGGTCATCCCTTTTTTCCAAGACAGACGGTGAAGTAAGGAGCCTTCGTCAAGCACAAAATGTTTGGAATCTGGCGTCGAATCTGTTAGAACGGCCTTGCTTGAGCTGGAGGATTAATTTGCGTAATCCCATAGAGAATCAGCCAACTGTGGCTTGTCAGCCTTCTGGAACACATGTTTTGCCGCGAATAGGGCAGGAGGACATGGACTAAGTTCGTAGTCCATGATATCTTGCAGTGTCAAGTCGCCAGCTTGTGAAACTACAAGAAATCTCTGGAACAGGAGTTCAGAATTTATCATTTGTTCGGTATTCACTTTCACTGACGATGAGTCACCAAGAGTCTTGGCTTTGTCCTTTCGTTTACAGGAATAAGTGATTATTGGCTGCCCAACCATTTTTTGTACTATGGCCTTGCCGACAGCTCCATATTCATGTACATTGACATCTGCGTTGGCCACTACATCAGTCACAACATTTCTTAATGAAGAATCCTCAGCAAATGGATTGCAGTCAACTAATTTTTGCATCAGTTTAGTACTGTCTACATGATCACGTTGCATCCTTGGCACTGTGGCGTCTTTGTGCTGTTCACTTGAGGTAAATGATTATTTAGAGAACTCTTGCATCGCAAGGTTGTACGCAGATGACACGGATGATGACAGTGTCCAGATTGTCCTTAGTTCTTCTGTCATGCCACTACCTCTGGTTAGACCACCACTACTTTTGAGGGAACGCATTAGAGTCTGTTCAATAGTTAGATCCGATCCCAATCCTGCCCCGAACTGGTCTGTCCTCCTAATAACATGTAGGCCGTTTTCAAATTTTGTAACAATGTCTGGATGCTTGTGACCTAGTTCATTCATGCTTCAAGTTGTGGGCATAATTGTGCACACATTAGACAGACAAGCAGGAAGGATAATATCCGACAACATAAATGGCGACTGCCGAAGCAAGGATCTTTTTTCTGAGACCACAGCGCCGCGTAGCGACTGAAAGTCTGAAAATGTAACATTTTTGGTTTCCAAGGTGCTGTTACCAAGCAGCTTGCTAGACAACCACTTTCCTTATATGGGGCTGAACAGTCTCTTTAAAACGTATCCAAATTTCTTTTCTGTTTTTTTTAGATCTACCTGAGGTTATTAGTTCTATATAGATGGACAATCTGTAGAGCTTGTTGCGTCATTATCTATCCCAGTTGAAGTTCACCTCCCTAGCAGCTGAACTCCTATTGGGGTGAATCAGGGCATCAACTGGTACTATTTCATATGCCATTCATTGCACGTTGGTACATACATTATCGCCCACTCTTGATTTGAAACTTTGCGCCTGACGTTCTGTTCCCCTTCTATTGCTCGGCTAATCTTGCACAATGTTTTAGACGTTACCATTATTGATAGGTCCCGATTCATAGCTACCCAAGTTATAAAATAGTCCTGTAACCTCTTCTTCTTCATTTCTTAAATACTGGGAAGAAGTTTGTTGGTTGTCCTATACCCAGATGATAGTCCTCTTTCCTCCTTTGATTAGAAACCCTTCTCATATCTGTTTACTTACTGCAAATGGTTTGTTATATACTGTATGCTGATACAAAATGGCCAATTCTGTACATTTCCATTTGACCTCAGGAGTTCACTGATCCTGATTTGATTTGACCTCGGGAGTTCACTAAGCCTGATTCGTATACATTTGTATGCACATTGTCTATAGCCGGGAATTTGCATCTTTCACACGTATCACACAATTATACATAGTTCTCCCATAAAATCTCGATCATCATCTCATTTTGTTGGAGGTTTTGCAGTGTAAATTGTATTTGAATTATGAATGAAATATATAAACAGAAGATATTTTCATATGCGAGTACATAGATATTAAGAACTTTTTATTCTTTAATGGTCAAAAAAATTGCTATTTTGTCCTATTTTTTTCCAAAATTGGCTGCCTCATTTCTCATTCGTTGAATATATGGAGGTTTTTTTCTCATGCTCTGTTTGTTCTTATGTGATAGAACAATTCAATTACTTTCATCTGCTTGACTTCGGGAATTTATGACTGCACTGTAGATTATTGAGTTATGAGTGTGTGATTGGTAGACTTATCTGGCTTACATTGTGTGTACAATAGCAAACACTGGCATCTGTTGCACAAGTGACAAGACAAATTTGTTGTCAATAAATTTCTATTTCTGTGTAGATCGTGGGGTGTGGTGGTATGTTGTTGTTTCCTCTCCTGCCGTAGTTGGCATCATACAAGTTTAGGTGGAATGGTTAGTGATGCTCAAGGATCCACTTCATTGAATCACCTTGACGAATAGCCAAATAGGCCTATTATATGTAATGATGCCCCTTGCTTGTCGGGAAGACTTCTAAACTAATGAAAGACAGTGGCAAAGCAATCCATTTGGCTTAAAATGATGCAGTTGATGATACAATTGCATTGTAACTGTAGGCCTGAATGATTTTTCTGTGCAAATGGTACTAGGTGCATTAACTACTGAGCCAAAATCCTGATATCATTTATTTCAATTTTTTCAAAAAAGAATAACACATTAAAAACTATTGCAAAGAAGTTGACAAAGCGTAGCTGGTTACTGGTCGGACAGGGGCTACAGGTTACTATGACAACTTCCCATGCTACCTCTATGCAAAGAAACTCCGCCTCTGACAGCTCCGCGCTATTTTCGACTTTCGATATCTCACATCCGCGCTAAGGTGGCATCAGATCATAAAAACACCAGGGGCGAGTGCCTTACCTAATGCTACATCATGCCTCTATTACGAAACAGGTCCATACGCGGATACGCGTTGTCATATGTAATTCAAGCGAAAAGGCCAATTAAGTTTGTTTTTATCAACAAATACACACTCACATAAAATGCTCACCTCTTGAACAAACGGTGAAGTTAAAACGTTAAATATTTTGTATGAAACCACTGTACATAATATCATTACTGATATTGGCTTCGATGTGTTTTGATGGAACACCGACTTGTAATCCATGGACATATTGCACCAAGTCGTGCGAGGACACGATCAACCACTTTGCATCAGCGCGCTGGAGATTACTATAACTATTTTCGTTATCCAGCGTCCTTTCTTTAAATCAGTCACACTAACACGATGTTAAACTGATGCACCCCAGAGGACGCAGTGTTACCGTAAAAGTCGACTCGGGAAGACAAGTTGTGTTAAAGCTGGCTGGTTCTACAAATTCTTAGCAAACTGGTTGGTTGGCAGGAAGTCGATTGGTTACATAATGGCTGTTCTGTGAGAATTGATTTGTTAAACTGTTAAATGAATGCTAGTTAGTTTGTTTTATGAATGTTTTTTGTTGTAGTGAATACAAGTTGTATAATTAATGTTTGTGGCCGCCATGAAAGCTGCTTGGTTCGATGAAAGACCAATAAAGGTTGGTTCTGTGAACCCTCTATGGTTCTATGAGAGACGGTGAAGTTGTTTAGAGATGGAAACGAGATCCTGATTTTCTAGCAGGAAGTCATCCACCTGCAAGAAATTATTTTTTCTTGGCGCTAGGATATCTCTATCATCACAGACACAAAAAACAGTCATCGATTGTTTTCTTCAATGAAAATATAAATAGTTCGCCATATGAGAGAAAGTAAGAAATATTGACTACCTTGAAGCTATCCTGAAGAGTCGAGCTGTTGCTAGAGTTGCATATAACAATTAAGCCCCTTTGTCGCAAGTACCTCACGAGAATCTACTGAACATAATTGAGTCATACTCTTGACAAGTTATATTGCTGATAGCGATAATTAGATGGGTTGATATGATCAAATAAACATTAACTGATGAAAGCACCTGGCACGGGGAACGCCTGTATTTAGAAACAATATTTTGGAAAGCCTGGTCAGGAAAATGAACTTGAACCCTGGTAGCATAGAAAATAATTCACAGCACTTGATAAGAAAATCAATTTGAACGATATATGAACCATTTAAACTTATTTCATCAAGATTGTAGCACGATAATCGTGGATCAAACGGTACAATGTAAGACCTAGTCTAAACTAACCCCGCCGAGTCCCAACCGAGGGATAACAACAGCTGCATTTTTCGCCTTTTTCACATATCGTTCCAGAGATGCGAGGGAAAGACCACGTGCGCTGACAGGTGGGGTCACTCTCCATCTGTGGGGTGGGCACCAGAAAATATATACCACGAATTGATGATACGGTCCATAAGTGAAATTGTAATAATAATATAGAGCATGTATCAAACTTAACCATGTAAAGCACAGGCGGGATGTTGACAACTGACGTCAGCTTCTCTAATGTATGCGCCGGTACTCCGCCGATGCCAAGACTGCGCGCGTGGAAGGATTCAACCAGTTTCTCAAAGCTCTGTGACGTCACCATATGAAACGCATCAATGTTCATCATATATCAACCTCTTCTCCGATGACACCAGATCCTATACCAATCCCGGCCGCTGTGCCGCAGAATAATTTAATAGCAAGCACAATAGCGAACATGGTAAATTCAAACATTTGTTTTTATATGACATAGTGTTACCTGCCATGCTTTATGTAATTGTGTAGCATTTGCAATATCCTCGCACTTGCACTGCAACCAAATCATTCGCACTAAACGCTCGCTCGACGTAATTTGAGAAATAGAGAGAAAAGTAAATGATGGTGTTAGATTTATCAGAAACAAACCATAATCAGGCAATCGAAATAGCCACAGTTAAGGTCATGAAGGCGCTGGGTGACCTTTGTCTTTATTCTGTTGACACTCTTGATGTCCACCTTATGGTACAACGACAATGACAAACGCCATGGTACAAACAACTTGAAAAACCATTCAAATAGCTTCAGCGAGCAGATTTTGTGAATAAATACAAGAGAATATAATTGAAATAAATGGTTATTGGGTTCACTACTGCAAGTCTGACCTTGACGGCGACAAAGAGGTCATCCCTGTTGATCTTGCCGTAAGTGTACCAGATTTTGATGACAGTACCAACCATGACGTCACAACTGGTGTCAACATCCAACACCAGTTGTCTGTATCCTGTGTGAAGCGCACACTCCAGTGCCGAGCCATTCGTGTCCTGGTCCATAACAGCAGTAGTTCAGTGACTCACTAAACTAACGTCCATCATCAGACGATGAACGGGCATGCTTAGTATACTTGTGTAACTGAGATTACGGAAGTTAGAACTAAATGAACCTGTTTCATGATAATTGCAAAATTCATTCAGGATTCAATGCTACATGTCCAATCGCAATGAAAACATCTCTCTACACATGTACTGACAATGAAGTATTGCCTCATCATTCCATGCATACACTTAGCTCTAGAACACGTCATACCGCAAACCCACTTGATCCAGCTATCAGCACTGTGTTTATCTTGTCAGTATATGCTTAGAATGCATGGAAAGCAATAAAGAGTAATTTATGATAATTGTACTTTTCGAATAGTCCATAAATAATAATTCGAGTGTTGCTTTGACAGTGTGATCGCTCAAAGGCTTTCACAGATGAAGTGCGTCCATGATGAATACAAAATCACATTCAAGTACATACAGGTACGCACGTAAACGGAAACACATGCAAACAGAGACACATGCAGACGGACTCGTTTACTCACCGAATTGACCGGCGTGTAGCCCAGAAGAGGGATCCGGGCTCCTGTATGGAGTGACGCGCAAACCAGGTCATCCAAGCACTGCACCTCACCAGGTGGGTACAACTGGACACAAGTCGTCAAGCTAGCCACTTGATGGTATAGCGACTACGCTGAAGATCAAATGACGCTATCCAGACGTTATATCAAATCCTCTTGAAGTTTATGCGGACTTGTTACTCAGACAGAACATTGACGGTGGTGTCAATTGGAAGATATGCTACAGTGTATATAGACACACGAGCGACTCGAGATAAGGCTGGTAGGAACAAGCCCGTATCCGTCTATGGTGTTATACTGCTTGGAGTTCTGCCTGCAGTCGTTTTGTTTTCCTGTTATCAGCTGATACACGCCTCTCTATCACTTGTTGTGGCACGCGCACCACCGCATAAACTTCACTTGTCAACAAGCGAGGCCTCAAGTAGTTTTTCCCCCTCAATGACGCGCTTCACCGAGCTGCGAGACACGTCGTGCGCCGTAGGCCCAAGGTGAACCCACGTGAACTGATGTAATGCATTGACCCCAAATAGTTTACTACGGTAACATCACGCCTACAGACTGCACCGTAAGCACACAATGACATATTCGCACGTAAAGCTCCGCGATAGGCTATGGGCGCCTTTAGGCATAAGTCGGCCCCTTCATAGTTGATGGGCAATTTCTTTACTGTAGCTTTGAACTCGATTGTGTCAAGCCATAACGAATATATAAGCAAATATATGAGATTTGAAAGGAAATCAACAGCACATGGGTCGTCCATATTGTGGTAGAAAGGGTGACGCTTGGCCCAATGCCAGCGCCTGTTCCGTCGTTGTGCACGAGGTGACTTATAGCCCCACATGGTCATAACGGAACGAACGCTGGTGATCCGCCTGGCTGCGAGTCATGTCTTTATGCGGGGCGAGGGAACCACACGACCAACACAAGGCTTGTTATTGCACTGCTATCTTATTTTTCCGAGCGGTTATCGTCAGTTTTTGTGACAAAATTTTAAGACTGTACACACACACACACACGCATATAAGCACACACTCCCACGCAATCATCACTCACTCACACATACACACACTCATCGTCTTTCGTCAATACCAACGTGTTTCCATCAAGGACAAAATTATATTCCAATGTGTATTTCTGTATCATTAAAATATTTTATGCCTTTTCTTTCAGTTTACGTTTTAACAAATAAATTTATTGCAAATGTAATTTGGTTCATTTTTAAGCTCTCCCGTGTACCCGATACTCTGACGTGGCATATGTTGTCAATACAGCTCGTAGAATGTTTTAAGCACTCTTACTAACACATCCTAGAAAATGTCTCTCATGTGTTGAATTAACACGATTTGAGGGCTCTGACATCTTTTAATGTGTGCCATTTAATGACGAATAAAGCTTTAAACTTAGTCTAGTCATAATTGTAATTCATGTCAAAAGCAGCACAGCTCCGAATCTTAATGACCTCCATTTCTTTTCTTTTTTGTATTCGGTCATTTAAGCTATTCTAATGATAACTTTTAAAATGAACCTTTTATACCTTTTCTTATTTTAAAACATTGTATCTTTATTCCGTGCGTTTCTCAGCCCAGATTTGAAAACTACCGATGTCGATGGTGACATCAAAGGAAAGTTTATAAGCATCACAGCCATCCCTGTTCTTCACTGCAACAATAACACACCATCGTTGAAAGTGACTCTATACCCCGTATTTCATTTTCATGTTTGACGGTTTATTAAACCTTTAAACCCGCCCCCCTGCACAGGAGGTGTTGAAAAAACTTGACCTCTAACACCACACCATATATATATATACATATATACATACATACATACATATATATATATATATATATATATATATATATATATATATATATATATATTTATATAGATATATACATATATATACATATATATATATATTTATTATATATATATATATATATATATATATATATATATATATATATATATATATATATATATATATATATATATATAGCGTTGATTTAACAGCATTTATTATGATATAACTATATAAACACATATTATAATAATTGCTGTTAAATCAACGCTAGCTCATTTATACCAGTGCAATATCATGGTCCTGAGAATATAAAATGAACAACAGAAAGTAATAGGATGAATTGAGGGAGACTATGTTGTTTCATGACGGGACTGTTTGAATTAAGGTTGAGGAGGTTGACGCTGTACGTGTTGCATCCCGGTCCAGTGTAGCATCGACTACACAGCTGCACACATGATAGATTCCTCCAATTACCTCACATGTCTCAATCGGGCCACCCACGAAAACGCAAACAACATCTGATTCATGCAGCGCAGCAACCAAACAATTTAAAAGTTGGTTTGTGTAAATTCAAAACTATTCGGATTTCATCGGTTTGGATTAGGAATAAACTACTATCATTACTATATTTATCAAGGCGTTATATGTACAGAACGACACACACAAACACAGATGACAAATGTTAAACTGACCATTGTACCATGTTCATCTAGAGAGCAGACTCCCAGTGCTCTGTCATTGGAGCAGACCGTAAAGGGAGCACATCCTCGCTCGTACGTGGCGTTGCCCGTCTGCCCGTTCCCTGTAACGCTCACCTGCGATAGACAAAGATACATATCATGGCGGGAAACGATTTGGTGTTGGAGCACGCGGTGGTAACGAAATGGTTCCAGGTTGCTGATGGGTAAATACAGCTCATTATTGACATATGTGTAAGTGTTAATACAAAATATGATGTTGCTGAAAAAGCGGCTGACATAACAAGACTTATCTGGGCATGTCACTAGGTGGTACCGGTTAGCGCCCCCTGGCGAACCACAATCTTCTGCCTCGTCACAGACGAAGCAGGACTCTGAAACATCCATTTCAAATCGTTTATTTCGACGTGCACTCAGCAATTTTAACAATTTCGTTCAAAATTTAAATCTATCCTCTGCTGCATCACCGGGAGATGTTGCTATAAATTCACCTATACATTGGCCATTTCGTAGTATGTAGCCGTCCGGGCAGGCAATGCACGCTAAGCTCGCCTCGCATGATGTACACCAGGTGTCCTGTTTAGTGCAGTCTGAACCAACCAATGAAATCTCACTCAGTTAACAGCCAATGTAGAATCCGACACCGTGGTGTCAGTAACAGCCATACTATCTATCGTTATTAACTCTATGAGCAATGTTTATGAGTGCTTACCCAGACATTGCGTGCCGTCTTCCGAGAGAGAGGCTCCTTGTAAGCATTTCGTGCAGCGAACCGTCCCTGTGTCGTCAGCATCAGCGCACTCCGCGCAATGTTCTACCTGACAAGCTGAACATCGGTAAACGAATAACCAAGATGGTGGTTTAAACAAAACAGAAAAGAAACAAAATAAAACAGTTTGAGACGATGTCAGGGTGACGTAGAGCGACCCAGGGGGTTAGGGTGGACACGGTAAGATTGAGTGGTATATGAAGAAGGACGGGGTAAGATAGAGAGGGGTAGGTTGGAGTGGGGAAAGTTGGTTAGTTAGTTTGTACAGCGTTCAACGGAACATCAATAATGATGCGCTATATGGTGCACAAAAAGGTAGAGAAAATATGAAGAATTTAGATGATTAAATAGCCTACCGGGATTAATGGGAAAAAAAGGGAAATCCACGAGGATGAAAATGAACAAGAAGGTAGAAAAGTCCACCGACACGTGTCGAAATCCACGGCAAACAGGTGTGGAGTAGGATGGTGTGGTATAGAATGGTGTGGGGTAGAATGGTGTGGGGTTGGATGGTGTGGGGTAGGATGGTGTGGGGTAGGATGGTGTTGGTTAGGATGGTATGGTGGTAGGATGGTGTGGGGTAGGATGGTATGGGGTAGGATGGTGTGGTGTAGGATGGTGTGGGGTAGGATGGTGTGGGGTAGGATGGAGTGAGGTAGGATGGCGTGGGGTAGGATGGTGTTCGGTAGGATGGTGTGGGGTAGGATGGTATGGTGGTAGGATGGTGTGGGGTAGAATGGAGTGAGACACAGGCACTTGAGTTCGGACATCATGATCGGACATCATGATTTCCCTATACTAGCATTATGATGTATAATAAGATTATATTACATCATAATGCAAGGGAGATCATGATGTATGATCTCGAGTGCCTGTGGTGATGGGTAGGATGGTGTGGGTTAGGATGGTGTGGGTTAGGATGGTGTGGGGTAGGGTGGAGTGGGGTAGGATGGTGTGGGGTAGGATGGTGTGGGGTAGGGTGGAGTGGGGTAGGATGGTGTGGGGTAGGATGGTGTGGGGTAGGATAGTGTGGAGTAGGATGGTGTGGGGTAGGGTGGTGTGGGGTAGGTTGGTGTGGGGTAGGATGGTGTAGGGTAGGATGGTGTGGGGTAGGATGGTGTGGGGTAGGGTGGAGTGGGGTAGGATGGTGTGGGGTAGGATGGTGTGGGGTAGGATGGTGTGGGGTAGAATAGTGTGGGGGGGGTGGAGTGGGGGGGGTAGGATGGTGTGGGGTAGGGTGGAGTGTGTGGTAGGATGGTGTGGGGTAGGATGGAGTGGGGGGTAGGATGGAGTGGGGTCGGATGGTGTGGAGTAGGGTGGAGTGGGGTAGGATGGTGTGGAGTAGGGTGGTGTGGGGAAGGATGGAGTGGGACACAGGCACTTGAGTTTGGACATCGTGTTCGGTCATCATGATTTCCCTACACTAGCATTATGATGTATAATAGGATTAAATTATATCATAATGCAAGGGAGATAACAAATCATGATGTATGATTTCGAGTGCCTGTTGTGGTGGGGTAGGGTGGAGTGGTGTAGGATGGAATGGGGTAGGATGGTATGGGGTAGGGTGGAGTGGTGTAGGATGGAGTGGATAGGGTGGTGTGGGTAGGGTGGAGTGAGGTAGGTTGGTGTGGGGTAGGATGGTGTGGGGTAGGTTGAAATGAAGATAAAGATATCTCTTGTTACTGACGTTCTTTCCAGTTTCAACAATCATCGGTCATTTCATACGATTCAAAATTTACTCACTATTTTCAGTAAACAAGAAACCAAGTTGTATTTACGTCTGCAGAGAGTGGTGTTATCTCTTAGTGAGTATCCACTGGTACAGCCGCCAGCCTGGCACGCCAAGTCAACAGAGTTGTTTCCCGCACACCGCTCGCAGTTTGAGGGACAGGCTGGCAGACAGATATCACAGTTGAAATAAAATGAAACAGGTTGGCATGCTCATAATACAAGGTATCGAAACAGACGAGACTTGTGGAAGAGCAATCTTACAGATGCAGCCATGGACAGAGTCATAACGGTAGCCGGAGCTACATACCCGGTAAGTAATATCAACAGAGATCGCAGAGATCAACGCGAAACCACGCCAACAGATCCGCATGACATGATAAAGATCCTTGTGACATCGCGTTCAGAGGTCCACGTAACACCAGACGTAGTCTCTTATTCAGAGATCCTCAGATTGTCATATTATGGAATCTATGCCATGAGATGCACATGACATAATTTTATGAGTTCCACATGACATCAGGTCTGAGAACCACATGACATCAGGGTCTGAGAACCACATGACATCAGTGTCTGAGAACCACATGACGTCGGGGTCTGAGAACCACATGACATCAGGGTCTGAGAACCACATGATATCAGGGTCTGGGAACCACATGACATTAGGGTATGAGAACCACATGATATCAGGGTCTGAGAACCACATGACATCAGGGTCTGAGAACCACATGATATCAGGGTCTGGGAACCACATGACATTAGGGTATGAGAACCACATGATATCAGGGTCTGAGAACCACATGACATCAGGGTCTGAGAACCACATGACATCAGGGTCTGAGAACCACATGACATCAGGGTCTGGGAACCACATGACATCAGGGTATGAGAACCACATGACATCAGGGTCTGAGAACCACATGATATCAAGGTCTGAGAACCACATGACATCAGGGTCTGAGAACCACATGACATCCAGGAATACCTGTCATATCATTGATTGCAGGTACCATTACCCACGACAACTTACCTTGACAGGTAGATGAGTTACCAACACCGTAGCCCGTTAAACAGGAGATACACGTGTCTCCATCAGAAGCGCACTCGTCACACAGGATATCCTGACACACTTTACAGACAGTCCATACACAACCCACGTAAGTCATAAATAACCACTTGAACTTCAGTAAGTTGAAGCGATGGCGTGGAAGCCTTACCTGTACAGTTTCCGTCGTTGAGGCCGTATCCGCTGGCACATTGGGCGCAATGCGTGGAGTTGAAACAGCGGGAACACGAGTCGACCACACAGGCTGACAAAACACATATCAAGCGTTACTTCTATTTACAATGTGTGATATAAATTCATCAGTATGAAAGATGCAACGGTGATTACGAAGACCTTATTGTGAAGGTCATATGATGATTGTGCTGATAATATAATCGTCATGAAGATCATATGATGATATGGAAGATTATATCATGACTATGAAGATGATATAACGATTATGACAATGAAGATTTTATAATGGTGATTATGATGATCATGTTGTGATGAAAATAGTTATGTTAAGATTGTAATGAAGATCAAATGGTGATTATGAAGATCAAATGGTGATTATGAAGATCATATGATGATTATGAACATTAAATGATGATTATGAAGATTCCATTACAAAGATATCAAAGATAATATAATACAGATTATGAAATTTATTAAGTGATAATTATGAAGATCATATGATGATCATGAAGATCGTATGGTGATAATGAGGATTACCTTATGATGATTATGAAGATCATATGATGAATACGGTGATCATGCGGTGATAATGAGGATGATATCATGATGCCCTTCAATATACTGGTGTGCTGATTTAAGCGCTGCACAACTTACGTTATGATGCAATTGTGGTGCCGCTTCAGAAAATACGATGTCCATAAATGGCACTCATCGAGTTTGGCCAAATACATAGGCTACATAAGAGTAGCTGGTACTCACGCTGGCAATCACCGGTCTGCGTCAAGAAGAAACCCGTATTACAGGTATAACAGACAGGCGTAGTGGCGCCCGACACAAGCTCCGTGCTAGAATGGTTGGAACAGTTAGACTCTGGAACTGAGTAACATCATCATCATAACGTACGTTGGAGAGAAACTTGTGCCAGCATTTGGCATTGCTGATGGATTTTGATGGCTATTCCCGTTTGAATTATTGACAGTATTGGGGCTTGAGTCGCGGTGATGTGGGGAGGGGCAGAATAGTTAAGCTGGCGAGTATTACAAGCCTATCAACATATATAGCTTACTTACCGAGACATATAGCTGGGGCAGTGCCTGTGTGGAGCACCAGGTCATTTTTACACCCAACACACTCGTCTAGAAGGCCCGATTGGCTCTCCAAACAGGATGAACAGTTGGGATTCAAGCACGCTATCAGGCAGATAAAGAATAAACAAGTCTTATAACAGTTACAACGAATTCACCTTGTCATAAACTAGATTTTGTTAGAGGTCAAGTACAACGATTTTCATAATTATGTGTTTCAAAATGGAGATTAATATCTCATTAACCAACGGCGATCCATAATTCATTGCACCGGCACGCATAAGCGCTAAAATCCACCGATAAGGTCCTATTCGGAAGAAAATACGAAGCCATCTTCTCGATGCCATTTTGTCTCATTTGATCGTTAGGGGGGAAGTTTGCGTGACGTCACGCATGCTGCTCGGCCTCGTGGAGAATTTGACAGCAAGCGAGCGAAGCGAAAAGCGAGTTTTTGGTTTTAAAATTACATGAAGTCATGTTATTTTCTGATGAAGGTTACGAGGTCCCATTACATGACTTCGGGCAAATTATGCCCATGGGTATTTATTTGAGCCAATACAGGCGGGAGTTGAATCAAGAAGACTGAAGATGGCGAGGATTGTTCTCGAACAGCGGGTGTGACGTCACTGATTTTTACCTGCGATATCTTCATCGATTTCGACAATATACATTTCCATAACATTTGTCTAAGAAAAAATAAGCGCGCAGTAATCTTATTTTGGTTACGATACCCTTTTAAAACATTGAACTTTGTAAAAATGGAATAACAAAAATCGTTGTATTTGCCTTTAAAATAAAAAGACAACTTAGTACCACTCATTTCGTTCCTGAGACGAACAGTTGTAACATGATGCGCGTGATCCGCTGATGTAACAGCGTTATGACAGTAGAAATTTAAGATACAATGATACAGTATGCTTTTTACATGATTCATATATAAATCTATGTAAAATGTTAACATAAATGCATAGCGAGCTCACGTTGGCAGACAAAAGATGCAGATGACAGCCCGTAGCCAGCCTCACACTGTGTACAGTTCTGGGAAAGACCGTCGTTACAAACTATACAATGTATATCTTCACAATCTATCACAGCAAACACACAAATATATTACAGCTTGTTCAATGTAATAACGATATTGAAATGACACCGCAGAATGCTTATGATTCTGATGAATTGGGTTGCCATATCGCTGCAAGACATGTCTCACTTGGTTGTTAAAGAGACATAAAAAGGCAAAAAAGATCGCAAGAGACTGTTGCCAGGAACTCAAAGCTTTACAGCGTAGAATGTGTTATAAGGAACAAACGCTTCCGTCTATGGTGCAGCTAGGTAACAACAAATGGACATCGTCGCTGGCTCCAGAAGCTGGCTAATGAATAAATCAATTTACCTGCTGTTGTAAAATGAAATTACGCAGCTCTCAAATGAATTAGTGCTGACCACTAGAAATTCCACAGCTGGCAAACGAATAAATGCTGACGCCCAGAAATAACTCAGCTGGCGTATGAGTAAATGTCGACACCCAGAAATAACTCAGCTGGCGTATGAGTAAATGTCGACGCACAGAAATAATTCAGCTGGCGTATGAGTAAATGTCGACGTACAGAAATAACTCAGCTGGCGTATGAGTAAATGTCGACGTACATAAATAACTCAGCTGGCGTATGTGTAAATGTTGACGCCCAGAAATAACTCAGCTGGCGTATGAGTAAATGTCGACACCCAGAAATAACTCAGCTGGCGTATGAGTAAATGTCGACGTACATAAATAGTTCAGCTGGCGTATGAGTAAATGTCGACGTACAGAAATAACTCAGCTGGCGTATGTGCAAATGTTGAGGCCAGAAATAATTCAGCTGGCGTATGAGTAAATGTTGAGGCCAGAAATAACTCAGCTGGCGTATGAGTAAATGTTGACGCCCAGAAATAGCACAGCTGGTGAATAAGTGAATGTCGACGCCCAGAAATAACACAGCTGGCGTATGAGTAAATGTTGACGCCCAGAAATAACACAGCTGGTGAATGAGTGAATCTTGTAGAGTAGAAATGAATAAATGCTCATAACATAAAGAATTGCAGATGGCAAAATGGCAGGTTTTTACCTGTACAGATTGATTCAGCATCGAGTCCAGTGTAATTAAGACAGCCAGTGCACACAGGAACAGAGAAATTCGGGGCGTATGTTTCACAGACAGTTCCTGAAAACAAACGACCGCATTTTGGTTCATGGAACACAGGAATCGCTGTGCATTACCCTTCGTCATATACACTGCTATATAGAGACATTCACATAAACAAAGGGCAAGACAGTACACGGATGAAATGAAAATGTAACAGCTGCCATCGCCGTTACCAATCTACCAGGACTTCAATATGGGGAGGAAGACGTGTTCTATTTTTAGCAGCGAGACGGATAAGCTGGGTGAAATAACTGGGATAGCGTCAGAGCGATGTGACGGGAGAGGACTGGGATAACGTCAGAGCGATGTGACGGGAGAGGACTGGGATAACGTCAGAGCGATGTGACGGGAGAGGACTGGGATAACGTCAGAGCGATGTGATGGGAGAGGACTGGGATAACGTCAGAGCTATGTGACGGGAGAGGACTGGGATGATTGCTTGTGATGGAAGTATGGTGGGATAACGTCAGAGCGATGTGACGGGAGAGGACTGGGATGATTGCTTGTGATGGAAGTATGGTGGGATAACGTCAGAGCGATGTGACGGGAGAGGACTGGGATAACGTCAGAGCTATGTGACGGGAGAGGACTGGGATGATTGCTTGTGATGGAAGTATGGTGGGATAACGTCAGAGCGATGTGACGGGAGAGGACTGGGATGATTGCTTGTGATGGAAGTATGGTGGGATAACGTCAGAGCGATGTGACGGGAGAGGACTGGGAAGATTGCTTGTGATGGAAGTATGGTGGGATAACGTCAGAGCGATGTGACGGGAGAGGACTGGGAAGATTGCTTGTGATGGAAGTATGGTGGGATAACGTCAGTGCGATGTGACGGGAGAGGACTGGGAGGATTGCTTGTGATGGAAGTATGGTGGGATAACGTCAGAGCGATGTGACGGGAGAGGACTGGGATGATTGCTTGTGATGGAAGTATGGTGGGATAACGTCAGAGCGATGTGACGGGAGAGGACTGGGAGGATTGCTTGTGATGGAAATATGGTGGGATAACGTCAGAGCGATGTGACGGGAGAGGACTGGGAGGATTGCTTGTGATGGAAGTATGGCTTATCGGAATGGCTAGCGGATAGGATTCTCCGACAGTGGCGTGACACAGTCTCAAATGACATATATGCCACTAGAAAAGGTCGGCATTGAGGAAATATAATAATACGGTAAGGCCTAAATAGGGCAAGTGTGTACCTCTGTGAATTGATTGGATTGGTTAAATTGGCTGTTAACACCAAGCCTACCTGTTCCGGTGGTGTTCGCCGCTGATAAATGAGTGAGTACTGCGGCCTTTATAAGGCAAACATGCAGAATTACACGGACGTCCATCTTATTTGGTTCCTATGAAAGCACGAAACATTACTGAGGCAATGTTTTCAATCCCAAGCGTATATATATCTATATATCTATATCTCTACATCTCTCTCTACATCTCTACATCTCTACATCTCTCTCTCTCTCTCTCTCTCTCTCTCTCTCTCTCTCTCTCTCTCTCTCTCTCTCTCTCTCTCTCTCTCTCTATATAGATAGAGATATATATATAGATATATATATATATATATATATTTATATATATAGATATATATAGATATATATATATAGGGATATATATATATATATTATTTTTTATAAATATACATATATATACATATATATATATATATATATACTATATATATATATACATATACCATATATATATATATATATATATATATATATATATATATATATATATATATATATATCTATATATATATATATATATATATATGCATATATATATATATATATATATATATATATATATATATATATATATATATATGTATATTTATATATGTATAAAACCATGCGTTAGAAAACATGAGAACAACGGGGACAGACTAGCAAACGCTGGCTTCGACATGAATGAGATGTTAACAGGCTACACTAACTACCTTCGTTTGCATTGCGTGTCAAATGTGAGCAGGCAGGGTCACAGAGATAGCATGTCAGTGCCGTATCTGACCGTTTCTGTCATAGCTGCCCTCTCCCTACAGTAACTCGTATAATATCGGGAGGGGTATCCGCGGTCATGCCACATGTCAGCGATGTTTTCAACCCCGACGCATCCCATAACTTTGGACGCCAATATTATTGCACATCTTTCCAGAACGGGACAATATTTCCATTATCCAGTGTCCGTGGTGTCTACACGGCAGATGCCTATATGTGTTGGCATTGATGTGGGGTTTGCCTCGCAAGCTCACTTGATGGACCATGCCGTACCTTGCCCTCATTTCGCCCGTCTCGCTTTCGTATGTAGGCCTTTAACGTGTTCATTAAAGCCCGGCACGGTAAAACCACGAGAAGAGTTTAACTTATATAGATTAATGCAGAAAGTACTAGCCTAGCGTACCGCATTCGAAATCTCTGAATATAAGGCTATCGATCTCCGCCTTGTGCTCAGTTGAAGAGACTTTTGTGTCGGTTCAGGTTAATAAGTTCGGCATCGCCACAAACATTAAACATCGCTACGACAGCTTTTGATAGGCTGCATTAGCAGGTGCAGAGCCTGTCCACCTACACGCATCAAGAATGGTTTACATTGTACATTACTAGCAGCAGTTTTTTTTAGCTTACTTTAGATGATCCGCATATGGCCATAACGTCAATGGGTGTGCATCACTGACAAACGTGAACAAGCCAGACAATCTAGCTCAACTTTCGCAGAAACCACAAGATTAAAGTGTGAGCATATTTGGAGCAGTTCCGAACCAGCCTAAAGTTGACACTTGCCATAAAATCACCTATAATAGCTTCTTTGTTGGTTTGGGCGGATTCAGATATTGCTTTGAGTTTACCCACGTATTCATGATCAAAAAGAAGCGAAGCGATAAATTTTCTTTGGTAGGATTCTATGTAAGCTTCACTTCGGTACGAGAGATACACGTTTATAAAGTGGACCGAGTCCGAGCCCGAGGTTAGAGTTAGGGAGTCAATTGGATTCTTATTCAGTAATATACCAACACCCCCCATAGGAGAGGTCGCATATGCTTCCCGAACCCTCGTCCATGGCACGGACACCTACGCGAACGTAATCAAGGGTACATTCTATGTAATACGTCTAGCTCATCATTGTCATGGCAAGTTACCTGTAATAATATTACATCATACCTGTTGCACATATCATATATTACATGTCATATCACGTAAATGTTTAGACCGTGGCAATCGAACGAGGTTAATTTTATGCGAGTGTTGAATATATTCAAGATATATTCATTTACGAACAAGAAATGCAAAATGACAAGCCTATTGGAATATTTAGGAGCAATAAATATCAAACTTATATGAATATATATCTATATAAATACATAAATTGTGGACTTCTTTCTTAAACTTAATACGCATCAAAAGGTTATTTAGCACAGAAAACATACCTCGAGTGACGTCAAATTGTATAAATCCAGCACAGGTTTTAAAGGTTTTCCACATTAAGTGGCGGTCGAAACATGGATTACCATAGGTGATTTCATTAAGCCCGCCAGGCGTGATCAATAAGAACGGGCCTCTTAGTGATTGGTAGTTGGACGTATTGGACGACGCACTCTTAAAGAGCGCGTCAGTCAGGCGTCACCAGCTACTTCCCGTACTCAAACGAACCGCTATCCCCATATTTTGTATCGACTGGTTTTCTGTTCGTTATAGTCTTGAATAAGTATGTACTTCAATGCAATATAAGCTCGGAGTCGAGTATGACGAGGTGACGTCACGACCCCAGGCGTTCATATGAGGAGACGGAAAACATGAAGAAAACTGACCGGAGTGCGACATCAAGTCGGATCCACTGTCACGTCGTCTAATTAGCAGCCGTTGAATCTGACGGTTGACCTGTTAAATTCTGGTCGGCATGGGCAACACAGTTGTAAGTGTCAGTAGTAGCGTGCTGGGGCTTCAAGCGTCATCAGTCGGTAACAACCCCCTTTAAAAGCGTCTTGCTCTTACACCGCCTGTGCTTGTCGTAACGAGCTACCCCCCACAAAGGCGTCTCGTTAACAAGTGCCAAGTAGCAAGCTGTGAAGGGCGAAGTGAAATGGTATCCGATCCGCAACCACAATCACCTTTCCAATTCGAATGCTCATTTCATGGAGCCCTGAGACAGATGTGTTGCAAGCTTTGCGTCAAAGGTCGCCTTCCATGCGCTCTTGGTTGAAGTACTTGAATCCCACAACGTCAAATGAACTGTCGAAAACAGTCACATCACATGACCAATGGCCTGTCTCAAATCATCCCAGGACGATTCGACTGGACTGCATAAAATTGCCACAATAAAAATGGAATGAACGGACCAAGATTAATATAATTTAAAAAAAAGAAGAGAGATAATTGCATCAATAATAAACTTAACTATCCATTATAATCACACCAATAATGAACTGAACTTACAGAAATTATCACTCCAATAACGAAATAAACTGCCAAAGATCATCACTCTAATAATGAACTGAACTGCCAAAGATCATCACACTAATAATGAACTGAACTGCCAAAGATCATCACACCAATAATGAACTGAACTGCCAAAGATCATCATGCCAATAATGAACTGAACTTCAAAAGATCATCACACCAATAATGAACTGAACTGCCAAAGATCATCACACTAATAATGAACTGAACTTCCAAAGATCATCACACTAATAATGAACTGAACTTCCAAAGATCATCACACCAATAATGAACTGAACTGCCAAAGATCATCACACTAATAATGAACTGAACTGCCACAGATCATCACAACAATTATTGAACTGTACAGCCAAAGATCATCACACCAATAATGAACTGAACTGCCAAAGATCATCACTCTAATAATGAACTGAACTTCCAAAGATGATCACACCAATAATGAACTGTACAGCCAAAGATCATCACACTAATAATGAAATGAACCGCCAAATATCATCACACTAATAATGAACTGTACTGCCAAAGATCATCACACCAATAATGAACTGAACTGCCAAAGATCATCACACCAATAATGAACTGAACTGCCAAAGATCATCACTCTAATAATGAATTGAACTGCCAAAGATCATCACACCAATAACGAAATAAACTGCCAAAGATCATCACTCTAATAATGAATTGAACTGCCAAAGATCATCACACTAATAATGAACTGTACAGCCAAAGATCATCACACCAATAATGAACTGAACTGCCAAAGATCATCACACCAATAATGAACTGAACTTCCAAAGATCATCACACCAATAATGAACTGTACTGCCAAAGATCATCACTCTAATAATGAACTGAACTGCCAAAGATTATCACACCAATAATGAACTGAACTTCCAAAGATCATCACACCAATAATGAACTGTACTGCCAAAGAGCATCACGCCATTAATAAACTGAACTGCACAATATCATCGCACCAACGACTGGTTTATCAAGTAGGTGCTTCAATCGCGTTTGTGGCGTTGGTATCTTGAATATATTCAACTCTCGCATCAAAATAACCTCGTTCGATTGCTACAGTTTAAACATTTACGTGATATGACATGTAATATATGATATGTGCAACAAGTATGATGTAATATTATTACAGGTAACTTGCCATGACAATGATGAGCTAGACGTAATACATAGAATGTACCCTTGATTATGTTCGCGTAGGTGTCCGTGCCATGGACGAGGGTTCTGGAAGTGTATGCGACCTCTCCTACGGGGGTGTTGGTATATTACTGAATAAGAATCCAATTGACTCCCTAACTCTATGAAGTTGTGTGAGAGTGACATACGACCTTAAGGTGACCTTGAGTCCGTGATTGATGGCCTCAATGGAAGTAAGTAACTTTAATAAGCCACCATATGGTCCATACACGTATCTTGATTGCATGACGTACTGCTATCAGGCCTTCTACAATGAGCTATAAAAAACAGGTCAGGTATAAAACAAACTAACGTCTGATCTTTTGATTGGAATAATAGGAGGTGATAACCGCTCATCTGTACGTCCTGTATATAAGGACACAATGAAGATTGTATGATGGCAATACTTCAAAGAAATAAATTTCGCCGGAGACGTTCAAATGAATTTGAATTAGCTATGACGATGACAACATGTTATATATATCTCCGTTATAACCGGTTGTCCCTGGGGTATATAAGTCTGAAATCAACTTCATCTGAACATTCTCTCACTCAGTTATGGCAATCGAGAAACAAGTGCGTCTTAAAGTTTCATTCATCAACTGGTGACATTCGCACGACAAAGGAGCTGTTTACGGCATATCTTTGTACATCTGTTACAGCAAGGAGCTTAGAGGTACGCCAATGAGTGAAACACACGACCGTCACCAGGTGACGCTACCCTGAAATCAACAAAAGCACCTGATCCATCGTCTGGGGGCTCGGTGTCTGTTAGGGTCTTCTGATCAGGTAACCTTAAACAGATCGAACAATCAGCAAGTCTTTCTTGAATCTTTGTCTTCACCCTCAATCGTCGATCCAGTTTCTCTCCTACTTAAACGAGTCGCATACCGATTACGCTATGATGCACGCGCTAAAGGGCCCACTTGCCCCTTCTCTCCTCTGTTTCGACCCACTGGCTGTGGGTTTAATGCCAAGATGTGACAACCTAACTGGTTACTCGCGACTCAGATAATCACGAAAAAAAGGTCCCATCTCTGAAAAAAGATGTAAAGATCCTCTGAGGACGACGTGCTCCCTGGTAGTGACCATCCACACTACTGGGCGTACATAACCTAGTTGCTTAAAACGACTATAATTCCATGCTCTTTCTCTCTCTCTCTCTCTCTCTCTCTCTCTCTCTCCCCCTCTCTCTCTCACACACACTCACACACATACACACACTCACAAACATACACACAAACAAACACACACACCTACACTCGCACACACAAACACACACACTCACACACATAAACACTCACATACATACACACAAGCACGTACATATACACTCACGCACATACAAACACACACTCACACACACACTCACAATGATGCGTACACGCACAGTGTTTACATCCACTCGCACACACGTAACCACTCAATATTATACATCCATTAATGTTGCTTAGACGACATATCAGCCACAATGATTGCAAAATATTTTAATGCCTAGTTGGTAAGGCATATCACTTGCTCTATTCGTGCAGCAGGAATGAATGGCTTAACCAGGTCAAAGACGACCACAGAAGGAAGTACATACCTCAAACAAAGTACGAACTTCGTTCCCAGTACGACGTACTTGGTTTGAAGTATGCATACATAAGCATTAATTTTCTCAACTGTTTTGCAAATTGTGACATCGTTTACTGGATTTGGTTGAGTAAAATCGTGGAAACCCCCTTAGTTGTTACAGCCTCGATTTGGGACCATATTTAGCGTTGCACGTGTACGATAAGGCTTTTCTACGCGTTTTCAAACTTTAGAACGGCGGCCATCGAGTGTCTTTCCCGAAGATTGATGAGGCAAGAATCATTTTTGAATCAGTTTGGCAAAGTAAAGAACTTACTTTTTGCGGAGCATAGTTTGTCTAGATTAATGAATATAGTTTAGTGAATGTTGTATGGTATATTTGTGACTTATGGATGATAACATCACACCCCATGTCAATCCATTTGCACACCGGATATTTTTGTACTTCAATCGAAGTACGCCGTACCATGAATGTTTCAAATTTCGCTTGTTGTCACACACACACACACACTCACACACGCACACACACATACACACACTCACAAACATACACACAAACAAACACACACACCTACACACTCGCACACACAAACACACACACTCACACACATAAACACTCACATACATACACACACGCACGTACATAAACACTCACGCACATACACACACACACACACACACACACTCACACACACACTTACAATGATGGGTACACGCAAAGTGTTTACATCCACTCGCACACACGTAACCACTCAATATTATACATCCATTAATGTTGCTTAGACGACATATCAGCCGCATTGATTGCAAAATATTTTAATGCCTAGTTGGTGAGGCATATCACTTGCTCTATTCTTGCAGCAGGAATGAATGGCTTAACCAGGTCAAAGACGACCACAGAAGGAAGTACATACCTCAAACAAAGTACGAACTTCGTTCCCAGTACGACGTACTTGGTTTGAAGTATGCATACATAAACATTAATTTTCTCAACTATTTTGCAAATTGTGACATCGTTTACTGGATTTGGTTGAGTAAAATCGTGGAAACCACCTTAGTTGTTACAGCCTCGATTTGGGACCATATTTAGCGTTGCACGTGTACGATAAGGCTTTTCTACGCGTTTTCAAACTTTAGAACGACGGCCATCGAGTGTCTTTCCCGAAGATTGATGAGGCAAGAATCATTTTTGAATCAGTTTGGCAAAGTAGAAAACTTAATTTTTGCGGAGCATAGTTTGTCTAGATTAATGAATATAGTTTAGTGAAAATTGTATGGCATATTTGTGACTTATGGATGATAACATCACACCCCATGTCAATCCATTTGCACACCTGATATTTTTGTACTTCAATCGAAGTACGCCGTGCCATGATTGTTTCAAATTTCGCTTGTTGTCCACCCGGGTCTGATTGAGAGTGTTCATATACGTGTTCAGTTGTGTTTAAAAATGAACTGTCTTCTCAAATAGAATAACAAAGCAGCCAGGTGTTTGATATTGAACAGAATGCCCCCAAAAATACCACAACAGTAAGTTTTCATACTTTTGTTGGCCTGTTCTGTTCGAGTTTCATGCAGATCCATATTTTGTGAAGGAGTGGAGGAACAGCAATTTTTGAGTTAATTTTATTTTAGAAATAATTCTCAAGTGGCAAATTGTGTTCAAAATCACATACGTAAAATATTTGGTATTACATAATAGGAAACCGAGTAATCCCTGAGTGCAGGTGCACTACAAATCAATTATCAGTATTATAATGAGGCAGATAATGATAACAAGTATAGTAACGTTATGCATGTTTGTCAGCTAAAGGTATATGTATGATGTTCATGCAATAAGTGAGATCTAGGACAGGTTACACAATGCAGGATAAAGCTACTTTAATAGGTCATGACACAGATAGGATTAATTGCTTTACCTATACATGTACAGACATACATATTGCAACAGCGAGTGTTGAATGACAAAACTAGAGGAAAGCTTGTACAAGAGGTGGGATGGCATTGAACGGGAAGGGGGGAGGGGTTTGGAACAGAGAGCAAATCGATATGATGGCGTTGAAATCTAATTCTGAAAGACAAAGAAACGCTGGTTACCTGACCTTATCCGTGCGGGAAATAATTGGGGCAGCCTCTTCCCTTCCAAGGAGCAAAGATAAGGACTTATGTGATAACGTTTAAAAATTCAAAAATTCGACTCTGCACAAAATGCGCCCCAACCTATGTTTTCATGAAAATGGAATCCTGAATAAAATATTCTCTCTGTGTCTCTGTTGTTTGGAATGGAATATATTGAAAACAATTATTTAAACTTTCAGAGATCTAAAGTGGAAACACCACACAGGTAAAATACCTATTGCATATATATCTGATGGTACTGAATTCCGCAAGAGCAGAAACAGAGGAAAAGGATAATATGCACAAAGTCTTATGAACTTGTTTAGCGGTGTGAGGGCAATATTCTGGTTTAGTTTATAGACGAGAACAATAAAAGATGGGTTTATTGTTCAGGCGAGACCTGGTACACCAATCACAGGAATGGCTTCTTCATTGAGAGAGTTGAAACCAACTTTCAGCAGGTTGGAAGGCAGCTGCAGGGACTCATCTCATCACTAAGGCTGAAGGAAGTCTGGATAGATTTCATCCACTTTGTCAATGCATGATTGACAGAACTTAGGAGCAGTTTTTGTGTAATGGACAGATTCTTTTTTTCCAACCAAATCCAACAGTTTTGTTTTGACACCACTTAGAAATTGTGGTTTCAGGTTTCCAGTTTCCAAACATCCTCATTGTGAATGAAGGCTTTCAGAAGCACATCGTTTTGAAAATGGCATGGCCAATAGCTATTCAATTCTGGAAAAAACCCAAAGTAATTCAGACACTGTCTAGTCAAATACATAACATTACATATTATAATCAATGTTTAAATACACAACACAAACCAGCAATTCTTGTGAGAATTTTTATATCACCCTCTACCAACAGACTAAATCATATTCGGTTGGAATTATTGACATTGTCACTTCAAGCCGTGCACGACGTTTTGTTGATTTATATGTATACTATCGTCAGAGTGGGTACGAGGTTTTAAATTTCTAAAACAAATTATCTTTTATAACAACACCACCAGGAAAGGCTACATTCGACCTGTGGTTCGGTCGTATGAATAATAAGTATCATTCTTTTATCTGTATACGATCTGCTATCAGACTACGGCAGCAATTCAAAATGAGGTAAGCAATACTTCGATTTAAGTACGAACGCATCAATACGCCGTTGTTTCAGAAAGATCATTCAACAGTGGTGTTATATTATTAGCGATAGCTCATTAATATGCCATAGAATTTTGAATAAGATATAATGTATAATAAGATGACATACTTGTAAATGAGAAAACATAGACCTTACCTCTGCCATGTTGATGTGTGTACAAAATTTTAACCATGAACGATGAAAAACTTGCAGTCGCTGTCGAATAATAGACCCTTTTGGAGTCTCGCGAGCGAGGCGCTTCCGGTCTCGGGTCAAAGGTCAATTCGGGAAAACTTTTGGTGTACTCTATGTGAATGCGTGTGTTTTGCTGCACAAGTTGTGATATTTCGTGCCTTTCCAGCGTGTTTACTTCAGCTTTAATTTGCTATTTGTGGTGAATGTTTAACAAGTAGTAAAAGCAATATTAATTCACCATAAATTAAAGATTTATTAACATTGACAGGTGGGGGAGATGAGAGGCTTTATTCCAATGGCCAGGAATTTCACCAAGGTGTTAATAATTGCCGAGCACGTTCCGCTTGATATATTGTACAGGTCGGCAAGAAAGATATTGGACAGATCCATTCGTAGTTTCATCATATCTAACGTCATTTCATCCAGAGCAGAGAGCTTTCTGGTTGGGCAACTTCTTTTCGGTGTTGCAGCAAATGCTCTGGGGGCTTAAGTTGAGTTGAGTTGTTTTTTGACCCCACTCCAGTATTTTAATTTGGGCACTTTGAGTTCTAAATATTGAAAAAGGTCAAATAAACTCTGCATGGACGGAAAGCCTGTGTTCTGCGTCGGTTGACAAAAATTTGGATGTAATTTTTGAACTCTTGATTTTGTCTTCAGACTTCTTCTTGGATTGCACCTGCTTCGCTTCCTCTAACTGTGACCGCAGTTGCATCACCACTTTTTGCTTTTCCAGACATCCAATACACCTACAGTTTTCTTGACAATTGCACATGAAGTTGTAGGAATGATCTGTATTCACTACAGGCTAAACATTGTTCACACACATTTTCATACCTCTGAGTTCAGAACATTCAACTAGCAAACACGGAGGGATAAAGTCACGTACGTTGGCAGTTGTATATTGCGTAGGTCGATCTTTCGGTGGAGGGCGGCGCATTTTGGGTTCTGGTGTTACGTAGTCTAGGTTGCTAACAGAAGACAGGCATTCTTCTGAAGGATGTCCATCCACAAAATGTGACGAAAAAATGCGGTCATCGTCAGATGGAGTCCAGCTTTTTCCCGTCTTTTCGTCTTTTCGTTATTACGATTGACAGCTTTGATCCACTTAGCCCGCATTTGAGGATCAGGGTGCTAAGTGAAAGGGTGCGGGAAAGTGCAACCAGCCGACCCATAATTACATTGATGGCTTTCACAAAATGTTTTCTTCCAACGAGTTAGTCGATAATTGCTGTTGCCACAACCAACTATCGCGCGAATTCGACCCATTTTCTAATTATGGTTGATCACTTGACTTGCGTTCTTCAGAATTGTCTTGTATAAAGCACACCATACGTGGAGTTGGAGTGGAATGATTTTGTGTTATTTGGTGCTGATTATATTCTCTCAGCTGGTAGGTCAGAGCGTCTCAATTAACATCAAAGGACTGCATTACGCTGTATGCAAAAGTATATTTCATTGTACAGTTTGTAGGGTGTTACGTCTTTAACCGCAGCTGTAACAGCATTTGGAGCTTTATTTTGAGGTGGTACGTCAAAGTCTTTGTGCCAGGACGGGAACAGGAACGGTTTTGACGTTCAACATATAAGCTTTCAAGACTTGTGATCATCTCAACCAGACGGCCAGGACTGGAGGAGCAACGGTTTTGACGTTTAACATATTAGTTTTCAAGACCTCAGGTGATTGACTCAAAACGCTCAGTTTATTAATTCAAAACAGCTTTATTTGAAAGGCTGGAGATCAAGTAAACTTTGTGAATATAGTTACATGCATCTTAATTATGTACATGTATTAGTTAATTACCTAATTACAAAGAAAAATTAGAAGTCAACGATCGTGGACGCTGCCTGCCTCGCGGACTCGCTGAGCGCGGCGCCCGCGCCAGGCAAGAGTTTTCCCGAATTCACCTTTGACCCCGCACATCGGCGCATGCGCAGTCGAAACTCCGAAGGGGTTTATGGAAGTGAAAACGCTTCTTGTGAACGCCCGATATCGCTCACAACAACAGATTAGGTTCCAAATGTAGGCCATAATATATTTGCATAATTAAATCGTTCAAAGCCAATCACATTTCAGAAAATTATGTCATAAAATGCAAAACAGCAGAGGGCGGGGGCACGTCTGTCACGTGTACCTCAATCGAGGTGCGTCGTACTGGGAACGAAGTACGTACTCTGTTTGAGGTACGTACTTCCTTCTGCGGTCAGTCCGCGACCTGTTAACTGGAGCATAACACAGGGACGACCACCTCAGAGCGGCGGTTCCTTTTCTGTTGTTGTCGCGATGGGTGAGACTAAAAAGCGTGTTAAGGCCGGGTAGTCGATTACCTCAGTTAAGTAGATATCTAGTCAATAGACAGAGACTTCCCATTAAGTGACAACAATATGAACCCTATTTAACAGAGACAGCGATAGCGATATAAAGCTGGTGTAACTAAGTCGTGCCGGTGGCAATGACATCCGGAGTAAGTAATATCACCCCTGTAGTAGGTTCACGACACACGACGGCAATGACGGTAAATATTCGGCCTCTGGTGTTACCACAGAGCCCCGGTAATAGACCTCCATGACGTTTATTTAAGTGATTCGTCCGTGCTCGACTATCCCAGTGCTACATCTTTCAAGCTCAGCAGCCTACTTCTGTTTCCCGAACAAAGCATGTGGTTCAACATCACAGCCAACGTACAGAAGCAGGGTCATATTGTCAGGATATGTTTTCTGTCGTTAGCACCAACTAGAACTTGTTTTTTAATCAAACAATTCGCCCATGTGTTAAGAACTCCATCTCGAACACAGCGCATTTATCCAAATTTGACCCCGCTCCGCTTTGATTTACGATTGGTTGACCTTTAACGTGTTGTGATTTGTTGTGCCTCAATTTGTGTGTATATTGGAGACTCCCGTTTTACGTTCCTGAAGTACCGAGAAACCATCTCCACATTGATAAATACCCTTGTATATCCGTCATTTGTCGCACCTCGTATATTCGGAAGTCAGCCAGGCTGTTCTTTTCTATGTAATTACGCCAACCATGATGTCCGCAATGAAACCAGCGGTGGATGTTCTGGCGGAAGTAGACAGGGGCAACCAAGACCTGTTGTATGCATGTATGTATGTATGCATGTATGTATGTATGTATGTATGTATGTATGTATGTATGTATGTATGTATGTATGTATGTATGTATGTATGTATGTATGTATGTATGTATGTATGTATGTATGTATGTATGTATGTATGTATGTATGTATGTATGTTGTGTATGTATGTATGTATGTATGTATGTATGTATGTATGTATGTATGTATGTATGTATGTATGTATGTATGCATGCATGCATGCATGCATGTATGTATGTATGTATGTATGTATGTATGTATGTATGTATGTATTTATGTATGTATGTATGTGAATGTATGTATGTATGTAAGTGTGTGTATTTATGCATGTATGTGTATGTATAATATATGTATGTATGTATGTTTGCATGTATGTATATATATACGTATGCATGTATATATGTGTGTGTATGTCTGTATATATGTGTGTGTATGAATTTATGTGTTTGTATGTATGTATGTATATGTGTCTGCATGTTTGCATATTTATATGTGTGTGTATGCATGCATGTATGTATGTTTGTATGTTTGTATGTGTATGTATATAGGTGTGTATGTTTGTTTGTATGTATGTATGTATGTATGTATGTATGTATGTATGTATGTATGCATGCATGTATGTATGTATGTATGTATGTATGTATGTATGTATGTATGTATGTATGTATGTATGTATGTATGTATGTATGTATGTATGTATGTTTACGTGTATGTATATATGTATGTATGTATTTATGTATGTATGTATGTATGTATATATGTATGTATGTATGTATGTATGTATGTATGTATGTATGTATGTATGTATGTATGTATGTATGTATGTATGTATGTATGTATGTATGTATGTATGTACGTATGTACGTATGAACGTATGTACGTATGTACGTATGTTTGTTTGTATGTTTATATGTATGTATGTATGTATGTATGTATGTATGTATGTATGTATGTATGTATGTATGTATGTATGTATGTATGTATGTATGTATGTATGTATGTATGTATGTATGTATGTATGTATGTATGTATGTATGTATGTATGTCTGTATGTATGTATGTATGTTTGTATGTGTTTGTATGTGTATATATATATGTATGTATGTATGTATGTATGTATGTATGTATGTATGTATGTATGTATGTATGTATGTATGTATGTATGAATGAATGTATGTATATATGCATGTATGTATGTGTGCATGTGTATGTATGTAAGTTTATATGTTAAATTGTATGTATGCATGTGTATGTATGTATGTGTATGCATTTATTTATGTATGTATGTATGTATGTATGTATGTATGTATGTATGTATGTATGTATGTATGTATGTATGATGTATGTATGTATGTATGTATGTATGTATGTATGTATGTATGTATGTATGTATGTATGTATGTATGTATGTATGTATGTACGTACGTACGCATGCATGCATGCATGCATGTATGTATGTATGTATGTATGTATGTATGTATGTATGTATGTATGTATGTATGTATGTATGTATGTATGTATGTATGTATGTATGTATGTATGTATGTATGTATGTATGTATGTATGTATGTATGTATGTATGTATGTATGTATGTATGTATGTATGTATGTATGTATGTATGTATGCATGTATGTATGTATATATGTATGTATGTATATATTTATGCTAGTATATATCTATGTATGTATGTCTATGCATGATTATCGGAATCTTATCGGTGCCTTTGTATTTGTATATGCGCACATTGAAGCATATTTCTTCTATGCAGAGAGCATTGATTGATTGTGTTGCTCCAGGTTGAGCCAGAACGCGCTACTTTAACATCCGGGTTGATAACAGCAGTGACTTTCCAGACGACGCCCTGTGTGTATACAATGAGGGTCCGGTTCCTGATGGAGGGAACCTGACTCTGTCCTGTACCTCACGCCTTGTCGACCGCTATGTCACAATGCAGAGGACTGGAGACGTGTTGATCCCCAAATTATCTGCATCTGGGAGATGGCTGTGATGGGGCATGAAAGCATTCAGGCAGGTAAGTTAACTCGGTGGACGGTTTGAGTTCAATTGTAGATACTTCCTTTCTTCCCGATGTATTGTGATTGTTAAAGCCGTCGGTTTGTTGGAATAGTAAGCTTATATTGTCTGAATCAGCCCTGATAGACTTACGTAAGGCAGCAGCCGATTGGTATTCACTGCTGCTGAACATGTCCATATATGTTGCTCAACTTGTTACGACTCTTATGACGGTGTTACTACATGGCTTACTGAACCGATAGTGTTGAGGATTTAGTGCTGGAATTGCTTTCTATATAAACTTTACTCGTGTGAATTCACATTTTCTTATAAGACTTATTCATTAATTTATTTCATACTGCCTCCAGATGTCGCTCCTCTTGAGATGACATCGTCGGCTGTAGAGAATGCACCGGGTTTATACCAACAAACTGCAAGGCACCTACTTATACTGCCCCCACTTTCACAGGGTTTATACCGCCAAATTGCAGGACACGTGCAACCAACAGGGTTGCACTGGTTGCTTAAACCACCGACTGAATGTTGAAGGTTGTGATCCAAATATTTAGCTGTTGGTGTCGTTACCATTAATGGATGATGTACATGCAACAATCGCGCTATCAGTTGGTGCGAAAGTAATTGAAAACCAATGTTCTTTTACATAATATAAACAATTATTGAAAAGTGTGATATTTCCTGACTTGCCGTTTAGCTGGTCGTTGATATGGACATATCGGGATCGATTTACTTTAAATCATTCCATTGTTGTAAGAAACTCAAGTTAACATGTCATCCGGTCATATTATGTATTAGACAACGTGGTGTTTCAGAGTTAAAGGCCTAGACGTCTTTAGGTAAGGTTAATATAGGGTCAAAAAGAAATCCACGCGAGTGTGTTATAGAGTGCCCGCAAAGGTGTGGAAAATAGGAGAGTCAGCATACTGGTCAGAGTACTGATATGCTTAACATGCGGACCATATAACACATTAATGTTGGTGTGACGTTAAAACTTATAATGATTTAACTTAACGTGCGGCTCAATACCCCGACTACATTCTGCGGTATGAATACTAATAGTAAGCTGTGTGGATTGTCAGCAAGGATAAATGTGGTTGGGAATGGGTTATGTTTAAGCTGGGGAACAGTCGTATGAGTGGCATTGAAATGAGAATACATAACAAACCAACGTATTGTAATACTATGGTGCAACTACACGCTTCCAAGTTGAAGAGACTCTAGCAACCAACAACCCCGTTATGTTTAAGTGTTCTAGCTACGCCAGGCGTTAATGAGCTAACGGTGGTTGCCCTGTGAACTAGTTATTTGATATGGAAAGCCAATAATTGCACATTGTACTCATATCACTTGCTGGTGGTTTTTCATAGGTGCATCTCACCTACGCCTGATGGATAAGCGTTCTAGATCAATGGCTAATATACACGCACAATTAAAGCATTGATACAATGTATCTCATTCAAGTTACTAGCTGAAACCATTCACTTTTGTCGACTTGACTAGCAAATGCGCCACAGTTGATATAAGCTAGAAATCTGATAAGCTCATTCATTGTACGCGAAGCCGTCTAATCTCCTGTCAGGGACCATAGAGAGCATTGCAGCACGAATGGTTAATGGGGGACATTGTCGGAGTGCATAACGGCTATTTTAAGCTGGAGCCAGCCACTTTAATCTGGAGTCAGCCACTTAAACCTGGCGGCGGCCTCTTTAAGTAGGAACCAGCAGCCTTAACAGCCACCTTAACTTGAAGACGACCACCTTAACTTGAAGACGACCACCTTGACTTGGAGGTAGCCACCTTATCCTTGGGGTGCACAATACCTTAACTGGGAGGCTGCCATCAGCAACCTTATTATGGAGTCAGCCACCTTAATCTGGAGGCGGCCTCCTTAGGCTGGAACCAAACACCTTAACCTGGAGCCAGCAACCTTAACCTGGAGGCGGCCGCTTCAAACTGATGCCAGACACCTTAATCTGGAGGCGGCTACGTAAAATTGGAGCTAGCCATTTTATCCTGGAGCTAAAAACGACTATTATTCGAACAAACAAACAAACAACAAACAACTGGAGCCAGCCACCTTAACTTCGAGGAGGCCACCTTAACCTGGAGGTAGCCACTTTAACTTGTAGGCGGTCACCTTAACCTGGAGGCGGCCGCTTTAAGCTGGAACCTGCCAACTTAACCTGAAGACGGCCACCTTAACTTGGAGGTAGCCACCTAAACATGGAGGCGGTCACCTTAACCTGGAGGTAGCCACTTTAACCATTACAATATCTTGTACTGCCACCCCCACTCTTGCTATGCCACAGAACCATATTGTACTCAATCAAAACATTTAGCCGCGGGATTTCTCTCACGTAAAGATACAAAAGAAAAGAAAATGTTTACATTTAATGATGGTTTGCATCATTATTGTTCGACCAGACATTTACCTCCGCCTCCCTTCTATATAAGAATTCATAACTCATTATCATCCTCTAAAAAGTCTGTAAAATCTCGATAATATATCATAATTACCTATTGTACATCCGGCACCTTGTCAGTCGAACAGTGCCTCGTTACCAGCATGACGTTGTTGCCCCTGTCTACATCCACCAGGACACAGGTCAGCAGGTTTCCCTCACGCGACGTTGCCTGCAAAAATATACTTCCAGTGAAAATAGAATCCTGCTTTCATTATCAAGATAAAGCCATGCATCAAAACACTATAGTCGACATATTGGCTCAACACAATCTGGTCGCAGAGGTGCACCTTTCAAGTGTATCAAAATCCATCACGGGCTCAGTGAAGTGAATCTCAGCTAAGGTAGTTTTGTGAATTTCAGCTGAAGTAGGAAAGGCAGTCCCAAAAAAAGAAAGTATACCCACAATATACGCTGGGTATACTTACGAGGTAAGTGAGTACAGTATGGTTGGAGTAACGGCTCTCAGAATTTTCTTAGGAATATGTTGGATCTCAGTGAAAAGACAGCAGGTACAAGGTGAGTGCATTGTCTTAAAGATATATAACGTCACGTTAATATATTTACAACTATATTACATCGACGAGTACACTCATCCCCATCGCATATTACCCAGGCTATCTGTGTGCTGATGAGGCTCTCCCTATCACCTAATATTTGCCCCATTGATACTGTTTGGGAACACTGGTCATTAAGTTAATGAGTATATGCGACACTCGGGAGCCACCTAGCGGTGTGTGAGATGTTCAGGGCGGTAAGGAGAAGTTGAGGTGCTTCCTAGAGAGGCATAGCTTATCATGTATACTTCACAAACTAGTGCCAGTCTTTAAGGGCGTAACCTTTTAAAAATAAGTATTTAAGGCCGGGTAGGCGATGTGTATGTTAGTTTGGCCGTTAGGGAATTACAATAAGAATCCGGTTACCATGGGCAGCACTTGATTTCGTAATGTACATCTCATCAGTATATTCGTAACATCGCTAAGCTCCATGTTGCTTTGATATCACTGCTGTCAGCCTGACACCACCTCGTTACACAAGACGTCCCATTTTACCTTCCACCCCCAACCTCCCTCCGCCGCTTCGGTTAAGGACGGGTCCAGCTCTCACAACCTTTAAACAAGCTGCCTTTGAGATGAACATTCCAACAAGGTGCTGTCTGCGATGTCGCTGTGTAAGGAAGCGGATCTCTATGAATTTATTCCCTATTACACTTGCTGTATTTGCGGAAAGACCAGCTGTACGTCCATAATGACCTCTCAATAGCTGTTATTTGTTGCAGCTTGTATATTCGGAAGTCAACCGGGCTGTTCTTTTCCATGTAATTGCGCCAACGATGATGTTTGTGATGAAACAACCGGTGCGTGTCCTGGTGGATGTAGACAGGGGCAACCAAAACCTGATGGTAACGAGGCACTGTTCGACTGGCGAGGATCAGGATGTAGAATAGGTACTTATGACAGCAGTTAGATAGTATACAAATTAAATTAACTTCTAATAATAGAATAATAATTTGGCTGTTACATTAAATAGATAGTTGTGTTCCAAACAATTGATAGCAAACGTTCACAGGCAACATTGCGTATAAGAAGACCGCCACACAGAAAGGGCAGTTTTGGGACCCTAACAACGCCGTTGATGGTCTGCTGCCTCCGCCTGAAATCCCTCTCTGCGCTCACACAGCCGTGAAGGGAGGCAATGCATGGTGGATGGTAGATCTTGAGGGCCATTATAGCATAGACAACATAACAGTATTCAACAGGGGGCAAGGTAAGTATGCTTACGAGCACATATACACGCAAATAAACATACATACAATTTGTATGCATAGATATTTGCATGTATGTATGTATGTATGTTGTATGTATGTATGTATGTATGTGTATGTATGTATGTATGTATGTATGTATGTATGTATGTATGTATGTATGTATGTATGTATGTATGTATGTATGTATGTATGTATGTATGTATGTATGTATGTATGTATGTATGTATGTATGTATGTATGTATGTATGTATGTATGTATGTATGTATGTATGTATGTATGTATGTATGTATGTATGTATGTATGTATGTATGTATGTATGTATGTATGTATGTATGTATGTATGTATGTATGTATGTATGTATGTATGTATGTATGTATGTATGTATGTACGTGTGTTTGCATGTAGGCATCGATTTATATATTGATGCATTCATTATTTGTGTCTTGTATTGTGTCACAATCACTAAAGATATCTTGCAATGATGTAGTTTGTATTATAATAGTTTGCAGTTAACATATTACGTCATTGGTTTTTGTGGGTAGTGATTGTTTGTGTTGTTTCAGCTGGAGACAGGACAGGCTACTTTAACATCCGGGTTGGAAACAACAGTTACTTCACCAACAATGCCCTGTGTGTATACTACGAGGGTCCGGTGTCTAATGGAGGTAACGTTACTCTGTCCTGTACCTCAGGTCTCGTCGGTCGCTATGTTTCAATGGAGCGAACAGGAGGTGGAAAGGATCCCAATATCATCAATATCTGTGAGATGGTGGTGATGGGACATGAAAGTGTTCAGACAGGTAAGTCCGTACTGAACATAGGCTCCTGTCATTTAATGCAAAGTGGGTACAATGACTGATATTGCAGTACTTTTTTCATGCTGTTAGTAATTGACTGAACGAGCATATCTGCGTGGATTGTAATTATTCATTTAGACAACTACAGATTAGTCCAAACTGCCTACAAGGACTGCGATTTGTACTAGGCTGATATTTCGTTAGGCATCTAGTATTTCGGTTCCAATATAAGCATGTACGATCCATAATGATTTACATATAACTCGCATTACATTGAATTATTAGACTGGTTATCAATTCAGACTGCGTCCGATGTGTTTCTTCGTGTGACGACATCGTCGGCTGTAGAGAATGCTCAGGGTTTAAACCACCTCACTGCACGACACGTGAGAATACATACGTCTACAATAAAGATGTCAACATTTTCTATCCTTCCCTTTGATGTCACTACTAATTTTGTACACGGTCTGAATGCTTCACCACTGCTATACTGGTCATAATTATCGCTCAATTACGTTGGTTGAAGGTTGCGTGGTCGGTACGGGATCAACTGTGAGTCGTCCTGCTCTGAGCATCACTGTGAAGGAGGATCTACGATGTGCAATAACATGAATGGAGGATGTCCTGATGGATGTCAAGACTGGTATCTAGGAGATCAATGCATCACACCTATCAGTCAGTAGATCGTTGATATTACTGTTGAACCCTCATTTAGCTGTAAAATTGAGCTTTATTAATTCCTATCATTCTCTCTAAACAAATATGGTATGAGTGTCACAACGATAAGTCTGTGATTCGGTCAAAGCTTGCGCTTTTTGGCTGATTTTGGACACCAAGGGCAACCTCCACCCGCTCCCTCTCTCTGTAACGCCCCGTAACACCAGCCTAAACACTTCTCATAACGCTCGGTAATGCTAGCCTACATACACCCGCATACCGCCCTGCATACCCCCAAACACCGTGGTTTCGTAATTCTTCAACGGCCCGCTTCAGATCTTGATTTGTAAAAAGCAAAACACATTTATGATAACAGTATGCCTTATTTTCTATGTAATACACACACAGCGAAACCCAGTCTCAACCGTCAGACAGCTATATCAGGAGCCGCTGTCAGCTCCTCACAAATCAGAGTGACGTGGGAAGGAGATGATGAAGTAATAGCGAACCTGGCTCAGTACTAAGGCTACCTGGTCCAGTATAAAACCAATACAGACACCGACTTCCTCCCGGGACCGATTGTATCTCACGTAGCTGGTGAGGCTGGGTACAGCGCCAACATCAGGGATTTGATCTACAACACAGTGTACACGCTGAGAGTAAGTGTGTACAGACAGCAGGGAGATCTATTCGAGGTGTCACCATGGCCGACACGGGAAGTGATGGTCAAGACATCATGTCGGGGTATGTGTTATTTCATCACTCCACTATGCAGCCTTTTTACATGGCAATGCTATTGCACAACTACGCCCATGTGTATGTGATGGAAGAATTGTTTCCACCACATTTAATTATGATATGTGAAAATTACATGCAACGATTAAGACATCATGCAATGGTATGCATTATATCATCAATCCCCCACACGGTGTTAATTCATAACTGGTGGATCACATTCCAATAATTAGTCAATGTCATAACAATCCGACACTAAACGCTATGATTGTCATGAAACTGAACACAGCATTTTGATTTCAGCCCTGACCAAGTCATGTTATTAAATAGAACACTTTGCTTTCAGTTCCTGACCAAGTCACACAAATGAACATAACAATCAGCGTCGTTGTAAACGTAGAGTGGCAGGCAAGTGAAAAACGAATGAGATCCCAGCCAATCGACGCTTCTCCTCCCCAGTTTCATATGTAACGTTGTATGCAGGTCTAGTGAAACAATGGGCACTAATTTGCACTAACTTATCCAGTCCCACAAAGACCATCAATGTCTTGAACTAAGTGACGTCATGTCATCCCGCATTTAGGTTAAAAAAGATTTATAAACCCTGTCTAGTTTTCAAACGGGTTTTATGGAATGCCCAGACGAATTCTCTGTGCGACGCAGTTGATTGAAAAATTGTTAGGTCCGTGAATCATGTCCAAAGACGGGTTAATTAAGATTGGAAAGCCTTAGACCTGTAAGAGTACCACAAAGGCGGGTTCAAAAAAGTCACTCAGGTATGGCTTTCATATCTCGCCTTTATATATTCGAAGCCAGACAGGAGGCAAACGGTTAACAGACAAACATTCTTATCACAATCAGGAAGTACACGTTGAAGGCTGGACTTGTAGCAAATATGTCTTTGTCCAACAGTCAGCGCCATCTGGATGTGACAATATCTCGTCCATCCACGTCCTCTACAGACGCATAGGAACTGACGAGTGGATGACGCAGGATGTCATGGACCCCACCACGTCCACCAGCGTCAGTATCGCTGACGTCACTGGTGGTCAATGGGAAGTCAACAATGAAAACATGTCCTCAGATTCCATGTCTGAGACGTTTACTATACCCGGTAATCCACCGACAGCAACAGAGACTACACAGAATAAGGGACTTCCGGGTATTGAAAACGTCATTTCCTTTATTCATTGAAGTTTCACATTACAGATACTGCTCTCAGAATCCAAGATACCGTATATAAATTGAACGTTGAATAATTTTCTTATTCAATATATCCCCCAGTAGGATGACGTATGCGATACGGCACAACAGAGCATATGGCGATACTCTATGCGATACTCTATGTCCACTAACCTGAGGCATTCCATGATTGATATCATTGTTTCGTTGTAACCTTCCAGAAACAGGAAATCCAACAGGAGTCATAGCGGGTGCTGTCGCAGGTGGCCTGTTGCTTCTAGTCATAGTCATCGTTGTCGTCTGTGTGAGGTAAGGCTTGCTGTCAAGATGATTTGCGCATGGTCAAGCTTACACGTAGAGCAAGTCAACACATGCTATGCTTACAATTGGTCTGTGATTGCACCAGCGCAATACAGTAAGGTATTGAACCAGAATTTAACGGGATCTTACTATCAACATTTACAGAAGACGCAGCAAGCGGCATTCCAACACAGAGGGGGAGGACAACATGGCGGCCGCCCATCGTCGTGAGTAGTCCCCCGGTATTATTTCAATGGTGTATATAGTTTTACTGTATCAAACGACGGCCAATCTTTTCATATTGACGGTCTCCAGTTAGCTTTGAACCCATTGTGTGAAGTGTCGGACGTGTCAGTGGACAAGCCAGTAGGTGTCGTTGGGCCTGTTAATAAACCCTCAATAGCTTCAAAACCCGTGGGCTTATCTGGACAATCGTCGGCATTATCATCAGCATCAACACCAGCGGCATCAGCATCAGCATCATCATCAACAGCAGCAGAAGCAGTGAGAAATCAGAAAATGACACCACCACAGTCTGAACCCGCTTCACGATCTCCTGGTTCTGACCACCACCTACAAGTTCTACCACCAGCTTTGCAAATTGCTCCGCCAACCTCCGGAAGTCTTCCCAACGCAACTTTCTCTATCACACAACTAATGGCACACATCAATGAGCTCACACAGCCTATACCAATGGAACATGTCCAAAAAACTAAGGATGGAAAGAAAGATATCATCGATGGATTTGGCAGAGAATTTGACGTCAGTACATTGTAACTCAGATTTTGCAATGGCATTGTACATAGGCTGTTCTCTGGCAGTATTATAAGCTGAGTTGTATGTGTAGCATTATCACAAACAGAGAACCTGCTCATTGATATGATCAATCATGATAGGGTACGGTCTCAAAATCGAACCTTGTCGATATACCTTGCCGGTTAGTTTAGTCTTAAGATGCCTAGACATATTGACAATATAGTTTAATGTTATCCAATTGCAGGATTTGCCTGGAGCAGATTTCAAAACCCGGGAGTCTGGTCGTTCACAAGCTAACATGGCCAAGAATAGGTTTAAAAACATTCAGCCATGTGAGTCCAGTTCCTTTCTTCCCAAACCGCACGATGTGCACTTGTTCCAAGAATGGGTACCTTAATAGCAAAAGTTTTCCAGTAGTCTAAATTGTAACAGCTATAGGTGACATGTTCATTCGGAAATTCTGACTAAATACTTTTATATTGGAGTATTTTAGCCGGTAGATAGTGGGATACCATAGCACATGTTCTGGTCATCGCAGTCGTGGTTGCTTGATTTTGAAGAGTTAAACTCATGCATCTACAGATGATGACTCTCGTGTTAAGATAGAATCAACGGAAGAACTCAGCCGATCGGACTACATCAACGCAAGTTACATAACGGTAGATATTTGATTAGCTGCGATATCGCAATTAAATTAGTATATTTCATGCATTACGCTGATCGAGAATTTATAATTTTATAACTGTTTACACAGGGGTACCCTAAGATTTCCAATCACTACATAGCTGCTCAAGGTGAGTTCATGCTGCACCTTCAAGCTGGGGGTGATACTTTATGGTTATTTAAGCTACCACTGTACATAAGACAGTCGTACCCGCTTCATACTTTCAAAGGGGATCTTATGACCCACCTGTTCCAGTGACTAATTGTTTTTTTTTTTGTTAATCGTCAAAATGAGCTGTGTTATCGCATTAAAGAGGGACAGATGCAACAGTGTATAGAAAGAGAGGGATGTAGGGACACTATGTTTAGAAATATGTAGGAAAATATGTTGAGTTGTGTGTTGTGGCAAGGAAGGGATAAACTGTGTTTGGTGCGAAAAGGGAAATTTATTGCTGGTGTGTAGTGTGACCAGGGCTTGGGACAGGTAAGGGGTTGGGTCTTATAAGACAATGCACCATATGAGTTGACCGCCATTACCATTGTAATTTATTTTTGTTGTTATTATTAATATTATTTTTATCATTATTACCATTATTAAAATGGCCGACTCTCTAGTCGAATGTTTGGTGTAGGACCGACGGAGGACACTGTGTTGGCGTTCTGGTTCATGATATGGCAACAAGGTTGCAACCGCATTGTGATGCTGACCCGACATAACGAGGGAGGCAAGGTAATCTGCCTTCGTTTTAATAGCTGCTGCAGTACAATAATGCTAGTTTCAAAAGAATATTATCTTCTCGATTAGCTTTGTACAAACTTGAGGTTTATATTCGATGATTTATGTGTGCCTGTAGAAAAAGTGCGTGATGTATTGGCCAGATGACAAGGAGAATGTGAAAGTCTGTGGACCGTTCAAGATCTCCCTGGTGGTGTCTGAAGTCCACGCGGACTATGCCTACAGGAGACTTCGACTGTGTTACAAGGTACCACTGCATATGGGAGGTTCATAACATTAACTTGTTGCCACACATCTGATGTCTGACCTGATGTAAATAATGTTGCTTAAAAATTGTGTACCAGGATGAAATGAGAGAGATTCACCAGCTTCATTTCTTAGCATGGGAAGACAAGAAATGTCCAGAGCATAACTTCCCACTGCTGGCATTCAGAGTAAGGGTGTTAAAGTTGCCGTGTGACGTCACTGGTCCTCTTATTGTGCACTGCAGGTCAGTCCCTGATTAGTGGCTGGGTATCACCTGAACTATATTTGAAGGAGAACTTGTTTATCGCAAAGTCGCCTGGAGGTAATGGCACAGCAGGCTTGTTAATGGTTCTGGCTAACTTTTCAGTGCTGGTGTAGGGCGTACAGGGACGTACATTGGCCTGGATTACCTGCTGAATCAGGCCAAGTGTGAAGGTCGTGTAGACGTGTTCGTTTGTGTGTATCGCCTGAGAACCCAGAGGATGTATATGGTACAAACCGAGGTATGATATGGCATGTATTGCTGGTATCTGACTTATGTTCAGTCGAACAAAGCCATCAGGTCGGTATTAAAGAGATGCATATATGTGGCTGCGTTTTACAGAAGCAGTACGCCTTTCTCTACAATGCAGTGTTAGAGGGAATTGAAACGAGGATTGGTGAAGTTGAGGTTCGCAGCGCTCAGTTCATTGCCCAGTATGATACCATGTTCCAAGAAACAGCATACGCCAACCACAATCTGTTACAAGAGCAATATGAGATAATGTCTTAACTGATGGCTGGTGAACATTACTGGACGATATGAGCAGTTTAATTACTATAGCAATATGCCTCGCTATCCAGGTGATGTGCAGCCTCAAGCCACAAGCAGCACCCGGAACAGCCAGTGACGACACGAACGTGGGCAAGAACAGATTTCCTGATATTTTAACAGGTAACACGTTCATTTCCTGTCATATGGATTTGCTTATCATTTCCTCAGCGTTTAAGTTAAATAGTTGAATAAAGTTCGTCAATAGAGACCTACCTTATGATATTTATCTGCTGCGCTGCGTCGCAATCAGCGTTCGTTGATATCGGCTGAGAAATAGGTCGATAATAATACAACATATAATCTGTTTACTTAGCATAATGTGGATTGTTGCTGCCAGGTGACAAATATCGTCCACGATTGTCGACGCCATACTCACATGGCAATGATTACATCAATGCTGTCTTTGTTGACGTGAGTTCCGGGAATTGAACTGTATGAGATTGAAGCACCATTCACGGACGTTTTAACATTAAATACTCGAATGAAATCACGTACTTGATAATAGTAACTTTCCATTGAATAGATGGATAATTGCATCAAATCATTTAACCTTTTTGGTGATAATTCAGAGCCTAGAGACGAGGAACTCGACGATTCTGACTCAGACTCCTTTACCCAATACCGTGGTGGACTTCTGGAGGCTGGTGTATGATCATAACTGCAGCTGCATTGTAATGCTCCATGATAAATACAGGAGTGACGAGGTAGACAAATGACAACAACTGACAACATATAGCTTTGTCACGAATTGGTGGTTTCACATCTAGCGATGTTTCACTGACATTTGATGCTTCTGCTGTTGGTGAATGATGTGTGTAAACTGAATGATTGCTTAGGTGGTACTTTTATGACCGACTCAGTTCAAATGTCGCCACACTTTTTTCATGTTATTATTCAACAGACATGCGGGAATTACTTCCCAATCGATGAAGGTGATAAACAGAAGTATGGACCTATTCAGGTGGAAAATGTCGGTTTGGAACGACTCGTGAACCCCAAAATGGTCATTCGCACCCTGTGTGTGACGAAACATCGACGATTGGTAATAATTACTTGATGCAAAACTAAAGATAAATACAATAGAATACGCCAAATCGAAACAAATGTCCAAAGGCGCCATATATACTCGAATTCTATGGAATTAAGTGTCTGTGTTAGTCGTGGAGTTTGTCTGAATCATCTACAGATTGGCGATGCATCGCTAACGGTTCGGCAGTTCCAGTTATTAGGATGGGGAAATCAGGACAGAATTCTACCTCAGCCCAAAGATTTCATTGCTTTGATTGAGAAAGTGGACGAATGGCGACGTCTGCAGACGAGCGGGGCCACAGTAGTGCACTGCATGTGAGGACCGATCACAAACGTGTCGATAATACCTCAATCAATTATAACGTAACGACGGTAATTATCACGAATGAAAGACTTGTGTGATCTTTCACAGCGACGGCGCTGAGCGGAGCGGACTCTTTGCAACCGGAACTTACATGCTTGATATCCTGAAAGCAGAACAGGAAGTAGCTGTGTTGCTTGTATCACGCTACATCACGTCCAGACGACCTCAAGCCATGCAAACACTGGTAAACTCGTTTACGCTATTACAAAACTCCCTCTGACCGTCGACTTAGCATCATTGTATAATTTACATTCTCCTTGCGTACTCATCACAACTCATATTGCTGTTGCAGGAGCATTACCAGTTCATGTTTGAGTTGGCCAAATGCTACTTAGCCAACTTCCACATTTATGGTAACGTCTGAATAACAGCAACGAACAACCAGCCTTGTTCCATTATTAATGAGGTTTAGCATATCAGTTATTTTACGAACGTCCACTTTATTACATATCTAACATCGCAGCTTGCGACTTTGTTCCATCGTTTGTTTAAACATGAGCGCTAATTTTGATGCATGCAACATACTGACAATTGAATGAGCGTATAGTTTACCTGTGAATTATCTTGCTACATGTCGTTAGTATTATGTTGCTTATTGGTGAAATTATATTTCATAGTTGCACGTGTTATTTTGATGTTGCCGTAGATAAATGCAGATAGCCATTTGCCTTGTAGTTTGTTTTTATAAATGTGGTTTGTACTTCGCATTGAATTAAATCTGTTCTTGATAGTGATTATTTTCCGGCTATTAGATAATGTTTGACTTGCATGTAGCTTTTTTCGCCTGTGGGAAAACAATTAATGTGTTCCGTACTTTTTTCTACCTGGTCGACTGTGCATAACATCTATTTGATACGTTTTATTTGCAAAATATTTTTTTCGAGTGAAAATAAGGCACCACTGGTTTGCATTCTAACTTGTTTACTGTGTTAACTTGTGATTGGTTTTAACCATGTGGTCCCTTAAGCCTAAACGGAAATATTGATCCTCAAAGCTTAAAGCAAATAAACATTTTAAAGAAATAAATGGCGTGTTTTTAATGGTTCTCGGTAGTTAATGATAAACTGTTACTTTGTATAATTCGATGAAAGTCAGCCGCTTTTTTATCATACTGTAATCGTTAACGAGAAGATTAAAAGAAAGTTCTCTACAAACCGTTATTTAATTCAGGGCATGGCCAATGACTCGTGTTGACTTCTGACACGTTGTATATTCCAAGGTGAGTTCCATAGATCAGTGGGTTAAACAATGGGTTAAAGTCGATAGATTAATCTCCCGGTGTTTATGAGTGATACAGTTTTTAAGGAAAGACGATATCGACCTATTCCGAAGTAATAAGGGATTTAACCATGAAATATATCTACTCGATCTGCACGCTATCGCCACAGTATCTCTTCAAATTGGGGCTTAAAGCATATATTCACGAAACATAGTAACATACATGTAGTTCACACGGCTAGTATATAGTAAGGGCGCTTTTGCGTACTCATGCGTCCTTTAAAGCAACGCAATTTAACAAATGGCAAACTAAGTCTGCTCTGATGATTGATGTGCCTGTGGTGTCCTGTATCCCTGACGATAAGCTTGCTCCACTAATGATGATGTAGCAGTGGTGTCCTGTATTACAGATTGACATGCTGGTCTCTACTGATGATTGATGTAGCTGTGGTGTCCTGTATTACAGACTGACATGCTAGTCTCTACTGATGATTGATGTAGCTGTGGTGTCCTGTATTACAGACTCACATGCTGGTCTCTACTGATGATTGATGTAGCTGTGGTGTCATGTATTACAGACTCACATGCTGGTCTCTACTGATGATTTATGTAGCTGAGGTGTCCTGTATTACAGACTCACATGCTGGTCTCTACTGATGATAGATGTAGCTGTGATGTCCTGTATTACAGACTCACATGCTGATCTCTACTGATGATTAATGTAGCTGTGGGGTCCTGTATTACAGGCTCACATGCTGGTCTCTACTGATGATTGATGTAGCTGTGGTGTCCTGTATTACAGACTCACATGCTGGTCTCTACTGATGATTGATGTAGCTGTGGTGTCCTGTATTACAGACTCACATGCTGGTCTCTACTGATGATTGATGTAGCTGTGGTGTCATGTACTACAGACTCACATGCTGGTCTCTACTGATGATTTATGTAGCTGTGATGTCCTGTATTACAGACTCACATGCTGGTCTCTACGGTTGGTTGATGTAGCTGTGGTGTCCTGTATTACAGACTGACATACTGGTGTCTACTGATGATTGATGTAGCTGTGGTGTCCTTCATTACAGACTCACATGCTGGTCTCTACTGATGATTGATGAAGCTGTGGTGTCCTGCATTACAGACCCACAAGCTAGTGTCTACTGATGATTGATGTAGCTGTGGTGTCCTGCATGACAGACTCACATGCTGGTCTCTACTGATGATTGATGAAGCTATGGTGTCCTGTATTACAGACTCACAAGCTGGTGTCTACTGATGATTGATGTAGCGATGGTGTCCTGTATTACCGACTCACATGCTGGTCTCTGCTGATGAATGATGTAGCTGTGGTGTCCTGTATTACAGACTCACACGCTGGTCTCTACTGATGATTTATGTAGCTGTGGGGTCCTGTATTACAGACTCACATGCTGATCTCTACTGATGATTGATGTAGCTGTGGTGTCCTGTATTACAGACTCACAACCTGGTTTCTACTGATTATTGATGCAGCTGAGGTGTCCTGTATTTCAGTCTCACATGCTGGTTTCTACTGATGATTGATGTAGCTGTGGTGTCCTGTATTACAGACACACACACTGGTCTCCACTGATGATTAATATAGCTGAGGGGTCCAGTATTACAGACTGACATGCTGGTCTCTACTGATGATTGATGTAGCTGTGGTGTCCTGTATTACAGACTTACATGCTGGTCTCTACTGATGATCAATGTAGCTGTGGTGTCCTGTAAAACGGACTGACATTGTTTACTTCAGCTTTAATTTGCTATTTGTGGTGAATGTTTAACAAGTAGTAAAAGCAATATTATTTCACCATAAATTAAAGATTTATTAACATTGACAGGTGGGGGAGATGAGAGGCTTCATTTCAATGGCCAGGAATTTCACCAAGGTGTTAACAATTGCCGAGCACGTTCCGCTTGATATATTGTACAGGTCGGCAAGAAAGATATTGGACAGATCCATTCGTAGTTTCATCATAACTAACGTCATTTCATCCAGAGCAGAGAGCTTTCTGGTTGGGCAACTTCTTTTCGGTGTTACAGCAAATGATCTGGGGGCTTAAGTTGAGTTGAGTTGCTTTTTGACCCCACTCCAGTATTTTAATTTGGGCACTTTGAGTTCTGAATATTGAAAAAGGTCAAATAAACTCTGCCTGGACGCAAAGCCTGTGTTCTGCGTCGGTTGACAAAAATTTGGATGTAATTTTTGAACTCTTGGTTTTGTCTTCAGACTTCTTCTTGGATTGCACCTGCTTCGCTTCCTCTAACTGTGACCGCAGTTGCATCACCACTTTTTGCTTTTCCAGACATCCAATACACCTACAGTTTTCTTGACAATTGCACGTGAAGGTGTAGGAATGATCTGCATTCACTACAGGCTCATCATTGTTTACACACATTTTCATACCTCTGAGTTCAGAACATTCAACTGGCAAACACGGAGGGATAATGTCACGCACGTTGGCAGTTGTATATTGCGTAGGTCGATCTTTCGGTGGAGGGCGGCGTATTTTGGTTTCTGGTGTTACGTAGCCTAGATTGCTAACTGGAGACAGGCATTCTTCTGAAGGATGTCCATCCACAAAATGTGACGAACAAATGCGGTCATCGTCAGATGGAGTCCAGTTTTTTCCCGTCTTTTCGTTATTACGATTGACAGCTTTGATCCACTTAGCCCGCATTTGAGGATCACGACGATGAGTAGGAAAAGGGTGATAAGTGAAAGGGTGCGGGCAAGTACAACCAGCCGACCCATAATTACATTGATGGCTTTCACGAAATGTTTTCTTCCAACGAGTTAGTCGATAACTGCTGTTGCCACAATCAACTATCGCGCGGATTCGACCCATTTTCTAATTATGGTTGATCACTTGACTTGCGTACTTCAGAATTGTCTTGTATAAAGCACACCAGACGTGGAGTTGGAGTGGAATGATTTTGTGTTATTTGGTGCTGATTATATTCTCTCAGCTGCAGTGTCTCAATGAACATCAAAGGACTGCATTACGCTGCATGCAAAAGTATATTTCATTGTACAGTTTGTAGGGTGTTACGTCTTTAACCGCAGCTGTAACAGCATTTGGAGCTTTATTTTGAGGTGGTATGGAAGGTTGCGTGTGACGTCACAGATCACGTGACAGGATTCAGCCAATCACAGGCCAGAGTTCGCAGATTCCACAAAATGGCTAGCTGGCTCAGCCAATCACAGCACGGGAATTAGGACAAATTTGCATATATAATTTATGTTCGCAGCCAAAAAGTCGCCATTTTGTCACTTTTCTCACTTATTATCGCTATAAATTTGGATTTGTACTTTTGACAAAATGGCTAAATGGATTTGTGCAAAATGGCGGTCCTTCTTTATGAACGATTAAAACCTCCTAATTATCGATATATCCGAGCGACGGTATAATTCGAGCATAACGTTCACGTCATTATGACAACATGGTATATTGTATAGTGGGCGATATAACAATTAATAAGTAAGCTACCTAATTAAGTCATCAAAAGGTCAAAATACCTGACATTTACCTGAAAATGAAAAGTGACAGATTCGGAACCGTCTGACCGAGCTGACCACGATGGTCATGACCATTTTTGATTTGGATTGATAATAAATTAATTAAAATCACATTAAAAAATCAAAATTTTCACACAAATTTAAAGTGGATATTTTCGGAAGCGTCTCGACTAGCTGATCACGATGGTGAAAGAATTAAATCGATCAGATCGATATTCGATACGCTATTCAACTTTAATCATGCTAATTAAAATCTCATTAAAAAAATCAAAATTTTCACACAAATGTAAAGTGGATATTTTCCGAAGCGTCTCGACTAGCTGATCACGATGGTGAAAGAATTAAATCGATCATATCGATATTCGATACGCTATTCAACTTTAATCATTATAAAAATGCTAATTAAAATCTCATTAAAAAAAATTAAATTAAAAAAATTTTTCACACAAATTTAAAGTGGATATTTTCCGAAGCGTCTCGACGCGCTGATTTCGTTGGTGAAAGAATTAAGTCGATCCCACCAATATTCGTTACGCTATTCAATCATAAACATTATAACATGTCTATAGGCTAACTGGAAAGATAATTTCACTAGCAGCAGCCATTCTTATAATATTTGACCTACTTCCGGGTTGTGGGGAAAATGTACCAACAGAAATCCCTACCTCGTGATTGTGTGACGTCAGAGCCTCTCTTTCACTGTCAGTCCTAGTATACTTCAATATACTCCAGTTTCACTTTCATTATCCACACATACATACTCCAAACGGCGTTGCGTTTTAAGCCATAACGTCTGTGAAAGCACTGTCAAATTAAACAACAAGCCAAACATATAATAAATATATAGACACACATTCAACAGTAATATTACCACACAACGAAATATTATTACAACAAGTACTCACTGACTGTTGACAGTCCTTCTCTCTCGCCATTTTGTTGACGCATGCGCAAAAGTACAGTTGACCCACTAAATCTCAAGCCAAGCTCTTACACGGAAGTAAGCATCCATTAACGCTATCTGATTAAAGTTAATCAGATAGCAAGACAAGTCTGGGCATTACAAGACTAGCTGGCTATTGACGCTCTAAAGATGTTGTGGTATAATGTATAGTGTACACTAGCTTGGAGCAAGTCACTTGTCTATATCTGATCCACGGCTAATGGATGTATAATTCCTTCTTGCAGTGCTACTAAGTGTTTTAAATGTGTTAACTTCCTTGTTGCATTACTGAGTGCTTTAACTGTGACGTCATAGGTCAGTACATTAACAGAAAGAAATATATATATATATAGCCTATTACAATGGAAGTGTGTTCTGATTGGTTGAGGCTTGCTATACATAAGCAAGAGACAGGCAGTTCCCAGCAAACAGTAACCATGGCGCGGTCATATACATGTGGCCACTGCAAGGAAGTATTTCATCAACGTAATTTCTTCATTGAACATGTCAATAGACATAGAAAAGGCAATGGTAAATTGGAGTGTCCTGACTGTCCAAGGGAGTTTGCACAACATAGTAAACTTCTACAACACAGACTTCGTGTCCATCCTCAAGGTCAAGCTGAAGTTCGACGACCACCCATCGCACCACGACACCTGTACACAGAAGATGAAATACGAATGAAGAGGAGGGAATATATAAATCGTGCTAAATATTTATTCCCAAATGAAGTGAAGGCCAATGAGAAATACGAGGAGTCATCTGGAACAATATTCTCCAACAAAATAAACGGAGTACAAGTGGTAGCGTATAATATACCGCTCCTTCCCAGAAATCCGCGTGAGAAGGACAATATTCAATATATATATTCTACAGGGGTTTGAAAAAGTAAATAACCTAAAGACAAAGGAGTACAAAGTCTCTATTCAAATAGGAGGAATACTGAACCATATGAACGATGAAGGAGAGGTGACGAATAGTGAATATTGCTACCCATCAATGAACACTAGTCTCATACCATCAGACATTTTTACCAATGCCAAAAACATGGTAATAAGTGACAAAAATACAGCTGTGGAAGAAGTACGCAATGTGCTGAATGAAAGAGATTTTACAGAAGCCATTACACGTGGCGCAGCGCGTGAGGACACAAAAAAACCTCCTTGGTGTTTTTTTCACGCAGGTAATAATTAAAACATTTGACCTAATGAATGCCTTTGTTGGAGCAGACAATGACGTCTTTCTCAGCGATTACAACACCTTGAACGATGCAGTTACCATACCAGATATTCCAAATTATGTTCAAAAAATGACCTCACTGAAGGATCATGGGTCTGAGAAGAATGATTGTTTTTGGAGATTGTTGAAGTATAAGCTACAGGACAATCGAAGTATAGATGAGTTGATACACGTGTTTGTAGGATACCGCCAAAAACTTGGCATAAGTAAACCATCATTTGAGGAATACAAAGAAGGTGGAGTAAACGTGTTTAGCCGTGCCTGTGTCAAGAACAAAAAAGTATTCTCACACTTTAAATGTGACATTGATGAAACATTATGTCAAGTGGAACATTGTTTTGGCTTGAACATCAACATATTCTATTTAGACAAAGACAGTTTGGAATTTATTCAAACAAGTGGGAATGAGAACGAGGCTTTCATTCGAAGGAACATTGGTGTGAATGCAGCTCATATTACATGTGGTAAACATGGTGTAATGGAAAAGAGGAAGGAGAGAATGAATGTTCTACTAGGGAAGACTGATACCAACGCTCAAATATATCATTGCCTTGAAATTGTAAAATTGAAGTCATTCATTTCAATTTACAAATGTACATATTGTAATATGTCATTCAAGAGGTTGAGAGTGATTATCAAAGACACTTTACCAGTTTATGGTGTATTTCACCATACAAATATAAAGGTGGTACCTTTAAAAGAAGAAAAGACGTTTTTGAAAAACTAGTGGATTTAGATGTGCAAATACATGATGTTGACACTGACTGTTCCCATTTCATAACATGGGATATTGAATCCAAAGCGGTCCCATTGGAAGATGAATATATCAATGCTACGGAAAAGAGGACATATGTCAGCGAACATATACCAGTGTCAATAGCTGCAAAATGTAATGTGCCTGGTCTGGATTCATCCTATTTCAATTATGACAATGACAACCCTCAATACCTGTTGCAGCACTTTTACGACTGGTGCAACGGTATACAAAAAAAGTATGTGAAAAGGAATGGCACAACAGAATGCGTCTAATATATTGTCGCATAGAGGAAAAAAAAATTCGCCTCGGAGGCGTAGTGAAAGTTCCCGAAGACAGATGGGCTATTATGCCTCAATTACTGCGGGATACACTACATAACAACGCACATACGTCATTTCAAAAGGAGCTGTATAAACACAGCCCTAATGTTTTAGTCGCTTCCCCTCAAAGCATATGGCAGGAAGGAAAAAGAGTGGAGACGTTGGTGAAAGATATCCAATTGGACCAAAGTGATTATGTCACAAATTATGAGGATTTGGATAGACTATTTCCAGCTGACTACTTAATTGGTTAGTACAAATGTCAATTACAATAACAATATTATCCTACAAAATTGTATGTAATTGTAATAGTAGAATTGTAATATTGTAAATATGTGATGTGAAAATAGATTTGGCAAGTGATGAAGAGAACGAAACGCAGGACCATTTAGATGAGTATTTGACCGGTGGTCTTGGTGATGGAGAAGAACCGATGGATGTGGAAGATATTGCTGGTGTTGATAATACAATGGAAAGTGAAGCAGACAAAAAAAGGAAAAAAAAGTAAAAAAGGATGTCCACTGACTACCTATATCAAAGATTTGCTTGCTGTATTGTATTGGAGGAACTGAAACAGTATGGAGCCTCTCTACCTATTGTAGGCTACAATAGTGCTGAATATGACTTGGGCTGTTTTGGAGCCTCATGGCCGAGGATATTTGGCTTTGTCAAAAAACCCGTAAGCGCTAAGACTGTAGCGGAAGAGGAGGAAGAGAATGACATTCTTAATGTTAAAGAATACACAGAAGGAGGTGAACAGGTCGTCAAAAAAGACAAATCAAGACTAACCTATCGCTGCATGCGTGACAAAGTAAAAGTGTACCCCCATATCATTGGGAAGAGTAAGGTATACAAACAAATAGTCACAGAAAGTGGTCTCAAGTTCCTGGATTTAATGAACTATGTACCTGCCAAAACAAGTTTAGATAAACTTGTCAAATCCTATGGATTGAAAGAACAAAAGGGTTTTTTCCCCTATTCTACCCTATCAAGGGACGATTTTCACAGCCTTACTATGAAATTGGATTGGGAGACGTATAACTATTTTGAAGACAAGCTGCGCACACCTCCATACCGCCCTCAGGGACATTTATTAGAAAGAGACTGGAGTGACTATTCGTCTGAAATTTTCAAACACGTACACCAACCGCTGATATGTAAAATAGCCAAGCAAATTGCCTTGACAAAATGTAATCCAAACAGAGCGGACTTTCAAAAGGAAAAGAACAAATGGTTGGATATATTAGGTTACAATAGCGTGGCTATTCAACAATGCCCCACACGTGACACCGAAGATGTTCTTATACTACAATCATCCTACTTCACCACTCAAGAACCCCTAAAACATGTGAATTATCACTGGGTGAATACAGAAACAAAGAGTGATGAAGAACGAAAGGCAAGAAAGGAAATATTTGAAAAACGAAGTATCACTTGTGGTGTAGAAAACCTACACAAGTATGTAGTACAAGTTTGGAAAGACGAAAATATACATACTATGTTGGACTATCTAAAATGGTACAACATCAAAGATGTTGATATTATGCATCCTGTAATATCAATGATGCAGGACAATTACAGACATATAGATAAGGGAATACAACTGTTTCGTGATAATATGTCACTACCTAACATTGCCCGCTATGTTGGTTACAAAGAATGTGAAAAGGACGGTGGTGTATTCTTCCTACCAAGAGGGGACGTTCAAGGTGAAGAGATAGAGTTATTCGCCGCAACCTCATAGGTGGTCCAAGTACTATCTACAACAGATATATTACAGCTCATACTAGTACCATTGAAGGTACTACAAATGTGGTCAAGGTGATCAAGACATATGATGCCAACGCGTTATATTCATATTGTATGCAACATTGGATGCCAGTGGGCAACAGTGTACACATATACAAGCCAAACAAAGTAGGAGTATGGAAGCATACAGAGTTGGGGAAAACTCAAGATAGCGTTGTGGAGCGTTTGTGGATTACCCGACAAAACAAATGTATAAACAATGTGGCTGAACAGGAAAAGGAAATATACCATAGTCATTATGGTTCAAATGAAACCTATCCAAATGTTGACATAATAGCCAATTGTACAACTAGCTGCATATCACGTGTAGGACATTACCTTGTTGACGGTATTCGCCATCGTTGTAACTTCACCGATAGAGAACTGAACACATATCCCAGTAACGTGAAGGGTATTTGCTACGAGTTTCTCGGCAATTGGTGGCACGGTCATCCCAAAGAAATAGAAAAACAAGTAAATGCAAGCAACGATGAGAAAGTCACATTGCTCAAAACAAGATTTACCAACCTCAAGAAGAAGTTCAAAGACCTCTTGGACTTTGGATACATTGTGAAATACGTGTGGGAATCGGACTTCAAAAGAACGAACAAAGACGTGTGGGAGGGCAATGCTTGTCTTCCTAACTTTACTTCTAGGTATCTTCGTTCCAAGGGACAGCATAAAGAAGAGTTGATGCGGCAAATGTCTGACCCTGTACAATTCAGCAAGCTGTTAATGAACAATTTTAACGAAGATGACGTAATCGAGAACAATGATGTGGCGTTCAAACCCCTTGATGAAATAACAGACAAACCTAATATTGATTTCTTCGGAATGGCTGAAGTTGACATCCTGTACTTTGGAAGAAAGTAGTGACAAGTTAGACAAATTTGCACCACTATTTGTCAAAGGGACTATACTTGGAGAGAAGAATGCGCAACTACGTGGTATGTTGAATTGTGAGAAAGTCCTACTTACTACTCCATACCTAAGATGTCTCATAAATCTTGGTTGTGTCATAACAAAGGTTGATCAAACCTGGGAATTTCGAGCCAGTAAATGTCTCAAGGGCTTTATTGACAATATAGTCTATGAAAGAAGAAAGGGAGACATGCCAGGAGGCAATAGCCTACAAGCTAACACATACAAACTGATTGGAAATGCGTTTTATGGCGGAGCAGTGATGAATAAGGATGATCATAGTGACATATCCTATGTCAGTAACAAGTTTGAAGTGTGTCAAAAAGTAAATCAACCAACGTTCAGAGACGCTAGCGAAATAGACGCGGACTTGATTGAAATGCACATGAACAAGAAGAAAATACAACAAAACATACCAATACAAATAGGAAAATTCATTTTGGATGCTGCGAAAATACACATGGTGAACTTTTACTACAGTGTCATAGCAAAACACTGTGACATGAATAAGATTGATTTGGTGTCAATGGATACTGATTCTTTCACATTAGCTTTGTCTGAAGCAAACATACATGAATGTGTGAAAGAAGAATACAATACAAAATGGGAGGACATCATATGTCCTATATGGTTTTCACATGAACCGTGTGATACGAAGAAACAATGTACATTGTCAAGTCAATGCAACAAGCCGTCGCTAAGTTGGTATTCACCAACGCCGTTTAGTCCGGACTTAGTTGAGAAGCGCGCGACGTTTTGGCTGTCTGCCAGAATCAAAACCTCGCCTCTCGCAGTGCACCGTGGTACAAACATTTTGCGCGGGTTTGTAAACATATGATGGTCTTGGATGTCTAATACAACTCGACAGTTTGGATAAGGAGATTTACATCAGCCCGTTTGTGTGCATGGATGGTTATAAAGGATTATTACTTGTAAACGCAAGGAGAATTCGTGTTTGACGATGTACTTTGGTGTTCAGATTGGCGATGGACGATAATCAACGGAAAAAAAACCGATACTACAATTTGAATATCATCAAAGATAAGTTAATTTTCAAAGCTAATGTTATTGTTAAACGTTTTAGATTATCTTTATCTGTTTGTTGTATTAAATGATATTCTGGCGAGATTTGAGTAGTTTAGGTCTTCTTTCGGAATCTGACTCATCGTCTACCTGTTTACTCAAGACCACTGCCCGCCCCTCCAGGCTTCCTTGTAATCGTTTTTCGTTGTAACGGGCGAAGCTTTTTTTATACAAAACAGTATCGCCATCTTCTGAATGAATGACTGACTATTTTCCTGTGATATTTAGCCGACGTTATACTTTGCATGTGACACAAATGCCACGTAAACATCATCGACCTGAGGACATGTGTTCGCTGTCATCTTGGCAGTGTCTGGCAAAATATGGTCGCGAGCGAAATATCTCGCTTCGCAGACAGATTGTAGTCTCATCCGGCCAATTGTAGAAACATTGCTAAAATTAAACGTGTAAACGGAAAAGCTTGTCGATTTATTTCTCATTTAACTTTATTATGAGCTATAATCAAATAATAACTCTTTAAATCACAAACAAAACATCAGCGGAATGTTGATGTTAACTGTGTCGGCCATATTTAAGTCATTATTAAGAACTTAAGTCACCGTCGAAGGTGTCTCAGCTTTGAGCACGTTTTGAGTCAAAACTTAAACTTAAGTTTGTTGGTGAATACCGCTAAGTCACGGCTCAGCGTTTTTAGACAAAACTTAGACTTAAGTCGGTTGGTGAATACGGCCCCAGCAGGAGACTGCTTCTAAAGGATTGCGACAATCGGCTATGTATGTAGATTGTAGCGAACAATTTGTTGACACGTTAACAAAAGATATTCCTATGGCTATTAAATACTCGTCTTTACAACGAAGTAAGGCTACAATGATGACAGTGGATAATGTACGCACAGTATCAAACAAATACGGGAAACGTTTGTTGAAAGAAGGCGAGGACGGCAGAACCACCACCATGCGTGATAAGGTCTACTGTGGTACACCAAGCAAGAAGACGCATGTAGAGAAAAATAAATGAAATTAAACGTGATATTCGCGCCAAACGCAGTCAGCAAAATTTTTAACCAAGACGCCTTCAACCAGCTGCATCGTTGTATGTATTATATGCCACTAATGATTGACAGTTATGATTATGTATAAGGATGTATATATGTTGTCTGATATATCTTACAGTCATTGTGAACATGAAGTATAAGTGACAACGCCCTATTATGACTGTCATGCAATATGTTATGGTCTATTCACATATATTATTACACTGTGACTAATTATATTTTACACAAAATTCTTAACCAATACGCCTTCAACCAGCTGCGTCATATCATATATCCATTCAATTGTGGATGAGTGACAGGTCCATAGGCGTATTATGTAGATACGCGTTAAACGCCAAAGTGACTTTGTACATAATAATTAATGTTTTATATAAGGAGTTAATACATAACTATTTTGTATGTGTTATCTCCTCTTATGTAGTGAATGTAATATATTTTTGTTGTGGATGACTCAGCAGCTCATGGTTAACCACCATTTGTGGTTAACCACCATGTTATCGTTGTATGTATTATATGCCACTAATGATTGACAGTTATGATTATGTATAAGGATGTATATATGTTGTCTGATATATCTTACAGTCATTGTGAACATGAAGTATAAGTGACAACGCCCTATTATGACTGTCATGCAATATGTTATGGTCTATTCACATATATTATTACACTGTGACTAATTATATTTTACACTGATAAATAAATATTATGTTTAACTGCAACTTCATTGACCATATTTGAACTTATTCACATCTTGTTACACTGAATATATAACTAAACCAGTAAATTATTACTTCATTCTAGAAGAGAGTACAGAAGGAGGAAGTACATTATAAATTAACATAATGGACGACGACAATACTATTATTCGAAGAGATTTGGTTAAATCTACTAAATGGTTGAAAGATAAGAATAAGAAGGGAATATGATTCATAAACAGAGGCGGGGCAAAAGACTGGCTTTCTGTGTGCATTGCCTTTATGGTTAAGGTCAACCAAACCGCCGTACTTTTTCGAGTCGAGGATATAGAACCGTATCTGCAAGATATTACGCTGCCCGGTGGCTGAAGAATAAAAACCACAAAAGGCTTTACTTTGGACCAGTACAGCGATTCGGAAGCGGACGTGGCAGATAACACTGAGCTGTTGAACATTTTTGAGGATATGGTCAGAAACAATGGTGAGGCAAATAATCCGATGGATGATGTCCCTGATAAACCATTGGCAACGGCAGCGTCAACGGCAACGTCAAAGGGGCAGTTTATTAGGCTGTGTACACGGGAAGAAATGACTGAGATCACGCAACCCCCTGTGGCATGGTAGAACAAAAACTGATGCCCCTTCCATCTTTCCCTAGCATTGTTATTGACTGACCTTCTGCGGAACCTCCTAAGGTTTGTGAGAGTGTGGCTGACCAACCGCCTAAAAAGAAAGTAAAGCGTCCACGGTCAGCAAGGTCAAAGAATAAGGATAAACACCAGCTCAAGGTGACTCTCGATGTATCGCCCACTAACGATATTCTTCAAGCTGCCATGCAGGGAGCTGACATCATGACTACGGCCTGATCATCATGTGACATATCATTCTGAATTTAAATATCACTCTCCACACATCAGGAAAATTATAACGAACTTCAATTATGCCTAAATTAGTGATGTCACGAAATAAAGCCGCTGTGTACAGGAAGAAATATGTAACCAAATTCGGGCCGGGAGTGTATGGTACGCTGAAGAAGAAACATATGCAGTACAAACGTAGCAAGAATGATTGCGACAAAAAGACCAATGTACTAAGCGATATTCTGCGTGAATTCAAGACGCAGAAAAACGTTCCGAAAGATGCAAGACTACGTGATGAATTACCAGCAGATGACTTGATCAAGCCGAAGCAATTGTACAAACACACGTACAAGAATGGATTGGATAGACAACTGACTTTCGAAAACAAACCTACCAAGCTGAGTCATCCGTTTCGAATGTTGATTGCTGGCCCATCAAACAGCGGTAAAAGTACATTTGTTGAACGTTTGTTGAAAAATAGAAAAGGAAATGATTGAACCTAATGTTAATTCAATCATGTGGTTCTATGGTAGTGAAGAGTCAATAATTCATTTGAAAGAACAGTATCCCAACATTGACTTTCATCCTGGTTTGCCTGATATAGAGGAGATAGTTAAATCAGACATTGGAGTCAATAGATTAATTATAATTGACGATCTCATGAGTGACAAAAAATGTGAGAAGACACTACAGGATTTATTTACTAAGCATTCACATCATTCAAATATAAGTGTAATTTTTATTGTACAGAATATGTTTAGTAAGAATATTCGCACGACAAGTCTGAATGCGTCTTACTTAGTATTGTTCAAGAATCCGCGGGATAAATCTCAAATAAGTTGTATGTCTACTCAAGTATTTGGAAAGGGTGTTAAAGTTATGACTAAAGCGTATGAGATTATATCTCAATTACCACACGGATACATATTTCTCGATTGTACACAAAAGGCTCTTGATTGTACTAAATTAAGAACAAACATATTTCCTGATGAACATAATATATTTTTCGTGCCTAAAGCAGTTGAATGTAATGAGGATTTCAACGAAAAACTTGCTATTAATGAAGTTGAAATGCAGTAATATTTTTATTTATTTATTTGTTATTTGGTTTACTGTTGTATTGTGTAATGTCCACTTCTGTATAATAAACGTGTATAGCTTTATAACATTATCAGTCGTCACTTCGTTCTTATAACGACCACATCGGAGCTAAATATGAGTCATTACACTACAGTACCTGTTGATCCAGAGGAACAAATTAGTGTTCAACAGGATCAATTCCTCGTACGGGATAAAAAGCCTTTCGACGATGCAGTTCTTAATACAGAAATTAAAAACATCAGACCGGCGACTTCTAATTGGCAAACAGCTAATGAAATATCATTTAAAATAGATGCCAGTGATAACAAGTGGATTAACCTGAATTCTGCAAGGCTTCTTTTCGAAGCACGCATTAAGACCAACAACGGAAAAGATGACGTGCCTGCAGCATGGAAGGATACTAAATTCAAAAAGTCTTCAAACTTGGCACAGGCGTTATTTAGCAGTGTGGATGTAGACATTAATCAACAACATAGGTTGATAAACCACTGTGACAATAATGTTGCTACGCGAATGCTGCGTTTGCTAGAAGGAACATCAAAAGATGGAGAAGAGTGGGAATTCAATGAATATTTCCGTGTGGGCGAAAAAAAACGCTGGGCGGCCGGCGACTGGGTAACTCAAGCTAACGACCATGGTGATGAGGCCGAGATAGCTGCTAGAAGGAAAAAAATGGGTTACGATGTTGATTTGCTACCTGAAAGTCCTCTTATTCAGGTGGAAATGGAACTACACCATTATTTCCTAAACATTGATCAACACTTGCCTCCGGCTATGAGTTTTAGCATTAACTTAACGCGAAACAGGCCTGAAAAAATATTCACTGTACAGGCGGGTGATGAGGCAGTGAAACCGGTGTTACAGTTTACGGACATGTACATCCAAATTGAGAGGGTAAAGTTGGATCCGGAGGTAACCGTAGGACTGTTAGATAAGTTAACCAACGGAGACTCATTAATTACATATCCACTTACACGATATGTAACCACAAAGACATAATTTTCCACATAATGCTACACAAGTATTTATACCAGAGTTTAGCAGTAATGAAGTCCCCATACGCATAGCCTTAGGATTTGTACGTCAGGAAGCTGCGACTGACTCTGGCAGTTATGCATTTGACTCTCTTAATTTTGAGGCACTGAAAATAGCGAAGATTCGTATGACATATGACGGATGCCACTATCCCGATGAACATGGTTATGTATACAACTGGGGAATGTATAAAGATCAGGAAAAGATGATGCGTCGCAAGGAATTCATCAAAGCCATTCGCACATGGAGGGGGTCTATGAAAGATGCCTTGATAAATATGGATATGTTGAGTGCGTCAGACCACTTGTACACATTCGACCTCAGCCCTAACAAGCGTGCTGCCACAACAACCTTTGCACAGACAGAGTCATTTGGACCAGTCAGTCTTGAAATTGAATTCTATGAAGCTCCCACGGAAAACTACATGATTGTGTCCATGAAGGAATATAGAAACAACATACTGTCCATTGACGTGGCAACTAGCACTCCTATTTTTAACTTTGGTGCTTAAGACCTATGAGTTGACAATAATAATATATATTATTCTTTTATAATATGCTGAATATAATAAAGCATTTCTTTTGGTGATATATGTATTGCGTACTTTATTATTAGCTCATGAAACTGGTTAGAACCAGTTGTAATAGTCACGTGGTATATGACTCACTTCTAAACTAGATGTAACTGGTTGGACCCTTACTTAACCCAAGCCTGCCAAGCCTGCTTGCAATCTGATATACGCTACTGGATGTACACTTCCTTGTAGCCTCTGTTAGCCTCTGTAAGTGGTTGGAATACATCACGCCACAGGCCAAGCCTGCTTGCAATCTGATATACGCTACTGGATGTACACTTCCTTGTAGCCTCTTTAGCCTCTTTAAGTGGTTGGAATACATCACGTGACATCAAAAGTGCTGAGTAATATACATATAACAGTATGTTGCAAGTATTAAAGCGTAAAAAGTTTAAGCGCTCAGAATGTCAACTAAGTCAACACAAGAAAAGCAAGAAATTACCACTACTCCCGGTAACGGAAGCGATGACGACTGTGACTGGCTTAAGAAAAGAAGTACCCATGTCCCAGTAAGTACTATTGATATTATATATATTTTAATAACATAATAATAGTGCAGTTCTTAAATAGAAGTAATGGTATGTATTACAGAAAGCGACACATTAGTGATTGCGAGGATGAACTCCATGTGGTACCACACGGTACGAGACCATGGGGAGTGGGATCATGGCCTACCACAAAGGACATTCAAAAAGTTGTCATTGACATTGTGTCTTTTACCACTGTACGTCAACACATGCCCTTTACATTTTCGTTATTGGACATACGATGTGTGAGAACTAGACTAGGACCCACCATAATGTCCGTTGTTATTAAAACTCAACTGGCAGCATTTGCTTCCAGTGGTGGAGTCATACAAATGTGGGCTCCTGAAACGTTACAAAAAGAATTGAATAAATGTCAAGTTGACCACACTTAATTACCCTTGTGGGGAAGTGTTGGAACGAAGTACAAAAATAGCAATCCAATGTACATATTCAAACTTCTCCCCCTCAGCGACGAAGAAATAGATCATTTCCATTGGGCTAGAAAAAGTAGGAATGAGTTCAGACTGAAAGTAATGAATAAGAAACGGTATTCTCAATTGAAGATGTGACTGAACCACGTGACAAAAATGTCGTCGAAAGTGTCGTCGAAAGTGATGAGGACCTCTTAAAAGTCGTCGAAAGTGATGAGGACCTCTTTGACAGCGAGAAAGAATACCCCAAAGTCAATGCCTGTAAGTGTTAATAACTTATTTGTAGAATATTATTATTTTATGTATATAATTAATGTAATGTGTTATATGTGTTATTTCAGTCGAAGTGGAAAAAACGAGCTCTTCAATTGCAAAGTGGCCCGTATGCAAAACGACGTCAAAGTGGAGCCGTTCACATAGATTTGGAACCACACCGTACTTCAACCCCTGGTGGCTAAGTGGTCCAGTGGAAAAAAAGCCATTTACACCAGCTGTAAATGCTATAGAACTACAATGCAGCCAGTATTCTTTTATTATAACAACATCTGTGAAAAATGGACCTGATGAAAAAGAGCGCATTCTTACACGCAGAGAATTTGACTTTCAAACCAAAGAAGCATTAACCGATGCTCTTCCGAAATTCTATAAATCATTCTGTTAATATTTCTTGTCTCTGTGAGACGCATGTATAGAGACAAATAAACAATGCAATTTATATTATATACAGTCTATTTTATTTGTCTTACATGATAGTGCACTACACTTTAGAAAGAAGATATGCTGCAGCTGTTTATTAAATTCCCAATTGATCTTTTATACTGTCTCGCAACGCATTTTTAAAACTGAATTTCCTTTTTTCGTGTTTAGCTTTTACACCTTCAAATATAAGCCACGGTAGCAAGCCTCCAACTTGATTTCTCTTTTTACGTAGTCTTGATTTCAGAAAGCCTCCAACTTGATTTCTCTTTTTACGTGGTCTTGATTTCTTCTTTGAATTGACTCCCACATGTCTGCCTTGACAAAAGCGAGTAGATCTGATGAAGAAGCAGGCGGCTTTCTTTATGAACAATTATGTACATACAGGTCTTTATGATTTACTGGTCTTCTTAAATACTCTATAATATGTTTGCGAACCATGATGAATGGTCGGACTGGTCATTGGTTCATTAATCTGTTTAATTCTCGTCGACCTCTTCGGTCTGCGAGGACCTTTTCTGCCGCGTTTAATTCTCCTCATAATCTACGTCTATACTGCTAATAAAACAAGTTACCAATTGAGTTAATTCAGGATTTTTCTCAAGCGTTTTCCTCACCGAGTTATGGTCTTGAGATAAAATAGCCTGTACGTCTTTCTTGTGAAGAAATAGACGGTCGCGCTCGTCAGCTGTCAAATGTGTATGCAGGGGACCTTCCTTGTGAACAATTTTCTGAACACAGCTCTTTAAGTCCTGTAAATTCTTCTTCTTGCTATGATTAATAAGATGGTAACCGTTATCAAGGTCTTGATAGCTCTGACAAAATGTCTTACAGTTGCTGTAAATTTCTCCCTCAGAGCGTGGAACCTTTGTAGAAACAGGATCATCAAATAATGGAATAGTGCTCCTGGCAGAGTGAGGTCCATCAAAAATTGTTGCTCTTTTTTTCCGCTCGACAACGCAGCGACTTTCTTTCTGCGGTTTTACACTAACCTCTTGTTCGTCGGAGGACACGTAATCTTCTGTCTCCTCCTTTGTTCCTTTCTTCTTTTTATACAATGGTGTAGTATCATCGAAATAATCATTGTCAGAATCGACATCCTGCACCTTCTTCTTTCCCTTAGGTTTAGAGGTGGACTTCACTTTTACCCCGTGGTAAGGAGGAGCTTTCACCGGCTTTAGTGCTTTGGCTACTCTAGACGCTTTTATGTTAGTCTTCACAGTTCTATTTTTATTAAGTGGAACAGCTAGTCCCAATCTTTGTGGTCTATTTAGTAAATATTTCTTCCAAAAAATCCATGTTTACAGATCCTGTTAGCATTAACTGAAAGAGATGAATAAAAATATCAACAAATATATACCAATACAAATAATACCACAACAAGTAAAAAAAAATAATAAATAAATAAATTACACAACTACCAAAAAAGCTGTTCCGAGATCGTGTTTTCTGTTCCGAGATCCCATTGACTTAACATGGGGTTTGTTACGAGATTTGAGATTCTGTTCCGAGATGCGTCTCGGAACACAAAAATCTCGGAACCCCACACAATGGGATCTCGGAAAAATCTCGGAACAGAAAAGCCCGAGATCGTGTTTTCTGTTCCGAATTGACTTAACATGGGGTTTGTTACGAGATTTGAGATTCTGTTCGAGATGTATCTTGGAACACAAAATGAAATCTCGGAATCTCGGATCAGAAAATGAAATCTCGGAACAGAAAAGCTGTTCCGAGATCGTGTTTTTTGTTCCGAGATCCCATTGACTTAACATGGGGTTTGTTACGAGATTTGAGATTCTGTTACGAGATGTATCTCGGAACACACAATGAAATCTCGGAACAAACCCCATGTTAAACCAATGGGATCTCGGAACAGAAAATGAAATCTCGGAACAGAAAAGCTGTTCCGAGATAGTGTTTTTTGTTCCGAGATCCCATTGACTTAACATGGGGTTTGTAACAAGATTTGAGATTCTGTTCCGAGATGTATCTCGGAACACAAAATGAAATCTCGGAACAAACCCCATGTTAAACCAATGGGATCTCGGAACAGAAAATGAAATCTCGGAACACAATTTTAACACATTTTTTCTTTGAAACAAAATTCTGGCTCACGAGTAAATAATCATTTATATTATAAAGTTTAATAGTTTATATGAATTTTTGCTTTAAATACTTATTCTGTGTAATGTTGTTTCACTTTCAATTGAAAAAGGAAAAGCGTAAACATGGTGGCTTTCTTAGCAGCCATTGGTCCAGCACTTAGAATAGCAAGTACGGCTGCAAGGATAGCCGCCAGAGTCGGTACAAGGGCTGCAAGGATAGTAGCCAGAGTCGGTACAAGGGTGGCAGCAAGAACTGCAATAAGAACAGCGGCACGAGCAGGGACACGAGCAGCAAGAAGAGGTGCAACGCGTCTTGCCGCTAAGCATTTAACTAAAAGAGGATTAAAGGCCTTGGCTAAGAAAGGAGCAAAAGGTCTTGTCAAACAAGCTATTCAAGAAGGTGTGAGGTCGAGTGCCGAAAATATAATGAAGAAAAGAAATCAAAAAGGAAAAGGACTTTATCCCAGACGAAGGAAATGGAATGGCAAGGTCCTGTAGTTTCATTCGTTAAGTACACTACGACAGAGAAGACTACTAAGCTCATTCCTCCACGATAAGAAAGAATAATGAGTACAAAACGACCTTATAGACGTCCGGTTTATCAACAGGGGTATGGAACGTTTGGTTCGTTACTTAAAGCTGCCAAGAAGGTTGGTACACAAGCTGTAAAGCAAGGTTTGCAGTATGGAATTAAGAAGGGGCCAGGATTACTGAAGAAAGCTGGCAGGGAAGTGCTTAAGGCTGGAATTTGGTACCCAGGCTGCAGTTAGTCATATTCAAAGCCGACGGGCTAAGCGTCGTAAGAGGAAACAACGTAGGAAAAGGAATCGTCATGCCTAAAACGTCAACTCGTCGAAGTAAAGTGAGGGTCCGCCGGAGGGAGAGGAAAGTTAAGGTCACACGCCTTGCATGGAAAAAGGGACTGACAAAGAAAGATTTGCAGGATGTTGTCGATCAACAAACTATGGTACTCAATCCTGCCGCAGGAGCTTTGGACGAACATAGAAGAAAGATATTTAGTGACGACGTTAATAAAACAAATAATCAACGCTTAAATAATCGTGTGCATGAAATTAATAAGTTTGTCACAATGCGATGCCATCTCATGCCATCGGATCAACATTCTCTTTCGTCTATTCAATCCTCAACCTTCAACGCTAAACCGCCTACACCTACAAAGCCTTCGGAAAGAGCTTATCATGAAACTAAACCACCGCCACCTAGTGGAGAAGGAGTATGGTCTTCAACGAAGGAGTCTGAAAATAATAAACTAATTTCAGCAAAAGTATTCTTGGACGACGCTTTCGATAAAGACATAGATGCAGTAAGAGTTTTGGGTCATTCAATATACTCTGATTTTATTGCAGATAGTGCTCAAATGTCTAACGATTATTTCACTTTAAATGGTGTAAATTTTACAAAGCCAATGTATAGAAGTATTGTAATATTTATTAATAGTAAGGAAGCTATGAGGGAAGCACCGGAGAATACCATAGTTATACTAACGCAAATAGGTAATGCACAAAAGTCAAAGAATACTATGTCGCACTAAATTTCAATTTCCTACAGACAATATAGCTATTAATGAAATATCAAAACGTGTTTCAGCCGAGAAATTTGATTCACTAACTAATAAAAATTGGCCTGAAATTTTAGCAATAACGAAAGATCAATTATTGCTTGAAAAAGTGCGTAAATTATTGATTCGGTCAGATAAAAGCGTGTCATGGAGAGATTTTTTTGTCCCACGTGCGGCAGGTCAGGATTATGTTGAAGATATTAGTGACAAGGGTATTGTTACTAGTGTACCCAAGTCAATGCAGAAGGATGCACAGGACGCTTTAGATCTTATTAAATCATCATCAACATTACAATGGAATGATCAGGGGGAATTAATGAATGATGACAAGATCATGAAAGATTCAAGTATTAAGCGAATTATTGAATATTTGTTTAATACTGACAAACAGCTTACGAATGTCAAACCTATGGGTACAGCTCATTTTGTCAAAGCATTGTTACAAGCACAAGGTGTTGTGACTCAGAAAGCTAATTTTCAATTACAGAAAGAAAGCAATGGGCGTTATGGTTTGTTTCGTTTTGGTTATAATGTGTTAGATATTGCTTCAAAAATTGCTCCTATATTAGCGAGTCTTGGTTTTCCGTGGTACATATATATTACCGCTTTAATGGAAGTTACAAATACACAATTTAGTCAATTGACAGCGGCCTTGGATATTTTACCAGACGCTATTCCTGGTCAGACTAAAATAAAAAAAAGTATCCAAGCTTCTGCTGGTGCCATAGACATATTGAAACATAACGCTGCTACAAAAGCAGGAATCTTTGCTGGTATGGTTTATGCTTATAACCATCCTACTCAAATAGTTGCTTCTGTTACCGCGGTATTGGTTGGACTTGTACATTATATAAAAAGACGGTAACTAAATTTGTAATGTGCTATGAAATAAAAGTATGTATTTATGTAAGTACTTGTTTCATTCGTTAATATGGACGAACGTACAAAGACCGCTTTGAAAGAGATTTACAATGATCCTAAAAATACAGGATCATTTGGAGGTGTCTAAAAGTTGTACTACGCAGCACGTAAAGAACAGTTACTTGTAACCAGGAAGGATGTTGCTAAATTTCTTTCTAAACAACATACTTATGGAATATACAAAGACAAAAAAGTTGGCAAAATATATGTGTCACGAACAATTGTGGGCGAACCCTATCAACAATGGGCTGGAGATTTAGAAGATGAAAGAAGAAAAACAGCAAGTGAAAATGACGGATACAGATGTATTTTAACTGTCATAGACTGCTATGTTAGAAATCTGAAAACGAAACAAAGTGATGAAGTTGCAGCAGCCCTTGAAGACATGTTAGCTGACAGCGGTCGTGCACCCTTGAAATTCCAGACTGACTAAGGCAGTGAGTTTCTGAATAGAAAAATGAAACATTTGTATGAAGAGCATAATATACGACATTTTACGACACAGAATGAAGCGGTTAAAGCTTCCATTATTGAGCGATTTAATAGGACCTTTAAAGAAAAAATGACGAAATATATGTATCAAAAACAAACCAATCGTTGGGTGGATAAAACCGGTGATAGACTCTTACAACAATTCTTATCACACTACCATAGGGAGAACACCGAACAGCGTTACATTTAACAACGCTGATGAAGTTGTCAGTCGCATACATGATGACGATGGTCGGTACAAGGACAACACATTTACAGACGACAAATACAAATTGAAATATAAATCTGGTGATTTTGTACGTTCAACACGCAATATGGAAGCCTTTGAAAAAGGATACCACCCAACATATACGGAGGAAATATTTGTAGTCGACAGCATTGTTCGCAGTGGAAAGAAACAAAAATACAAACTGAAGGATCAGAATAACGAAAAAATCAAAGGAACGTATTACGAAAAGGAATTACAGAAGGTTGATTCTCTACCAACTGAATATAGAGTAACCATACTACGCCGCGACCGTCGGAACAAACGTTACTTCGTTCATTGGGTTGGTTGGCCATCCGCTAATATTGTACAATGATCGACTGGACATTAAAGGTGTGTACATTTTTGATTCAATGGACTTTAGCGACTTGGATATTGTAGAATCCAATCCATTTATAGTACAAATTATAATGTACACTGAATCTTCCAATGGTAGAGAAATAGCATTACGACGATATGACAATGCTTTCACTATTAAAGATATTGGACAGATTACGTATTCCATGAATTACAATGTTAATGCTTGGAACTGCATATACAAATAATGACATTGTACTAGAGGAGCATGATGGTATACAGTATTGTGAATTGACAGAGAAGTACATTGAGATTAAGATATATGATTTCTGTAATATATTGTGTACTGTACTAGGATATACAGAAGAAAGTGCCGCCAATAGTTTTAATGTATTCATGAGCGGTAAAGAGTCACACCCTGGCTTTTACAAACCTGTATTCTACAGGGTAATTACTCTATCAAGAAATGTTAAGGCAGACACCATTGTCTATGAACATAAGGTCTTTCAGAGAGCAACACAAGTACACAGCCTCATTGCTGCCAACAGAGTTTCATTGTCACGTGTTATTGTTGCGGAACCAAATGATACTAATGATAGTTTCAAAATACGCTTCCAAACTAATTTCTCAAGTGATGTAGATGGCTTTCAGTATTTAAATATAGATGTTAATTACCATCATTTCAACACCGCAACCGCAGTAACCTTGTTCAAACCCATGAATTCCTATGATTATATTCCGTATGACAATATCCTATCTATCTACGAAACATTTGGAACGAGTTACTTAAAGGGGTTAGACACTGAATACTATCTTGATAATATTATATTCCTGACATATTATTCAGATGCCTTTAAGACATCACTTTTGGATAGACCTGAAGTATCACATGTTCTCCCTATTATCATACCATCACACATTAGTACTGAACGAATAGAACAGTATCAGAATGCTACATTATGTGTAATAGGTAAATACTCCTTGATAATTCGGAGAAATACCCGCCCCAGCAAGAAGTTCCAACCTTTTTTTAAATAGTTTTGACAATAAGCATTGATAATGTAGTCATACAATACGGATAAAAAAGATCTTTACATTTAGCCTGAAGAAAGTGTCAATAATTAACCTTTGCAACAATTGATACATGTAATTCTCACAAACCCAAACTTAGCAGCAAGTAATACTGTTTATTTTATTATAGACACAACAATTGATATTTATCACCAAGTAATACAGATACAGATATTCTTCATGAAAAAACACTTGTAGACATTAACGACTTTGGTACTTTCTATACTTCAATTTCTAGTAAAGAACATGTCGATTTATTAAGTGGTCTACATAATCTTGATATCCACTGTGATGTTCTCGAAAACCTATTCGTTGGTATTGTGAATGATAAACTGCTTGATATTATACCTTTTGAATATAATGACGCTGATTATTCGTTCTTTTCGCCCAAGTCAATTATATATAAGAGAATAAAACCAGGCGACATTACGTCAATTAGCATACAAGTGTTAGATAGTGAAGGCAATCGTATACCATTTATGTCTGGTACAGCGCCTGTAATTGTAACACTTGATTTTAAAAGAATATCATAATGTTACGTAGTACAAAAGATCAGAACGCATCTCGTTTCATAGCGGATTTGTTCACACAACGACCTGATGTGACCAAAGTGAGTTGTACATTTGTAAATTTGCCATCAGACATATATCTTTTGAACAATGAATGTTTGTATGTTATATTTGCTAGCAAAGTTAATTACGACAGCTTAGAGAAGAAATGTAACAAAATTATTATTATTCCTAATGATTTCACCATACGTTATGATATTGAATCGTTGAACAATTTTATGAATGTAAATATAACTAAGCAGCAATTTAATAATATTTTAAAACAGTCGGCTACAATTTTCAGTGTAAATCATTTAGAATTGTTTCTAAATGTAGTAGAGACTGTTTCCTCCCTACTCCCCGATCATTTGCTTAGGGCGTGTGAATTGTTATGGGAGATGGTTGAGAATGATAGTTTGTACAAACCAGCGTATGTAATCGATAAAACTAGACTTATATACGAACACTTGTATAATCATACTAAAACATATGATGAGTATGTTCGCAAATGTGAGTTCAATATTAAAGATTATGTACGTATACGATTTAACCGAATTCTTTCAAAATTCACATTTACATTCACAGCACAAAGTAATGAATCTGTTACCTTTAAAACACTACGAAATAGCTGTTATATAGACAGCAACCGTTTCGAATATAATAAGTTGTTTTTATGGTTAGGTACTGATATTAAAGAGTGGAAATGTTCATACAATGACAAAGTATGTGTAATGCCATTGACTTCATATATTCACAACACCTTTCATTTTATAAAAATTATCTCAGTATCATTCAGAATGCTGTAACCTTAACCGCCGATTTGGATTCACAAAACTTATTAGGTATTTGGCCAATACATGACAAATATAGGATGGAAAAGAGCACACCATATGTTCGTTTGAATACGAACAACGATCCATTTAAATGTGAATGTATATTGAAGAATTCATTAGACGAAACTCTACACTTTGGGAAAGGTAACACCGTTCTACGTCTTGATTTTCAATAAAAACCCATCTCCCAGCTGCAATATCATTAGATGATGGGGAGAAGACGTCGAGTTTTGAGGAAGAAACCTATTTTTGTGTTTATTAACAGAAACCAAGCGCCTACTGTTAAACCTCCTGTATATTCTATTGTTAATATACCCAGTGTGAAGGATTACAAACATATAGCCCTATCTAAACGAGCAGGATCATGGACGCGGAGACTAATTCGGAATCACTGACCCCATCTTTTCTTGATGCTAGCATCAACACCGACATAAAACCAAAGACATCAATTACTCGCGAAAGAGTGAAGGTGGTGTTGGAAATATTTTATTTTCTACTGTCTGGTCTGGTCATTATTAGTGTTGTGTTAGCCTCAATTATTAACATATCCAAGAACAACCATCCTGAAATATTCATTTCTATGCTGAGTACCATCGTCGGTGTTCTACTTCCGCAACCGTCAATCAAAGCCTCCTCACTCAAAACAAAATGAATACCGCCCAGCTAGACCGTGTAGGTCGTCACGTGCTTGGATCTACTTTCAAGGGGACATATTCAGCACATCACACAAGCCTCGTACCTATATTTCTACACAGGAAGTCGCCTTCATTCAGTGTCATACTGAACACAAAACGAATGACGTCACGAGGAGAACACTGGATCGCTATCTACACCAATAGGAAACATAGTAGGACCTATTTTTTTGACTCTTATGGTAATGCACCAAGTAGGTTTCATACTGACTGGCCTACTCTAGCGGCTATGAGTGGTACTAAGCATTTGTGGTATAATAAAAAAACGTGTACAGTATGCTTTTGATACTTGTGGACCACATTGCTTATATTTTGTATATCATATGCGTAAAGAAAACAATCCACGTAAAGTGGTAATGAATATGAACGATTGTGCTGTAATGAAATGGTTTAATAAACATAAATAATTCAACATCATACATATTAGTATACATAACTATGTTTTCTTCACATTCCAAACACTACTGTCGCAACAGCTGCAACAGCTGCCACAGGAATCAGTGTTCTCTACTGGTATTTTCATACTTCTATTGCCATCATATACAAAAGGCTGTACGTCATTATCGGAGGTATATATATGAAGAACAAATTTCCATGCATCCACCGATCCCCATGTGGTCTTTTTGTGATAATGATGGTGGTTCATTCAGACAGCCCCAACAAGACGGATAATTTCTCATTTGTTCGTGGACTGTCATTTCCTCTGCATAGACATCCAATGCATCGTTCCATAATTCAGTACCGTTAATTATAGTGTTCATATTCAAAGCTCGTTCAAAAGAAGTATGTTTGGTCTCACCTTCCATTGTGCTCTCACTTGATGTACGCCTCTTTTTTCGAGGAGGACTTGCTCTCAGCCAGTCCTCACATTTCTTTACAGTTTCGGCTGCACAGATGCTGTCGTTGCTATCCCAATCGGCCAAACATACAGGGGCCGACTCAAACTGAGTCATGTCACTTGAACACGATGAAGTCGTCATTTTCACAAAATTTGTTCTATTCTTCGTTTATAATGCTAGAGTTATATATATTTACATTTTGTGGTCACATGACTTACATACTCTATGCACATGTACATCACGTGATAGTTGACACAGTAACGTATATGTATTCTAGTACAAGTTAGTACTTGTCTATTCCACAGACTGATAATATATTGTAGATAATATATGATATGTTTGGTCCCTGTCTTAAGTAATATAACGCACTTCCTTCTCAATCATTGTTAGTGGGACATTTGAGGAATACACAGCTGTTGTTTATCACCATACCAATACAACATAGTACAATGGAGGATTTGATTCTTGAGCGAGATTCACTACAAGCAACTGTAGCCTCTTTGGAAACAGTGGTAGCCACTTTAAGTGAAGATAAGCGTAACTTGACTGAAGATAGGCGTATCCTTCATGAGCAAGTAAGCATATTTATATTTTTAACTCACGAATTTCCATTAACTAGTATATTACGTCTATTTATAACTTTATTTTATTATGCTTCAGGTAGATGGTTTTCAGAGGGAATTGTGCCGGTCATTCGGGGAAGAGAAAGAAGAGACTCTCATGTCATTTGACGTACTTAAGAAGCAATTGTGTCAGACATTCGTCCAAGGTAGAACGGCAGCTCTCTTGAAATATGACATTGATCATTTATGTCGTTACCCAAACGGCCCACCGCTCAATGTACAAGCTTTAACCTTTAATGGTAATTACGATGAGGATAACCCATTTAGTGGTCGTGACCCAGATAATGATTCCGTTGACACACCATTTCCGGCAGACCCCTTGGAGCATATGCTACAATTCCAGCCTTACTGCTGTGATAAATGTCATAAGCTATTTGCTCCCACTGAAGGTAGAAAGTTAAAGGAACATAGTATTGTGTGTGGCAGTACAGATCTTATTTCACTATAACTCAATGAATACTTGATACGTGTATAATGAATAAAATATGTTTTATTTCATAGTACGACTTGAGTCATTTCATTGTATATATTTTTTTTATAATCATAGCAAGTTAATTATCCATGCTTACTTATGTGAATACGCCTACTCAATTGAGGACAGAAAGCAGTCATATGAACATTTCGTTATTTTCACGAACGTAAACGGAGCTCAATTCATTTGGTAAGTACGGGTGTGTTTATAGATAACCACACCAAACTTTAAGGCCATGAAGCCTAATTAACGAGTTGAAAAGAAACATACGTGTTAAACGCAAAATTTGGGTTACGTATATTACACGTTGACCACTCAGTCAGTAACTCCAAAACACACAAAAGAAACACTGGTAAGAAACGACAAGGCAAGCAATGTTTTGAAAGTATTATCCCAGCACATTTCCTAACGGTAAGTATTGAAGACCAGGAAGTCCCAACAATTTGAGTAACACTCGGGTATGAATTCTAAGCGCTTGACCACTCAGTCAGTAACTCTGAGCTGTGGACCCCCATTATGCACCTTCCTTCTTGTTGAACTGAACAAGATATCTCTAACGGTAAGTATTGATTGTTTCGCACCTAGATAAGACACAAAAAGAATGTCTGGTATGTAAGTAACTACAACACGTCGCTCCACCTAGCGCTATCATCTCTAACGGTAAGTATTGATTGTTTCGCACCTAGATAAGACACAAAAAGAATGTCTGGTAAGTAAGTAACTACAACACGTCGCTCCACCTAGAGCTATTATCTCTAACGGTAAGTATTGATTGTTTCGCACCTAGATAAGACACAAAAAGAATGTCTGGTAAGTAAGTAACTACGACACGTCGCTCCACCTAGCGCTATCATCTCTAACGGTAAGTATTGATGGTTTCGCACCTAGATACCTATTTTACCAAAAAGAGGTGCAACTGCTTTTGAATGTCTGGTAAGTAATTAACTACGACACGTCGCTCCACCTAGAGCTGTGGATTCTATATATCAGCAGCTGTGAGTGACGCAAAAAGAATGTCTGGTAAGTAAGTAACTACGACACGTCGCTCCACCTAGCGCTATCATCTCTAACGGTAAGTATTGATTGTTTCGCACCTAGATACCTATTTTACCACAAAAAGGTTCAACTGAGTTTGTATGTCTGGTACCAGAGATATGGCAAGTATTTGAAACCCAGTTAGTAATCAGTTCACTATCTCAAGATATGGTAAGTATTTGAAACTCAGTCAACATCACAAAATATCTCTAACGATAAGTATTGAAGACCAGGAAGCTAACATGCTCTCAAAATTACAGCTCCACTCAACACGACACACGCGTGGTCATTGTGGCGTTATGCAGATCCCTTCTTGTGAAACTGAACTAGACACTTCGACGTGGAGGCTGATGTTACCGTACAAGATTCTGAGGTAAGTAATCATACGAATTCACAAAGAGACTGATCACATATCTCTAACGGTAAGTATTGATAAATAATTGGAAATGAGCTACTACAAAGGAAACACACTACAGCACATGCCTCATGGCTGCATATTTGCCAGACCGATTATTGTGTTGTGGCATGATTTTAGCTACCTCAGAACAAGAAGAACAGGTCGGGATTTTGCTTGTTTGCATCACGAAGGAATTGCTTCCTCTGCAGATCAGGTACGCTAAGTATTGAAAACCAGGAAGTCCCAACAATTTGAGTCTGTCTCTTGCTAATGTGTAGTAAGCATCAACCAATCAGAACACTATATTCACTTTCACTTATATATATATATATTCCTTTCTGTTAATGTACTGACCTATGACGTCACAGTTAAAGCACTCAGTAATGCAACAAGGAAGTGTACACAGTTAAAGCACTTAGTAGCACTGCAAGAAGGAATTGTACATGCATTAGCGCCGATCAGATATACACAAGTGACTTGCTACAAGGCAGTGTACACTATACATTATACCACAACATCTTTGTTAGTGGGTGTGGTGCATTTTAGAGCGTCAATAGCCAGCTAGTCTTGTACTGCTCAGGCTTGGCTTGCTATCTGATTAACGTTAATCAGATAGCGTTAATGGATGCTTACTTCCGTGTAGCAGCTTGGCCTGTGGTTAAGTAGGTCAACTCTTCATGGGCTTTGCGCATGTGTTAACAAAATGGCGAGACAGACTAGCAGCAGTCAGTGTGTACTTGATGATATAATATATCGATGTTTCTGTGAGTAATATTACTGTTAAATGTGTGTCTATATATTTATTATATGCTTGGCTAAAAGTTGTTGGTTAATTTGTCAGTGCTTTCACGATGTTTATGTCTTAAAATACAATGCCGTTTGGAGTATACACAATGGGTGACTCCCTGTTCACATTAGCGTCAATCAGATAATCTTTTAACAGATGTCTAAAGAGCATTGTATTGCAACAAGGAAGTAACCTTAATCAGATAGCGTGCCAAGCGGCCTCCCTATCTGATGGACGCTAATGTATCTAGCCTCTTAGCCTGTGGTTAAGTGGGTCAACTCTTCATGGGCTTTGCGCATGTGTCAACAAAATGGCGAGACAGACAGTAGCAACACTCAATGAGTACTTGTTGATATAATATATCGATGTTTGTGTGTGTAATATTACTGTTGAATGTGTGTCTATATATTTATTATATGCTCGGCTAAAAGTTGTTGGTTAATTTGTTAGTGCTTTCACGATGTTTATGCCTTAAAATGCAATGTCGTTTGGTGTATGTGTGGATAACGAAAGTGAAACTGGAGTATATTGAAGTACAATAGGACTGTCAGTGAAAGAGAGGCTCTGACGTCATAAGGTAGGGAATTTCTGTTGGTATAGTAATGGTAGCCTCATCTAGTATATATGTATATACAACCCGCAAGTAGGTCAAATATTATAACAACAAGTCTCTATGCGGCGGCAGTGAATTACGATCCATATAGTATAGCCATTTTATAATGTTTAGGACTGTATAGCGTTCAAACGAAACTTATTATCGAATTAATTGTTTCGACATAATGTCCAGCTCGCGTAAGCGCTTCTGAAACTATTTTGTTTTATTTTTTAAAATTATTTTGAAATTTCAATTAATTTTGATAAATCGAATATCTGATCGATTTAATTCTTTCACCATCGTGATCAGCTAGTCGAGACGCTTCCGAAAATATCCACTTTAAATTTTTGTGAAAAGTTTGAATTTTTAAAGTAATTTTAATTAATTAATTATTAATTAAAATCAAAAATGGTCTTCACCATCTTGACCAGCGCGTCCATACGCTTCTGAATCTGTCACTTTTCATTTTCAGGTAAAATTCAGATATTTCGACCTTTGATTAATTAATTAGGTAGCTACTTAATTGTTATTGTTACGATCCAGTTTTTGAGCTGCTAGCTAGGAAAGTATTATAGTACGAGATTTATGGATATGATTAAACGCGATGTTATTGCTAGTTAGGAAAGTAATTTAGCTAGAATTATGGATATGATTAAGCGTGATGTTATTGCTTGAGGGAGAAACTTATATCTGAACGGTGGCTTACTTATCTAGCTTATTTATGAATAATGTTATTCCATTCTTATTTGACATTGATGGCTGAATGATGTTTGCGTGGCAGTCCAATTTCCCTCTCGTGATTAAGTCGGCTAAGCTTTATATGCTATGATGAGGCTTTTGTCATCAGAAACCCTCGCATGCTGGGTGATTGCATTATGTTAGCATCCCGCGTAAACCACTTTTAGTGCTTTAGGCGTAGGATCGCTCGAATAATGCATGCGTTGAAGGGATATATAAATGTCGTTAGGTAAATTACTTATTATCTTTGTTGTACGTAGTTTGGTCGATTCTAGAGTATATAAGACACACAAAATAGCGCACCCACACTCCAGTAACGCAGAAGCTCCACAGAAGTCCACATACGTCCATCGAAGCCACGGAGAGACAGCCAGACTCAAAAAGAGGCTGACTCTCGCCAACTTCCCAATAGGCTTCAGAAGAGACTTAAGTACTTCTTCTTTGTGCGTTGGAGTGTACCCGTGCACCTAAAACCGTGTTGGTAAATAGAAGTAAAACGAACGCGCAATAAGAGAAGAAACAATAATATCTTAGCCTTACCCCAAGGCGCGATATTTATTGGTGACCCCGACGTGATCGAGATTGAGAAGAAAGAAGAAAGAAAAAAAAAGAACGAAGAGACAGAAAAGAAAAAGGCAATGCCGGGTTTGCTTAAAACCCAAACCGTTAATGTTTACGAATGTGAACGTTGTTTTGCCATTATCCCTCATCCCGGCGTAATACATACGCCTTGCTGGCCGGAGTCATCACAGTTTTTCGTTAAGTGGATTACTGAACTCAAGGCTCGCATGGCCACTGGCGTGAAGCTTAACTTCATCAACGTGACGGACAGTGACGAGTAAAGTGATGGCTTTGATTTGTCTGCCTCTGACTTTTCTTTCGTCTCGCCGCCTGCTTCAATACCTCTGATTTCATCCTGTTCGTCCGGCCTGCTGCTGTGCCCCGTGTCAACCTGGTGTGAAAAGAAGAAAAAAAAACCCCAACTATTTGCCAGACTTCCGATCTGCTGCTGTTTTCCGTGTGCTGCCTGTTGTGACAGTACGTTTTTTTCAAGACTTAGCGTGCAGTAACAGGTTGTCACAAGCCTGCAACCAACCTATATCCGCTGCTTCTCCTGGAAACAAGATGGCCCGACGTCTACTCATCTGCTATCTGTGTTGGTGGGTTATATACTGAAATTGTGATAGGATAGGGACAGTTTAATTTATGACAGGATATTTAATGTTTATATTATAATAGGTTGTTGAGTCCTTAATCTATGACAATGCTTTGCTTATATAATGAGGAGATTGTCATTACTCTGTTTGGCTAAGACTCGTGCTAGAGAAAAGCTGAAATGTCCAGTAAACAACCAAGTAAATTCTCTCCTGAAATACCCGGCCCATCCGATTCCAAAAATTCTCGGGCCTGTTAAAGCCTCACTAGCAAGCTACCGCTGTGCCAAACCAGGTCCCTTTGCTCGTAACTGCAGAACGGATATGACCCCTGTATCAACACCTTCCCTCCCGCACCCGGCGTCCACCAGCCGCCAGCCATCCAAGAATGCTAATATTGATGGCAGCTCTGTAAGCGATGCCGCATTGGTAAAAATCCCACACGTTTAAGCAAAAAACCCCCTGCCGGCGTGCCCTGTCGTACGTGTGAAAGTCCTCATATGACCTATGATAGTGGGAATAAAAATAACAACGCAGACTTGTATATTCAGAGGACGCTCTGTTGATATAAGATCTGTTCCTTCCATTCTAGATCGACGTCCGCGAGTCGTTTTAGAATGTGAAGGAGTTCTTTTGATTGGTTTAACGCATACACTTATAAGCAACATTACTCTTAACATTTTTGTATGTATAGCGCCGCTTACTACCACTTCCAGTAATTTAACCAGTATTACAGGACATACATTAAACATATATGGAGTGTGTACTATTGATATGATAGGGTATCCGGTCACCGTAATGGTAGACGATATGCCAGATTGTGATCTGTTGCTAGGAATAGACTTCTTACATAAAGCAGAAGCCTGTTAGACATACGACAAAATCGTATGCGTCTTAACAATGGTAATTCCTATCATATCTTAGCTCCTGATGAAACTATAGGCCAGTCAGCACAGTGTTGCCCCAGAAAGGTAATTGGAAGTGAAGGATTAGCCTGGTGGATTTGGTTCTTTGTAGCCATCCTTATTCATAAAATGCTAAAAGCATTTGAATTTTGTCCCAGGTCCAAAAGTCCTGAGGTCTCAATAGTAACGTATGATCACAAAAATGATCAAGTAAATTTTAAGAATGAACCATTCTGAAGTAAGTTCAGAACATGTCAGTGACATTAATGAATAATTGATTGGTCATTTGTAATATTAGATAATTGGTTTGATTGTAAATGTATAACGTTTATATTGGATACATGAATTATTAATGAATGTAAATTTCCTTTTTATTCTGATATTGTATAGTATGTTGAAATTTGTGCTAGTTAGAAATACTTATGGAATAATTTTCAAACTCCTTGCCATGGGAGGAATGTTAAGATCCAGTTTTTGAGCTGCTGGCTAGGAAAGTAATATAGTACGAGATGTATGGATATGATTAAGCGCGATGTTATTGCTAGTTAGGAAAGTAATTTAGCTTGAATTATGGATATGATTAAGTGTGATGTTATTGCTTGAGGGAGAAACTTATATCTGAACGGTGGCTTACTTATCTAGCTTATTTATGAATAATGTTATTCCATTCTTATTTGACATTGATGGCTAAATGATGTTTGCGTGGCAGTCCAATTTCCCTCTCGTGATTAAGTCGGCTACGCTTTATATGCTATGATGAGGCTTTTGTCATCAGAAAACCCTTGCATGCTGCGTGATTGCATTATGTTAGCATCCCGCGTAAACCACTTTTAGTGCTTTGGGCGTAGGATCTCTCGAATAATGCATGCGTTGAAGGGATGTATAAATGTCTTTAGGTAAATTACTTATTATCTTTGTTGTACGTAGTTTGGTCGATTCTAGAGTATATAAGATACACAAAATAGCGCACCAACACTCCAGTAACGCAGAAGCTCCACAGAAGTCCACATACGTCCATCAAAGCCACGGAGGGAAGACAGCCAGACTCAAAAAGAGGCTGACTCTCGCCAACTTCCCAATAGGCTTTAGAAAAGACTTAAGTACTTCTACTTTGTGCGGTGAAGTGAAATAAGAAAATAAACCAACTTTAGTTTGAAAACAGAGTCCTTCGTTTACCTGTGCACCTAAAACCGTGTTGGTAAATAGAAGTAAAACAAACGCGCAATAAGAGAAGAAACAATAATATCTTAGCCTTACCCCAAGGCGCGATAGTTATATCGCTCACTATGCAATATACCATGTTGTCATAATGACGTGAACGTTATGCTTTAATTATACCGTCTTAATAGAACGTGAATTTCCATTTATAGAATAGCCGCCATTCTGCCCAAATCCATTTAGCCATTTTGTCTTTTTTGAGTATTATGTTAAATGGCTCACTTGGATTTGAACATACTACTGAGCTCAATTTGCATAAAGGTCACAATGGTAAGTCAATGAGGGTCAAAATAGTAGTATTAGACCCAAACCAAGATGGCGACCAATATTCTCTTAACTTAGGGTTTTTGGCGGCCAAATTTGAATTAGGCCCCGCCCCTTGTCCTACTTTCCTGTGCTGTAATTGGCTGAGAGAGAACTTCCGGTTTACTTCCTGGTCAATCCTGGCCTGTGATTGGTCGAGGACCTGTGACGTATTGAAATGTGCTGGTCCGGTAAAAGAGGCCACTTGCAATTCTAGTGACTCTCACTATACTACTGATATTTTATGGCTCTACTATTGAATGGGCTACAACTATTAAACACTTGGGGAACGTCATTGATAACATGTTGAATGATAATAGTGATTGCACATCAAAATGTTTTATGTTTAATGTTGCTTTTAACAAAATGATGGGGAACTTAGGAGAGTTGCATAAAAACACATTGTCTAAATTATTCAATTCCAATTGCTGCAGTTTTTATGGCTCCCAGTTATGGACCATTGATTCTGATGGTTATAAAAAAATATGTGTTCAGTGGAATAAGGCTGTTAGGCGAATACTCAACCTTCCAATTGCTTCGCATACTAGGGTACTGGGGCAATTAAGTGGCCAACTACACATTAGCGTTTCCTTATGCATTAAAACGCTGAAAATGATTGTCCAAATGAATCACAGTGACAATGCAGTAGTTAAGTATGTGATCAAACATGCTTGTTCTAATGCCCTTTCACCTTTGGGTCGCAATATTGCTTACATTAGACACATATATAACATTAATGTACATAATGAGGTGGGGTTCAATATCACACAAATTATTAAGAAAGAGTCTTTAGCAGATGAACAGAAGGCTTTGGTCTGTATCTTAAATACATTGTTTTGTGTTAAAAACAATGAAATTATGATTGATGAATTTGACGATGAAATGATTTATTTGATGTTACAAGATATTTAAGCATCGTAACAGTTTTATCTCTTTTTCCGTTGAATGTAGCACTAGAGTTTAAATTTATGTATCACAATTATTGTTTATGCACATACCATGAGTACGAAATAAACATATATATTTCTGCTTTGAGTCACCTTGCAGTTGCTACATAAGTGACAATGCAGCACAACGTGTGCTGATTTGTTAAACAATGAACTTTTTTTTCAATATAGCACAACGATCACTTTTTCTCAAGAGGCATTTAACGATACTTTGATCCTTGTTATCGATGCGCGATTGTATGCTCAACTATTGTGAGCAAGTATTTCTTTCATAAATAACGGAATATCAAAGGAGGTCTTAAATCATTCAGCTATCGCCAGAGCAGCAACACATTGACACACATTGTATATTTCGGGATTGAATCTGTTTCTGATAACAGGTCTAATGGCATAGTGCAAAATAATAGTTGCATCGACATGTTGACACCAAAAGGCTTTGTTGAATCATGATGCAGTACCAGATGTTGCATTTAATATTAATGTTAGTCATCTAGATGTCTTCATCCCTCCTGGTAGAAATAATTGTTCTTACTAAATAGCATCACAAAATAAACCGTCATATTATTTTGTTTACTTTATTGCAACTGGTTCCGCTGAAATGTTATTGGTTCTATTTGATGGCATTAAATAAATAGGGAATTAATTAACAAATGTCTCCCAAATGGTTCAATTTGTCCAGCACTCCTGTAAGACACATAACTCAAATATTTAAGTGTTTGTGGAACTTTCGATTACTATAATTGTTATATAAAACCAATGCAGTTACACAAGGTTGCAATACGCATCCCTTAAACAATCGCCATATGGTATGCTTCTTACAAACAGACTGTACATTAGTTTGGCATGATAATACATACCTCTATATACAGATTATTAAAGCAAATTTGACATTTAATCGCTTGAGCTGGTGTAAACGCTTTGCAAGTTGCTTTAGGGTGATATATAAATGTTATATATGGATTTCTTCTGCACTGTCAACTGAGGGCGTCGGCTATCATATTCGGAACTCCAGTGCCATGCAGTCTGTCCCGAACAACCACGTCAAATTCGTTCCTGCTACACAGACTGCGTGCTAAAGAGAAGCTCGTGGAACATGACATGCTTGTTCTATAATTCTCTTCTGGGAGGACTATAGCTTTTATAGTTGGAATAGTTATAAAGTCTATGGTTACCTGTTACATGAGCTGAGATGATCTTTGAGGACATCGGTTGCCTTCTTCTGGAACTCGAGATGGTTGTCTTCAACTGAGCTGGCCAGAGTCTCAAAGGTAGCGTGGACACATTGCTTCTATTCCCATGTTCACTGATATCTGCTCCTAGTATTTTTCCATCTCATGACAGACGCAAGCCAATTGTTGCATCATTTAACTACAAGGATACAACCACTACAATTACAATGGTGTCCCGATGCATGGCGCTATATTTTTGCATTATTTAACCAGCTGCACAACTGCTGTTCCTGTTAATTAATCTGAGGCTCATCTTCAGGTATATGAAAGATAAAATGATGGTCCACGCAGCTATGGTAACAACTTTATTGTACTGCTCTCCAATGGTAAGAAGAGACCTGAAAAGTTGTGTTATAAGAATATCAGCAATCATTACAATGAACTCTTCATATTCCGTTTAAAGGACACCTTTAAAATAGGTAGAGGGTTTTCTCTTGTAATCGGATTTTTCTGGCTTCGGTAGTCAAGTTGTGAAGTTACCAATAATCACTGGTGATCGGTTTGTCCCTGCTATATCTTATAACAGTTATCACTGTATTTTGCTTGACCTACTTGCTTAGCAAAGGATGCATTACTTTACTGCACGGTATTTGGTAGCAAATAAATATGCTACATCTGTTTTCTTACGATTCATTTGATGTTGAAATTGTTTTTTAAATTTAACTCGACAGCAGTTAATTGTGATTGATGAGAATTCTACTAAATCTTCCATTGCTTCCTTTGGTACGATTTTATTGCACAGACTACGTCATATATCCCATCCTACTGGAACAAAGATTTTGAATGATACCATTGGGCCAATGGATCCGGTACATCACCTTCAAGTCAGTGTAATTACCTGAGTCACATTAATTCGCCATGTTACTGGTCATATCTACAAATATAAAGTTAAAAGGCCAATCAGATAGACATAATGCATGGACATCATCTGACTTGGGCTCTTGGGGCCTTTGTCATATCAAATAATCAAGGACAAGAGTACCGCGAATGGAGCCGCTTACCAACAGAGAGGAGGCCCCACACAGAGCACACAGCGTGCACAGGTATGACACCGACTGGGTCGTCAATATGCACACGTAGTATCAAGTGGTCTGCAGCACAGGTTAGTATCGCGAGAGATATATATAGAGAGAGTTAGTTAGTTTGATTAGTTAGTTAGTTAGCAAGTGAGTGAGTGAGTGAGTCAGTCAGTCAGTCAGTCAGTGAGTGGGTCAGTGAGTAAGCGAGTGAGTGAATGAGTGAGTGAGTGAGTGAGTGAGTGAGTGAGTGAGTGAGTGAGTGAGTGAGTGAGTGAATGAGAGTGAGTGAGTGAATGAGTGAATGAGTGAATGAGTGAGTGAGTGAGTGAGTGAGTGAGAGTGAGTGAGTGAGTGAGTGAGTCAGTGAGTGAGTGAGTGAGTGAGTGGGTCAGTGGGTGAGAGAGTGAGTGAGAATGAGTAAAAGTGATTCAAAGAATCATATTGAGACAGAAAAAGAAGCAGGATTGATAATATTGTTTTGGGCGGATTGTGATTTCCATAAAAGCTACCTGTAACTGATACAAGAGACCCAAGCACACCGTTGATGATGGTGGCGATATCGTAGCGACTGCGAGACATACACTTGTTTGTTATTAGGCTGCAACACAAAGCAACATGAATCATATATGAACTTTTAGCATGGTTGAAGCATTGCATTCCAGTGAACAACACAGCATAGTATGTAATAAAGTTCAGAATAAGGTAGTACGTCTGTAGTCCAATTTGTACCTGACAACAACACTTGTGATGCCACCTCCCATGGATGCCACTATGGTATTCACGGCCGCCCTGAAGAATTAGTGTCATCAAGTTGTACTTCATTGTATCTTGTATTTATATAATTACATGATTTACTATGCAGAGAACAATCTGTTACCTGACAGCTTTCTGCCATTGTGAGCTACTGGAAACAATGAAGACGCTACCCGAGTTGAAGCGCAGCCATCCCCACCTTACACAGATACAGATGCTGTTAAGCCGTTACCATGCAAACGCCATAGATGCAATATCTCAAATTTTGCTGTAGCTACTTTGGTCTGTTGAAATATGAGTATTATAACCCGGTAATATGTACAACAACTAGATCTATCTTTGAACTTACCATAACATAAACATTCCTAGGATTGCCTTGAGTGGTGAGGGCAGTGGGGGTCTGTCTCTCGTCGGAACGAAGCAGGCCCTGGGTCTGATAATTAGCGTAGCAATGAGACCTGTCAGTCCGCCGACAAGATGCACAGGGCCACAGCCAGCCACATCAAGGGCGCCCATTTTGTAGAGGAAGCCCTCCTCGGCCCACAGCCAATGTGCCGGTATACTATAGAGGAAGGTGTTTAACATAGAGAAACAATTATATGCCACCATTTTGGTCCGTTCAGCCATAGCACCTGATACTATGGTAGTTGCTGTCGTTGCAAAAGAAAAGCTGGAAGTGGAAGAGGGCGCAAATAAAGCCGAGGCTATCATCATTCTATTTCACTTGGACGAAGAACAGACCCAGGCCGATGAAAGGGTTAGAGCCATGAGCTGTTCTAAAGGAGAATGCAAAGCCACATGGCCAGTTCGTGATACCGCCAAAAACAACATCCAAAGCGTTCTTTACCATGGTATTTGTATCACTTTTGGGGCTGACGCATCCAGCCTCAAGCAACCGGAAGCCTGAAATGGTAAATGGTTTACCGTTAGCAGTTCATGCGAGTGAGCTTTATTTGAATGAACAGTGTAAATTATCAGTATTCTCAATATCAACTCGTTTGTATCACCGCCACCACCACAATCATCATAATCATCATAATCATCATCACCATCATCAACAGCATTAGCATCATCATCATCACCCTTACCACCATCATTATCATCACCACAATCAGTATAATCATCATCATCATCATTACCAACATCAGCGTTATCATCGGTACATTTAATATCCCGTTTATAATGAATATCAACCTGAAGTTATGTTCTCATCCAATCCTAACGGACTTCACAACGATCGTTGGACTCTTTAACGTTCTGGTTAAAACGCAAATCAAACCATCTAATGCGGTCTCTTAATCTACGTCATAGCAATAACGAGCACAATTACTCCCACGCCTTCCGATACGAGCTGTCATAATTCTAATGATCTAATGATAAAAACCAATTCCCCTTACTCGAGCCTCAACACGGTGAGTTATATCAAGGTAATATGATAAGATGGTGAGAAAAGTCATTAGTGTTTGTTCTTCGGTCTATTGTGACGCGAACTCTAAGGACGTATTCTGATTGCGCTGAGTACCTTTAGAATCAAAGCAACCTCCTCTCTGAAGCAAGTGAAATAAACTTGATGCAGCCCAATGTGTATGAAAGGCTAATGTAATATCGACAAAGCATTCTCGTCTATGCACCACATCACTCGCTTCTGATGAGCTGAAAGTATCACAACCAAAGGCATTCGCGGCAAAGCAAACATTCAGTCGCTTCTATCTTCCCGGCAGGATGACAGTTAACAACAACTGCACAGGTACATTCATAGCACGATCATATCCAAAGTCCATCAGGCATACATACATACATACATACATACATACATACATACATACACTACATACATACATACATACATACATACATACAGACATACATACATACATACATACATACATACATACATACATACATACATACATACATACATACATACATACATACATACATACATACAGACACATACATACACAACATACATACATACATACATACATACATACATACATACATACATACATGCATGCATACATACATACATACATACACACATACATACATACATACATACATACATACATACATACATACATACATACATACATACATACATACATACATACATACATACATACATACATACATACATACATACATACATACATACATACATACATACATACATACATACATACATACATACATACATACATACATACATACATACATACATACATACATACATACATACATACACGTTTACAAACGCAAAGAGATCATGTATGCAGGCAACCATACTATCATATTATTATCAGGGATTCAAGCATGCATGGATTCGGTAAATGACAAGTTCTAGGACCGCTAGAGTTGTAACAACCAACCCACACCTTCATTTGCATACGATGTTGGTTTCACACAAAAAGTAGAATGTTATGCACAACTAAATCATGACATCAACGTCGCGGTGCATCAATGCCACCTGCATTGTCATTGCCCTCCCTGCCTGCTCTGTCACCTATAGCACAGCATTAAGGTCGCAAGCTGGTCGATTCGTGCCCGTCCCATTTGTGTTATTGATCGTCATCAGATGCAATATATTATATCATTTGTCATACGGTGGAACTGCACAAAACAATGGAATGAAGAGAGCTGTCCGATGTCGATGATAAGGTCACCGGGTAGCATAATAGCATCATTTGATCTATTACAGCTCCACGCGATAACTCCCGCCGATTCGGATCCATAAATTGCAGGCGCAACTTTAATTAAAGAACATGTTACAAAATGTGGGTCGAAAGTAGTGCCCCTAGCAAACAGAGTGAAAACTAGCTTGGCGCGTCATCCGGCAATTTTTTGCGTGTTAAACTTGTCAGTAGGATTGCTATACGGATACGAAAAGAAAATGTTTTTTATTATATTGTTTTTGTTAGAGATGAAAGTCGATGGGAAAGGCAAAATGTACTGATTTCTTGACTTATATTCGCCTCCAGCGCCCAACGTTTCTCATCTTATTCCTACCTAATTCCCAACACCTCGCCTAGTGAAGCTAGTTGTGAAAGCACGCCATTATTGATGGCGGATGTCAATAAGGCATTCTTGTTCCTATTGTGTTAAGATAACTTACAGATGCGTATATTATATAAAGAATGGCGCCATAAAACAATGGAAAACACAATTCCAATTATAGACAAACTCTATTTATTCATGATTCTTGATCCAACACAGGAGATCGTCAATTGTAATACGAAATATATTATAACAGTGTTCTATACAGTTGAGTGAGGCCAAATATAGCCGCTACTAAATTCCTCATAGAAAGAAGCATTGTTCACCAAAAAGCAAACGAAACGTAGCAAGTTGTTTGATTTTGCAAGTGTCTTTGAAATACTTTCTCGTGCGATGTGAGCAGTTATCTGCTTTTACTAAATATCTACTTCATGCCAAAGAGCCAAGCGATAGCATACCCCCTCACAAAGTAAATAAAGACGAATAATGCAGCAATTGTTGGGTTGCCTTGTTGCACACCTCGATAATAGGAAGAAAATTCTTTATCTAATATAAGCGATGACTGTGATAGTAATATATAAACCATAAGTTGGCGATACATTGTTGGTGAAAGTATGTCTGGTGGCTATTAGAAAAGTTCATAAACTGAGAAACCAGTTGCGGGACAAATAGAAATTACTTTGCTGATTATCATAACGGCCTTTGATGCCTCAATTAGTAAGATCCGATTTTATGACGGTCTACCATATTTTGCTCTATGTCAAATTACTGCCGGAAATGAACCATAACCCACGGAAGTCAGCGGTCAGCGGTCCGATTGGACTTTGAGGTGTTGTATCATTCACATTGGAGTTACTTACAGTACCTTGATCTTTAAAATGTGCTATTCGGTGCGCGTGTGCTATGCTACTATAAACAGGACAAAGCAGCTAAAATACATCCAGAAATCTGATAATCATTGCACAGATGATAGAAGACACACCCTACAACTTAGCTAAGTATAATTTTCTTACTTGCTTGTTCATTCAATGCGCATAAATGGCATTTAAGGGGTCAAACACAAAATTTTAAAGAATCAATTTCACTAGCTAATGTATTCAAGTATGATTTGAACGGATTTGTGGCTGGGCTTGACCTTCATTTTATGTCGAAAAGGATCTACTTGGAGCAGTTGCAAATGTACATTGCTGATTTGCTTATATTCATGGAATAATGAGAGCGTTGTTTACAGATATTATGACATGATGGAACGAGCTGGATTCTTGCTGACGTCATTCACAAAAGCGGGTTGTCAAAAAACGACCTTAAGACGCGGAAGCTTGACATGGAGTAATTGCACTCAGCTGCACAATTGCCATTTATACAAATCGATTATATGAGGACACCTACGTCTTGTTATAAAACACAAATAGAAGCTTCGATACCATTTGGCTAATGGTCTGATCCGCGGTAGCTCTACCCAATCCCAACCGTACCGATCTGATTTACCCGCAGTTTTGTGACACACGGAGAGAATGCTTAAGAGGCAATCGCCTGTCCTCTGCATTTTCGTGTTGGTGTCATTCGAATAGACGCACATCCACAGAAAGCTGTGCATGTGATTATCAACCTGTGCATTTCCATTGTCACGTTATTTTGGATGCATCCCCTGGCACTTTATGACCCGACTGAATCAGAACGCTACCCGCGCAACATCCCACGCAGAGGTCACCTAGTACGACCCAGGTGTATTTGTCTTTACCACGACCACTTGAAGATGGTGTGTTCGCTGCATAACTTACATATATATTTGTTACAACAGTAGGGAGCATTCCGTGAATTGACAATAGTGACGATGATACGCGAACGACGAATTAAACAAGCTCCTCCACTGGTGGTGCATGCAAGCCACAAAATACAATCCAGTATAATGCATTACCCGCTTAACCATAAGCATTAGGTACGTACGTCCGCTTGATAATAATAATTGTGCGCTGAGGCGAGTCGTAGAGGCGCACTGGTTGCTATCAGGATTTATACCGATGTCTGCTTAGCATTTATGCAAACAATACCCTTCCATTATTCCACCTTATTGTGAGGGCAAGAAACAAACTCCAGTTCATTTTATTTTCAATGTATGACAGTAGTTTAACACTAAAGGAACAAAAAAGAGGCTTTGATGGAATGGTGGAAAACGAAGTGTAACAGCTTTTAGTTTTCAGATGGGCACGGTATATGTGAGTGAGTACACAAAAACCCACTGTATATAGACATCAACTGGCTTTGTTTACATCACCGATAGTGCTTGGTTGATCGCTAATTTGAGCATAGATGGTTAGGACAGCACTTGAACAAATAGGCTGTGACGAAATAACCATGAATGCTGTAGCCATAAAAACGCTAAATGTTTGCACAACGCAATTACGTCTTTCCGGCTCATGCACTAAACGTAATGGCAACAAGCAAATTTTGCTACCTGTGCGAGCAGTACAAGTACCTTTACATATATATATATGTATATATCAATAATTATTCAAATATGTATATGTATACATTCATATAAATATATATCTTGATATATGTATCGATATATTCATATATGTATATATTTGTATATATATATATATGTATATATAAAATATATATGTATATTTCTATATATATTTATACGAATATAAATACATGTATATATAAAAAAAATATAAATATATATATATATATATATATATATAGGTATATATATATATGTATATATATATATAGGTATATATATATGTATATATATAAATATGTATATATATATATATGCATATTTCTATATATATTTATACGAATATAAATACATATATATATATAAAAATATAAATATATATATATATGTATATATATATGTGTATATATAGGTATATATATATGTATATATATATATGTATATATATATATATATATAGATATAAATATATATATATATATATATATATATATATATATATATATATATATATATATATATATATATATATGTGCATTTATTGCCATGTTGATCGCACTGAAACACTTTGGTGTGTTTATATTGTCTGTGTACGAATATTTGAGCTAATGATTAATGTTGTGGGCGTTGTTGTTGTTGTTGTCGATTTGTTGCATCAGTTATGTACTCTGTTTGGCCTTTTACAGCAAACCAGCTCCCTCTGCCCTATTGTAACTTTATTTTTGTTGTCAGTTTTGTCGTTGACAGCAAACAAATGATGTCACATGTAATATGTTCTAGACGAGTCAGAACAAGGGTACGATGTAAGCAAACCATAATGGACAAAGCTGGTCATGCTGACCATCAACGTTATCTCAACGTCGCCATATTATCTACGAAAACTGCAATGGCTGCGTGTATTCGTGACATTATGCAGTAACTTGGCAATAAGGTTGCTGTTTGAGGTACATCGCTAAAACACCCACATGCATATTAGTTTAAGTTGGCATTGCTCTTTGCGCTGTGAGTTTGTGTAAGCCACTGGGCATTCTATGAATAGACCTGCTTTCTGGTCGCTGCTTGTACGGATCAGTAACGGAACTGTTGACGGGCTATCAGATTTTTATACCATTCTTAATCGGCAGACATTATCATATTATTATCAGGGATTGAAGCATGCATGGATTCGGTAAATGACAAGTTCTAGGACCGCTAGAGTTGTAACAACCAACCCACACCGTCATTTGCATCCGATGTTGGTTTCACACAAGAAGTAGAATGTTATGCACAACTAAATCATGACATCAACGTCGCGGTGCATCAATGCCGCCTGCATTGTCATTGCTTACCGTGCCTGCTCTCTCACCTATAGCCCAGCATTAAGGTCGCAAGCTGGTCGATTCGTGCCCGTCCCATTTGTGTTATTGATCGTCATCAGATGCAATATATTACATCATTTGTCATACGGCGGAACTGCAAAAAACAATGGAATGAAGAGATCTGTCCGATGTCGATGATAAGGTCACCGGGTAGCATAATAGCATCATTTGATCTATTACAGCTCCACGCGATAGCTCCCGCCGATTCGGATCCATAAATTGCAGGCGCAACTTTAATTAAAGAGCATGTTACAAAATGTGGGTCGAAAGTAGTGCCCCTAGCAAACAGAGTGAAAACTAGCATGACGCGTCATCCGGCAATTTTTTGCGTGTTAAACTTGTCAGTAGGATTGCTATACGGATACGAAAAGAAAATGTTTTTTATAATATTGTTTTTTTTAGAGATGAAAGTCGATGGGAAAGGCAAAATGTACTGATTTCTTATATGCGCCTCCAGCGCCAAACGTTTTCTCACCTTATTCTTACCTTATTCCGAACACCTCGCCTAGTGAAGCTAGTTGTAAAAGCACGCCATTACTGATGGCGGATGTCAATAAGGCATTTTTGTTCCTATTGTGTTAAGATAACTTACAGATGCGTATATTATATAAAGAATGGCGCCATAAAACAACGGAAAACACAATTCCAATTATAGACAAACTCTATTTATTCATGATTCTTGATCCAACACAGGAGATCATCGATTGTAATGCGAAATTACTATTACTGTGTTCTTACTGTTGAGTGAGGCCAAATATAGCCGCTTCTAAATACCTCATAGAAAGAAGCATTGTTCACCAAAAAGCAAAAGAAACGTGGCAAGTTGTTTGATTTTGCAAGTGTCTTTCAAATACTTTCTCGTGCGGTATGAGCTGTTATCTGCTTTTACTAAATATCTACTTCATGCCAAAGAGCCAAGCGATGGCATACCCCCTCACAAAGTAAATAAAGACGAATAATGCAGCAATTCTTGGGTTGCCTTGTTGCACACCTCGATAATAGGAAGAAAATTCTTTATTTAATATAAGCGATGACTGTGATAGTAATATATAAACCATAAGTTGGCGATACATTGTTGGTGAAAGTATGTCTGGTGACTATTGGAAAAGTTCATAAACTGAGAAACCAGTTGCGGGACAAATAGAAATTACTTTGCTGATTATCATAACGGCCTTTGATGCCTCAATTAGTAAGATCCGATTTTATGACGGTCTACCATATTTTGCTCTATGTCAAATTACTGCCGGAAATGAACCATAACCCACGGAAGTCAGCGGTCAGCGGTCCGATTGGACTTTGAGGTGTTGTATCATTCACATTGGAGTTACTTACAGTACCTTGATCTTTAAAATGTGCTATTCGGTGCGCGTGTGCTATGCTACTATAAACAGGACAAAGCAGCTAAAATACATCCAGAAATCTGATAATCATTGCACAGATGATAGAAGACACACCCTACAACTTAGCTAAGTATAATTTTCTTACTTGCTTGTTCATTCAATGCGCATAAATGGCATTTAAGGGGTCAAACACAAAATTTTAAAGAATCAATTTCACTAGCTATTGTATTCAAGTATGATTTGAACGGATTTGTGGCTGGGCTTGACCTTCATTTTATGTCGAAAAGGATCTATTTGGAGCAGTTGCAAATGTACATTGCTGATTTGCTTATATTCATGGAATAATGAGAGCGTTGTTTACAGATATTATTACATGATGGAATGAGCTGGCTTGTTGCTGACGTCATTCACAAAAGCGGGTTGTCAAAAAAACGACCTTAAGACGCGGAAGCTTGACATGGAGTAATTGCACTCAGCTGCACAATTGCCATTTATACAAATCGATTATATGAGGACACACCTACGTCTTGTTATAAAAACAAAAAGAAGCTGCGATATTCTTTGGCTGATGGTCTGGTCCGCGGTAGCTCTACCCAATCCCAACCGTACCGATCTGATTTACCCGCAGTTTGTGACACACGGAGAGAATGCTTAAGAGGCAATCGCCTGTCCTCTGCATTTTCGTGTTGGTGTCATTCGAATAGACGCACATCCACAGAAAGCTGTGCATGTGATTATCAACCTGTGCATTTCCATTGTCACGTTATTTTGGATGCATCCCCTGGCACTTTATGACCCGACTGAATCAGAACGCTACCCGCGCAACATCCCACGCAGAGGTCACCTAGTACGACCCAGGTGTATTTGTCTTTACCACGACCACTTGAAGATGGTGTGTTCGCTGCATAACTTACATATATATTTGTTACAACAGTAGGGAGCATTCCGTGAATTGACAATAGTGACGATGATACGCGAACGACGAATTAAACAAGCTCCTCCACTGGTGGTGCATGCAAGCCACAAAATACAATCCAGTATAATGCATTACCCGCTTAACCATAAGCATTAGGTACGTCCGCTTGATAATAATAATTGTGCGCTGAGGCGAGTCGTAGAGGCGCACTGGTTGCTATCAGGATTTATACCGATGTCTGCTTAGCATTTATGCAAACAATACCCTTCCATTATTCCACCTTATTGTGAGGGCAAGAAACAAACTCCAGTTCATTTTATTTTCAATGTATGACAGTAGTTTAACACTAAAGGAACAAAAAAGAGGCTTTGATGGAATGGTGGAAAACGAAGTGTAACAGCTTTTAGTTTTCAGATGGGCACGGTATATGTGAGTGAGTACACAAAAAACCCACTGTATATAGACATCAACTGGCTTTGTTTACATCACCGATAGTGCTTGGTTGATCGCTAATTTGAGCATAGATGGTTAGGACAGCACTTGAACAAATAGGCTGTGACGAAATAACCATGAATGCTGTAGCCATAAAAACGCTAAATGTTTGCACAACGCAATTACGTCTTTCCGGCTCATGCACTAAACGTAATGGCAACAAGCAAATTTTGCTACCTGTGCGAGCAGTACAAGTACCTTTACATATATATATATGTATATATCAATAATTATTCAAATATGTATATGTATACATTCATATAAATATATATCTTGATATATGTATCGATATATTCATATATGTATATATTTGTATATATATATATATGTATATATAAATATATATGTATATTTCTATATATATTTATACGAATATAAATACATGTATATATAAAAAAATATAAATATATATATATATATATATATATAGGTATATATATATATGTATATATATATATAGGTATATATATATGTATATATATAAATATGTATATATATATATATATATGCATATTTCTATATATATTTATACGAATATAAATACATATATATATATAAAAAATATAAATATATATATATATGTATATATATGTATATATAGGTATATATATATATATATATATCTATATATGATATATATATATATATATAGATATAAATATATATATATATATATATATATATATATATATATATATATATATATATATATATATATATATATATATATATATATATATGTGCATTTATTGCCATGTTGATCGCACTGAAACACTTTGTGTGTTTATATTGTCTGTGTACGAATATTTGAGCTAATGATTAATGTTGTGGGCGTTGTTGTTGTTGTTGTCGATTTGTTGCATCAGTTATGTACTCTGTTTGGCCTTTTACAGCAAACCAGCTCCCTCTGCCCTATTGTAACTTTATTTTTGTTGTCAGTTTTGTCGTTGACAGCAAACAAATGATGTCACATGTAATATGTTCTAGACGAGTCAGAACAAGGGTACGATGTAAGCAAACCATAATGGACAAAGCTGGTCATGCTGACCATCAACGTTATCTCAACGTCGCCATATTATCTACGAAAACTGCAATGGCTGCGTGTATTCGTGACATTATGCAGTAACTTGGCAATAAGGTTGCTGTTTGAGGTACATCGCTAAAACACCCACATGCATATTAGTTTAAGTTGGCATTGCTCTTTGCGCTGTGAGTTTGTGTAAGCCACTGGGCATTCTATGAATAGACCTGCTTTCTGGTCGCTGCTTGTACGGATCAGTAACGGAACTGTTGACGGGCTATCAGATTTTTATACCATTCTTAATCGGCAGACATTATCATATTATTATCAGGGATTGAAGCATGCATGGATTCGGTAAATGACAAGTTCTAGGACCGCTAGAGTTGTAACAACCAACCCACACCGTCATTTGCATCCGATGTTGGTTTCACACAAGAAGTAGAATGTTATGCACAACTAAATCATGACATCAACGTCGCGGTGCATCAATGCCGCCTGCATTGTCATTGCTTACCGTGCCTGCTCTCTCACCTATAGCCCAGCATTAAGGTCGCAAGCTGGTCGATTCGTGCCCGTCCCATTTGTGTTATTGATCGTCATCAGATGCAATATATTACATCATTTGTCATACGGCGGAACTGCAAAAAACAATGGAATGAAGAGATCTGTCCGATGTCGATGATAAGGTCACCGGGTAGCATAATAGCATCATTTGATCTATTACAGCTCCACGCGATAGCTCCCGCCGATTCGGATCCATAAATTGCAGGCGCAACTTTAATTAAAGAGCATGTTACAAAATGTGGGTCGAAAGTAGTGCCCCTAGCAAACAGAGTGAAAACTAGCATGACGCGTCATCCGGCAATTTTTTGCGTGTTAAACTTGTCAGTAGGATTGCTATACGGATACGAAAAGAAAATGTTTTTTTTTATAATATTGTTTTTTTTAGAGATGAAAGTCGATGGGAAAGGCAAAATGTACTGATTTCTTATATGCGCCTCCAGCGCCAAACGTTTTCTCACCTTATTCTTACCTTATTCCGAACACCTCGCCTAGTGAAGCTAGTTGTAAAAGCACGCCATTACTGATGGCGGATGTCAATAAGGCATTTTTGTTCCTATTGTGTTAAGATAACTTACAGATGCGTATATTATATAAAGAATGGCGCCATAAAACAACGGAAAACACAATTCCAATTATAGACAAACTCTATTTATTCATGATTCTTGATCCAACACAGGAGATCATCGATTGTAATGCGAAATTACTATTACTGTGTTCTTTACTGTTGAGTGAGGCCAAATATAGCCGCTTCTAAATACCTCATAGAAAGAAGCATTGTTCACCAAAAAGCAAAAGAAACGTGGCAAGTTGTTTGATTTTGCAAGTGTCTTTCAAATACTTTCTCGTGCGGTATGAGCTGTTATCTGCTTTTACTAAATATCTACCCCATGCCAAAGAGCCAAGCGATGGCATACCCCCTCACAAAGTAAATAAAGACGAATAATGCAGCAATTCTTGGGTTGCCTTGTTGCACACCTCGATAATAGGAAGAAAATTCTTTATTTAATATAAGCGATGACTGTGATAGTAATATATAAACCATAAGTTGGCGATACATTGTTGGTGAAAGTATGTCTGGTGACTATTGGAAAAGTTCATAAACTGAGAAACCAGTTGCGGGACAAATAGAAATTACTTTGCTGATTATCATAACGGCCTTTGATGCCTCAATTAGTAAGATCCGATTTTATGACGGTCTACCATATTTTGCTCTATGTCAAATTACTGCCGGAAATGAACCATAACCCACGGAAGTCAGCGGTCAGCGGTCCGATTGGACTTTGAGGTGTTGTATCATTCACATTGGAGTTACTTACAGTACCTTGATCTTTAAAATGTGCTATTCGGTGCGCGTGTGCTATGCTACTATAAACAGGACAAAGCAGCTAAAATACATCCAGAAATCTGATAATCATTGCACAGATGATAGAAGACACACCCTACAACTTAGCTAAGTATAATTTTCTTACTTGCTTGTTCATTCAATGCGCATAAATGGCATTTAAGGGGTCAAACACAAAATTTTAAAGAATCAATTTCACTAGCTATTGTATTCAAGTATGATTTGAACGGATTTGTGGCTGGGCTTGACCTTCATTTTATGTCGAAAAGGATCTACTTGGAGCAGTTGCAAATGTACATTGCTGATTTGCTTATATTCATGGAATAATGAGAGCGTTGTTTACAGATATTATGACATGATGGAACGAGCTGGATTCCTGCTGACGTCATTCACAAAAGCGGGTTGTCAAAAAACGACCTTAAGACGCGGAAGCTTGACATGGAGTAATTGCACTCAGCTGCACAATTGCCATTTATACAAATCGATTATATGAGGACACCTACGTCTTGTTATAAAAACAAAAAGAAGCTGCGATATTCTTTGGCTGATGGTCTGGTCCGCGGTAGCCCTACCCCATCCCAATCGTACCGATCTGATTTACCCGCAGTTTGTGACACACGGAGAGAATGCTTAAGAGGCAATCGCCTGTCCTCTGCATTTTCGTGTTGGTGTCATTCGAATAGACGCACATCCACAGAAAGCTGTGCATGTGATTATCAACCTGTGCATTTCCATTGTCACGTTATTTTGGATGCATCCCCTGGCACTTTATGACCCGACTGAATCAGAACGCTACCCGCGCAACATCCCACGCAGAGGTCACCTAGTACGACCCAGGTGTATTTGTCTTTACCACGACCACTTGAAGATGGTGTGTTCGCTGCATAACTTACATATATATTTGTTACAACAGTAGGGAGCATTCCGTGAATTGACAATAGTGACGATGATACGCGAACGACGAATTAAACAAGCTCCTCCACTGGTGGTGCATGCAAGCCACAAAATACAATCCAGTATAATGCATTACCCGCTTAACCATAAGCATTAGGTACGTCCGCTTGATAATAATAATTGTGCGCTGAGGCGAGTCGTAGAGGCGCACTGGTTGCTATCAGGATTTATACCGATGTCTGCTTAGCATTTATGCAAACAATACCCTTCCATTATTCCACCTTATTGTGAGGGCAAGAAACAAACTCCAGTTCATTTTATTTTCAATGTATGACAGTAGTTTAACACTAAAGGAACAAAAAAGAGGCTTTGATGGAATGGTGGAAAACGAAGTGTAACAGCTTTTAGTTTTCAGATGGGCACGGTATATGTGAGTGAGTACACAAAAACCCACTGTATATAGACATCAACTGGCTTTGTTTACATCACCGATAGTGCTTGGTTGATCGCTAATTTGAGCATAGATGGTTAGGACAGCACTTGAACAAATAGGCTGTGACGAAATAACCATGAATGCTGTAGCCATAAAAACGCTAAATGTTTGCACAACGCAATTACGTCTTTCCGGCTCATGCACTAAACGTAATGGCAACAAGCAAATTTTGCTACCTGTGCGAGCAGTACAAGTACCTTTACATATATATATATGTATATATCAATAATTATTCAAATATGTATATGTATACATTCATATAAATATATATCTTGATATATGTATCGATATATTCATATATGTATATATTTGTATATATATATATATGTATATATAAAATATATATGTATATTTCTATATATATTTATACGAATATAAATACATGTATATATAAAAAAATATAAATATATATATATATATATATATATAGGTATATATATATATGTATATATATATATAGGTATATATATATGTATATATATAAATATGTATATATATATATATATGCATATTTCTATATATATTTATACGAATATAAATACATATATATATATAAAAATATAAAATATATATATATATGTATATATATATGTATATATAGGTATATATATGTATATATATCTATATATAGTATATATATATATATATATATATATATATATCCCGATATCTCTCTCCTATATATATATATATATATATATATATATATATATATATATATATATATATATATATATATATATATATATATATATATGTGCATTTATTGCCATGTTGATCGCACTGAAACACTTTGGTGTGTTTATATTGTCTGTGTACGAATATTTGAGCTAATGATTAATGTTGTGGGCGTTGTTGTTGTTGTTGTCGATTTGTTGCATCAGTTATGTACTCTGTTTGGCCTTTTACAGCAAACCAGCTCCCTCTGCCCTATTGTAACTTTATTTTTGTTGTCAGTTTTGTCGTTGACAGCAAACAAATGATGTCACATGTAATATGTTCTAGACGAGTCAGAACAAGGGTACGATGTAAGCAAACCATAATGGACAAAGCTGGTCATGCTGACCATCAACGTTATCTCAACGTCGCCATATTATCTACGAAAACTGCAATGGCTGCGTGTATTCGTGACATTATGCAGTAACTTGGCAATAAGGTTGCTGTTTGAGGTACATCGCTAAAACACCCACATGCATATTAGTTTAAGTTGGCATTGCTCTTTGCGCTGTGAGTTTGTGTAAGCCACTGGGCATTCTATGAATAGACCTGCTTTCTGGTCGCTGCTTGTACGGATCAGTAACGGAACTGTTGACGGGCTATCAGATTTTTATACCATTCTTAATCGGCAGACATTATCATATTATTATCAGGGATTGAAGCATGCATGGATTCGGTAAATGACAAGTTCTAGGACCGCTAGAGTTGTAACAACCAACCCACACCGTCATTTGCATCCGATGTTGGTTTCACACAAGAAGTAGAATGTTATGCACAACTAAATCATGACATCAACGTCGCGGTGCATCAATGCCGCCTGCATTGTCATTGCTTACCGTGCCTGCTCTCTCACCTATAGCCCAGCATTAAGGTCGCAAGCTGGTCGATTCGTGCCCGTCCCATTTGTGTTATTGATCGTCATCAGATGCAATATATTACATCATTTGTCATACGGCGGAACTGCAAAAAACAATGGAATGAAGAGATCTGTCCGATGTCGATGATAAGGTCACCGGGTAGCATAATAGCATCATTTGATCTATTACAGCTCCACGCGATAGCTCCCGCCGATTCGGATCCATAAATTGCAGGCGCAACTTTAATTAAAGAGCATGTTACAAAATGTGGGTCGAAAGTAGTGCCCCTAGCAAACAGAGTGAAAACTAGCATGACGCGTCATCCGGCAATTTTTTGCGTGTTAAACTTGTCAGTAGGATTGCTATACGGATACGAAAAGAAAATGTTTTTTATAATATTGTTTTTTTTTTAGAGATGAAAGTCGATGGGAAAGGCAAAATGTACTGATTTCTTATATGCGCCTCCAGCGCCAAACGTTTTCTCACCTTATTCTTACCTTATTCCGAACACCTCGCCTAGTGAAGCTAGTTGTAAAAGCACGCCATTACTGATGGCGGATGTCAATAAGGCATTTTTGTTCCTATTGTGTTAAGATAACTTACAGATGCGTATATTATATAAAGAATGGCGCCATAAAACAACGGAAAACACAATTCCAATTATAGACAAACTCTATTTATTCATGATTCTTGATCCAACACAGGAGATCATCGATTGTAATGCGAAATTACTATTACTGTGTTCTTTACTGTTGAGTGAGGCCAAATATAGCCGCTTCTAAATACCTCATAGAAAGAAGCATTGTTCACCAAAAGCAAAAGAAACGTGGCAAGTTGTTTGATTTTGCAAGTGTCTTTCAAATACTTTCTCGTGCGGTATGAGCTGTTATCTGCTTTTACTAAATATCTACCCCATGCCAAAGAGCCAAGCGATGGCATACCCCCTCACAAAGTAAATAAAGACGAATAATGCAGCAATTCTTGGGTTGCCTTGTTGCACACCTCGATAATAGGAAGAAAATTCTTTATTTAATATAAGCGATGACTGTGATAGTAATATATAAACCATAAGTTGGCGATACATTGTTGGTGAAAGTATGTCTGGTGACTATTGGAAAAGTTCATAAACTGAGAAACCAGTTGCGGGACAAATAGAAATTACTTTGCTGATTATCATAACGGCCTTTGATGCCTCAATTAGTAAGATCCGATTTTATGACGGTCTACCATATTTTGCTCTATGTCAAATTACTGCCGGAAATGAACCATAACCCACGGAAGTCAGCGGTCAGCGGTCCGATTGGACTTTGAGGTGTTGTATCATTCACATTGGAGTTACTTACAGTACCTTGATCTTTAAAATGTGCTATTCGGTGCGCGCGTGTGCTATGCTACTATAAACAGGACAAAGCAGCTAAAATACATCCAGAAATCTGATAATCATTGCACAGATGATAGAAGACACACCCTACAACTTAGCTAAGTATAATTTTCTTACTTGCTTGTTCATTCAATGCGCATAAATGGCATTTAAGGGGTCAAACACAAAATTTTAAAGAATCAATTTCACTAGCTATTGTATTCAAGTATGATTTGAACGGATTTGTGGCTGGGCTTGACCTTCATTTTATGTCGAAAAGGATCTACTTGGAGCAGTTTGCAAATGTACATTGCTGATTTGCTTATATTCATGGAATAATGAGAGCGTTGTTTACAGATATTATGACATGATGGAACGAGCTGGATTCTTGCTGACGTCATTCACAAAAGCGGGTTTACTGTCAAAAAACGACCTTAAGACGCGGAAGCTTGACATGGAGTAATTGCACTCAGCTGCACAATTGCCATTTATACAAATCGATTATATGAGGACACCTACGTCTTGTTATAAAAACAAAAAGAAGCTGCGATATTCTTTGGCTGATGGTCTGGTCCGCGGTAGCCCTACCCCATCCCAATCGTACCCATCTGATTTACCCGCAGTTTGTGACACACGAAGTGTATGCATAAGGGGCAATCGCCTGTCTACTGCATTTTCGTGTCGGTGTCATTCGAATTGACGCACATTCACAGAAAGCTGTGCATTTCCATTGTCACGTTATTTTGGATGCATCCCCTGGCACTTTGTGACCCAACTGAATCAGAACGTTACCCGCGCAACGTCCCACGCAGACGTCACCTAGTACGATCCAGGTGTATTTGTTCAAGTTGTGACACCACGACCACTTGAAGATGGTGTGTTCGCTGCATAACTTACATATATATTTGTTACAACAGTAGGGAGCATTCCGTGAATTGACAATAGTGACGATGATACGCGAACGACGAAATAAACAAACTCCCTCCACTGGTGGTGCATGCAAGCCACAAAATACAATCCAGTATAATGCGTTACCCACTTAACCGTAAGCATTAGGTACGTACGCTTGATAATAATAATTGTGCGCTGAGGCGAGTCGTAGAGGCGCACTGGTTGCTATCAGGATTTATACCGATGTCTGCTTAGCATTTATGCAAACAATACCCTTCCATTATTCCACCTTATTGTGAGGGCAAGAAACAAACTCCAGTGCGTTTTATTTACAATGTATGACAGTAGTTTAATACTAAAGGAAACACAAAGAGGCTTTGATGGAATGATGGAAAACGAAGCGTGACAGCTTTTAGTATTCAAATGGGCAAGGCCTATGTGAGTGAGTACACAAAAACACACTGTATATAGACATCAACTGGCTTTGTTCACATCACCGACAGTACTTGGTTGACCAATAGACCGCTTATTTGAGCATAGATGGTTCTGACAGCGCTTGATCAAATAGGCTGTGACAAAATAACCATGAACACTGTTGCCATCAAAATGCTTATTGTTTGCACAACGCGATTACGCCTTTCGGGCTCATGCACTAAACGTAATGGCAACAAGCGAATTTTGCTACCTGTGCGAGCAGTACAAGTACCTTTACATACGATATATGTATATATCAATAATTATCAAATATGTATATGTATACATTCATATAAATATATATCTTGATATATGTATCGATATATTCATATATGTATATATATGTATATATATATATATGTATATATAAATATATATATGTATATTTCTATATATATTTATACGAATATAAATACATGTATATATAAAAAAATATATATATATATATATATATATATATATATAGGTATATATATATATATGTATATATATATATAGGTATATATATATGTATATATATATATATATGTATATATATATATATATATGCATATTTCTATATATATTTATACGAATATATATACATATATATATATATAAAAATATATAATATATATCTATATATATATATCTATGTATATATAGGTATATATATATGTATATATCTCATATGTATTGTATCTAATATTCGGGGATATAATTAGAAAATAATTTACTTGATACTCTAGAGACTATATCTAGCTCCGTGACATCTATCTATCATATTTAGGCAGCATAGCTATATATATGTGTATCTCGTGTCCATATGTGCATTTCATTGCCATGGTGCCGTGATCGCACTGAAACACTTTGGTGTGTTTTTGGTCTTGTCTGTGTACGAATATTTTTGAGCTAATGATTAATGTTGTGGGCGTTGTTGTTGTTGTATTCGATTTGTTGCATCAGTTATGTACATCTGTTTGGCCTTTTACAGCAAACCAGCATCCCTATTGTGCACTATTGTAACTTTATTTTTGTCATCAGTTTTGTCGTTGACAGCAAACAAATGATGTCACATGTAATATGTTCGCGTCCTTCTTTGCTCTTTTGAAGCTTTGTCACCTGTACTCACCCACTACCAACGTACATACCAGCGTGTGTCACAATGGTAGGTGTCAGCACGAACGCCCGATATATCACCGTCATCTGCCCACTCCCAATCGACTGAAGGAGTTTATTGTGTATTCATTTGACTGTTACTTCCTGTTCACTATTCATCAATCATACGACGCATATATTTGAAGCCGGAAGTGGTTTCGTCCATATAAACGACCTTTTTCACCACCTGAATGTAGCAATGCGCGTTGCATTTTCTAAGCTCATCGATCATGTTTCAAGATAATTCCACATTGTAAAAGATAGTATTCATCTCGCTACTGATAGTTACCGCAAGCCACAGAAGTATCACGTCTTGATTCTGTGATGTGCAAATATTTTGCATGCAGCTTGATAATATTGATTTGTAACTATTCACAAAAGGGGTGACAATAGACTGATTGGAATTTCACCGCACACTCTTTTACTTCAGGAAAAACAAAATTACGTTTCTAATTTCCAAGTTAATCACCCATTGAAATATATCATCATATAAAGCTCTTGCACTCATAGGTGTCTGCGACAGAATGTTAATTGTATTATGCCTAATTACTTGCGGTATGATATTGATCTTACTTCCAGGGGCAGATTTGATGGATACACCTGCTTTCGACCTCAATGCTGATATCTGAATCGTAAACTTCCTCACAGACAGGCTGAAAACGTTGTCCTTGTTGCTTGGTCTATAAGGTCGATGACCCAAAAAATATTTCGATAGAACCATATTGCTCAATAAGCAGGCGATAACCGCAAAGCCGAAATGGCGCGCATCAATTATCACATGTGGTGAATGCCATTACTTGAAGGATGAATTATATTTGCTTTTTACTGCCTGGGCATAATATTACATGCGCTGCGTCTCGAAATGGATGTGAGTATCAATATGACATCGCTCTCAATAACATTTTTGTCCGATACATTGATTCGTTGACAAAGACCACTGTTCGCAATTAACACCATTTCTAATCCTCGCTGAACTTGATATCAATCACGCAGCTGCATCGAAGGGCAATTGTGTAATGTTAATCGCTTCCCGAATGTTCATTATCTGTCAATATATTAAAGATGCAATCAATAGCAGCGCAAAATTAAAGTTCATGGTAGGTGAGCAACACGAATTATGGACAAAAATGCATTCGACAATCCCGATGGCAAGATTAGTGAAAATGCAAATATTGGACTGCATTTGTAAATGCTAATGCAATGCGTTAGTTCTCCCGCAACCATACTGCGTGACTTGCGTTGTATAAGTACCAAGTGTACGTTGAATGTGAAAATCACTTTGTTCATGGCCATGTCGTCAATTGCTTATGTTCAAGGATAGACTAAAGTTAATTCGCTCGAACAACGGGATGTTATTACACTCTTGTAACATAATACAGCATTATGTTCCATCTGATGTCATATATCAGTTTTCCATCAAAGACTTGCAGTTATAAATAAACACATAAGACCGCTGAAGGGCATCATCTTTAAGAATTGCAGAAACCAATGGTGCTTACACACAAATGAGAGGCAACATCTGCAAATAGAATGGTAGATGCAGCTGTGGTCGGTGATCCGCACATGAATCACATTGGGCCTTGTCGTTCATGATAGCTGGTTTGTTGGTGGAGAATGAATGCTTCCATATTCGACAAGTCTCCTTCCACACCTCCTCCTTTTACCCTATCCCTCCTTTTACCCCACCAACTCAAGAACATAAACAATGCATCCACTGTCAATCATATTACAATGCATGCTCGTAAACGATAACGTCACTTATTATGCCAGTCCTGACGATAAGGAGTGTTCTAATCCCCGAAAGCAGCTAGTCTGAGTTATAAATAATCAGGGCAATAAAAGAGGGATGATCATTTGTCATCGTTTATGCACATACGACTCTGTAACTAGATATACTTCTGAGCACAACACATGGATTATTTCACGGCAGCTTTACTTTTAGTCTTTAGTTATGTAGTCACTCTATATATAGTTGTTAAATTAAGCCTGCAGTTTAGGTAAAAAATACCAAGAGACCCCTGTCTCATATGATTTGAGGAAATTATCACACAACGACAAACGTTCAGCAGGTAGGCTTCATGAGACAATGAAAGTAACCAACTTATGAAAGTCAGTACCTCATGTAACTGACTTCCCATTGAGTAGCCCGAACCAAACTCAACACAGCAACCAACAGCGGGGTTGTCGTAAGTGAGATGCATCATGAACTGACATTCTGAAGAAAAAACCAGGAACACATGATCCACGCATCCACGTGATGAATTAGAACAAAATCTCTATTAGGAGATCATGTCTTTGATTTTGACTTGATACTGTTCTCCAAGATGGGTAAGTATAGGTATACTACCGAAGAAGCATAAGTGTCCAACTTTTAAAACTGAATGAAGCGGGATCGTGACAAGATGCCTATTTGCAAACGCCATTATTATATACTCATTAACAGGTTTTACCAAACGAAATATGCTGCGATTCTGTGTATAGCATTTCGTGGATAGTGACAATGATAATGATGGGATCGATATGTGGCTTTCTAACATTTCAGCAGGTTAGCATTGACAAAGAGTGCATTAACCTACCACTCATCGATGTATATGCCTTTTTGTCGGAAGCTATTAGGCTTTCCGGCTGATAAGGTCATCAGTAATAACGGGCGAAATATATTATCCGTGTGTACAAGCCTTATGTATAGCTCACATTGGAATGGGCGGGGGAAAAGTGCGTTTTGTTATAATTCGTAAGTTAGGCAATTTCTGATAAAAAATAAATCCATAACTCTGCATCTGAGAATATGTCGTCTGATGCGATAGGACACACCAAATTTAATCTACTTATCAAGTTACATTGGGAGGAGGAGCGGGAGATTTGAGCTTATTTGTATGCATTTCTATCCGTCAATACTGCCTTCATATGTGAGTTATATCAGCGCAAAACCCAGTTTAACAGTTGTCTGCTTGTCGTTACTTCTTCAAACGGTTAACATGTTTCCTCTAACTACCGCTTGCATTGGTCCAATTAACGGACAATGCGTACTACTTACTGTATATAAAATGGCAAGATGGCAGACACCTTGTTCCTATGCAATACTTGTGTGAATGTACTCATGTCTAATATGATGATAATAAGGTCAATAAGAAGCAAGGTATTTTAAATATTCACAACCACGACGTAAAAGTTGGCAACCATTGACAATATATATGTTTCTATACAAACAAGCAATTTAGGTTGGAAGCTATAAATACATGTAGTGCATCAATGGTGACGAGTATAGATTCTCAACAACCAGGCTGATGTTTTTGCTATTGTTTGGGAACATAACACACATCGAGTTTTGTCGATGGCAATCAGCAGCTTTTGGGAAGGCTACTACAACATATTATTATGGCAACTATACGCGATAAGCTACAAATTAGTGATCTTCTATTCGGTTTACGAATTGAAAATATTAAAATAAGTTACACCTAGCCACTTCGTGCATGTTCTAGTGCAAGTTTGTAAAGAATTCAATATCGAAAAGTACATGTGAACATATTAGGGCTTCTTAGATCTTTTACTGGAAAGAACGTCCGAGGACAAATTAATTTACTCAATTTCAATTATGATGTCGTCAACGATGTCTGTTGCCTGTAGTCAAATCTGTGTTAAGCTATGCCTGCTGGTATTGCATCAAACAAACTGAGCTCGTTCCATTTGGCCGGGAATACTAACACATAGTTTGCATTATTTCCTTTGCAGTAAAAACAGTACGCTGATAATTAGCATGAAAGATCTATCGCATGGATAATAACAGGTGACGACGATATGCTGCTATATACCAGGATAATGGGAACTAGCACATGGCATATTGTATTGATTGCAGTTGTCGTTTTGTGTTCAGGTGAAGGAAGAATTGGAGGAATTCACGATTAAGTCAATCACTCAGTTATCACGGTTGACTACTTTTGCAATCAAGCAAATACGCAATCTTAACCTCTTTTGTCATGATTTGTGCTTGATGCCGCAGATAAGTCACGTTCTTCCTCTTTTGGGATGATTGATTATATACAAGAGTCAATTAACCCGTTTTATACAACAGTCCATTTTCGAGGGAATCAACAAAAGATTCATAATTCAAGCTAAACATTTGACTGATCCAAGTACAGAGAGACTACGATGTTTAACCGTGACACATTTAATGCTACATATACGCATTTATGTGAGATTTCATACAAACATACATACATACATACATACATACATACATACATACATACATACATACATACATACATACATACATACATACATACATACATACACATACATACATACATACAGGACATACATACATACATACATACATACATACATACATACATACATACATACATACATACATACATACATACATACATACATACATACATACATACATACATACATACATACAGACATACATACATACATACATACATACATACATACATACATACATACATACAGACATACATACATACATACATACATACATACATATACATACATACATACATACATACATACATACATACATACATACATACATACATACATACATACATACATACATACATACATACATACATACATACATACATACATACATACATACATACATACATACATACATACATACATACATACATACATACATACATACATACATACATACATACATACATACATACATACATACATACATACATACATACATACATACATACATACATACATACATACATACATACATACATACATACATACATACATACATACATACATACATACATATTACATACATACATGCCGTTTGCATCAAAATGCGCTGTGCTTCTATATTTGGGTTTATGTGTGTTTATATCAGTAGCTTTTTGCCATCTGTCGTTTTACCTATAATCAATGGTAATTTATCAAATATGTTAACGATATTTACAATGTGCAATATTTAATCGTCTTACACAATCATTAAAAACATCATATTGTACCATGAGTTGTGTGATTACTAAGCAGTCGCCATATTCGGCCCCAGGAGAATAGAAGTCGACTGTATTTGAAGAAATAAATAGCAGATACAGTCAGAAAATAGGCACCAGTTAGAAAACTCTATACCTTGAATAAACCTAGATGACTCAATCTATTCATTATTGAGGCCAGGAATAGAACAAATATGCTAAGACAAACATCCCGAAGAATAAGATGTAATTCAACAAACAGCAATGTTTTAGTCAAATATATATTAATAAAGCCAAAATATGATTTAAGGACAATACAGCAAAGCATATGGAAAACAAAACCAAAATATTTTACTGCTATGCATGGTAAAAACTGAACACCACAGGAATAAATTGCTCTCTAATGGATAATGTCAAGAGAGTTATGTCATACGACAAATAGCGCTATTCTGCATTGAAATGATAGCATGATTCTTAGAACCAGTTTTTGTATACAGAGGTACGTGTGAGGAACAAAAGATCTTTCAGTCTGGACGATGTTGTACAATTGCACGGCCAAGTCCGCGGCTTGTAAAGGATTTCACCACATAAATGATGCTACGGCCTTTTATCATATTCATCCAGTCGATTAACGAAGGGAATTTTCCGAATGACTAGATAAGTCTTTAAGTTTAACTTATATTTAAAAAAGCAATCGTCAACGTCAAATTAATTACCATAGATGGTAACATAACAAATGTAAATATAGTAAGAAGCAATCCCACATAATTCGAACCAGAACTTACAATTGAATAAATCTTAACATGTTTTTCTGTGCAAACGCTCATGCCTCACCAACTTTTTGGAGGGTACTTAATGCTTGGACTCTCAGAATGCTGTAGATGTCATTCATTTCAACTTTCAAAAAGGGCTTGATAAAGTTTGCCATCAAAGGTTAGTGACCACACCTATGGTCAATGACTTCTGTGGGAATGTAACAGCATGGGTAAACTGATGGCTCTGTAAAAGAAAGCATAGAGTTGGCGTTGAAACAGATTGAATGCTGACAGACCACGACATAATTGACAAGATTTCGCATTGAGCCTAATGGCCATTAACATCAGGCAATTTCTCAATTAACCATCTATCCATTTGACGCACGCCCAGCGTCTTTTTGTGCCAGATTGGTAGTGATTGATATCTGAATACGTCCTCAAATCAATGTGCTATCATGTGATTTTTATTTATCAACCAGGATCAACTTGTAGATTGACGTGGTTTTCAACTGATTTATCAACATATCGCAAAAGCCGAGCAATCTACACTTGACTTAGGTTTCATCAAATTGACATTTACTGAGAACGAGAATAATACATTCCTGTGCAATGATGATAAGAGATAAGACGGCAAACAAGTGAAATCCCTTTTACAGATTATTCTTTATAGAGCAACAGCACGCAAAAAGTGCTGTAAAGCCGACTCAAACATTCTACCATTTCTATGGTAGTAGTTACACTCGTGGCTACTAGTAAACTAGTACTTTTAGTTAAACATTGCAGTGGTATGATTTTACTGCAAAAAAGAGTGCAGTTGAACTGTAATAGGACGGTTAAAAAGTTACAGTTGAATTTCACCACTAAGAATTATAGGACCTCTCATCAATGATCTCTGTGAAGCGATGTTAATTGCAAGAGAATCGATCAGTTTTATATAAATCACCAAGTCTTGGATATGGAAGTCCTTTTCGCAAAAGTGGTATAGCAATGTAATTTCTATCATTACTAAAACAGAGGACAACTATAATCAGATTATACTTTGCATCATTTCTATGATTTCGCGCAGGTACTCACCAAGACTCGTGATATATCAATCACGTGGCTTTATATTCATTAAAGAAATGAAAAATATGAGGCAGCTTTCTTCCAATTGTGACACATTTCTGGTTTGAGTCACCTTGCATTTGCTACATAAGTGACAATGCAGCTCTTTCTTCAATACAGCACAACGGTCGCTTTTTCTCAAGAGGCATTTCAGATACTTTGATCCTTCTTATCACGATTGTATGCTCAACCATTGTGAGCAAGTATTTCTTTCATAAATAACGGAATATAAAAGAAGGTCTTAACATCATTTAGCTATCGCCCGAGCAGCAACACATGGACACACATTGTGTATTTCGGGATTGAATCGGTTTCTGATAAGAGGTCTAATGGCAAAGTGCAAAATAATAGTTGCATTGACATGTTGACACCAAAAGGCTTTGTTGAATCATGATGCAGTACCATATGTTGCATTCAAGATTAATTAATAGTCATCTAGATGTCTTCACACACAAGAGAAACCATTATATTATTTGATTACTTTATCCCAACTGGTTCTGCTAAAATGCAATCGGTTCTATTTGATGACATTAAATAAATAGGTAATTAATCAACAAATACCTCTCAAATGGTTCAAATTGTTAAGCACTTGTGTGAGACAAACTCAAATATTAAGGTGTCTGTTGAACTTCCTATAACAATAATTGTTATATAAAACCAGTGGAGCAATACGCATCACATAATTGGGATCTGACATTATGCAAGTAGATATTTAATTTTACGCATTTTCTTTCCCTAAATCATCGCCTGATTGCATGCTTCTTACAAACGGAATGTACATTTGTTTGGCATGATAATACATGCCTCTATATACAGATTATCAAAGCAAATAAGACATTCATGAGCTTGAGTGGTTACAAACGCTGTGCAAGTTGCTTTAGGGTGATATATAGATGTTGGATACTCTGCTGTCAACTGAGGGCGTTGGTGATCGCATTCGGAACTCCAGTGTCATGCAGTCTGTCCCTGGGTGACGAACAACCAGATGCAATATATTACATCATTTGTCAGTAGGATTGCTATACAGATACGAAGAGAATATGAATCTTATTATTTTGGTTTTTTTGGAGATGATAGTCGAAGGGAATGCCAAAATGTACTGATTTTATGGGTTATATTCGCCTCCAGCGCCAAACGTTTTCTCACCTTATTCTCACCTTATTCCCAGCACCTCGCCTAGTGAAGCTAGTTGTGACAGCACTCTAATACTGATGGCGGATGTCAATAAGGCAGTTTTTGTTCCTATTGTGTTGAGATAACTTGCTATTTTGTGCTTAAAAGCAGGTCCAAGACCTGAGCGCTAGTTATGCAGATTCGCGAGTAAGGCGTAACCCTGTTGACCACAAATTACGTAGTTGGACAAATCAATCAATAGACCGAACTTAAGCCGTCACTCGCTACCATACAAGTTAGAAAACACCCACTTGCATCCAGCTAGTAACTTACCATTAAGATTTTTCATATTATAATCTATCAATTGTTGAGATACTAAACAAAATGACACTGCTGACGCCATTGCGGGGCATGAATGTCAAGTTACAACAGAGACCATTGATGCTCCACACATCACAGTTTGCCAAAGACCTTCATCACTGATACATGGTCATTAAAGCCAACAGCAAAACACCAACGCACCTAACTTATCTTAAGGCGTTGTCCTTTGACAAGTATACACGTTTCATGTTTCTCCGAGAACTCGGACAAGGTGGTTGCACTGAGCTTAAAACAAATGTGGCAGGGCGTTTTTGGCATGCAATAGCTGTCAAACCATTTGCCATTACGCATATATATGATATACAGACAGCACAAATCGCCTGAATCGCAAGCCATATCAAAGAACTTCCAGCAATAAACGCCACGCCTACGATCATCAATGTATTACAGGCGTATATTACTCAGTATATACAGCTAAATATCAGGAAAAATGTTAGCATTCTTTGAGTTTGCATGGTGAATATAATAACGGCTGAGGTGAGGATCCATGAGGAATCTTTCCCTGTCATCTCCCCGGAATCCAGAGACCCATTGGTGGTTATGTTAGCATCGAGTGTGGACGGCATTGTGCAGTTTAGAGCCGAGCACTGGAGGAGTTGTGAACAATTATAGGGAGCAAACGTACAAGTTACGCAACACTGTTATTTTCTGATGAATCCGCAATAGCCGGCATTGCAATGCAACGGTATCCGGTATATTTCAAGCTGTTTGGTGGCAAGGGCATTGAATCCGACCTGGTCACGAGCGCAACAGGTCTTGTTGACACACACGCGCGGCAGTGCACCATGCCTTTTTGTGGGAAATCTGTTTGTGTTGCTTATGCGCCAACTGCATCAGATGAAGTCAGCCAAACGCTTAGCAGCATCAGACTGCTAGCCTGCTGCTGCTACTAACCGAAGACATTGTTTGACAGCATAACACCAGGTGACAGCGGCCGTTGTCGGAGCGCTAGAATATATCCTTTGTGCAATGAATACAAAACGTGTCAGAAAACAATGGAAAACACTGTCCCAAATATAGACAAACTATTCATTCATGATACTTGAACCCACACAGGTGTTCGTCGATTGCAATACGAATTATATTATTACAGTGTTCAATACAATTGAGTGAGGCAAAATATAGCAGTTACTAAGTTCATCATAGAAAGAAGCATTGTTCACCAAAGAGCAAACGAAACATGGCAAGTTGCTTGATTTTGCAAGTGTGTTTAGAACACTTTCTCGTGCGCTGTGAGGTGTTGTCTGTTTTTACAAAATATCTACATGTCAAAGAGTTAAGTGATGACATGCCCGCTCACACTGTGGTTAATGACACATTTTATTACGGCTCGGAGTGTAGCGATTTTTGGGTTGCCTAGTTGCTCACATCAATTAAGGTATCAAAATTCCTCAATCAAGGCAAGCAATTCCTGTGATAGATATATATAAACTATAAGTTGTCGATAAATTGTCGGTAAAACATCAAAGTATGTCTATTGAAAATCGGAAAAGTGCATTGGCGGAAAAACGGTTGCGCGAAATAGAAATTACATTGCTTGTCATCATAACGGCCTTTGATGCATCATCCCATGAGCGTTTGGCTTCACAATTAGTAAGATCAGATTATATGACGGCTTGACATATTTTTGTTAACAAATAATATGACATGATGGAATGAGCTGGCTTCTTGCTGACGTCATTCACAATAGAGCACGGTCTTTACGGTTGAAGTACTGAGCAGTCATCTGCAATTGCACGCCCTTAACCGACATGAGATACGCTGTAGAAAGGTGAATAAACGTTGTTAACCATGATAATGATACAATGATTGTTAGATATATCATTAATATGGCAACGTATGTTAAAATTGGGTTTATGTCGAACGGTTCTGTAAAGGCGGGTTGTCAAATAACGACCTTGAGACGCGGAAAATTGACATGGAGAAATTTATGCAAATTGGTTATATCAGGATGATGCGTTCGCATGGATGAGCGCCGGGTCGTTGATATGCCGTGGTAAGACACATTAGTGGTCGTTGACTTTTTTTATCCAATCACCATCATCATTGTGTCGTTACAGTGGTCTAACATTACAATATTTAACAGATGCTTTGGGCTTGTGGACGTTGTTGAATACACTTTAACATCAAATAGTCGATATATATTCGTGGTGTAGTTTGCTACCATCAATGCTATAAGCTACTGACAAAATGTTTTTGGGAAATAAGAGACTCGTTGTTAAATGTAAGCATGGCGATCGACTGCTTACACATGAAACATTGTTTACAGCCTATAATTCAACTCAACGTCCAATGTGCATAAACAGTACCTCATTCATGTTTACAAATACGTAAAACTTTTTTACAGCATCGAATGAGTGCAAATTATGAGGCCAATCAAATTGCGCTAAACCAGTACCTTGTATGGATAAAATGGCTTACTATTTATGATCTTGAGGCAGCTGCCTATAATATCTCAACATAAAAAGCTATTGCAGTTTATGGTAAAATGATAAATATTGATGTCAGTTCCGCGGGATACCAAGCTTGTGCTTTGGGGGAGTTTTCTTCGAAGCAGTGGAAATATAAGACGCTGTTCTACTAGATAGAGACGCTATTTGGGCATCACAAGAAGTCACGCATATACATATGTCAAAGTACACAACTACTCACTGAATGGAATGTTAGGTAAAAGTCATAGGTGTTAACCCAATAATGCGCCATCATAACAAGTGATGATGCCACGTGCCATCATGACACGTGCCATCATGACACGTGCCATCATAACGCGTGCTATCACGACACGTGCTATCATGACACCTGCCATTGACGGCAATTTCGTTGTTGCATTTGTATGACTGATTACATCCACAGAGCTCCCAATGTGGTAATTAACCCGACCATCATTTACATCTGGTGGCCGAACATTGCATATCAACATCAGACGAGTTGCAACACATCTACAGGAACATGAGCTGTATCACAGAAGATTTATGCGAAACAGAGGTTGTGTTCGTTCTCCAAAACTCTGTCCAGAGTCTTCCGTATTAACTGAAGGTGGATAAAAATCCAATGCACTTAGTCCGATTGCCGACTGGAACAACAATAGACATGCCCGTTGAGGGCTTCTGTAGTAGGTAGCAACGCCAGAAGATGGGACCTGATGCGATTTTAGAAATACACAAACACTCTATCCAATGGGCGAAAGGCTGGTTTTTACGTTCCACAGTATGCAACAATAAACGCTGAGGCGACAGCAGCTTCGAATGAAAGAACCTCACCATTTGGGAATGTGATATAGAACTTAAATCCTTTCAGTCTAATCCCTCACCTGAAAGCAAAGGTGTTGCTGGCGGATTTATGAGGTTCCTATGAGCACTGATGATCCAAACTGTGGTGCTTTTCTTGATTAGGCCATCGTCAATAAGCACTGAAACATCTAGTGGCATGAGGGCGTTAGCTCCATGTATTCTATGACTAGCTCCTGTTCCTGAGTAGTATACATTTATATGCACAATGTCCCAAGGTAAGTATTTAGCATTGGCATACAAGTGGCATATGTTTCATCATCTACTATCTAAAGTGTGATAAATGATTTACTGTGAAATACAACGACATTCACCACACTTTTGCCTTCGAACAGGAGCTAGTCAGAGCCGAACTATTCCATCGAGGACCAGCGGTGTGTGAATACATTCAAGCAAGAGCATCCTTTCGACCTTGACATTCGTCAGCTGTGGAGTTTCTATATACCGATGCTAAGCGGTACTATATTTCCGATATTCAGCCTCAACGGTCGGGATGGTGTGGATCAGGTTTCATTGGCATTCGTCTTTTTAAAAAAGGGTGTATGTTGAAAATGTGAAGCTGGTATCCTTATTGTAGAGAAGGTCTGGCAGTGGTATATCGATTGCAAAACTGCGGAGACTTTTCATATAACTCGTTGAAGTGCATGATGAGACACGATTCATAGCTTATAAACAGATGCACCTGCGTGTACTATCGCAATATTTGCCGTAGCAATATTAAATATTGGAGAATTGAGAAAAAAAAAAACCCCAAAAAAAACCCATATCCCTTTTCCTAGAAGTGACAATACATGGAAGCTTAGTACTATATCCATCATATGTCTTGATGTTTGAAAATAGTACATTTAGATTGCTCTGATCAGCAGCTTTCATTTTATATGCATATTGGGAATATGCTTATTATCTGGTAGAATTGTCTTCAGCGCATGATATTTTACCAGGCATGACATTATAACCATCGTGGGTACGTAAATGCAGTTTTTTTTCTATTACTGATTATAGTTAAACCCCCACTATTGGATACATACACGTATACTCCCACGAAAAACCAGCTAAGGCACGAAGCAGATAAATGCAGTTTCACATTTACATATCGCTAAGAACATAAAAAGTTGTCATTATATAAGCCAAATAGATTCAATCTTTTTTCGGGCTAACTGAATTAGTTTTAATTATGCTCACATTATCTAAATATAAAAACAAAATCTTGAAAGTTGGCATTTTTATTCATGCGTTTGTTGATACAATTTCACGGCGGTTCGCGCACCGCTCAGTCATAAAACAAGGTCTTCTACTTGTCCAACGTGTAATTCTTGGAAACTAGTAACATTTACATGTACGTCCTGTCAATAGAATAGAATTTCGTCCCAGCATTGTGTATACCAGTTCTGTATCGAGTTTTACACTCCTCCCAGGGGCACAGGATTTCCGCAGGCGGAATTGCAGCATTGATGGTTGGATCTCTTGCGCTGGAATTGTTTTCGGGATTATATGATGTGATTGCAAAATAATACCATTTATATTGTGGATTGCAATTATACATCCGTCAACTAATGCACCGTACAAACAGTAAGTACACATATCTTCTGTGGTGGTATATATATAGATATATAGAGAGATATAGAGAGATATAGAGAGATATATAGATATATAGATATATAGAGAGAAGAGAGAGATATAGAGAGATATATATCTAGAGAGAGATATATAGAGAGAGAGAGATATTAGAGAGAGAGAGAGATATATATAGATATATCTGTACCGAGATCTCTAGAGAAAATCCAGATATATATAGAGAGATCTCTATGTAAATATATCCCTCTCTCTAATATATATATATATATGCATCTATAGGATATATATATATATGTATATATCTATAAAGATATATCTACATATATTGTTTATATAGGGATATATATATATATCTGAATACATATATATATTTGTATATAAATATATATATATATATCAATATTTATATATATGCATATATATATACAGATATATGTATATATATATTGTGTATATATATATATTACATATATATATATATATATATAAACATGTATTTATAAATATATATCTATCCTATCTCTATATATATATATATATATATATATATATATATATATATATACATATATATATATATATAAATGTTTATTTATTAATGCTCACATATTTAACGGCTGTCGTTTTGGAATTCTTAATGGAGTGATATATTGACATTTCTGCCTTGTAGAGGTTAACACCAAGTACGGCCTATTGTTTTCAGCAGTTATTCGATGTTATCTGCAAATGACCAGGATCACAACAACAGGGGTCACTGCGGGTCATTTGTCGGGTTACAGTTGTATGCTGTTGCTTAATTAAGTCATTTTTGAAGTTTACACGTATCATTGCTATTGACTAGAATAAATGTTAAATATTACAGAATCGTTTGTATTATGATATCAACGACGTATTTAATCTAACCTGTGTGGCACAGTGCCTCATCCCGTTCGTTGAAACAGTCCGCATCGTGCCGTTAACGATAGAAGTTACCTGATTCATAAATATGGCATGTTTTAACTTCTGTTTGTGCCCCACCAGCCCGACACATACGTCTTGTTATTAAAACAAATAGAAGCTGCGATATCGTTTGGCTAACGGTCTGGTCCGTTCATGACCTGACTGAATCAGGACGTTTCCCACGCAACGTTCCACGCAGATGTCACATTGTACGACACAGGTGTATTTGTTCAAGTCTGTACCGCGACCACATACAGATGGTGTGTCCGCTGTATAACTAACATATGTATTTGCTACGATAGTAAGGAGCATTTCTTTGAATTGACAATAGTGGCGATAAAACGCGACGACGAAATAAACACGAATTTGACATTAAGGGAATATTTAGTTTTTATAAAAGCGATTATAATGTAACATGTGCCATCAGATGAAATACACGCGGGTAACAGGTACTTGCTCCGCTTGACGCTTGTAATCGTTTAACTGACCCGTGGTACTAATCGTATCATAACCATCAATGCTCAAATAAGTGGTCCATTAGTCAACCAAGCACTACCGTTTATGAGATCAAAGTCAGATGATGTGTACACACAGTGGGTTTCTGTGTACTTACTCACATATACCGTGAATACTAAATGCTGTCACGCTTCGTTTTCTATCATTCCATCAAAGCCTCTTTGTGGTTCCTTTAGTGTTAAACTAGAATCCCTATTTGGGGGTTTCAATGATTATTCTTCCAGCACCTCGATAGGGACCGAGTTCTTAACGGACAGAAAACGATCTTTAATAATTCACAAACGAAGTTTAAAAATGCCTCTAAATACCAACGCGTACTCATAGAATAAAGATGCCTTGTTTACACAAGACTTTGTCAGGTTCATTTAGACAGCCCCAAGTAGTTTTGCAACTAGCGCAATAATTCTCGTTCAAGAAGGAAGGTTTTCAGAGTTAAGAGCGAGTTGAGTAGTATGTTCAATAACTCACGTAAACACAATCATGAGGGTGCCGTGATAGCAATTAGCAAATTTCTGAAAGATATCGGTGTTAGCTTTACCCGGGCCAAAGGTGACAGGTGAGACAGCAACGATGACAACTGAGCCGTATGATGTGACAGGTATTTTATGACATTCATCATCGCATCATACATTTACATCCCACTTCTGTGTGATTTTACCGTCAATATTCTGCACCACATTGTAACATTATATATGTCATACGTTTTATCGTTGGCAGCAAAATGATGTCACATGTACTATGTTCACGTCCTTCTTTGCTCTTTTGAAGCTTTGTCACATGTACTCACCCACTACCGACGTACATACCAGCGTGTGTCACAATGGTAGGTGTCAGCACGAACGCCCGATATATCACCGTCATCTGCCCACTCCCAATCGGCTGAAGGAGTTTATTGTGTATTCGTTTGACTGTTACTACCTGTTCACTATTCATCAATCATACGACGCATATATTTGAAGCCGGAAGTGGTTTCGTCCATATAAACGACCTTTTTCATCCCTTGAATGTAGCAATGCGCGTTGCATTTTCTAAGCTCATCGATCAATTTTCAAGATAATTCCACATTGTAAGAGGTAGTATTCATCTCGCTACTGATAGTTACCGCAAGCCACAGAAGTATCACGTCTTGATTCTGTGAAGTGCAAATATTTTGCATGCAACGTGATGATATTGATTTGTAACTATTCACAAAAGGGGTGACAATAGCCTGATTGAAATTTCACCGCACTCCAGGAAAAACAAAATTACGTTTCTAATTTCCAAGTTAATCACCCTTTGAAATATATCCTCATATAAAGCTCTTGCACCCATAGGTGTCTGCAACAGAATGCTAACTGCATTATGCCAAATTACTTGCGGTATGATATTGATCTTACTTTCAGGGGCAGATTTGATTGATGCACCTGCTTTCGAATTCAATGCTGATAGCTGAGTCGTAAACTTCCTCACGGACAGGCTGAAAACGTTGTCCTTGTTGCTTGGTTTAAAATGTCGATTACTTTTTAATTTTTAGATAGAACCATGTTGCTCAATAAGCAGGCAGTAACCGCAAAGCGGAAATGGTGCGCATCAATTATCACATGTGGTGAATGCCATTACTTGAAGGATGAATAATATTTGCTTTTGATTGCCTAGGCATTATATTACATGCACTTAATCTTTAATTGGATGTGATTATCAATATGACATCGCTCTCGATATCACTTTTGTGCGATACATTGATACGTTGACAAAGACCACTGTTCGCAATTAACAGCATTGCTGATCCTCGCTGAACTTGAATATCAATCACGCAGCAGCATCGAACGGCCAATTGTGTAATGTTAGAAGTCGCTTCCCGAATGTTTATTGACTGCCAAAATATTAAAGATTCAATCAATAGCAGCACAAAATTAAAGTTCATGGTAGGTGAGCAACACGAATTATGGGGACAAATGCATTTGACAAGCTCGTTGGCAAGATTAGTGAAAAGGCAAATATTGGACTGCATTTGTAAATGCTAATGCAATGCGTTAGTTTTCCCGCAACCATACTGCGTGACTTGCGTTGTATAAGTACCAAGTGTACGTTGAATGTGAAAATCACTTTGTTCATGGTCATGTCGTCAATTGCTTATGTTCAAGGAGAGACTAATGTTAATTCGCTCGAAAAACGGGATGTTATTACACTCTTGTAATATAATACATTATTATGTTCCATCTGATGTCATATATCAGTTTTCCATCAAAGACTTGCAGTTATAAATAAACACATAAGACCGCTGAAGGGCATCATCTTTAAGATTTGCAGAAACCAATGGTGCTTACACACAAATGAGAGGCAACATCTGCAAATAGAATGGTAGTTGCAGCTGTGGTCGGTGATCCGCACATGAATCACATTGGGCCTTGTCGTTAATGATAGGTGGTTTGTTGGTGGAGAATGAATGCTTCCATATTCAACCAGTCTCCTGCCACACCCCCTCCTTCTATCCCATCCCTCCCTCTTCCCCACTAACTGACATATGTTTCCCGTGGTATTTGCATCAAGAACATAAACAATGCATCCACTGTCAATCATATTACAATGCATGCTCGTAAACGATAACATCACTAGGTATGCCAGTCCTGACGATAAGGAGTGTTCTAATCCCCGAAAGCAGCTAGCCTGAGTTATATATAATCAGGGCAATAAAAGAGGGATGATCATTTGTTATCGTTTATGCACATACGACTCTGTAACTAGATATACTTCTGAGCACAACACATGGATTATTTCACGGCAGCTTTACTTTTAGTCTTTAGTTATGTAGTCACTCTATATATAGTTGTTAAATTAAGCCTGCAGTTAAGGTAAAAAATACCAACAGACCCCTGTCTCATATTATTGGAGGAAATTATCACACAACGACAAACGTTCAGCAGGTAGGCTTCATGAAACAATGAAAGTAACCAACTTATGAAAGTCAGTACCTCATGTAACTGACTTCCCATTGAGTAGCCCGAACCAAACTCAACACAGCAACCACCAGTTGTCGTAAGTGAGATGCACCATGAACTGACATTCTGAAGAAAAAACCAGGAACACATGATCCACGCATCCACGTGATGAATTAGAACAAAATCTCTATTAGGAGATCATGTCTTTGATTTTGACTAGATACTGTTCTCCAAGATGGGTAAGTATAGGTATACTACCGAAGAAGCATAAGTGTCCAACTTTTAAAACTGAATGAAGCGGGATCGTGACAAGATGCCTATTTGCAAACGCCATTATTATATACTCATTAACAGGTTTTACCAAACGAAATATGCTGCGATTCTGTGTATAGCATTTCGTGGATTGTGACAATGATAATGATGAAATCGATATGTGGCTTTCTAACATTTCAGCAGGTAAGCATTGACGAAGAGTGCATTAACCTACCACTCATCGATGTATATGCCTTTTTGTCGGAAGCTATTAGGCTTTCCGGCTGATAAGGTCATCAGTAATAACGGGCGAAATATATTATCCGTGTGTACAAGCCTTATGTATAGCTCACATTGGAATGGGCGGGGGAAAAGTGCGTTTTGTTATAATTCGTAAGTTAGGCAATTTCTGAAAAAAATTAAATCCATAACTCTGCATCTGAGAATATGTCGTCTGATGCGATAGGACACACCAAATTTAATCTATTTATCAAGTTACATTGGGAGAAGGAGCGGGAGATTTGAGCTTATTTGTATGCATTTCTATCCGTCAATACTGCCTTCATATGTGAGTTATATCAGCGCAAAACCCAGTTTAACAGGTGTCTGCTTGTCGTTACTTCTTCAAACGGTTAACATGTTTCCTCTAACTACCGCTTGAATTGGTCCAATTAACGGACAATGCGTACTACTTACTGTATATAAAATGGCAAGATGGCAGACACCGTGTTCCTATGCAATACTTGTGTGAATGTACTCATGTCTAATATGATGATAATAAGGTCAATAAGAAGCAGGGTATTTTAAATATTCACAACCACGACGCAAAAGTTGGCAACCACTGACAATATATATGTTTCTATACAAACAAGCAATTTAGATTGGAAGTTATAAATACATGTAATGCATCAATGGTGACAAGTATAGAGTCTCAACAACCAGGCTGTTTTTGCTATTGTTTGGGAACATAACACACATCGAGTTTTATCGATGGCAATCAGCAGCTTTTGGGAAGGCTACTAGAACATATTATTTTGGCAACTATACGCGATAAGCTACAAATGAGTGATCTTCAATTCGGTTTACGAATTGAAAATATTAAAATAAGTTACACCTAGCCACTTCGTGCATGTTCTATTGCAAGTTTGTAAATAATTCAATATCGAAAAGTATATGTCAACATATTAGGGCTTCTTAGATCTTTTACTGGAAAGAACGTCCGAGGACAAATTAATTTACTCAATTTCAATTATGATGTCGTCAACGATGTCTGTTGCCTGTGGTCAAATCTGTGTTAAGCCATGCCTGTTGGAATTGCATCAAACAAACTGAGCTCGTTCCATTTGGCCCGGAATACTAACACATAGTTGGCATTATTTCCTTTGCAGTAAAAACAGTATGCTGATAATTAGCATGAAAGATCCATCGCATGGATAATAACAGGTGACGACGATATGCTGCTATATACCAGGATAATGGGAACTAGCACACGGCATATTGTATTGATTGCAGTTGTCGTTTTGTGTTCAGGTGAAGGAAGAATTGGAGGAATTCATGATTTAATCAATCACTCAATTATCACGCTTGACTGCTTTTGCAATCAAGCAAATACGCAATCTTAACCTCTTTTGTCTTGGTTTGTGCTTGATGCCGCAGATTAGTCCCGTTTTTCCACTTTTGGGAAGATTGAT